>CM029550.1:16331563-17531563 GCA_017141385.1 Sogatella furcifera | reverse complement strand
TTATAAGTTTTATCAATCAATCAGCTCTCGTTTTATAGTATGTATAGTAGTATAGTATAGTAGGCTATAGTATGTATACAACTGTATGGTATAGAAATAATGTATCGCATGTGTCGTGTGACACTATATATGACAATATAGCAATTCATAAGAGAGAATCTAAGCTTCTCAAATATGCATGATACCTACCCTTAAACAATATTTCGGCTGGAATTTCCATTGAGAAACTTATTCTCAATATGATTTTATTGCTAATTCACGAAGAATACTGTAACTTACAAAACAAATTTCAACCATTCAAGAATTGTGACCAGCAAAAGTAAAACTTGCTCGCTGGTGGAAGTATTCATTCTAACACATATAAGAATATAATTATTTAGTTTATTTGATATAATCAAGTGAAAAAAAACTTGAGATGACAAGAATAAGAATTATACCAGAGAAAAAAACAAGAATAAGATACCGGTAATAAAAGTAGCACATACCTATACCGCACTTATCGAAAAATTGATGCAAAGTTTGCAAGTTACTAGGATAGAACGTGACAATCTGCCTAGCGTAAAGTTTCTGATATTTAAGATTTGAATTAATTGTAATCATGATTATAAATCGATTTATAACATGGGATAAAAATATTATACTGACATAGTTTATTTTTTCCACCATTTTGCTATACTTATGAGAAGATTTTGCATATGTTTTTGACATCTTTTCGAGCCAATGGAGAGAAGCGTCCCTCGCATCAACAAGGTCATCATCCTGAAAATATAAAAATGTGATAGGTAGCATTAAGAATTCTAAACTTTGATCCATAGAAATTTGTTTTTGCATAATATTTTCTAAAAAAATTCACAAATGATATAAACACAATGAACAAGATTTTTTTATTTTATTGTTTATTATTTATAATTTGATGATTGATCTGCCGTGATATTATATAATTTAGCACATACGAGTATATTCCAATTTTTTATTTAAAGAGCTTTGTATTTTCGAAACGGGAACAGTTTTAGGCTCTCAATGTCTGTTGTTTCCATATCTGTGAACCTATTCATCTTTGTGGAATAGATAAATATCAATCTCATACAATAGAGTCCCAAGCTTCCAATAATCATTAGTCTATTGATGAATATATAGGTGACAGATGAAGATCAAGATCATCTAGGTACGGTATACAATGATGATCAGGTAACAATTTCATTTTTCTGAATTTTTGGCCTGAAATTTATACTTCCACTGGTACAAGTAGCTACTTGGCCAAGTAGACTAGGCTACAACAAAACAAAACTTGAACCCGAGAAAAATTAATTTTGCTTTCTATAATGTAATATCAGTCACTTATTTACTCCAATCAGTAGATCGATCATTCAATATCGAGAATCATTGAAACAATATTGTAGCCTATAGTTACCTACCAGAAGTTTTGCCGGTTTTCTTTGTAAAGCGTTTGAACGTGTTTTAAAATCTTCTCCAAAGAAGTCGTGAAGACGCATGCTTGCCAAACTGTAATCTCCATATATATTCACATGACTTCTAATTGTTGAAGACCTCACTTCATCAAACTGCTCAAAAATGGTTTTGTTTGTCGTCATGAATTCCTGGAACAATATCAAACTGGTTTTGGTTCTTCGAAATTGGAAATAATAAATTTTGCGATACCGGTAGCTTCAATGTTATTCTCTACTCAGAAATTGCCTAGCGAAAATTACTTTCAATTGTAAATACTATCAATAGGTTAAATACTATTATATTATAATTTCGACAATAATGCAGTTTCATTAAGAAACTGCAAAGCAAGAGAGGAAAACGTGTAGGAAAATCTCTGTAGGTTTTTTCTCGATTCATTCAAAATTTCATCCTCATTTTTTTAAACTTTAGGCTACTATTTTCAAAATAAATACAACGTTTTCCCACTATTTTTTCAACTTTTTTTTGGATCACTGCTTTTTAAAATAGAATTTGCTTTGTTTAACTTCTTCTCATCCTGATTTTTAACTGTGTGTATATTTCAAATAGGTAAAACTTTAAATAATTAAAGTCAAAGTACCCTTTTTTAAATATTTTTACCTATGAAAAAAAGAATTGCCGGTTTATATTATATAAATTTTTATTTTAAAATTTATAAAAAAGGGTACTTTGATTTTAATTATTTAAAGTTTTAACGAATACAGAAGCCCTAAAAGAAAATAAGTATTCAAATGGGTATTTTTTGTTAGAAGTAATAACGATTGTGTGTGAATAAAAGGCAAATTATATTTTCACATTTTTATCTTTCTCGTCCCATTCTATTTCAGAGAATTCAAACACCTTATGTAACTCAAAAATATATTAATAAGAACTTCCAGCTTTTGTGGTTTTTCTACATAAAAATTACACTTGTGGAAGTTTAGCTGTAGCCCAAGGAAATTGAATGGATTGATTAAAACTTAACGACTTAGAGGAATCTGGGGATTAATTCATTCAGTTATCCACAGAATCAAAGATCCAATAATTTTTTAGAGCCCTTATCAAAGAACGAGTAGCCACTAACCATAAAAATAAAATACAGTCAACAAGTTACAAGTTGTAACAATCGCATACAGTGAAGCAAATAGTAAATACCTAACAAAATCAACACACCTCATCTATTTGCTACAATGGTGTTGACAATGATCAACACACATCTTATTTATTTGTTACATGTGCTAATTATAATAATTATTACACGCTCCAATTTCAACCTACCTGATACAAATCTCCCATCCAGCTGACACTGAAAGCATCTCCTAAGCACGGCATTGTTTGCACGTCGCAATAGCAAGCCCAAGAAGACTCAAATCGTCCTGAAGCTGTTACTACAAGAACTGGAAAAAATATTGAAATTATTATGAACTCTCTATTCTCTATTATTAATCAATTCAAGCAGTGGATTTATTATTGAATCATATTTAGGAATCAACTCGAATCAATGCAAATCAGTTTCATCCGATTTCAATGAGGAAAAAATTCCGGTATTTGTAATCACTAATTGAATAGTAGCTCCAAGCAGAGCCATCTATTTGTTGTAATTTTCACAGAGAGTCACATTTCACAAGTGAAAAGATAGACATTAAGAGAGATACAGCCTTTCAGGTGCTATATGTACCAATGAAATTTTTTATTCTTCACTATTGCCATCATCCATGATATTTTAAACAATCATATAAATGATGAATATTTTGCTTGATAGGCTACTATTTTATTGTTCTTCATTTTTGTTCAGGCCTGGAATCTTCATTACGATCTGCTTTGAGAATTCAGAAGTACCCCCCTCACCAGTTTTATTGTTATTATGTTTTAGTGATAACGGACGGTTAGACTCTAGTTCAGTTTCATTTCCAATTCACTATTGAATCGTTGAATATTATAATAATTAAATTCAATTTTAAATTGATATTCAATATTGAATTATGATTTAAATTAATTAAATAAATAATTAAATTGTAATTGAGGTATCTAAGTAGCTTATTACCAGAAGAATTTGATGAGTATAAACTGTCAGCCATTGATCCAGATTCACAAGCTTCCAAATAGAGTATCATCTGAAAATTTCAACGCTAGGCTGAACTTTATAATTTTAAAAAATATATAAAATTAGAAAGTTTAATGGGTTCTTGTTAATATTATCAAAAGATTCCTCTATTTCTTGAAGTACCTAGGCCTCTTCTATCACTATTCCTCGTGCATTTTTTACAAATAAGGAAATAGAATATTGAGGAAAACACATAGAGAATATAAATTACTTGTTGTTCTGTATTTGAATGTTGCAAGCTGCTGCTCTCTATCAATGAATTTAAGAAACATTACTCGCCATTCTAGAAGCAGTACAACTCCAACGTCATTGAGAACATCTACCGTAGGTACCGTACGTAATAATAGTATTATAATGTCTTATCAGATAGGGACATCTTATTAACTTTTTAAGCTTCAATTTAAAAAAAAATCACCCTATAACTAATTTGAATTTACTTATGACCTCATATCTGAAGTGGTGAGCATAAGTACTTTAACAAAACTCATGTAAAATTGATTAAATAATTTATTATAGGAACAGTAGGTACCGAAGTGAAATGGATCAATGCAAACAATAAATAATTACCAGTTTTTTCATTCTATTTTCCATTTGATCGTACAATTTTATTCAACATAATCAGACTTTTCCAGTAAGCAGTTTTCAAACTTGAATATTAAAGGAAGCTATGCTATAAAACTCATTGACCGAATTAAAATTAATAAGAGGCTAAAGTTATAATTGAGCTTCAGTAAGTTCAAAGCTGCCCAATATTTTCCATGAAGTAGATTAATTTATTTTAATATCTTCTTACCTTATCAAATTTCTTCTTAGAAATCATGCGACCAACTGCTTCAGATAGATTCTGAGCAGATAATTTTGCTCTATTGGGAAAGACAACATATCCGTAACTCCCATGATCATCATAATTCACAAAAATTTTGTCGTTTTCAGTACTGTAATGACAAATTATCATATCATCCCTCATGGATATACTATCATAAGAAATAAAAGCTGTTAATGAATGAATAATCAAAGGAAAATAAAACTTTTCCAATTTTCTGAATGCAGACTATCAGGTGCAGAGTATGATATATGCTTTGTTATATATAAATTGATTTGATGATTGGATACCAAATATAATAAACATAAATTAAGTATTTCGAGACTCAAATGAATAATTTCAATTAATAACATAATTATAAAAAAAAAAATAGTGCGGATACCTTTCAATAACTCTGCCTGAGCCGATTCCTTCCATACCTTTTTTATCTCCTTCCAATACTTTAATGAAGTTTTCTGGAGTAACATCCTAGAAAGGAAAAATATAGAAGAAATATGAAGGAATATGAAATTTTGTGATAAAGGTATTTCAGAAGATTCTCAGATTCACTTTATCAACTTCTAATAATTACCGTACTCCACAAAAATATCTTCTTGATGAAGTCTTGTGAAATAGCCTATTTCATATTCAAAGTATAAAATACTTCAAAATATTACGTCTACTCACTTATTCCTACCCAATTGGAATAAGTGAATAAACATTTTAATTTTCATTAAAAAAATACGGTAGTTACCTAGCTAGATTCAAATATTACAGAGGCTCACAAGTTTTGTAGAGCAAGCAAGAGTTCACTGCTTAGTTTATTTTTGAAAAAAGAAAAGATAAGAACTTTTGTATGCATCAAATTTAGTGAAAAAATAATTCATATTGTTAAGCAATGAACTCATGTTCACTGGACGATTAAAATTATAATTATTCATTTCTCTACTTACCTCGCCTTTGTAGTCAATTATTACACCTTCATACACATCAGTACCATTAGGCTCATTCATGATTTTTCCCTTGTAAGGATTCCTGTTGAATTAGATGGAAGAATACTTTTTTAGAATAATAAATTCAATTGCTAAGACTGAAGGTTACTTAAACTTTCAGATGGAAGAAGTTGAAATATTTTTAAGCTTATTGGTAGATTCTCTGTAAGAGTTTTTTATTCTTAAAATAAATATGAATGAATAAAGGTCGATTGAAGGTGTTGTGGATAGTAACTGATCTTTGATCTCTCATATAAATTCAATCATAATAATTATGTTTGTTGATAATTGAAATCAAGTTCATTTTCCCTTCTGTAAAAAAAAGAACTAGGTACTGAGATTGACTTACGATTCGTGGTTTGCGATGTCGTCTTTCATCATCACAATAATGTTTTCTTTTGGGACTCCTCTCAAAACAAGTGTTTGATAAGCATGGCAAATGTCCGCCTAGAATATCAAAGTAGGCTGTATTATTCGACTGCAATTCTGTTACTATTTATTTATTTATAGAATTTGATGAAATATATTCTGTCCAAGCAAGGAAGAGATTCTGGCAATATGTGAAAATGACTCCTGCTCGGTCAATATTGATAAATAATTATAAATTTTGTCTTAAATTGTAGAGCAAAATGTTTCATAAAATTGAAGACCAAATTCAAAATGATTGAACTAATATTGGCCAAGCTGGAGTAATTTTCTCATCCTGCCATAATGTCTTCTTTGCTTGGACAGACTATAGCAATACCCTAGCCTGAAAAAATACAATACGGTGCATGGGGCTTTATCATATTTTTAAATGAGGAAGCCTATTAATCTGACTACTGTTTCGTTTTTTATTCTATCAGTATCCAGTTTTGATTTGGAAATTGTGCCTAATATATCGAATTCAAATAATCCCTCTATCCATTTATGGTTTGTGGTTTATAGATTATAAGGATACCTATCTATAGCTATAGATCTATAGTTTGTGGACCAATCAATATCGTATAGGTAAATGTAGGCATATGGCGGTATTTAGGTCTAGTTCCATAAAATTCGTTCTTGGTTCTCGGCTGAACATTTTGCACCTATTCCTAGTTCTACTGAGCTTTTTTATAGACGTTTTTCAAACATTAATCAATTTTACCTGATGTCTGTAATTATTCCAGCCATCGGATCCAGCTACAAGGAAGACCCAAACTTTGCCATCACTATTTTCTTCCATGTGTGGTTTTTTCGCTGGTTTCCTTCTCCTCTTTTGTTTGGTGTTTAGCGTTTTAGAAACAAGCGCGACATCTTGATCAATAATCACGTTTTGCAAACTAGAATCAGCTACAGTATTCGAGTCTTGAAGCGCAGCTTGATCTATTTGTTCTTCTGAATCACTTGTTGCTTCTTTTGGAAATCCGTAAACGGCTGTAGCAAGAAGGCAGACGAATAATAATACTCTCATCTGAAATTAAAAAGTTTATCTGTAGTATGTTTATTGTTACTAGGTAAACGTTCAAATTGCTCTAACTGATTTTTTCTCTATTAATAATTTTGTTCAAGTAATCTAGTGTAGAGATGGAGCATTACTATGTATAATTATATTTTTAATTGTTTGAAAACCCAAAGTCCTAACCTAATGTCATCATCAATAATAATATTCTTGCTTCTCCTGAATATGAGTTATTCTACAGAAATGTGAGTCCAAACATCTTACAGTTTTATAACTGAAGGACTGAAGCAATAGAATAATAGTTATAAAGGATTATAAAGAATTGACTATAGAATTATAGTTTAAAATTCTCTAAAATTGAAATACTACTATTTATTAATATCTCAATCTCCATCTCTCATGAATTGAATATTTTCTATAGAAAAACTGTGTTCTACTTGAAAATACTTTCGTTAATCCACGAAAAATAACATGACATTTTCTGTTTAAGGGTCTTGAATGTTCCTGTAATAATTGAATCATTTTGTACTCTTGAATTATTACCTGTGATCGAGACTCCTATCATCATCAGGGGATTCATCATCATCCATTCATTCAACGAAGGAGAATATAGCTTACTAGATTATATTTCTCAAGAATGTGAGTCTTTTTACAATTATTAGAGTGCCGGAGAGTTTAATCTTAAATAAGAAAACTCGAAAATTTGGTATTTTTAATTTTATGATGGAAGCTTACCTTGAATCGGAGTGCATCAAGCGTTCCAATTATGTGCACTGTACAAACGTCGATTTCTAATTAAGAGAAAAATCTAGATGACTTACCAATAAAATTAGACAACAGTGAGATAAGAAGAGTTCAACAGTTTTCCACTACAGGTAAACGGGTTTAACCCAATTATCTCTGAAAAAGCACTTGTCTGGCTTTTGAAGAAACACTTCTCATTGTTAATGTACTAATCAGTTCCTAATACTTGTAAAAAGTTTTATCTCCTACTGATTTGTTGCATTTACTTACAATTTGAAACATGTTTGTCTAGAAAAGAAATCGATATATTAGGAATAAGTTAGTAGCTTTCATGGAATCTGTCCAAATATAAGAGCCTTCGTTATCTTCAATATAGCTTATTGCTTGCAACACAAAAAAGGCAAGGTGAGAGACCTTCTTAGTCCACTAGCTGGAATCTCCAATATAGGTAACTCTTATACAGATCGGCTACATTTGGAAATAAAAAATAATTTGGATTGAGAAATAATTCAATTTCAATGTATCAGGTTCCAAATTTGACCTCAACTACAATATTTTTTTACTCCATAAATATTAATCGTACCTTGTGATATACCTCCTAACACTCTAATTTAATAATCCTGTACTTGGACTTGTGAAATGCGGCTGATTAATAATCTAAAAAAATTGTTGTCGGTTGAATTGGAACTATAGAAACCAACAATTTTCAAGAGATATATTTCCACCGAATTCTATTTGAGGGGAAAAATTATTGTTCATTATGTTCAACTTTAACAAGCATCTCTTCTTTTTTCTTGAGCTTTGAACAACAGACGAGTTGTTTGGCAACAATGATCGATAGAAACAGTTACGTGAGAGCAAGCTGTTCAGTGTACAATACTCCATCGTAGTAGAACAACCAGCAGTTATGTCACAGACTTCATTGGATTAGAGCGCGCTTGATTATTGTGATGAATTTGTAGCTCGAATGGAATCGTGAAAAACTGTTTTTTATTAGGTACCGTACTGAAAGAGCGCAACTGGAAGAATCATGAGTGAATTGAATTATAAAAATGTGTCATGGTTCAAGGTATCCATTATCATAGAGAAGTAGCTTTGTTTGCAGAGAAAGTGCTTAAAGGTTGCGCAAGGTGAAAGTTTTAGTTCTATAGTCGGTTATTATGTCAGCGTGCGGAGGAGAGGATGCTGTATGATTATATGAATGATAATATTTCACCATTTATCTTATAAACTATAATCAAATCTAAGTTATTGAAAAAAACGGACAGTGCCAAAAGCAATGATGATGTCTTTCAATTACAATGCAACTCTTGAAAGAGGAAGATTTTCAGTTCTCTTAGTTGAAAATTTTGTGATTCTTATTTCCATTCTCAATGTTTTATATTCAATAAGGAATATTTCCTGGTATTTTTGCAGCTGGAAAAGCTCCTCATCAACAACTTATTGATCGAATATTTAAAAATATCCCCTTTCTCCTTGTTAGAGTTTTATGATAATTATACCAAAGTAACTAATTAACTAATTTTATTAGGAGAAACTAGTATACCTACTAACTCACCTCGATAGAGCCATGAAATACATGGCTTCATGGATAAATAATTTTAAAAGTTATCGATTTAAATGAAACTATGGAAGCCTAAAATTATCAAGAGATATCGATAATTTTTACCACTGCTTGATTCTATTTGATAAATTATAATTTTTCTAATACAATGTCGAAATGTAATAAATGTCTTTTCCTAATTATGTGAATCAGATACTCCTAATAATAATTGATATAGGTAATAATTGAATGGCATTATTTATTGTTCAATTTAATTTTGAAAATATATAATCTATCTGCCTGAACTTGTGTCATGGAGGAAGGATAGTTGAAGTTTATAGGCCTAGTTGATACTTCAACTACTATCCTTTCTTCATAATTTTTATCTATAACTTATATTTTCTCTATTTCTATTGATTAAAATAGAAAATTATTATAGTATTGGAGACATCAATTGTCTTGTAGTCCTACTATCCCAAAGGATAATCAAACTTCTATTCTTATATAGTAAACATAGAAAGTTCACTATAATTAGAGATTACTATAATTTATTAGAAGATAGAATCAGTTCTTAATGCGATAATTATTACTTAATTAATACAATATAGAAAATGATAAAAAAGTATAATCATCCCATATGCAATATAATAATTCTGAAACAGAAACTGTGACTTCTACTAAAAACTGATTAATTCCATCGAATGTTCAAGAGATTCTTTCTAGGTTGTTCTACGTTCCTCTTATTTTCCAAATATGACTTGGTGTATGAGTTGATGTAATAAACACAGACAAATAAAAATGAAGAATAAGATAATAATTTATTGTTATTTTCATAATTCTGGTATAAGACACAATAAAATTTTTATTTTCCCATTGCCAATTACTATTTTTGCTTCCAATCATTATTTTGGTAACACTGCGCAACACAGATAGTAAAGTTACAGTTGTAGATAACAGAAGCGTCATTAAAAATATGACAAGATTCATATCCCCATTGTCATTGAACTTTAGGCTATGGGTCTCTTGTACTCCCGCACAAAGCTAATTGCTTCCTACATTATTGTAGCACGGGAAATTTCCCTCGACACCTCACAACCACATTGTCGCTCCTCAACGGGAATCTTGATGTTTTAAATTACTGCTGCTGCTTGTGAGAATTTCCCTTGTTTATAAACCGTGAATTGCTGTTTACAGCTGTGAAAGAACTGTACATTTTAATTGCCCTTGGATCTTTATGTAATACGAAATAATGATTATTATTGTCATTATTACTGCAAAACAGGAGTTTAGTTTGAAAATATGAACTTATTTTTATTTGAGATATCCTAGAAGAGAGAATGTCAATAGAACGAACATAGGCTAGGTGCAAGTGTTCTAATCAAGTTTTTCTAATCATTGTAGTCACTTTTGAAAGAAAAATCAAGAATTATTCTTTTCAGTGCACAGATACATCACAAGAAAGTCACAAAAAGTATCAAATGTATACTTAGTCACAAAAGTATCAAATGTATACTTAGTCACAAAAGTATCAAATGAGAGAAGTGTTAGTAGAAATTTTTTATTTAATAAGGATGAAAATATCTATTGACTAATTTTAACAGTGACCAATTGAATTTCCTCCCATTATCAATGTATAACATTTGAGATTATTCTTTTGAGGTATAATTACCACAAGTAGAATATTGCTAGAGGAGGGGAATAATATGATCAAAAAATGCAAAAAAGTTTTTAATAGAAATCACAAATTGCGCTTATACATTCCGTTCGCTTATGCTTCATATTACTTACAAACATTGAATATATCCAAAAGGAAGAACGATTCATTGAAATTGATCATAAAAAATATATTTATGATCTTATATTGATGGTCATATATTTTGTGTATAATACAGAGTTATACAGAGTAAGTTATGCGAAACTATTTGTATCACAACAAAGCAATCATGAAAACACATATTTTATAAATAATAACGACGATTATAGCTCGTACTGTCCACAATAGTAATTTCAAAAAGTATTCACTTACCCAAGCTTTCAGGGAAACTATGGGAAGATTACCGTGTGTGAAAGATCACTTTCATAGACAAAATAAATAAGCTAAAAGCTATTCTTAAAAAAAACATGATAAACCTGATATCATATTCCTGAATCTACATACTCGTACAGCCACGTCTATGACTTTGATATTATTCAAAATTATATTTTTATAAATTATGAATTATAAATTATATTATCTGAATTGAAGAAAATCATTCCAAATCAAAATTACGATTATGAATTTCACTGGAAAATTCCATAGCATCAAACTCATAAATGCAGCTCTTCTGAACTGGTCAATGAATTTACAGATATTTTCGCGTTTGCACTTGCTCAAGCTCACTAGAATTTTTCAAGCAGCACTTCAAATTTCCAACCACAGCCAAATGAGTCTCGCCAAATTGATCCAGCTCCCACACTTTTACATGGACTTGAAAATGTTTTTGTCTAGTTTCCTGACTGATTAAACTCGATCGCCATAGCCAATGCCAGAAGATAACCAGCCAGCTCCATGTAGATCTAGCAATTGAAATCAGTATAAATTTTTTCAATCGAGTACTGAAAATTTAAATAGTTCAAGTTATCAAGTTTTCACTTTTCCACAATACCTATTCTTCAATTTTCCGTGACGTTGGCATTTGGCATTTCTTAGCCTCGTTTTGTGTGATAGTCAGATCTAGTTTGCCAGTTGCTGGTTTGTCGATGGAGATAAAATGTTCGTCCAGCAGTATTTCGGTGGCTGACTGTGTGAGGGACTGTACAGGGCAGTGTGGGGAAGCGTCGGGACGTGTGAGGCGGAAACGGAAGTTGGACACTGTTTCCGGATCAGCAACCGCCCATAGCCACACTACTAGCTGATCTGTTTTCTGAGGAATGACGCGCACAAATATCTGTAATCCTCTGGTGTTGATAAGGGTGAGAGGAGATATGGGGAGGCAGAGGGATACGGAGGAGTTTTTGGGGAAGTATTGGACGAGAGGTCCCTCATGAGAGGCTTGGATGTGTTTGAGTAGAGTGTCGGCGCCGGGCAGTTGTTCGATGCAGTCAGCGGCAGGGCAGTGGAAGAGGGGGATTTTGATGGTCACTGATTCAAGTTCTTCCTGAAGTTTGATGGATGGTAAGCGTGACTTGAGCTTCAAACGAGGCACGGCTTTGCTGCGCAGTGCTCCGCGGCGTTTCTTCGGGTGACATTCCCTGAAAAATGTGCTGGTGAGCAGTGCGTGCAGCTTGTCAGCGACTAAGCAGCGTCCTCTAGATCCGAGCTGCACTCTGCAGACGGGACAACGGTCAGCGTTCGCTCTGCATTCGGAGCAGAGCAGATGGCCGTTGCAGCACTGGTAGGCGGGTGGGGGAGCCGTCTCCAGGCAGACCGGGCACTCGAGCAGCTGCACCACTGACTGCAAGCACACGGCCAGCCGCTGCAAGCTCATTGGCGTTGGACCGCTGCCACCCGATAGCTGCAACACAGATACGGTTTTATCAACATAATAGCGATTTTATTGAAAATGAGTATTTCGTGAATTTTCATCCATTGATATTGTAATAACATACAGAAATATCTATGAAATACTTTCAATAGTTAAAGGTTAATGAATAATATTGCCCAACGTTATAGGGGACTAATTAACACACTCATCCGGAGAATGAAGTCATCTGTTTCACAGGACTTGAGTAAGTTATTTATTATCTGGAATGAATTAAAGCAATAATGAAATCAATTTTGTTGGTTCATCAAGCAAGATGGAAGAAATATCTTCAAATAGGTTAGGCCTATATCTAATTTGAGTAGGAACATACAATATAGTTATTTATATTATAGTAATATTTTTATTTATTAATTTCAAAACTCCTTTTCTGTTTAATGATCCTGAAAATTTATATATTGTGCGTAAACGATTAATGAAAAGCAGATAGCTCTCTGTACATTAGTTAATCTTGATTCCAAATGAGTTTTAAAATATTCACAAAACCATGCAGGCAATTAATAAACTTCATACAATCAATTGAATCTTACATTACAATGAATTATCATTAGAAAAAAAATGTTTCAGGAAAAAATCCAAGTAATAACATTCATACAAATTAACTATTTTATAATTGTATGGTTAAATAGAGTGATAAAGTACCGCTATTCTAGTACTAGTAATAAGACAGCTCGGTTTATTATTCCAATAACATGTTTTATTTCATCACAGTTAAGACTCTCGTGAGAAAATTGTTGGCATTTTTCCTGTAGCCTACAAAAGCTATATCATAATTGAAAAAAAACCTGTCAAGCTTTTGATGAGTCAATATACTCATTTCATGGATAATTTTCACAGTTAGCGGTAGTTTCTATGTAACTATATCTTTTTTGAAGTCATTCCTCAATCATGATGTAATGGAATATAAAAAGTTCACTCGATTCCAGAGAAAATTATTGTGAAAATTAGATAATTAATCTCTATTTATATTTCAAGAGTCTTCTCGAATTGGACAGCATAGCTATTGAAAAAAATACAAGGAAAACGTTTTCAATTTGAGAGTTCAAAGTATTTTTTCACAATAAAGAATCTTAAATAATCCAACTTGTTATTTTGTCAATGAGTGATGGCGTCATTCAAAACCAAACAAAAAATTTATCACTAGACTTCCCCAAGGGTTTGTAAATTTAGCATGTGGGTTGAGACTATTCAACTCAACATGGAACAGTAATAATAATTGGAGCAAAAAATTCGACTCGAGGTTAACAACTCCAGAAAACGATAAACTGTTCATTTATTTTTAGCCAGCCTTTTCCATTCTCATATTACTCTACATCTTTCGCTGAGACATTCATTTGAGTTACGTAAGTTGAACTATTTCACAGAACAAAAGGAAATAAAACACGTGATAGATTTTTATTCGTTGAGAAAAACTGAAACGAGCATTAGTTTTGAAATAGGTACGGTAGCCTAGTTATCGATTATACTTGATTTACTGTATTTCTATAAAGAATCATTTGATTAGTTATAGACTACCTAACACTTTAGTGTGTGATCTTCCATTGATTCACAATTATTGAAAAATATACCAGAATCACCATCATTTCGAATTTAATCTATTATTTTAAAATTATGCTTGAATGAAAGAACTTATACTAATACCTACAACATTGATAAGAAACAATCATCACTATGTCACTTTCTCATATATAAGGAACACTTGAATCAGAGATCAAGTACTGAGCAATTTATTTGAATTGATCTATATATGTTGGTATCTTGCCGCAACGGAACACGGTTTTTTATAAGATACCCAACCTCTATTATCACATTGTTCCCTATTGAATAGTGTATGCACATTTATATTTTTCCCGAAAACGTTGTATTGAAAATTAATTGAATTATTGTACAGTATATGAAATGAATTATTGTGTTAGAAAATGAAATGAAAAATGGCACAAATAGCAAAATATCTTTCTTTGAAGCAAGAGAAATGCAACAGTAGAATAGGTATGTAGGTTCCCAAAGTCATTTTCAGTAATCATTGTTTTCATATGTGTGTTTTAACGTTGTTTGTCTGATTCTCCGTCGCGTGAGAAAATTAGTTAACGGGCCAAGTTCAGGTCGGAGGCGTTGCTCAGATCCTATCTATTCTTTAATGATCGTTACAGGTGCTCGCAGACGTTTGTTATGCTACTCTCATAACTTCTACTTCTCCCAGTCGGGAGAAGGAGAAGAATTAATCTCTTCTGCCTAGTGCCTATCCACACATCACTTTCGAACAGCCTTTCAGAAGCCTCTCATCTCAATCGTGTAAGAATAATCAAACTTATAAGAAGTTATCTCGAAATTCATTTTAATCCTTGCAACAATTAATATTTCTCACATTTTTATCTCAAATTGGTATACCTACCACCCATTCTCTCGGTATTAATAATAAAATTATTCCAATTCTTATCTCTCACGAAAAATATCCTGAACTCGTTCTCTCCACATCCCCTTAAATAAAAGTTACGTTGTTGAGAAAAAATATATCTCATAGTTTTTCTCTCAATTTTGTCCTCTCCACTTACTCTCTCTTTCTCTATCCTACCTTTCTCTCTACTCAATTTTCTCTCTCACTCTTGAGGTAGGCTACTCTCTTCCACTTCATCTTTCTCTTCACACTTTTTCACTAACTCTCACCCTTTCAATCAAATTCTGTCTGTATGTCTCGTTTCCTCTTACTCCTTCACTTTCAGTCAATATCTCACTAACTCTTAAATTCACAAACAACAGCTTCCTTCTCACTCTCTTTCCCTCACTAGTTTTTTCCATGGTAGGTTTATCTCCTTTGTCTTTGTACAGTGAACACCATTTCAACTCTCCCATCTATACTTTTGGTGTACGGTACTATACAATTCTCATAGTTTTGTATAGGATTTCCTATTATATACAGTATATAATCCCTGTACCTTTTGTTAGTATCATAGCAACAGTACTATGAGCAGAGATTCGTAATTAGGCAGAGCTGTGCAATGTACATTATAGCTATACTGGCTGCGTGCTGTAACACTGACCTCATGCCTTTATAAGCGGTTACGGTACGGTCACGCTGACTTATCTATGGTTAACGGACTGTATTTAGCATGCGACTGCTGTACTCTGTTTAATAAGTTTGGGTCGCTGGTCGCGGTTGGGCCAACGCCAATTCGATCGGAACCGGAAACAGACTCAAATCAGTTTCAGTGATCTTGCATTACTTCAAAGGCCCTTCGAACTCGTGAATAATTGAAATCCTCGGTTGCAATTTTTTGGCTTCCACTGACTTGCAGAGTAAAAAAGAAGAGTCATTACTAAGTCCATACTACATGAACACGTTTTCCATTGTCTTCAAAAATACGTATCTTTGAAATATCTTTTCGAATGTGTTGCAGTGTAGTAGTGTGAATAACTGATTTTATTATGATAATTACTATTAGTAGGTTTATGGAACAAGAAAACCTTCCTATGTTCTGGAGATTTCTGAACACCGTACAATATCTTGTAGTCCATACAGCTCCAGTTCAGGATCAATGGCCAAAGAGTTTTTAACTGTTGATCACACTTATTTGATTTTTCCCAAACTCAAGCTTACAATAATAATTTATTTTCCTAGCTCCTCAAAACAACAGTATATCAAACAAGTTTATTTAGGAAGCTGTTGGGCAAAGAATAAGAAAAAGAAGACACATGATGGAAGATGAAAGATGCTCAGTTGAAATATGAAAAATCAATGGAAATATGGGAGCGATGGGCCAATTAATAAAGAACACACCTACAGATTGTTCTTCACTTGATATTCAACTTTCTCATTTTTATTTGAACTATTGATACAATTCTCATATTCACCCACTGAAATTTTAGAGAAGAAGGAGCTACTTGATTAGAGCCAGATAGCCATAATTATGTCATAAAACAAGCGAAAAAAGAAACACGACCGTGCAATGTTATCTTCGAGATCACAATACTTATGCCCGCGGTTTTTCCAAGCACACTCAAATTTGAGGGACCCTCAAGTTTACTACAGTTAACTACATTTCCTATACTTATCATAGAAAATGTCAGCTGTTCATCAAAATTTGAGGGTCCCCCAACTTTGAGTGTGCTTGGAAAAACCCGGCATCAGACTTACACATTGACTCTCGATTTCTGTCACTTTAGAAACTATTATCAAAATTAATAATTTCTGATACAGTTATACACTCAATCAGTCTAAAGAATTGTGCTGTGAAAAAATCATGTACTTTCGAAGATTGCTGTTTTCAATGTGAAGTGTATGCAAATTTTCGGTAATTGCATACTACTGCTGCTTGAGCTGAAACCGAAATACGGAGCTTAGAGTGGATGCATTTGAACTTTACATACAGATTTCAAAACTGGCCAATCGTGATGTTCGTGCCGCTATTATTCTTTCACATTAGAAAGGAACCAAAATCTCTCTTCACTTTCCTGTTCATCCATGAGTGAAGTGGAGAAGTTCAGAGGATTCAGCTCAGAATGTGTTCTACTAAGAAATACGGCCTACGATTTTGCCTAACCGAAGGAAATATTGGTAGAAGTTTGGAAACTAATAATATACAATTTTAATAATATACTGTTTAAAAATATTCCAAGATCCTGTATATTACTGTATATCCTATGTTATCGTATCTCAACCACAATAATTTTCCTATTTATTTGGAACTTGAAACTTGAGTGTTGATGAGATGCCACGTTGATCATACATTCATTTCGTCATTTCATTCGTATTGGGGGGTGGCGTAGCGGAGTGGGTTAGGCGCTGGCGTTGTAACCCAAAGGTCCCGGGTTCAAACCCGTTCATTTAGGAATTACTACAGGTCAGACCAGGAATTTTTCTCAGGCCACTTTCCCGTGTTTCGGATGGACACGTTAAGCCGTCGGTCAAGGCTGCCTAAAAACAGTCGTTAAGTCATGTCAGAGGCCCTGAAATCGATCAGGAGCGACCTGAAAATTCTGACACCAGATCTGAGCCAGCCAGGTTACACGAATATTATTATTATTATTCGTATTCTTTGATCGTTTATATATTTTTCATTTAATGATTTGGAAATAAATTATTGTAGTTGCAGACTCTTCCCTGCTCAATCTTCCGTACTTGATATTGACAATGGAGAGAATCTGAGTATATAGGTGCTAAGTGCTAAAGTTTTCAAGGTGAACGGTCCAAGTACTATTATTAAAACCAGTTTTGATTAACAGTATTGTACTATAATAAAGCCAGTACTTTGCACAGTCAAGCTGAAAATGTTGAGATAACAAGAGTTTTTTTACAAAAAAAAACTCAATCATGCTTGTCTGAGGCTTTTAAGCACATATTATAATTATTAATTATTGTTTTCCGTTAAAAGTAAGTTTCAACAAAACGTTGCTCAAATCGCATGTTCGCTGGCTTGTTAAGATGTTCATGTATATTTTAAATGTACGTATTGTTTCATTGAATAGTTATCCTCTTCGTCTTTTTATACGCTAGTTATCTGATTTGACTATTCAATACTATTTTCAAAGGAGTTAGGAACGTAAAACAGGCTCACGACCAAAACTGTTTTATTGGGTAAGTACCTAATTTACAATATCCATTCTACTTCTAAAATATTTCCAATTGGAAGTATTTGTTTTTTCCCACTTACAAACACTTTTATATTGACTAGATTTCTCCGTAGAAAACTAAACACAGTAGATACTAAAAATCCACTGATCTTGGCCCAGATTTCCTCCAATCGTTTACGTAATCGCCTGTGGAGTCTTTCACACTAATTAGGATTTGGATTGATTACTGCGGCAAGTTTGGTTCGAGCTTGTTCTTTATATAACACTGTCGCTTTAGCATTCCTTTCGTTTTTCTGCATTTTCTTGTCTGCTCATGCAAAACAAATTTGTTAGCAGAATGCAACAAGACTCGTACAAATGCAACAATAGTGGACGAATGACATTTCTCGACGAGAGAAAAATCAAATTGGATTCATTCGCCTAAAAACGGGGACGAGGTAATGTAAGTTACATAAAAATACAGACAATACTGTCAAGATTTGATGATCTAATTTGAGTGGTTATCTGGCGCACGGAAGAGATTCAATGCTGGTGGCGTGGAACCAGTTATTTTCTTATGAAGATCACGAAAATGTTATTATAGACGGATAAGCACGAACGTTATGTGGATGCTGCGTGATGCTACAATAGAAGGATGATCAAATTAATTCAGTAACTTTGCTACTGAATTCAACACCTTCTTATCAAAAGTAATAATAATTCTTTATTGTCGATATTTTATGTAGTATACTCTAGACAGGACTCTCCTGACTAGACCTATGTTAGTTCGATACAGAATATCCTCATTCTCATACATAACTCTGTGAATCTGTTATACCATTTCAACCTACGCCTGAATATCTGTATAATTAATAACACCACTCCGTATCCTATATCTCAATGTTGTTGCAAATTTCACTTCTTCAAATATAACTGATATATTTCACTTCTAATAATAATAATAATTGATTCATGCATTGAAAATGACGGAACAATCAACAGTTACTATAGTCTGTCCAAGCAAAGAAGACTAGTAGTTTCTCTATAGCTCAGGGAATGTAAAACCAGCAAATAAAAAGAATCGACAAATTTGAAAAACCGATGTCCTCGATCCTCGATCTTTTTTAACAGACCAATTACCGGTAGACTGCTGTCGAAACAGAAATTTCCTATCTTGGATAGCCACTCTGGATGGACAAACACCAGTGAATTTTAGAAGTAGTACAGTTCCTGCTCTGCATCAAAATCATCCATTATCGAGACTGCTTCAAAGATCGGTTTCAAATCTAGCTCAATTCTTCAGTTTTTCTCCTTGGTAAAAAGTGAATGCAGTTAGCTCCTGAATGACAAATTAATCATAATCGCGCCAACCACAAACTCTTGTTTTTGTTATTGAGATGCGTTCAGTCGCAGTCTTCAAGTCCACTGGGTAAATAGTGAGCGGTTTGTTTTCTCCTGTTGTGTTATGGAACGAAACGCTTTCAGTTGGACGATTTTGCTTTCTGTCCGTTACGGATCATCAGCATAAATCTTATGACCAGTGCTAAGAGAGCTCCTGACCACCTCGTCACACGCCACTGCTTCAAAAAATTACGATGACGATTTATCGAGCTTACTTCGCCGACGGATGTTGTTGACATCAAAAAGAAAAATATTTTTTATTGCCAAGAATGAAAAAGAAATGATATTTTACTGTTGCGTGAAGTGAAAAGCCTTCCTGTTCACTCTTTATAACGGTTGAGGCTGAAATTGTATTTGCCAAATCAAGGTAATGAGGTGCAAGATAGAGACTTCGAATGAGTATGGTAGGCCTACCTCAAGTACTTACGTCTTACAGTATTGATTTATTTTATTTATTTATTTATTTATTTATTCCTTGATAAAGCATTACAATAATTCACAATGTAGAAATATAACAGCAAAATGAATCAATAACAAAAATGCAAATAAACATAAGGAACTACTTCCCCAAAAGAGCAAGCTCGAGCTTGGGGAAGGAGCAGCCGTACTTTGACTACTTACTTATTATTACCATATTATATATACATTACCTATATATTAACAACTGAAATCAAAACCTTTCAGTAAACAATATAAATCAGTTATGCTACAATAATCAATATATTTACATACAATATGTGTTAGATGCAACAAAAATTGTTTATTATAATATTGTTTTTACATATTGCCTAGCCTAGTGTATAACATGATATAAAATGAGTAAAAAATGAAATCCATTCAACTGGAATAATTATCATACTAATGCATTCCAGAAATTCTCGGCACTATCCCAGCCATGAGAGTTAACCAGATACTTTTTCAAATGTAATACTAAGTTTTTTTGGGCAAGTAAACCTCTCAAATTACTTGGGATTGTATAAATAAACTCGGTATTCTTGTGATGGACTATCGAAATTATTTGTTATTACATAGCCTCACATGGATTTACTGAGAAAAAAAATTAAAAAGTTAGTACATAATAGCCTACATAATCTTATTCAACTAGCCGGCAGTAGTTGATAAAGAAACTCTTGACATCACTGCTCGCAATCTCACACGTATTTTGATTATGACTGAGAGTGTTGATGATGTGAAAGATTAAGAGTATTATTATTTTGTGGGTTGAAAATTTCTTTCCAAATTTCAGTACCGTGACGTGAATAGTTTTGAGTACACTATTCTAACATAACCTGGATTATAATTGCTTTTGATATTTCAAGTATATATTCAATACTGCAATGTTAATATTTTATTTCTCATAGGCTATGTGATTTATAGAAAATTGATAATTCCTATAAAATGGATGCAACTGTTTCTCTATTTTCTGTATTTTTTGTGTGAATCACCCTCAAGCAAGACTCAAGCAACAATCGAGGGCAGACTAGTGTCAACTTGTTCATATAGTAGTAATTTTTTTCAAAAACCGTGCAAATTAATTTGCAATTATTATTAAGGATGAAAGGATGATTCATTCATTGATTTAGAAACAAAATTGGGGAGTGAAAATTCATACTGCTGTGAATGAAGCTGAATGAAGATTCTAGCTTGCTGATCATATATATCTAATCCTGTAGTATCGATCGCATGACCGAAGCAGCAGTTGAAAACTAATTACGCTAAAGTTACTACGTTGGAGAACCACCAATGCTTTAATGCTTCCATTTTTGCACAATACGGTCTATTAACAAACTTCAAAAATATAAATGCTGTGATTTAGAACTCATTGTCTGCTACTCATACTCATGTTCCAGAAATGTTCAGTGTGTAGTAGTGATATGCGTAGATTGCATAAAAAAGAATAGATTGCGAATGAAATCGACTAATTCTTTCTAGAGGTGTTTTGCAACATCGCAGCGCTTTGTACAAAAGAATTGTCGATGTCATTCATTCAATTTTAAATGTTCAATACCGTGCAGTCGAATCTTAGCTGCAAATCATTTCCCCCGGAAAATGGTGTTTTTATTCTTTTGCAGCAGCAGAAGATCACGTGGAAAATGGAAAGCTGTCAATTGCCGCGCGCGGGAAAGGAACCAACCAACAATCTTGAACGCACAATGATTCAGATGATCATTGTTAAAAGTTTTTCTGGCTTTTTGTGGTGGCTAGGGGAAGATAGGCTCAGAATCTGAGAACGAGCGTTAGAGCATAACGTCATTTAGCAAGGAAAAAGGCGGCTGATGGATCGCTCTGATTCGCCAAACGCAGGTCTAAATTTGAGCGTTTAGCTAGACTTTTTAGTGGAAATCGGTGATCTGGCTTGAAACAAAGACAAGTAACGCGTAACGGGGAAAAGAGTGAAATGTTATATCGAGTTAAAATCAAGTAATCCATAGATGCGTTCCTATAATGTTCCTATAAATATGCTATCAACTTATTGGAGCTGACAATCAACTGATTTTGCTGCTATAATAAGTTTGGGATTGAAATCGAAAATTCATATTTGGAATCTCTATGGAGTACCGTAGTGGCTCCCACCAACCATAGAGAAATCCGTGGAGATCACAGAACTGTATAACAAAAAGCACAATACAGCTTACAGCTTAGTTCTATTAGCAATTGAACCGAATTAAGAAGGAAAAATTTAAATTAATTTCCAAAGAATGTTCAACATTTTCATATTTTTACAGGATTTTAAAGAGAGCAAATAGATTGTGCAAAAAGTGGTTTGCTCTCAATTAAAACTGATTCAGTTATCATTGATTGGGGATCAAACAAGTAGGCTATGATGATCTGAATTGAATTGGTCTCACCCTACAAGTATTGTATAAGAGCTTCAAGTCAGTGATATTTTTTTCTCTTTCTTTATTATATTTTCGTGAATAGATATTGAGATATGTATAGAATTTGTATACATTGTTAATGCAGTAGCTTATAAATTAATATAGTTTGTGTCATTAAAGATATGGGTAGATAGCAGAAATAATTTGTAAATAAAAGTTATCCCTAGAACACTATCCTTTCAGTTTCCCTTACTGTTCCAAATAGTTGTTTCAGAGACAAGACGTCACTTTTACTACTGATTCTATCAGTTCGATCTCCAGTAGTAGGTTTTATGCATCAGCTCATGATTGACAGAGAAAAAATACAGTTTATCTATTGTCAACTCGAATCCTTTCCATATTTGAAAATTGGTTGAAAAATTTCATAATGCAGGTATTATGTCTTATTGATATAATCCTCCAAATTATACTGCATAAGGAAATACAGTTTCAAACTACTAAGCAAACTATTTGAATGGTGAAAGTAAAATCTTTTATGTCGATGCGTCAAAGCGTTGCCTTGGTGTTACTCATACCTTTAGAACTATTTGCTCTACTATAATTGACGCCCAAGTCTTCAGAGAGAACATTCACATTCAAGGTAATGGCAAGGTCGGATGGGTTTGGTTATCTCTTTATAAGTAGGTATACTCTCCTTCACATTTTGTCAATGCTTCCTCTTCGTATCACTAGAGACAAATAAGTTAACTTATCCTGGTTCTTATATCAGCCCAATAACTGTTATCGAGTTATTTTTTCACCATTAAGGTCCACCTCACAAGATTGTTTATTTATTAATAATGGAAATTCAGACTGGTTTTGATTTTTTTGTATTTTCGAATGGATTGAATAATAATAATCATTATTATACTCTTGTTTTTTTATCTTGTTGGCGTTGGCTCTTATTGAGGAAGAATAGGATAGAATTGTAATTTCGTTGAACGAGATTTTTTCAAAAGATTAGCTAGTTGAGAATAAATTACAAAGGGGGAACTGTCTACAAAAATAAAGGGTGAGCCAGTCAAACCTGCATTCTCGAAATGACTGAAACGGTTCATTCTCGAAACATTCTCGAAACTAAACGGAAAAATCTCTGTTTGTCAATGCGGCTCAACAGCACGTGAAGGGCCTAGGCCTACCAGCTCGTTCCCAGTTTCATATTCACTTCACTATACAGCAGAGTGGTGTAATTTTCACGAACGGATTTTATTTAGAAAAAATTAAACTAATCAAATATTCATTTGAAAGCATTCAAGAAACAACTTTCGTATTGTCATTCCCGAAAGATCATTTTTAGACAATTTTTTAAACTGCCCCTCACGTCACTGAGTATTTCTCAATTTTTCTACCTCCATTTTTTCTCGTCTCCATCATTCCCATCTCTCCGGTTTTGTGGACAAATGCTGAAGTGATGAAATATAGTTGCAATACGATGTATTATTCAAAGAAGAATTTCTCTACAAGAAACCTGTGATTTTTATAAATCATACTTTAGTAATGGAGAGATAAGATTATTTTGATGTCTATGCATGGAATTGAATGTACGAGTATTCCAAGGAATGGAATTATTGAATATTGTCACCTCAAGTCACCTCATTATCCATCATAATACAGCTTCAAATGGAGGAGCTCTCCTCTTCCAAAGTGTTCCCCGTTAATGTTCTCGTATAGTATAGTATTCAAGTTCAGAGAACAATAGAATTTGATGTTGAATTATTGAGAGATTGCAGTTCCATATGTGGAAGATGAATATTTATCTATTCACGGCGATAAACTCGTGTAAAATCAAGTTTCTTCAATAAATTAATTCGGACACGTATAAACCAAGTTCAAATGAATCATCAGAGTTGCAAGGTTGCATTCAACTCTACAAAGTTGAATAAATGCAAAACTCTATCAAAGTTGAATTTTGATGGTAATATTCTCCAATAATAGCTACCATCTTATTACGAATAAATCTCGATTAAATTAGCAGATTACTTCACTCCCATTTTTATAGCTTCTGATTGGCAAAATGTTTTATTTATCTCATATCAGTCGGTGTCTACAACATGCGACAACTTGTTTTTCAACTTTAAAAAATTTCAACTCACTTATTCGTCATTAGGGAAGACTGGCATGAAACAATAGATGTTTCTTCATTCTTGGACCACTAATAAGGACAATACAACTTGTTCAGTACTCAGCAAAAAATATGCCTCGCTGTATGAAAAAAATTGATAAATGTGTCGCTTGTGTAGTTAGGCCTTTCTTGAATTCAATTAGGTACTTTTTGTAAAGAAATCAATCCATTCTAAGAACAAGGAAGAAAATTGATCATTCAAGTTATTTGAATAGCCTATCAAAATTCAAAGAAATATTTACACGTGTGACAGCTGGTTGTATCCTCCTACTTGCAGCTTCTATCTCATTCAAACTTTTACAGTAGCCTTCAGGATGTAATATTGTCACCTCAAGGATTTTCCCCTCCATAATATACAGCCCTGAGTCTTTTCGTCCATATTCAATGAATTCAACTGGGATTTTCAGATTGATTGTTCGAATGGATAAATTTTCTGACAGTATGGTCGGGCGTAAGCTGGGACGCACGTCACGCATTCCACGCGAACTAACCAATCACAGCTCTTTTCTTGTCATCAGTATGAGCTGTGATTGGCTACTTCGCGTCGGCTGCGTCACGTGCGTCCCAGCATACGCCCGGCCTATAGCTATAGGCTAGAATACATACTGGTGACTGGTGAGTTCAAATCCATAGATAGAATGCTCAACTATTATCGTGAGTGTTCAAAATTGAATTGTGATCAAGTTTAATCGCTATGTTGGCGTTAGCATGGAAAACTTCGGTTAAAACGCCTTGATTTTCAAAGACTCTATTGATTAGAGAACTATTGTTCCCTAATGAAGAATCTTCCAACAGAAGAGTATTTTGGAATTTCTCTCCTAAATCGAAATGGCTGCAAATCTGATTAACAAGAAGATCTTGGACTTCAATAGCAGATAAAATTATCCTTTGCCTAGTAAAATACTCTTTGATGAGTGAATATTGTGGCAATGTCTCATCAAAAATATGAAGGAATGAAACTTGTCCATCTGAAAATCTGAAGATTTTGAGTTCAAGGACGTTATTTTCCACTTGAAGCTACAAGCAATATTTTTTGAATTCAAACAATAATTGTAGCAAGAAATTCTGGTTCTTTAAAATAGAAGTGACATTGTTCACTCACCCATATAGTGCCATTGGAGTCGGATCCAGCGTTCCATAATAGCAGTTTCACGAATCGCTCGCGTGAGTAGACTTTGAGTGCGACCTCCCCGATGCGCAGACCGAGCACATCCTCGCCATTCACCTCGAGGACGCAATCGCCCACTTGAAGGCCGGCTAGTTCCGCTGCTGAACCTGTCTCAACCTGAAATCACAATTCAATTGTTTTTTGAAAATCTACAAAAATATACACATAACTAGAATAGAAAAAATCTTTATTCTTCGCTTAGGAAGATGTAATTTGTAATTTAATACGGTATAGGAGAATGAAGAATGAAATCTAATTATCTAAAAAAAATGAGGTGGGCTGCGGCAATCGTGTTGTATGGATTCCGATTTAAACATAAAAATTATTTCCATACAATAGACAGAATTGTGTATCAATGAACTTGTAAAATCACTTGTAAAAGGTGACGTATTTTTTTAATTTATTGAATTTGGTCATAGGACTTATCTCTCCTCTCCACTACCACTCTCTCCTCTCCCCAAATGCCAAATATATGTATCTTTCCCAGGATGAATGTAAGACTTAGTTTACATATAGGAATACTGGCAAACCAGTTGGATCATTGAAATTTTCAAGGCAAAGCACAGGTTTTTGGAAGTAGGTACTCAATTGTTACTTTACTTCTCAGCCGGATTTCAAAATAAATGTGGTTGTGAATATCCACACGTAGTGCGGGTACTATTGTGACACATGGATGGCTGGTAAAAGATTTTGTTACGCTTCTGTAACAGACAATTACTTGCGCAACGACGACTATTGGTTTCCGCGTCTATTCATACTGCGCTAACTTGTGACCTGCACTCAAACAAGTGCATTGAACACTTTTTACACCTGCCATTTACCACTTTTTTCAACTACTTTTTATAAAATGTTGTATATTATAGGTATTTTTCTGCTATTATGAACTTGCTGCACTATTACATGCTCAAATACCATCAAGAAAGTTCCTTCTAGTAAATAAATGTCTACAGTAGAAAGGCATCATCGTCAGAAAAGTCAGAAAAGTCTTCGTCTTAGAATAATTGTATGATCTAACATTTTTTTAAAGTTCTCCTGACTTATGCTTCGTTTTTCTCTAGTTGAGAGCTGTTAGAAATACCGTACCACACAGGTCGGTGTAACCTCTGGTACCGGTAATCAGTTGCTAGGCCTATATCATTGAGCAACTACAACTGTAACCTATAAGAAAAAAATTAATATGCATTAAATGGAAGGTAACTGTCTTGATCAAGTCCTCGAGGAGCCTGGAAATAATAATTATCTGTCTTGAAAAGTTTTGAATCAATAAATATATTCACGATTTGATTTTCCAAATGCATTATAAATGATAGCTCATAGATTTTCCTCTTAAACAGTGTCACATATTAACAGTGGCAAGTGACATGAAAACCAGCTCAAGTGATTTTCCTTATTTTGAAAATACTCTCCTCACTTTAATCTATTCTTGATGATTAGGTGAATAGTGAAGCCTATAATTACCTGATGATCATCAACCCAATTAAATTAAAGTACTTGAAAGTGCCCAATAAAGGTTCTGTTAGTTTTAATTTCTGGAAATTGCATCCAATATTTTGAGACTTCAAACATTTGAGACTTCTATGGATCGAGTAGGCCTACTGCATGGAGAATAAGGAAATTGAGAAGTTCAAACCCATTTATAACATATTATGAGTTAAGAATTTATTATAATATAACTTCTTAACATGATATGGAATATCAGGATCAATATGAAGAATATCCTATTGATTGAATAACATTGATATGTGAATAACCAGATTTCAAGAACTATTAAAATATTAGAATAGAGATACTTTTCAAATTAATAGCGAGAAGTATTATCAAGGGCGTACGCAGGATTTTTTCCAGGGGGGGGGGCAAGCCATGTTCCCTTTCAAGTTGACCACTCCCACCCCTCTCTTTCTAGGCCCCCTCGAAGAAAGAGGGGGGGATCATTCATAATATTGTTCAGCTCAATACATTCTATAATGAGAAATTTAAAATAAAAATAAATTAAACATAATATTGTTAATAATTTAATATGGATGATTTGTGATTTAAATGATTAATTTTCCATGAAGTTGTATGAGATAAGGTACTTTGTACTAACAAGCCCCACATTTTGTTTAAAATAATTTCATCACAAAGTTTGACTGTGATTTAATTTCTCTGTTCACTGATTGTTCAAGGCAAATTCAATCTTTCAGGTGTTTATTGTTGAATGGTCCCATCCATTCAACATGATATTTCCAGGTCTCTTTGTTGTCTCCGATATTCTGCCTCATGGAGAATAATTATGTTGAGTTCCTGTCTTATTTCAACATTCCGAATTCTATCTTCTCTGGTACACCCTTCAGGTTTCTGGTCTCAAAAATTGCATTTCAGCCACTTGTAACCTGCTCCATTCTTTATTTCTCGGTACCCAGGTTTCTCTGCAGAGACATACAGTATAGGAGAGCTGAGATTGGCCATCACATTATAAGATTTCAAAGTGTCTCACTCCTGGCTTTATTTTTCAAAGTCCTGTTAATTGTTTCACAAATAGCTTGAATTCGATTTATCCCAGAAGAAATATTCAGTTACTTTTTTCGTCTAAAACGTACCCAAACATCACAAATAAGGATTTGAAGGAGACAAATAATTAAGCAATTCTTCAAAAGACAAGCAATCTATTTAAAACTGCCTTCATTGTCTGTTTTGTCTCCTTTAATCCTGATCCAGATTTGTGAGGTTTGGGTGCGTTCTAGAAGAAACGGTAACTGAGGTGATTAAAAATTCAATTCTCAACAATATTGCTTGATTCGAAATACCAGTCAACAATAATGTATCCTAAACTTCGGACAGTTTAAAAATATTAAGATACTGTAGTATGTTTCTCACCCAGGAAAAATGCCCTAGAACATTGGTAGGGAGTTCTGAAACAATATTTTATGGCTGGCTATTCAGCTTTGTATGAGTTAATTGAGAACTATGTAGTATTAGATTACTATAAAGACCTCAAATTCAAAAGCTAGTTGAAGAACTTTCCAGTAAATCCAAAATTCTTAATGAGGATAGAATTAAATAGGTAGTTGAACAACTTCAGTAACATCATTTTTCTTAGAATTGCGGAGAAAATATCCAATACTCTCTTTTTAATCTTGTCCTTGTTTTTTTTTAATTTACGATGGACACCCATTAAGCGAAATCTTGCCAATCTTTCTTCTACCATTGTGCTCCACTGCTCGCTGAGCCGTCTTTAGCATACAAAGGGTACAAAGGCCTTCAAAATAATTTTTCCCTGTATAGTTGCTGAGATTGGTGGGAAAGCATTTGAAATGAGCAATGCATTTGCTAGAACACATTGGAAACTTATTTGCAAAGAATTTAGCTGCTCCAATTAGGCTATCTCCAACTCTTCATTTAAATACATTATACCACAGCTCTAACTTTGCAGTAATGAATTCTAGCTCATGAAACTACATTGAAGATTCAAAAAAATTTTTAATTCTCTGGAGCAACCTACACTTGAACATATTGAGAGTTAGCAAGTAAAACGGAAAGATTTGAATAAGTCACCAACTCTTCAAGAAAATCAATTTCATCATTTATTAGTTATGAATATGAGGAAAAAAGTGCTCAATGTATTATATTGGACAATAATTGAAAAGATTAATTATTTATCCTTATTAATTAATTATAAAAATTCGCAAATCGTCCTCCATTCCAAGCTTCTATAGCATATTGTTGGACAGATTTGCGTGAACTTTGGAGTATTGTCTGTTGAACAAAAGCAATATTTTTAAGGGTTCAAATGTTTTTTTAGAGATTTCTCTAGTTTGTTCAACTTACACGTGTGAATATGTGGTGATAGTGCAAAAGTCATTCAAACCTCTAAAACATGAGAAATTGATGTTTAGAACTACCTTAAAAGGCCAACAATTGATTTCTAGAAGAAATACTTGATTTCTCTTATTGTACAATAAATGGCTGCATTTTTTTCATGTTGGTGACTTATTCATATTTTTCCGTTCCATTGGCTTACCCTACAAAGGATGGGGAAGTGACAGAGAGAAAACAAGTATTCTGATTCGAAAATCTGACTTCCAATGAATGTTAAAAGAGTGAAGATGAGGAATTATCATTGATCTTCTCCAGTATTAAATTGGAGACTGAGATGGAAGTTTCACCCCTGCGTGTGTCTGGGACTTCGTAATCTTTACAATTGAGTTGTGAAATTATTTCATTTTATTACAATAATGAAAATTTATTTTAATTAATTTTATAATATTGGTTATTTTTTTTTAATTTATTTTATTTTATTTCTGATTAATTGAAAACGGAAAAAAATTATGTCAACTTCTAGGGGAGGGGCAGCTGCCCACCCCCCTCCCCCTGCCTGCGTACGCCCATGAGTATTATTCTATTCTGATGTTGGCGTTGTTTTAATTTATTTTCAACACAATATATTATTCTGAATTTGAATGAATGAATGTATTTGCCAAAAGTAACATATTTTACATAAGATAAAACAATTTATAAGATAATTGTATCTATTCTCTATAGCGAAATGGTTCACTCAATCAAATTTGTAATATTTTAAGCAATTCTACTGAAAAAGTCATTTATGAATCCTCAAATATAACAGAAAAGATGGTGAAAAGGTGAGGCAGTGGGTACGCGGGTACCGGTACCAAATAATGTGATGGTATGCTTTAAAACAATTACCTCCCTTTAAAAAATTTAATTATTAGATCACATCATGAAATTGAATTATAAGAGAGAATTATGAACTGAGATCACATGAATTGTTAGATCTGATAGATGCTTTAAAAAAGTATATGACTATTCTATTATAATTCGCTATTTCTCCAACATTATACCTTCATTAAAAATTATAAAATGTGCAGAAGTTTCATCATTAAGTCATGATAATATTCGTGAAGTTATATAAATGTTAAAATTCAATGAATATAGGTACCTGTTCAATTTGTAGATCAGCATAATAATATAATACTTCATGTGAGTAGAGCCAATTTCCCAAGATAAAATTTACTTGCATGTTTATTTCCATTCCATTTGACACCAAATATTTTTTTATTTTTCCAGATCGTTTTTCATTTTTTATTAATTATTGGATGTTAATTATCATTCATTGATTCATTGTAAATTTTAATCCAGTTTGATTGCAATTGCTAACATAATTGGTATTGAGAAAAATTTATGAAGAATAATTAAAACTTTTATCCATTTTCCATGTAGTTTTCTCTAAAATCATCCACTTTTAATTTAGTAGGCTAAATCATTTTCCTCTTCCCACTGCCGACCATGTGTTCCTCTCTATCCTGACTCGATTTGTTACAAAATTGATGAAAATTCATGACAAATAAGAAATGTACCATTTTCTGTGGACTGTGAGGACAATACAGAACTATAAATAACCATATAACTCGATCATCGCATCAAAGATGTATTAAAACAATTATAGCTAGCGTAGCCTACCTCACTAATCCAAGGATAAGGATCCCAAGTGGTGCGGCTGAGATGAAATCCGCAGGAGCCCTCCTGGGGGCGGGACACGGTGCATATTCTGAGCGAGGGTGGGCACTCCTCGTCGGCGACTCCTTTGTCGTCCATGCCAGCGTGGGGGCGGGGGCGGTCCGGAGGCGGTTGGCATGGGCTGGAGTCCGCGACAAACGCGCACGTCAACTACTGACACTAACGCGCACAGAGGCTACTCGACCACTCGCCTGCAACAACTCGACTGAGATCAGATCAGCCGCAGCGCGGTTGCGGTCCACCGTCATGCTTCCCCCTCCCATCCACCCAACGCGGTCCAGTCCGAATTGAAGTCATCCTGCATTGCGTTTTGCGAATAGTGCACACCCACCCACACACCTGCAAGTCGAAACAGGAACTGCCGCTCTACAAATAGAGCTACTAGGTACCGGTCACAGTTCACTATTTGGTTACTGCTGGTGATCGATTTGTTTTCGTTTTTTCTGCACCTACAATGATCATAGTAGGTAGTCTACATTCTCAATCTCGAGATTGAAAATCAAATGAATAGTGGAAATGAATAAACACACTGCACTACACTGATTGATGATGGACTACCAGGCCAACGGTACCTTCTCTTGATAGGAAAATATTATGAAAAAGAAAAATTAATTTACTATCCCGCTATTCAACACTATTAATAATATACTCAATATCAATATTATATATTACAAACTACAATATTTATAAGAGTAGTCTATAGAAAATAAAACTAATGATATATATATTATTATCAGTACCTATAGAGACTGTGTATAGTCAGTCTCTACCGTAACATTTTTATGTAAATCATATCTAGATAGGCTGTATTGGACTGCAAACATTTCTTTATATTATTCATTCTGATTTATGATTTCTTCACAGAATAAGAAATCAAATTTTATTTGTAAGTTATATGAAAGCAAAATGGCATTTTCAATACTTATTGCTATAATGTATTTTTTATGTTTTACTTCTTCATTTTTTCGTTTCAAAGAAATGAATATTTCATAACTTAAAATTACATACGCTACTATTTTTCAAGTATTAAAATAAATAATAAAAATAATTACCTAATTAAATTGATCAATTATTAAATTATATTATAGAAATTATCAGAGAATAAATTATTCAGGTTGATTGATTTAACAATTTTAAAGTTTCAAGCTTTTAGTAATTGTTCCTGTTTTATGTTTATGTATTCTTTACCTGCATTCAAGCTTTTATGCCTCTGCAGATTTTTTCCTGTACGGTAACCTATTTGTTCTATTTTAATGTATATAAGCTTATAGAGACGATATAATTAATCTGATTACATTAAAATAGAATAATTAAACAGTTTATTTGTCTTTGTTTATTTTTTTATGCTACCTATATTATTTAAAAGCTCTCAAGTTTATCACGTTTCTCGAACAAAAATAATTTATAATAATGCTAGGTCCTAACTGGTCATATTGTATTCATCTTCTCTATAATACGGTATAGAAGTGTAACGTGATAAATCCACTTTCAAATTTTCTCCTGCAGTGTGTCTCCTGCATAAGTGAATGAATGATTTGAACCTACTATAACATATTCAAAATCTCTCAATTAGTCATTACGGTACCTACCTTGAATGCTAATTGATCACCTTGAGAAATGTCTGAAATTCAATGAGTGAAGTTAAGAAGGATTACATCAATGTTCCGCTTTCTTCGTATCCACTGGATTGTATAGAGCATCCATGAGGATTACAGTGGAGAGAATCATCAAAAACAAAACTATCCAAAAAAATAACAGGAGCTGATTTTTGTTCTTATTGATATGGCTACGTTTATCAACGCTCACTATTGAGGCGGTAATCCTAAATTGAATGTATCAGGGCAATATGAATGTAATAGAAATGTTGTAGGCGTAAGTGAGTGTGATAGATGTTTTTATGTGAGGATAAGGAGAGGAAATGTGTGATAAGGAGAGAAAATGTTATAGAAGAAAAACCAGTAGACCACACTAATCAACAAATTATGAATATAACACGGCTAGTTACATATCGAACCAACCTGCAGGAGAAAGTTAATTGCTAGATAGCAATAAGCTATAAGCCTAGAAGGCATTATAGTTCCAAGGCATAATAGTTTGTATTACTGATGCAGACAGCAGAGAAGGATGGTGCAAACGAGCACGTGTAAAAGAATACCGGTACCTAATAGCTCGACTCCTTGTTGAAAAACTGTGGTTTTTATTGTGAAGGAGGATCCTGACGCCTGAGCTACAAAATTAATACTTTTTCTGGTGCATCTTTTTTTTGGGGGGGGGGATATAGGCTATTTATGTATATATCCTTGCTGGATAATGGACCTACCTCTATATAGATTTCATAATCATACAGGAATTTATTGAAATTGTAAATGAATTAATACAGATGTAACAAGTTGATGATGTTCTTCACCTCAAGACGAAATAATGCTCAAATAAGACATTTTAAATGAATTGCTAAATTTGATAGTGGTTATTATTTAGAGTAGAAATAGTGTGAGGATATGTGATAATTTTATTTTGAACATTTTCATCTAATATTGGAATACGTCTATTTTTCATGTCATTATAATAATTGTACCTTTTTAATTCAATTAATAAATGAATGACATGCATTTATTCAATTCTATGAAACAGGGGATTACCTCTAGGCTACTATTTGAATACTTCAATTTTTTCAAAGTGAATGAATAGGATCATTTTTTAATTTTCTTTCAATTATTCCTAGAATTCAGTGCATCTTTCGTGAGACTCATGAGTATGAATCTTTTTGTGTGTCTGTAATTCGGTGGAGTTATAATAAAATACTTTCGAATAGGCGTAATGTATATAATAATATAATATGAATAATTATTAATTATAATGAATTCGTACCATGGTGTACATGAATTTCAGTTTCCGCCGGAGTCCAATAACACATCTTTTAATATATCATAATAATGTACGCTCTACTTGCAATAACATACTCATAATAATTATTAAAATGTTTCTTCAACTAACAATGCCCTACCCATATTTATGAATGAAGTTATTTTTCTAGTATACTTTTTTATTATAGTAAAAATATGTATTATATAGTGCAACAAGTGGAATGAACAATATTATTTGTAGGCTAAAGTAGGCTGAATACGAAAAATCATAGAATGTTGAATTTAAATAATTCATTAGAACCTAATATCCGTTAGAAGACTCACTGATACTAGAATACTAGTATTATGAAAATGATTTTTAATCTTAGTATTCTAGTATCCGTGAAAGACTCAATCATAAAATTACAGAGAATATAAATATTTGTCATTAATATTGGAGGAGATTCATTGTTATCTTCATCACACCATCCCTTGCCATAATTATGAAGCTATTGTTCTATTATAATGTCCTATTATAGACTTTTAATTGAAATTTCCATGATAACTTAGAAGCAACTAATTTATTCAATAATATTCGGAAATTCAATATTTTTTTGAACTCAGGAGATAGCGTGATCATCAGATGCAACAGGTGGAACCTACCACTACTTCTCCATTAAGAATCATATAGCATAGGCCGAGGAAAATTTCTCTAGCTTTGACTTTGTTCATGAGAATAGTAAAAGTGAAAATATCTCATAATTATGGATCGATTCGATACAAATTCAATGAAAATAATAAAACTGATTGTTAAGTATGCATCATTGTTTATATGAGGGATAAATCAAACTGACTATTAATAAAGTAACGGTTTTTATAGAACTATAAAATTATTCATTCATGAACGGCTTGTTCCAAGCTTTTATTCTACAGACCCAATAGAAAGTACCACAGTAATAATTGATTTATGAGCCATGTTTTAAAATTTGTAACTTTCAATAATCAACTTCAAATCCTCTTATCTTCAAATAAACTACCCACGTGCACAGTGAAAACTGTAAACCATGAAACCTGGGAATATTGTTGAATTATTTAGATTTTTCTGAGTTTTCTACTTACTCGGTTTAACTACAAATCAGTTATTTGTAAGCTAAGTGGGCTGAATACGAAAAATCAAATAATGTTGAATTCAAATAATTTATTAGCATCTAAGTAAATGCATTTAATGGATGATAAATATCATAACATAATCATACAATAAATAACATTATTATAAATAATAAACTTGGAATATTAATATGGGTAAAAATATTCTTGTTTGAAACAGAATATACAACATATTTATTTATTTATTTATTTATTTACAAAGACAAGAAAGTATGTTAACAAAATAATGAACATATTATTCCATGCATGGGCCGAAGCCTGTGTGCAGGAAAGAGTTGCATCTATACGCAATATAATATGGCTACATATTACTATCTATATCCCACAAAAGTGGTAACTAGATTTAAAAATCAATACAAACATAAAGATGTATGCTTTCATCAATAATTACAACTTCCAATAAACTAACCCATAAACTGAAAGATACAGTAAAAGAATTTATGAGAAAGAAAATGTCTTGAAGAAGAATGAAGGAATGTATGGTATAAGTCGTTATGAATCAGAGAGGAAGATGAAGAGATGAAGGGGAGGGATGATGGGAAGATGATTTAGAACTGTCAAGCCGAGAGCACAGGAACGTTCGGTTTAAAAAACTATAAAAAAACAAGTGAAATTAACACCTACAAACGTGAAGAAATATTTAAATGTTAATAGTTCAATTAAAAGATCTGACATATTCGTGTCTCCTTAACAATTGCAATATGTTATTAAAATACTGATTCTGTATGTGCGATGTATCCCACCTAGAATTTATTGAATGAGAATAATTAAGAGGTCTCATTAATTACAAGAATAAATAAATATCAAGTTCCATAGTTGGATTTTAGAATATTGATAATTCCTATTCTCCCTACCTCGATTAGCCACTTAGTAACATGCCGTTTGAATACATCATAAGAACGAGTTTCGAGATCCTTCAAATTAGATGGTAATTTGGAATATAATATGTTCTTTGTAGAAGGAGTCTGTTACACTTATGGATTTGGATATTCTAGGAATAACCACACCCACAAGTGCAGAGTTCCTAGTAGAATAATTGTGATGGGTTCGAATAAAAAGGTTCTGTTTATTTTTATATATATACATGATTAGTGCTCTAGCATATAACTGTTTGATGTTAAAAACCTCAAACTCATTGAAAAGGGTTTCTGTTGGGTACCTGCGATTTTTCTGTAAGGCGGTTTTAATAATTGATTTCTGCATGATTTCTAATGGTTTAGTAATAGATTTAAAAGCTCCTCCCCACGCTAGAATGCCATATTGCATAATTGATTGGGCGTATGCGTAGTATACGTTTTTAATCATATCCTTACTCATAAATTTGTTTAAAAAGTTGAATATATACAGAAGTTTTCTCAATTTGTTTCTAGTATAGGTGATATGAGCACTCCATTTTAAACGTTTGTCAAATATGACACCAAGATATTTATATTCCGATACACACTCCACTGTATCGCACACCAAACAGTTATCAATTGATCCACAAGTATGTAGCCTCAACTCATTACCTACTGGATCAGTGTCTGCTCTGAGAGAGATTGGCATACACTTTGTTTTAAGAATATTAACTGTAAGGTGGTTCTGATCAAACCATTTCTTAACTCTGTATAAGCCATGTTCCGCCGATCTAAATACTTCATTCCAAGAAGAGCCATTGAAGAGAAGTGCTGTATCATCCGCATATAAATAGCAGTTACCGTTTTGAAGATTCAACTTCCCCAAATTATTAATAAAAATCAGGAATAGAATTGGCCCCAGGGTACTTCCCTGCAAAACGCCATAGTCGAGTGATCTGCTTTCACTATTTTCATTGAGAATTGACACTATCTGACGACGCCCAGACAGGTAGCTACAGAACCAATCAAGCGAAACTCCTGAAATTCCAATGTGGAAAAGCTTACTTATAAGCAGATCTCTGTCAACAGAGTCGAAAGCCTTTGCCAAATCAATAAATAATAATAGTATTTTCCTGTTATGTCCTACTAAATTATGTATTTCTTTAGTTAAGCTAAAAAGATTATTGTTTAAATTTTTATCACTTCTGAATCCGAACTGATTTTCAAAAAGAATATTGTTTGACTGTAAATATGAAACTAGTTGATATCTAATAATTTTTTCTAACAATTTGGCAAGGACGCAAGACAATGTGATAGGCCTGTAACTGATTTTGAGGCTTTTGGTACCATTTTTGTAAATTGGTATAACTTTACCAAGTTTTAGCACATCAGGATAGACACCCTCAGCAATGCTCATGTTTACAATATGGGCAATTGGATATTTCAAAACAGCAATATTTTCCTTAACAATATCAGTAGGGATACCATCCACTCCTGGCGCCGATCCACCCCTCAACTCTCCCGCTACCCTAACAACATCCTCTTCTGTTATATATCTTATTTGGAAAATTGAGTTCGTTGGATAATCCCCATCATCAATAACAATTTCAGAAGCTGCAGGAAAAGCACCAGCGAGATTCGCCCCTACATTTACATAGTATTCATTGAAATCATTTGCAACCTTTATAATACTATTACTATCAATAAGATCGCCATCTTGTAAAAAGTTTTTTATTGGAAAGTTTTCTTTATTTTTCTTAATCCCTGCAATATCAGCTATATTTCTCCAAAGCTTCTTGTGATCACTTCTTACTTCAAGTATTTTATCTCGATAGTAATTTATTTTTGCATCTTTTATTGCTCGAGATAAGGTGTTTCTATAGGCTTTAAAAATAGCCTTCAAATGATGGTCTAGCGGGCGTTTTTAAGTTGTTTACTAAGGCTGTCTCTGTGTCTAATTGATCTAACAAGTCCAGTAGATATCCACGGCTTTAATTTTCTAATTTTAGACGATATTGTTTTTCCTCTTTAGAAGTATTTATAAATTGATTCAAAGTGTCTAAAAAATATGAAGAAGCATATTCAACATTATTGAACTGTGTAATACGATTCCAATCATGGTCTGAAATTAAGGAACTAACTTTTATTTTATCTATCAAGTAAACCTTCTGATTTAGCACATAAGGATCCTCATTGAGTACCGAAGGATATATACCGGCAACTACAAAGTAGTGATCTGTTAATTCTGATTTAATAACACCTGAACGAACAATTGTTGTATCACTACAATCTCTAAAAATGTGATCGATACAGCTGTTAGAAAAGTTGGTGACTCTAGTTGGGATGTTAACACAACTTAAAAATCCAGCGCCACATAATACATCGAGGTACTGGTTTGATAGTGGGTCCAGAGTATCAGGTAGTATGCAACAATTGATATCACCCACTAACCAATGTGTTCTATCGGTAGGCCTGGTATTACAATAGATTTCTAAATCATGAATGTATTGGTCAAGGTCAAGGACTGACGAAGGGCGACGGTATATAGCCAGAAGACAGTGGCGTTCTCTGCCAATATGTAGATTAATTTTAAGACTAGTTGCTCCATGTAGGTGTATTTCTTCGCAGCTAACAGCCAAATTTTTCCTAACAAACACTATCACACCATCGTTCTGATTCCTACTCTTTTTATTTATAAATGTATCATATCCATCTAGGTTTGCAACCACCGACCCCTCGTCTACCCACGTCTCTGTCAATACAATAATGTTAAATTCCATTTTAAAACTATTTAAGATTACAGTAAGTTCATCAAAGTTCTTATTAAAGCTCCGTATATTCGCATGAAACACGGACATAGTTTTATTTTTCCGGTTCTCAGCTTGACAGTCAGGAAAAAGATCAAAACTATCGAAGTTTTCATACTCTTGAGCATTTATATATTTAAAATCGTACAATTCATCTTCAATCATATTTACAGGAATAGTAGATTACAAAAAATATAATAAGATCTAAAATAAAGAAAATAATATAATATACCATGCAATCAATCAAATAATAATCGCAGACAAGAGTTTCCCCCGCACACACCATTGGAGAGTGCATGGCAAAAAATCCTTCATAATACATTTTAAAAATTGTTTGGAAAAAAGAGCTCAAAGAGATAAGAATAATTGTTAAATTGTGGAGAAGTAGGAGAGGAAATGAAAAGAAGTGGATGAGATGCAAGTGAGAATGAATTATGGAATGTGATAGAGAGTAGAGAGATAAGATAATGATGATGAAAATAGATAATGTACCCATCAAGTCAAGTCTACGAATGCCAACAGTTATCTTGTCATGAGGCCACTGAACAATTTAAAGACTACATTAGATTAATCAAACGTGAAACTTATCAATGAAATCGATATCTCTAAATATAACTGGCAAATATAAAAAATAAGAATAAGTCGATTTGACCTAAAAAACTGAGAAAGTAAACATTATGGTATTTGTACAGTCCAATTAAAATAAATAATGTCCATTGGAAAAACTGAGAAAAGTTAAATATTATCGAACTTATGTGTACAGTCCAATCCAGTAACTGACATAATATAAATGAAATTAAGGAAAACTCATCAAATAATAAAAAAAAAACCTGAAATAGAATTTGCAAATAAATAAAAATGATAACACTATAAGTAAGTTCATTGTATTTATAAATAGAGGAAATAAGACTCCATTGTAAAAACTGAAAGTAAAACACAGCAAAAAATTGATCAATGGTCCATTCTGATTTAAAAGAAATTTAAACATAATTAAGTTCATTATTAATTCATGAGAATCTCTAGGAAAAAATAAATAATGAAAGAAAGCACTTGATCTTATGAATAGTTACACTTGATTGTTTCAATCCAATTTATTCTAATTAAATTTTGATTCCTCTATTTATTTCAATTCAAATTAGTTCTCCTTCTCTTAAAGTCTAAATTTGTTCTACAAGATCTTTTATCGCGACTATTGTTTGTGTTTTAGAGTTCACGTCCTTTCTTATGTTGATTCGCCCATTCTTGAACCAAACAAATTTAAACCTGCCGTCTTTCTGCATAGACTTAGCAGTCCTAAATAGTGTGCGATTATAAGGGGACATTGTTTCGTTAATGAATACCTTTACATTGTTACTCAACCACCCTATTTCTGAGAGCATCAGATCACCCTTGGCTTTTTTACAGTTTAAAAATTGTTCTTTGTACAGGTATCCACAGAATCTCACAATGATGGGAGGACAATAATTATTGGGTGGATCACTAGATACTTTAGCTGTATTTTTAATTGCGGGGTTCCTATGATAGTTTCCTAGCATATAATCTTTCAGTTCGAAGCCAATTGCTTCAGAAATTTTGAGCAGGATAGAGGCTAGATTTTCACTTTCTTCGTAGGGTACACCGATTATGTCAATGCAGTTTTTTCTTGTGTATTGTTGTAAGTTGTTGTTTTCCGCGATAAGTATTTCAATGTTTTAATTCAGCGTTGCTTTTTTCAATCCCGTCTATACTATTGAAACACTTATTAATGTCTTCGGAGTTCTTGTCAATGTCAGTTTTATTCTCCTTGCTTAATTCAAATAGATGTTCAATACTTTTTATCATGTCTTTTTGTTCTGTTTTGATCGACCTAATATCACTCTGTATCTCATCCAACTTTTTGAAGAGAGCTTTAAAGTTGGAATGTAAGTCGATTGGATCACTTGCACTGACAGTTTTAGCTTGCTTACCCTTATCGCTGCTACCCTCACCACCAGCACTGCTGCCGCCCCCGACGCCACTACCCGCAGTATCCTTCCCATCCCCACCATCCGTCGATTTAACTCTTGCCCTTGTAGCCATCGTTCGTAGCAAACAACGAAAAATTCACTTCTGTTTCGTTAAATAAACACCGATTTAAACTCAAATACTTTTGAGAACTGGGCAGATGAAAACAGATATCGAAAGCCGGCACTTGAATAGTCACAACTGTTCACTCAGTTTCATAAAAGACTTCGTAATTGTATCAAATAACTCAAACAAAATAACAGAGCCTCAAGAGACAACCGGTCACTCTGACATTTCGAGCGCAACATATACAACACAATTTAAAAAATGTGGCTGAATAAAAATTCCACTTCATAATAATTTTTCTTCGATATTATGAAAGTTCCTTAATGGTAAATCTGTGTACTGGATCATTTGGATCTCTATTGGCAATCCAACCTTTGTTGAATAAATAGGGTACCTATGATATACATGAAGTAAATACATCTGTTCATCATTATAATCATTTTAACTAATTAAACCGGTTATCTCTAAATTAGAGAGCAAATTATACAATGCAGCACAATAATTTATTATTGTCTTCAGCATAAATATAGCTTGTATAATTATTTTATGAACAAAGCTTAGAATTTGGGTGATAAAAATAATTTTACATGATATTCGTCACTTAGTATAGGATTTACAATGAAGATTTTTATTGCCGTATAATAATTACGGTATAACATGAATGGCTTTGTAAAAATATATTAAAAATCACTGTACCTTTCTAGTATTTTGATTTTAACACATGTTCAATTCGTACTCTTTATAGAGGAATTTGGAATGATTTTATATTAGCTTGATGAATCAATCCCAATCAGTCAATCATCATTTAAACATTACTTTACAAATCTAGGGATAAGGAAATAGATTTATTTATTCATTATTATTTCATCTATTTCTAACTTATCCAACAACAACTTCAACAATGAACACTATTCACAATATTGAAATCTCATCAGTAGGTTTCCATAGGTAGGTCTCATTCAGTAGGCAATCCATAGTATATTTGGTTACCATGGCAAAATTGTGATGTGAAAATTTCGTGCTCTAAATTCTTTCAAAATTCAATAATTTCCGATCGTGGATTAGTGCTTCGAGTGTTATTTTTGTGTTTGGTTCTATGAAATTTGAAGAAATTTACCAAAACTCCAATAACTTTGTACAATATTAACTACCACAATAATTTCCCAACATGGGAAATTGTGGTTATGTCGGCTGTGGAACTTCTTCGGAACTCCCCACAAAATGAGCCATACGAAATAATAATAATAAGTATAATTTTAAAATGTTTGAAAGATCTAAGATTATAAAGATTTATCCAATGCTTACGCTATTTGTAGAGCATTCAAAAAGAGGGAAATGTTGTAAGACTATGCAATAACACGAATTGATAATTTTTATAGTCAATGACTTCAATAATATATAATACAATAGGTAGTCTAATCGATTTTTTAAAAAAACAAAGAATCCAATACGCTTTTGACAAGAAAACTTCTAGAAAAACCAAGTTAACTACCGTGATGATGATGATGATTATAATAATAAGCTAAATAACATGAACATAATCAGAATAAAAATATGAATGGATTCAATGAATATCAAATCTAAAATTTATAAATTATTAATAGTTTCACACAATATTCTTATGCAAAGATTCTTATGCCAAATTTCTCGATCTTCAGTCGCATACTCGTAATCACAGAAGCCTTCAGAAAATCTCTAAATAATTGAGTAATATTACAGTAAATAGAGTAATAAACATTTAAAAATAAATAATTTTCACACGAGAACAGGTATTTTAGCCTTATTCACAAGATTCACTTCCAATTTGACTTTCTGCTCCGAGAAGTGTGCGCTGACCGTTTGTGAAGTAATAAGAATACCGCGTTTAGTGGATACTATATCCTCCCACGAGGAGGAAGCCAACGAGAATACTTCACAATTGTAACTGAGCTCAGGTCCATCCCAGTCGTTTCCTTTCAATGTAAGCACCATTCGCATATTCTCCGATTTCGATTTATCGGCGAGCATCCACATCCAGACAAACATGTTTCCCGGGTTGTCTTTAAGGATTCTGAGGAAGTAAATTCGTCCGTCGTTGAGAATCATGACTGTGCTGTTCTCGGGAAGAACAACTGGGAGAGGAATGAGGATCCTTGATTTGTAGTACTGTACCAGGGGGCCATCGTGGTCGTCCCTCACGTGACTGAGAACCTCTCGTTTCCTCAGCGATGTCCTGCAGTCGCCGGAGCAGGGACAGTTGTAGATGCAGCCGTCATCGTTCACTATGGTGTTCTCTCCAAAGTCGGTGTACAGTCTGCAAAAATATATAATAATATATATCCTATACTGTAAGGCAGATTCAAAATCTAATCAATACAAGCATGCATACAAAATTGCAACAATAATATTAAACGCTAAAAGAGGCGTAGAAAATGATAATTGACTAGCTGAACCTTCAGTGAAGAACTTAATTCTATATTATATTCAGCCTATATTCCCTAAATAATTCAGCTCCTATCAGTTTGATTTTGATTTGATATTCTCATTATAAAATACACTTCTGTTTAAACTTCTGTATTAAAATTTGAGAAAATAAATTATTATTATCACTTTATAATTGTGATACATCTTTGCGGTTTATTTATGTAGCTTATATTATCATAATAGGCTAGTAAAAATATTATTAAAAAATCAACGTGATAAAAACAGACATCGAAATCGAAAATATGGAAATTTATGTGACCATATCACAAAAAACTTGAACTTTGTTTGTGTGGTGGGAGTGGGAATATTCAGTCTCTATTATTTTTTATTATGATTATATTTATACAATGAATTTCTGTTTCATATAATTATATTATTTATTATTTCTGTTTTTGATTCTTTATGTATTATTATTTTCGGTATTAGATAGGCCTAGCTAACACTCTCTCCTCATCAATAAGGAAATTTAAAATCTAATCATAATCATAGAAACAATATTAATATAAAAATAAACTAGCTAATGTTATTTATTGTCGAATTTTACTATAATTTAGTTTATTTATAGAATATTCCTCAAACAGGTAACAGCTAGAGTGATGATGTATTGCACTATGTGATGTATAAATAAAAAATAATAATTAAAATGAAATCTACACTGACCTTTGAGACAGTGATTCAGTGGAGCCTTGATAGGACCTGTACGACGAGCAATCGACATTCGAAGAGGAGAAGTTAGGGGAGGGGCAGCGATTGGGGAGGGGGGACTCAGGCCGGAAAATCTCATTGTTGCTCATCGACTTCTTCATGCCGAGGTTGGCTGCAGTAGGCTGCTCGACGGCGAGGAAGTTCTTATTGGAGTTGGAGGAGAGGTTCTCGACCGATGACGACTTGCCGCGCATGATACGCGCGAGCAGTTTGTTTTTGGGCGGTCCAAGCGAGTTCTTCAGCACGAAATTGGCTGGACGCTTTTCGGGCATTTTTTTCTTGCCGAACAGTCGCTGTTTGATCTTGGCCGACCACACTTCCGACGACTCTTCGCGCAATCGGAATGCTTCCGTCAGGGCGTTATGTACCTGAGAATAACAATAACATCTAATCATATGATAGCAAAATAGATAGAGTACATATGATATTATTAGAATATTATTATAGTACATTAGATCACAGTGAAAGAGGACACGGAAAGTAAATGAGCAATTAGCAATATTCACGTACGATTATCGCTGGAGTACCTACAGTTATTACTTGGGAAGGTGAAAAACTCTTCATATTTGGATGCACTACGTCTTGTAGGCATTGAAGTGAATTTATCTTATCCTGGATTATTTAAGGATCATCAATGAAGCAACAAGTCATGTAACAACAAATGCCACTGTATTATAGAAGTAATAATTAATAATAGTCCAGATTCAAAACTATGGAAATTTAAGTAGGAATTCACTACAATAGCAAAACATATCATATTTTTGTTTATTTCTGATAAATCTGAATAATTATGCATTATGGAATTTGTTGGATTCACTAGAATACTTGAAATAATAGGCTACACAAGTACATGCAAGTTTGATACGATACTCCCCCATGTAAGATTGATATAGCATCAAGTTGAAGGTAAAATATAAATTCACTTGGAGGCCTACAAGACTAGCGCGTTGTCTATCCATTCATTCAGTAACTTAATTCCTAAGAAATGGAACTAAAAGGTACCTAAAGGTACTAAAAGGTACTAAAGGTACTAATTGACATTCTTGTATCAATTATTGTAAAACACTTTGTCATGAACAATTTATGAGATCCACCGAGTTGATTACCGCTATCAGAATATTCTTCTCATGACAAATATTACAATAATAATTTTGGAAAAATAAATAGAAAATTTTAATATTTTGCAGTACGAAGAGTAGAATTTGCTCCCAAAATACAGTTCATGTACCACCAAATGAACTATTTTTTCTCCAACAAATCTTATTAGGCCAAAACTTGTACTGTTATTCATGTAGACTTTTAAATTGGTGATCTTACTGATGGAGAGTTCAACTGAATGAACTTCCCATGTTATAGTCTGGTCGAGCAAAGAAGACATTCTGGCAAGATGGGAAAACGACTCCAACTCGGTCAATATTGGTTCAAAAATTATAAATTTGGTCTCAAATTGTAGAAAACTTTCTGCTCTGCATACCTGGTCAGCAAGTAAGCAGCGTCCCCTTGAGAACCGCAGCCGACAGACGGGGCAGCGCTCAGTGAGCAGCCGGCAGCGCGAGCAGATCAGGTGTCCGTTGCCGCACTGGTGAGTGGGCGGTCCGATCGTCTCCAGGCAGACGGGGCACTCCAGGCCGGCAAGGATGGTTCCCATACACGCGGCCAACCGCTGCAGGCTGCTCGGCATTGGGCCGCAGCATAGTGACTGCACGAAAAACAATAAATCAATATTTCATGCAATTAAAAGTGAAACAAGATTGTTTTAGGTGCAATACTGCAATCAAAAATCACTAAGCAAGCATTGCAGTAGGCCTACTGCCCTCCATACATTAGAAATATAGAACGAAGGGAGTTTTGAAAAATTATAAAACGGAATCACAAGAGATTTAGAGATGCAGAGAATCTAGTAGAGATATACTATAGAATATGAAAATACGGAGTACCAACCTACTATCGATCAGATAGAATTTTAGAGCAATCATTGATTTTCAATTTTGAGAAAAAAATTTAATTTGTATTAATTTTCAATATGTATGGAACCTATATGTTTGTATTGCAAAAATAAATTATTTGATTTGTATATTTGTCTCATTAGTCTCTGACAGAAGCTTTTCATAAGTTGAACAGTTTCTATATGTCACTTTACAGATACAGTAGCCTATTCAATGTGTTCAATCAACTAACTTTAATTTCAACATTGTTTTATTGCATTCTACTCTTTTTGATATATGTAACTACCGAATCGGGGTAACACTTATAAAAAAATAGCGAATATAATGTGATCAAAGTCGGTATAGTTACATTAATTACTCCATACATAACATATATGATTATAAAATAATTTGTTCAATGCACACTGATTCAGTGATTGCACAAAAAAAACAATGCACTTTGTATATTAATTTGTATTCTACTGATAATAATGATGAGCCTATAATTAAAACAGTTAATTGAAAGTTATCATATTTTCGATTTTCTGTATTATATATTATACTGTTGGCAGAAATAACACTGGATTTCCCTGTTCATTCAGATGAACTTTCAAGGTGATCTTCATCTTCTCGTGGGCATCGATGTTGTCATGAATTAAACATGCATAGGTACTGTAGAATATACCACTTTATAGCTTAGCATCATTGACATTGTAAATTATATGTTTCGCCCAGACTCGCCTTCGGATCACGTGGGAAACAACTTCCTATATCCGGTTTGCATTACTTCATTCGCTACAGTATCACTTCTATGGAATATGAGCATTTTAGAGGTCATCAAGAGCAGTTCCTTGTTTCAATATTATTATTTTCGCGATAAACAGCGGAATCAAAAACGGTTTGATATATTGGCTCCCTCGTTCTGGAACAAAGATTGCTAATATAGATAAGATAATAAATGTAATATAAGGAGTCTCAAAGGATTCTACTTTATCCTACGAGTATATAGTAAAAGCAAGCCTTCTTCTACTAACTATATACGAGTACCTAATAACAGAAATAATAATAATAATGATTATGAGCACGCTACTGTTCATAGACCGTTTGCTTCTTTTATTATTTTGTGGTTGAATAATGGAAACATGGATACGCATTTGAAATTGGGAATTTAGACTCCAAGTGGAAAACAATTTTCACAGATAATATAAATGGGTATCAATGTCTCTATGAAAATCCTCAATTTCTAGACATTCGAGAAAAGACTAGAACTCTTTGAAAAATCTTAATTAGACTCTGTCTTGTCTATTATTTATCTATTCATAATAAGTCTATATGTTGCCAACTAGATTTAAATAAATAGGTGAGATAAAATAATAATATCGGAGTATAGCATTCAGGGGGTGGAGTGATAAAGAATTTTAATTTTAAATTCAACTCTTTAAAAAATATATATCACAATTATTTCATAATGCTTAATCCTTATAATATTTGAGAGAAAATTTTCAAATCAAAAAGTACCGTAGCCTATTTTTTGCGGATGATGCCCACATAAGCATTTCAGGTTGTGCGTGGGTAATGGATAATGAGTGCGAATGTGATTGATGGGGAGAAAAACAGCCATGACTATTGGGTCTCGAACCCTGATCAAGCAGTTTGTGACGCCCAAGCCCACTGCGCCAACCGGGCCGGCAAACGATTATTTTTTTATCAATGATTTCTTATTCATTCCTATTCTTTAAAATAAAATTATTGTTCAGTTAATTCACACATGTTCAGTCATAATATTAAAATTACCGTTAACTGTGTGAAATCTATAGGGCCTACACACATTGAAAATCTGATAAAGTTCCTTTACAGTTTATTTGAAAAATAATAACAGTAATGAAATTCAATAAAATGAATACCGGTATATACAGCGTCCAAATGTTCTCATTCACTCTAATAATTCTCTAATTCTGTGCCGTACCTCGCCAACCGTACCGTAGGGTACTCGTTATAAACCTCGTCAATGGATCTATCGCCACAGTTAGCCTATCTCCACATATATGTAAGGAACCTTGTCGAACTCAGCCCGTTTCTTCGTTTATAGCATTTCCTGGTTGTGATGTAAATTACACTCGTATGAATGAAACTACTCATATATGATGTAAATGATGTTCAACAAATAAATAACTGACCGCTAAACTGCCTATGAATAGTTGCAACCTTGCCTGAGATGAGAGTGAAACAACTAAGTTAGGCCTATACTGAGACCAATTCAGATGATAATCAGCATCTCTCTGTTCAGAACTCACTTCCTAAAGAAGAGTTATTGCCTCCATATGGGACATGGTCTTGCACACCAAAATGCTGCTTTGTTCTATTTCTGGCCTGAATTTTCAGCATAATAGCAAGATGCCTTTTTTATCTCTGAATGAAGTAAGTATAGGCTTGCCACTTTTATTCTTGGGAGACAGGTTTCACTATGGCGATCATATAATATTTGGTATTATATAACTAAGTAGGTCTACCTTTTCGATACAAAAAGGTCTACTTTTTTGGTTGAATATTTATCAAAACCTCCTTAGCACACTAAACTTTTTTCTTATTTTTCAATAAAACACAAATATAAAGTATGAAGAACATAAGAAAAATTTATTCTTGTTTTTTGTGCTAGGAAATTACACCAGATACACCGAAATTGAAATTTGAAAAATGTAGCTTTAGAGCAGCATTCTTAAGAAGAATTAGAGAATTTCAAGTTTCAAAATAAACTATAATATCTCACTTGATACAGTCATAAGTTATATTAGCAGGAAGGTTACTAGTAGAAAGATATTGTATATTATGATATTTGGTAAATACAGAAAAGTATAATCTAGTTGGCTAATCTACGGTAGGCTAAATAAATTATAGATGTCATTTTCTAAGAATCTTATTTGTAGCCTATACATATATACCATTAGCCTATGACTATAGGCTTCATGATTTATAATTATTATAGCATTAGGTGAGCACACCTATAAGGATAGAAGCAAACGTAGGTAATATAACTTAGAAGCAAACATAGATTCCTATATCTATGAGATCATCAACTTTTCATCGTACAAGTGCTATAGGAAACTGCACCTATCAACACCTAGACTTGAAACGTGACTCTAGCTCCAAGATGCCTTCTCATTGCAATGGTGACCTTAAATAGACTGCGCAAAGGCTAAAAGTGATTGCAGCTCTAATTCAATGCAAGGTTTGATAAGCATGGATCAGTCCTTCAACCCGATCAAATGCTAATTAGGTTACAATCTCTATTTTACACAAACGACCGAAACAAATTTTACAAATCCTAGGTTGAGCCTGAAAGAGAATTATGAATTAGATCTACCTAATAGGTAATTTCATATGAACGTAGACCATATCTCTAAATTAATATATTATGATGGATCACCAGTTCATTGGCATCGAAGGTATTTGATAAAATGTATCCAATTAAGGCTGAAAAATCCATTAAAATATTTTAAATAAATTTTAAAATCATGAAATTCATAATTTATCATGCACAATATCTTAATTATAATATTTCAAAAAATTTCCAATTCTAAAGGGCAGGCCACACCAAGCTCGCTACCGCGGCGGTAGCGAGCTAAAAAAACTCGCTTTCCATGTTATTCAATTGAGCAGGCCACACCGAGCTCGCTACCGCGGAGGTAGTACCTCGGCGGTAGTTTTACTTCGCTGAGCCAGGCGAACTTTTGAAACGTCTGCTGGTGGTACTACCGCCGAGGTAGCGAGCTCGGTCTGGCCTGCACAATTGAATAACATGGAAGGCGAGTTTTAAAACTTCGCCATCGGTAGCGCATGCGCAGAAAAGTACTACCACGTTCTTCAGTATATTTTTCACTTACAATTACTACAGTAAAATTTAGTATAACATGCTTCTTCTTCTGTAGTCATACTATTCTTTTGTAGGTGTATACTATTCTGTTTCGTATTTCACGCTTATAAAGAATGCGAGGTTATACCTGACTCATTGTGAATTATCATTATCAACGTTGCAGGTCATCATTTTTGTAATAAAAATGGTACTGTTCACTAAATTTATTCATCTTGCGTGTCCAGATACCCAATGATATATTTCCGTTTGTTCGGCCTGTATTGCAAAGTAATACAAGAAGCTCTATACTATATTCTATTCATTAACAGGTATTTGCAATTAAAAATATTGACATGTCGTAGTTCATATAATTATATAGATTGAAAAATTATAATAACTCTTATAATCATGAACTCTTGTAGTAGGCTATATTCTTCCCATTTTCACATCTTCTACTTATGGACATAATATCATCCTAATATTGCATTAATCTACATACTGATATATCCTATTATTTTTAGGATGTACTTTTATCTTGGGTGACATATATCACATGAATTATTATTGACAAATTACTTCAAGCACATTAATGATATTATGTTCAATGACTGAATACCATATTAAATTTCAAATTTCGAGTTTTTAAATTATTTAATGACTGACTTATGCCATACAACTATAATGATGGCGTTTAATAATTCCTTCGTAGTAATGAATATTACAATGTATTGTAATGTATTACAATGTATATTAGTAATGAATATAACTCATCAAAACAAAAATAAAACCAAACTACCGCTAGCAGACGTTTTTTGGTGTGGCCTGAACTACCACCGCGGTAGCGAGCTCGCTACCTCTAGCAGACGTTGGTGTGGCCCCTGCTTAATTCCCTTTTATTTTAGAAAATAACATTTTAATAGAAATTAGAGATTTTACTTTAGGCTATAAGATCTAGGCACTTACTACTGTATATAAATTGTGCCAATATCAAATATTTGATATTATATAAAATACCTAATTGATTATTTTTCAAACATTATTAATGTAGGCCTATTATTGAAAGGCAATTTCTTTAATGCAGAATTGACCGATCCTGTTCATTCAATTAACTCATGATTAAAATATCAGTTGATTATACCTACATTACATCATGAATGAAATAAATAAATATTTCCATATTCTCAAAAAAATAATATTAATTTATTCAATTTAAAAAAATTCGTGCAGGGATCATGTTGAAAAAGTTTCTAGGGTCATGAGTATTAAATGGTATTGATTATTTCCAGAGTTTTAATAATAGGTGCGTTTATAAGTGTTACACATCACTTATTAATAGAGTTATTGATCATCTTTGCTGATGTTGCATTCGCAGTAAGTTATCTTATCTTATTGAAAAAAATAATAACTATTTTTCAGGTTTTTTTTAGCCGGGAAGCACAGGAATACCTATTTGCTATGTATGAATGAAACGGGGTTCCAATACTTTTTAGCGAGCATGTGAACATTTATACATATTGCATGCACGTTTTTCCAGATTTGATACTTCCAGAACCTTATTTTCTTGAAAGATGATCTGCTTTATCATTATTTACTATGGATCAGTCATAGATTATATTTATTTTAAAGTGTCAAAAATGAATAAAAATATAAGTAGCATGATGTATAATGAATTATGCCTGTACCAACAAAATTATAATGATTAAAATGTATTCTAGATCACCAACCTCAGGATCACAGTTGGGATCAGCGCCCGAGTTCCAGAGCAAAAGCGTGAGCAGGTCGGCGTCGGTGCGGACGCGTGCGGCGATGTCAGCCACCCGGAGGCCGAGCACGTCCTCGCCATTGACCTCCAGGACGCAGTCACCGACGCGCAGCCCAGCCAGGGCGGCCGCTGATCCGGCGTCAACGCCGCTCACCCACGGGTACGGGTCCCACTTGGTGCGCGTTAGATGGAAGCCGCACGAGCCACTGCCGCCTCCTTCACCCGCGCCCCCACGCGCCACCTCGCACACGCGCACCGCCGGGCTCTGGTGCTCTTCAGGCTCGCCACTCGATTCCGGCGACACCATTGCTACGGAAAAATTGGAGGACAATATTGTAATTTTTCAAAAACATATAGTGAGCAGATATCATAGATAACTTAAACATTTCGGTTGAAGGGAAAAGACAATATTTATTATCAAAATACTTTCAGAAGGCTGGTATCAGCGAGAGATCGAGCTTATTGAAGTCTATACTGATACCTAAAATAAAATAATAATTGATTGTGACAGGAAATTTACTCATTATAACTCAACTTTTTATACCTACCTCATATATACCTCCTATGCTACCTCACTTTTGTAGGCATATTTGTTACAGGAAACTCAAGTATTTTTTTAAACAAATTGATTTGTATTGACGATCCATTTGAGATAGTTGTTCAATCTTTAAATTCCTTGATTTAGTTCATTAAGTTTAACTTACTATTTTCTGCCACTGTGTAGTATTATTAAAAATACAGAAATTATAAAATACCAGACTTATTTTCTTTTAATAACCAGTTATGAAGAATGTGTAAGTTCCAAACACATTTTATAATATTAGTAGGCCTGCTATCAATTAAAATATACAGGGTGTTTCAGTAGATGTTCCAAGTAGATAAAAAAGTTCCATGGGATCAAACCCCAAAAACGCTTTGTTACTGAGATAGCAATGGCAGAAAATTGAGATTTTTCAAAATATATTAATTTGTCTAATTTTTTAGAGGCTTTAGTGAGGTTCTAAAATGATCAATTCCTATGTAAAATTAGCTGAGGAATTCAATGAGACCAGTTCCAAGTTTGTAACTTCAACGGTTATTGAGATAATTGGAAAAATATGCTGGGAAACGTCATTTTTTCAACAATAAGGGTTATAACTGGATAAGGAATCATAAGATTGTATTTTTTATTAATGGAAGTTGAAGAGAGCCGGATTCTAAAGAAAAAGTTGAATGGCGGCGATTGTGTAAATCTTACTCAAATCTCAGTAATGGCGATCAAAAATCGTAAAATCGCTACTAAACACAAATTCATCACTTGTGCTAAGTTTTGTCAATTTTGCGATTTTTGATCGCCATTTCTGAGATTTGGGTAAGATTTATACAATCGCCGCCATTTAACTTTTTCTTTAGAATCCGACTCTCTTCAATTTTCATTAATAAAAAATACAATTTTATGATTCCTCATCCATTTATAACCCTTATTGTTGAAAAAATGGCGTTTTCTAGCATATTTTTCCAATTATCTCAATAACCGTTGAAGTTACAAAATTGGAACTGGTTTCATTGAATTCCTCAGCCAATTTTACATAGGAATTGATCATTTAGAACCTCACTAAAGCCTCTAAAAAATTAGAAAAATTAATATATTTTGAGTAATTAATATATTATCTCAGTAACAAAGCGTTTTTGGGGGTTGGTCCAATGGAACTTTTTTGTCTACTTAGTGTAAGGAATCAGCCTGAGAAGTATTGCACATTCCTCCTGAAACACTCTGTATAAGAAAATGAAACTCGCTTTTTGAATGGTTGTGAAGGATACATTGTGGTACGGTAGTTATACATATTAAATAAAAATACAAGATGTTGTCAAACCACTGATTTGTAAAAAATCGAGATACCGGTTCCGGTTGCTACACCATTATCAATCTCTGCTGGTAATTAAACTCAGTTTCGATAATGGTGTAGCAACCAGAACCAGTATTTCGTTTTTTAATAAATCAAACGTTTGACGACAACATCTTAATTGTCTTTTCATTTAATAATAAAACTCGTGAATTGCAGCATGATAATAGTTTCTTCATTGCGAACGATAAGCCTATGTAGGCCAATATTGTTAAATTGAACAGAACAATGCGTTTGTCTGTCAATGGATCAATGAGCCACATCAACACAGGCGCGATCGACCGTGAGCCTCACTCTTTATTATCAACTCATTTCAACTCAATTAGCAGACAAAAATAATAGGTTGGCAGGTCCTTTGAAGTTCACTCTTCGTGCCTAACGGTATATAATGAACATATATTTGCCCTTGGTATCATCTCGAATAGAAATTGATAGGTACAATAACAATGAAAGTAATTTTTCACAAGGTTGAAATGAGTCATTGATATTCCTTATAGAGTTGAGATCAGTTAAATTTGGCAGTGCTAATATTATCAATTTTTCATTCAGTTTATAGTTTGATTTCTAATGTTATTATTACTAAAAAAATATCCAATATGGAAGTGGTCTATAGTTGATAAATTTAATTATAAAAAACACACAGAAGACAAATTACAGTAATTATCAACTTTACAGTACCGTACCGTAATTATTTGACTGAGTAAGAATAATAACTATTATATTATAGAAACCTACGATTTTCACCCTTATGCACTTTTTAAGCCACTTTTACATCAAAATTGTTTTAAAAACAAAAGTTAATAACTTTAGGAATATGTGTAGAAATAGAAAATACTTGAAATATGCTAGGTACTGTTATTTCGATTTTCATCTACTAACTAACATTGATAGTAGCCCTATAGACAAAATTAACAGCAAATATTATTGAAGTACCGTATTTAATAATAAATGAGTCATTTTTAATGTGAACTTAACAATAAAACTTTCAATAATATACTGGTAGGCGACCTATATATTACCTACGGAAGTATTTTTGTTGTGTTGATAAAATTATTCCAACAAAATTTATAGTTAATCAGCATGTTCATGTTTTTCTTGTTCATGCATGATTATTTTATCAAATCAAGTTTTATTCTTATGTGCAAGAATGCATCTATAAATCAATAGCCTGCTATGGTCTATATAGAGTCAGGAGTCACGGCAACCCTCCACTTAAAGTATTTCTAGTAAAGTAGGTACGGTAGCTCTTATAAGAAACAGCTTAATGTATGGTATATAAACAGTAGGTATACTTTGAGAACAAAAACCTCCTTGCAGAAGGTCACCAGACATGTTTTGATAGAAACAATGACTGTTTTAATCAGCTGAAATCTCCAGAATAAAAACCAGGTCGATCTCTTTCTTATATCGACAACAACATTGTTTCCGTTTCAGAGGCGGAAGTCGCCTGCTTTGTCCTGTAATGATCTTTTTTTCTCTAGCATTATTAGATGGGGAATAAAAACGGTAGATTGTAAATTATAGCCTACTATAAATACATGTAATTTCGTCATTCATAGAACCCATGTAATGCCATACTTGTCTATCATTAATATTTATGTTTAAGGAATTCAATAGGAAAATTTATGATTGGGAGTTATATAGAGCCTATCTATTATTGTTATTGTATTAGTGTATCCTACCTAGACAACCACTTTAACGTTGTACCTGTACCGTACCCATTTGAAACCCATTCAATTTTTGACACAGAAAAGTTCAGGAAATAGGGCATAGAAAGGGCTACAAAGGCCATAAGGGCTTTGAATTCGGTGGAGGTATAAGTGATGATTTTTTTAGAGAAGTAGAACACTTATATAATGTAAATTCACTAAATAGATTATTAAAAAAATTAAAACCTATTTCTAGTTGGAGATATAATATTCCATAGATCTTTTTTATAGAAACAGAAATTTAATGTTTTTTTTTGTGCAATAACAATTTTTTTTTCAAGTGTCAACTTCTGAAGGCTTATATAATATTATATTAATCTAAAAAAAGTATTAATTGATCAACTCATTTTATTATTAGAGATATTCTAAAGAGACAGTCACCTTTAAATAGAGCTGATTAATGAATTTATCAGTTTATTTATTTGAATCATGCGATAGGCCTACTAATCAGCTTACGGTAGCCTACAGCGACCATGTCACTTTAACTTACAGACGCATATATACTTTTTAATTCTCCTAAATTTATGTGAAAATCATTGCATGATATAATAAATAATGAGGTGTATAAAGCCTCGAATTATATTGTCAGCAAGAATTCATTAATATTAATCAATTGATAGAACATAAAAGATTCAATTCCTCTTTTTCAAATGCACACATTCTCTTTTATTAATGGAATATTGTACACAATTGAATGGCCGAGATCACTAAAATATATCCACATCAGTGGAAATAATAATAATAATAATGGAAAATTAAAAGTGAAGAAACCCAGATCATTTCAATATAGGCTACTGTGATGTAAGTTAAATAAAAATATTATAATGAACCGCTACGATATGGCAATTCATTCTCATTCATGGATGAATTTTAGCTAGACGTTGAAGGTCCTTGTAGGGCTAGATGAAATATTGAAAGAAAAAAATGTCTCACCTTTAAAAGAAACTTAATTTTATCCTACTAATATTCAACTAGGAAATGTTCACACACATTCTTGTGATAATAAAATCAGGGCATTACAAAACTTACATAATTTTCAAATTCATCATAATATTTTTATGATTTTAAATAATTTGGTACCGTACGGCACTGGCTTTCTTACTTCCGAAACAGAATAAAACATTATTTATGGATATTTGAACTGTTCTACTTAAGGAATTTAACCCGTCCTATCTATCCTATAGATAGCCTACATAATATACCTATAGGCGTTCCAAATGAAACATTTCCTTGCTTTCTGAAAAGTAAACAATAGACTATCTGACGTAAGTCTATGATAGATTATAGAAATAAGTATCTATTTTTGTCAAATAAATTAATAAATAAGTTTCGAACTCATCAAGCATTTATCAAAATTTTGTAAAAGACTGTTTGGACATTAGTCTAGGTGTTTTTAACAAATAAGTTCAATAGTTTCTGTAAAATTAATAAATAAATAGTATGCTATTACAGTAGCCTATAGCCTATTATTATACTAAAGAGGTTTGTCATTCTACATGTTTTAAATAATGTGAATGAAGTCACATTTCGATTAGATACATTTTTGACAGAAATACTATTATTTGTCAAGTATATTGAATATTGACTGACTCACCTTATCTAGAGATATCCGTCACAGTCAGCAGGAAGGGTAGAGTAATAATTGTTAAGGTATATATATACGATGCACAGCAACTACCGCAGAAGCATCAAACGACGGCTTCGATTTCAGACTGGATCGGAACTGGTAAATGCATATTGAACGGCGCGGCACAGCGCGACACAAGTCGACAAGGTTTCCGCTTCACCTTAACCTCGATTTGCAGATTAAGCTCCAGGCAAAGCCTTACATCATGTAAGCCAACTACGAGATCAAACCGGCTTTCAATACACACTTCCTTTCATTCAACTGGCGGCTCTCATATTAAATTATTTTGCATTCTAATTGCTCTGTAAAAGGTATATATAGTCTGCCCAAGCAAAGAAGACGGGAAAAATTGACTACCTACTATTGTAAATAGTAGATGGGATAATAATAGATGGGAAAATAACTACAGCTTGGTCAATATTTTTTCAAGGATTATAAATATGGTCTCAATAGTAGATAAAATTGTTTCCTACAATTTGAGAACACATTGATAATTTTTAAACCAGTATTGATTGACCAAGCTTGAGTCATTTTCCCATCTTGCCAGAGGGTCTTCTTTGCTTGGACAGACTATACACTTCAACACACATAGCTGTATGGAGGAGAGTTATCATATTCCAGTATAGACGATAGATTGTGTAATAGATGGTGGGTGCTATTCAATTTAAGAGTAGTTGAAAAATTGTCAAAGGTAATTAATCTCTTGAATAACTCAATTTATAGATCATTAATAATTATGCTAATGTATGAAACTAACTTTGAAATTGTCTCCATTTTAAATTCATTACTGGAAAGATTAGGAAGGCTACTTGAAATAATTTATTATTATCTTACTTATGGCTACCGTAATTATTTATTAATGTAAATTTTTTACATTCACGTTTTGCTAGAATCAATTTTTCCCAATTATTATACAAAGTATAAGTACATGTAGGCCTATATTATATCATTAAGCTTTATTGTAACGTGTGTGAGGTGTTTAGAAAAAATTTCCAATTGGTATAGGAATCAATGTCCAACGTCATCAACTTTTTTTTCAAACCATCAACGTTATTCCGTGAGAATAAATGTTATATATTACACACCAATAGAATAAATTGAAGGGCCTATTAAGAGAGCATTATTGTGCAGGTTCCACAATATACTCGGAGAAGACAATAACTGATTGATTTTTTTGATTAAAAAATGAAAGGTGCTTATCCTCAACATGGAGTGGTAATAATAATACAATATATTATTGATTTATTAAAAGTGGCAATAAAACTCTCTTTAAATTATATCTGTAAGCTACATTGTTTTCAAGAACAATTAAGTAATGAAAAAATAGAAAATAACATTTCTGAGTTTTATTTCCAATATAATTTATTCACTAAGTTACCTGATTGTATGAAAATCGGGAAGCTATTGTTTTTTTAATAATATATCCTTTTACGACCAGCAGTTTCGTCCTCATGGAAGTGCCGTACTGTAATTTATGATAACAGAGATCTTTTTCTTAATTCTGAAATCACAGCTCTGTATGGACAGTCTGAAAGCGGCACATGCCTCGCACTGCCGATATGGGCCTCAAGTTTTATCAAATCTCACAGCATGTATTATGTCGAATTCTGGTCACCAATCTGTAAGAGAAGTCCACAGTGTTCGTGCCTTTACTTCACGACAAACAAGCAACCACCAATTGCAAACCCAATTTAATGGGGAAGCTGAAACATACGTGCTACTTTAAATAGAATATACTTCACTGTGAAGATCAATTTCCACATCAATGTGACCAATCTCGATCTGCGCATCCGTAGATAAGCCCAGTAGTAGTTCATATACAGAATAAGGTAACTGGGACTGTTCGGCGACGGGGCTGATGTGTGGCTATCGACTGCTGTGTAGCCTAACTGACGCCAAAAAGTTAGTTGGTTTCGTCTGTCGCTTGTTCGTGATGAAACCTATTAGCAGCTGATGTAAAACCTAAATTTTCTCTTGATTTCAAAACCGTCATCTAGGCATAGCTAAATGACAACTCTAATTGACTAGGTCAGCTTTTGGAGCGTACAATGAGCATACGAAACTTTTTAGCGTCAGTTAGACCATCCCGTTTTTTCTCAACGTTACTCTGAAGTTTATGCGACTGTTCAAACGCGTGCTGCAAGAATTTCCCATGAACCACGAACTGTGGAATTGCCCTTTCTAGAATACAACAGCACCAGAGACTCTCCATCTGTAAACTCTTACTGTGTCGATTATAATGGTACTTACTTCTAGGCTGTATTTTTTCTCAGTGGGCATGGAAAACTTTTTTTACCTTATCGATCCCCAACAACTAGTTGCACGAGAATTGATTTAAATTTAACCACCGTAGAATTTATTATAGGCCTCTGACGTTCAATTTTTGAATGATTGATTCCCTCAAGGCGGTTAAATTCAATCGAATTTTCCTGCAAGTAGCCGTGAGAATTTATTCCTGGAATAACATTGATTAATTGATACGGTTTATTACTCAAGATTAATATTCATCCCATGTATGGGGTGTTTGTTTCAAAAACAAGTAGTTCTTATACATGCAACAAAGATTAAGAGTTCACCTAAATAGATCAACCTTGAATCCTTCATAACAGCTCAACTATGCGTTATTAAGTTGATTCAATAGAATCAACAGCTGTCATAAAAACAAAAATCTAATATAAAATTGTAAATATTATTTAATTTAAAGAACGAGAAACACTATATAACTTGGTACTGACACAGTAAACCGCAAAAACAGAATAGTGAACGCAAAATGGTGCAAACAAGACCACGACTAAACTTTCAACATTGAAAGTTTCCTGGCTCTTGACATTACTTGACGTTGACATAACAAGAGGTTAAGCCACTCGGCCGGCAACCGAGGGGTACCGAGTTCGATTCCCGGTTCGGGCAGAGTTTTTTATCAGTTTCATTCAATGGATCTCGCCTGCTATTTAGTACATTGGTCAATATTTGCAGTTGCAGAAGTCCTTTGTCTATTTATATAGCAATAATTTGAGATTCGAATTAATTATTATTACTAGTGTGCTTTAACTTACTCCATACGATCAAAGATACAAACCTACAGATTAGACTAGTAGTACTTAGTCTAAGATACTACTACCGGTATGTGTTTCTCTGGCTGCATCTTTGTCTTGTTCACACCAGTGCGCATTTAGCCGCTGATAAAGCAATGTGAGCTGCTAAAATTAAAACACTTTTTTGCACAATGTCGTCTTTCGCCAACTCACAAGCCTATAAAAAAATATTCAAAACATTAGCCCAGGATTGCGGGGCGGTGAAAAACGAGCCAAATTTTCGAAAGAAGGAAAAGAGTGTTTAGATTTAGACGCAGCTCAATATTTCCATTCATTTAAAAAATAGGCCTACTTATATTTTGATTAGTACTTGACTTCGTCGTTCTTGTACGTTGTACCAAACAGACTGTGTCAGAGATTCGGAATAGTGGCTCATCATCCACCTCAGCCTATAAGTTAATGATCCTTCTAACCAGAATATTGAAGGTAGGGCACTTCTAGCTTCAATTGGAAGTCTGTTGAAAAAAGCTATTTTCTATATTCATATGATTATATAAATATTATAAACTCAACCTGTGAAATGAGTAATAATGTAACTTACTTTACTTTTCTACTTATCCTCGAGTAGCCTACAATTTTACCTTGCACTCAATTTGATTTACCTTGCCGTGAATCACAATTTTATAGCCATGAGAGTCAATGATGGATCTTAAATACTCAACACTAGTAAGATTAAGCATCTAAGTCTTCCCTCATCCCCCAAAGGATTTACCTTTGGGGTTAACTTAGACAATATGCATGAATTGACTCTAGAGAGAATTTTTTAATTGATTCAGCTTGAGATTATATTTTGATTTGTTTATTTGTCCAGTGGATTATTCAAGTTACGCTATATATCTTTCAAGATTTATTGATTGTTATAAGTCTGTTTATTTAAAAAGGAGCTAACTAACACGTAGGCATACTGAATAAATCGAATTGTACTTATTGAAATTTTAATCTAAGGTGAGCAATGGAAATTATTGCAAACAGAGCTTATTGTATCAAAATCTTTAATAAATAACCAGTCAAAATCATGGAGAATATGATTTTCAATGTTCATAATTTAAGTAGAAATATGATATTTGAATCAACTTAAAACTTTGGATTTTGCTGTAAATGCTAAGTACCAAACAAGAATGGATAAGACTAGAGCCATGAATTCAGAGTTCACCCAGGGTCCTTGGTAAGCTCCAGGATGGCTGAGGATGATTGTTACCAATGGCTTCACAGTTGAAATGTCCTCACCATTCCGAATAGCTTTACGGAGCAGGCCATATCCTTCTTCATCGTAGAGATTCACTTTGTAATCACCACTCCTCGACTTCTTCACATCTTCAACCCAACTAACTTGATATTCGTTGTCTACTGTAGGTCCACTAAATTTCTGCACTGCTGGAAGAGTTTTGCCGTTAACTTCAGCATAGAGAGGAATGTTCTTTGCCTTATTCTCACATTTCAAACTGAATTCAGCAACAAATGCTATTTTTGTCAAGACCGTAGCGTCTTGTGTAGTGTATGAAATAGCACTTACTTCAGGTTTCGTACAAGAGCTACTTAAAACGGTCGACACACAGAAGGCGAAAATTGATGTTACAAAAATAAGGTAACCCATATTTCTAGTATAATTTACAGGAACAGAACACAAATTGGTATTTTAAGATACCTCACCTCAAAGCACTGGGCACGTGTAAACTATCAAACTCCAATTTAGAGCACACAAAAAGTTAATGAACGTGGACAAATTTGATCAAAGCTTCGGTATCAGTTCAGCATCACAACTTTTCGGCAGCAGACTATTCAGGACAGCTGTTGACGTTGTGACAACAAACTGATTTCACATGACGCGTGGCGCTTTCAGGGCTACGTGTTTTAATAATTCTATCAATGAATTAGGGTAGATTATAAGCAAATGTATACATTACTAACCAAATAATTTTTTTAAAGCTGACTCATAATAATTTTATATCATAACAAGCAGTGATTATAATGGAAAACACAAACCGCTTTTGTCATTCATGTTGGTCACTCTGTTAGAACTGTTGCTCATTCAAACGAATCGAAAACGAGTTGTTTAATGTTTTGTTTGTTGATTGCTGTGCTTGTGCTGCTACTGCTTGTGATTTGGAGGGAAAATGGAATGACAATTTTTTAGTTTTGTAAAACATTTTGATGTCGTGAATTTAATTTAGTATTAACCAGTTCTTCCTTTTAAATTCAAAGTAAGTCTTTGTTCAGTGTTATAGTATAGACTAGTAATATTATTCATAAAGTTGACATTTGTCATTAGATAACCTGCAAATTTTGAATAAGAACAGTTCGGTTTTCTCTATGTCAGCTCTTGAAATATTAAAGCAAAATCAAAAACTAATTTCAATTTTACAAAAAATTGCAAGTATACGGAGAGTTTAGTTCGGAATTTATATTTGTAGAAATAATTTATAACTTTAGTTACAACTTCTTGAGGCTGTGAGTACTTATTTGACAATAATCCTACAGACTAGATAGTTATAGGGTAAGTAATCTAATATAATCCTGTAATATTTATTTCTCATTGCATTGCGTTCATTGAATGAACTTCTTTCCTACAACTTAATTCAATATTTTTCAGATGGCTGACAATAAAAGGCAAAGCGATTGTGTTGCTTTACTTCTAGGAATCGAAGATCTTCCTCCATATGCTAAAAATTTGCTTTCAGAGAAGGTAAATGAGTAGGCTATGACATCAAATACATCATTATGGGGTTTTCAATACAATACTAGTTGAAAGTCTAGACTCTAGAGAATCTTCATGGGTTCTTTTTCTGTATTCTCCATCCATGACCAACACTTGCTGGTTGTATTACATTAAAAATGTAAAAATTATTTACAAATGAACTCATGTTTAATCAAACCATGATTGAGATTTGTGTTCAGAGAGCTTAAGAAAACACCAAATTTATTCTCTTTTAAGGTAGTGGAACGACCTTACATGTAAGGTTACCATCCGTCCTCTTTTCCCCGGACATGTCCGGTTTTCTGATCATTTTAAAACGTCCGGGGGGATTTTTCAGAAATCCCTCATTTGTCTGGGTTTTCCACGGAAATGGGCAACAAAATACAGTAAATCATATTTTTTACTGATTTATCATAATTATTGAAATTCAAATCTCCAGAGTTGTTCTGCCAATGTATTTCCTGTTATGTAAAGAGTGTGAGTATTGTTATCAGCTGCTTGTAATCAGCTGGTCAGCTCCAATTGTAGAGTTGTAGACTTTTAGAGAGGTTTTTGAAGAACTCTATGCAAGAATTGCGTTCTAAAAACAGATCAAATTAAGTAACAGTTTCATACAATCATATAATTTTAATCTCTTGAGTTCAAAAAGATAGTTTTGTAGCTTACATTTACAATTATACCTTTTTGACACCCAATTATTCAACTTTTTTCTGACACCAGGGGTATGGGGTACAACCCCCCCCCCCCCAAGGCAAAAGGTGTTCGGCTTTTTGACCCAAGCAATATGGTAATCCTACTCACATGCTATACACGAATTAACTTCTTCTCAGAAATACACATACATGTCATATGTCCTCACTTAAAATGACCTAGAAAATGTCACTTAAGCTTATAAATAATAATAAATTTTACTTCACCTAGCTTCTTTCTAAAGCTGCGGCCTCACCGCTGGACGGCTGCACATGTGTGCAAAATGTTTGGATAGTAAGTAGATGATATGAACATCATTTCTATTAGGTTTGTTTGTCAATGGCGCAACAGCCCTATGAAGGGCCTAGGCCTACCAGCTGGTTGCCAGTTTCATATTCACTAATCTATACAGTCCATCCAAGCAAAGAAGACACTCCGGCAAGACGGGAAAACGACTCCAGCCTTGCCAATACCGGCCCAAAAGGGTAGGGTTCGATTAGTCCAGTTTTTCAAATTCATAAGTTGTTTTATGAGAGTGGTTCGATTAGTCCAGTTTTTCCTGTACTAATCGAGGCAGTGTATTTCAATTAGTCCAGAGGTTCGATTAGTACAGTAAAGTTGTTTTATTAGTAAGGATGTGCAAGTAACTCGATTAGTCCAGTTTAGCCAATTCATGCGACCCGCTGAACCGGTTATAATATGTGGAATCAACTATATCACTCTCTCAGCGTTACTCTAGAGACGCTGCCACAGTTGCCGACGGCAAAAGTTATCGATCAGCTCAAGTAGCTTGCAAACTCTGACGTCAGGGCTGATATGATAGCCCAATAAAAATAATGGTAGTTTTGTCAGACAAGTGGTGGGATTTTTTTTTCTTTTTGGATTGTTTTATATTATGACTGTATTCAGTGCGCTGAATCCGAAATTGACGTTTTCTGCTGTCCTAGGTTACGGCTTCACCCTTAAAAATTGAAAAAACAATTATATACATTGGTTATATACGTGGTTATATTACATTTCAAATTTAGAGGAAATCGTTAGAGCCATTTTCTAGATCCGTGGTTCCACATACATACATACATACATACAGAAATCACTCACTTAATAGAATAGGATATAAATAGAACAAAGGCAATTTTTTAGGCAATATCATCTCTTTACTTTAAATGGTTACATCGGAAATTGAGTTGTGCATAAATCTACCTGACTGAGTGATGTCAACAATTATGCGTTGATCATTGATGCATTGCTTAGTTCTGACGACTGTACCACTGACGTTGCCGATGACAAAAAAATTGAATCTATCTGTCTATCTTCCCTTTGATAGCCATAATTAGTGTTTTGTCGCATAATTCAACTTGATCATCTGATAGAAATTGATTGAAACAGATCACATAATTTTGTAAGTCTCTAATATAGGCTACATATACACGCTCTCACTTACTCCAATCAAAATCAGGTGACAAAATTCATAAATATGTTTTTTCAAAGGATAATTAATTATTTCAATTTATCTTTTGTTGTGTTATGCCAGGGATTGGACCTAGTGGGATCTTATTTTCCTACCACGGACCTATCACATTTCAAAATTTGTGGAAATCGTTAGTACTGTTTTTTAGATCCGTGGTTAAACAAACTTTCATACAGAAATTATTTGCTGAACATGGTTTTATATTTTAAAACGATTTTCTGATATGACTACTAATTTTCTTATCAAATACAAGGTTTAATAATTTTATGAATATAATACCAATTTGTTAAAATATCAAACCAACTTGATTAGTGATACTCATTCTACTTACCTTCATTCCACTTTTTCGCCTACAATTTGACCTACGGATTGTTTTACTGTTTCAGAAAGAAGAACTTGGAGAGAATGGCAAAGTCAGTGACCTCTCGTTTGAAATTGATGAAATTTCAAAACTATCATCCTCCATTTATCCCTTGTTGAAAGGTCTTCTCGTCAAAGTACAGGATGATCAAGAAACACTCGTTAAAACCTCCTTGATTTATTTAGATGCAACCATTGCACTGATTGATGTTTTGATGGCTAAGGTTCCTGAAGAGTCAACTCCTCCTGAAACACTTATGAACAATGTGGGGTTCATCAATAAGTTGCTGAGTATGGATCTGAACATCAAGGTAAGAATGAGTTATGCCCCTAAAATCAGTTTTCGAACAGCTCAGTTGGATCTAATCCATATTCTGAGCGGAGCGAAGCAAAGCTCTAATAGATTAGGAACGTCATTTTTTGTATTGATTCTAATTTTGGCATAATAAATTTAAATAGTACCGCCAACACCAACGCTTCCTACATCAATCAATGACAACGAAATGAAGAAGGCAGTGATGAAAATGGACTAACATCCGAAAGCGCTCCACATGTGAGTAGAAGTTTATTTAAACTAATATTCAAAAATGTTTGGCTGCAAGAGTCGAGTAAAATAGTTCAAAGTGAAATATTTACTAGCAATTCGTGATGGAAAACAAAATAGATGAGTATTACTAAAACATTGAGTATGACATTCAATAAAAAAATTATCATAAATATCTACTTCAGATGATGGACTTCAATTAAACTGTTAGAGGATTAATGGCATGCAATATTTACAATTTTATTTTAATACAATTTCTTGATGTTCAACTTTTTCTTTTCATATCTCTCGCTCCAGATTAGTGAGCCATTATAACTCACCTCTTGATAGTATAGCGCAGAGAATATTCAATAGTTGTTCTCAGCACTTGGATATCTTCTGTTTTCTCCCTGTTCTAATGTCGTAAATTAGCGAACGATTTAGTGAGTCGCAGGTAAATAACCTATCATTTTGTTATTTTTGCTGCATTTAATTGTTAATTGTAGGCTATATAAGATGGTAGTAACTCACAGACGTCGATACTGAACACTCGGTGGCAAGTGCGGAAGAATGAAAATCCATTCTGAGCCACTTTTACCATTTGTTGTTCAGCTAGGGTTAAAATTCCGGGATCAACTTTTTGAGTCCCTGCTTTAAACAAAAGAGCTCTTGACAAAAGAAAGCTTGCTCCGCTCAATTTGCGGCTGCCTTCGCATGCGCTTCCCTAGTTATAGTCAATAATTATTATGGATGCCAAAACTCTTGCATGAGTTTTATTTACATTTTGTTCTTAGACCTCTTTGGGTAATTTTCTTTATTTAGTCGGATTTCATAAACCTCTTGCACGAATTGTAGAAACATCCCTGAGAGGTAACTCGCGACTTGAGAATGATCAGAAATTTTAGAAGTTTTCTTCCTTGTTTGTTTAATAGTCCATCAAAAACCCATATTTCTTACTAACAGTGAATTTGACAATTGATTCTTTACTTATGCCTTGGTCTTGAATTGAACACTAAGTGGAAAATTTTAATCACATTTGTCTTTTTTACAGATCAAGAACAAAATTTCCAGAATTTGTGAAGTATGCTGCTACAAGAGATTTCGTCTAAGCACGGACTTCATCAAGGACACTCTAACTTTCCTTTTGAAATATACACTGGATAGCAGTAGGCAAGCTCCTGTAAGAGTTCATTTGGTTTTTATGCTTACGTTTCAAAGAACAAAATTCTTATATTGAAATTGCTTCCTCCATCTAAGACTAGAAAAATCAATGCATATTCAAACTATACTTGAAATGACTGCCATTGAAGAAACACTATTCTGATAAGTGAGCATCAACAATCTCTGCTAACAGCAATGTACAGACTGAAACATTTGAATATTTTTCTTATCTGTCTATCGAAATCAAGATACTTCTGTTAATTCATTAGGAAAATCCTTATTGTAATATTTATAGTTTTTGTTACCTGATTATAATGTCAGTATAATTCGATTTTATGTATCCCTGTTATTCCTTTTCATAATCCTAAATATATATTGCAATAGTACCATAAGTTTTTCATTACATCTGCTTGACATCTTGCTATGCGATCAATTGATAGTTTCTTCTAGAAAACATTTTGGCTGTATTTTTATCTTATTCGGTCGAAATCTTTACTGTGAGAAATCTCATTTTTAGTGAAGAATTCTTAGTGATAGATATTTTCAACTTGAGATGCGATTTATGTATTACTCTGTTATTACAGTACACTACTTATACTTTCACTCATATAATACTTATATATTTTCAGGTCCAAGATGTAAAGAGAGTGTGGAAAATCCACGAGTCTATTAGAAGTGTCAACTATAGAAATCCGGATTTTGAAAAACTACTGTTGCAGACTGTGAGATCAAATGAATTTGTCTCGTGCAAAGAAGGTCAACAATTCATTGCATTTCTTTTCAATCTGGACTCTGATATGACAAAGGTACTCAGCCAGCATTATTCGAACGATTAGTGAGATTCATTATTTTTAAACACGTTTTATTTTATTTAAAAACTTGTTCGTATCATTTTTGTACATATTTTCCAAAGATTTATTAGCCTACTTGGCTAAATTCATTGCTACGTTTTTAACGTGTGTCTTCTGTCATTCAAAGATTTTTTTATTTGTTACATACTTTTGAATGATTAAAATTGGCGTATGATCGCCATATTATCGCGAAGCTCAGAAATAATATTATTCCTTCCATCATCAAATCAATAAAATTTGTACACTTTCTTTGCTGCCAGTTAATATTAGTGATACTGTTATATTTAAGCTACTTCAAAATAATTTATTAATAGTATTAGAATTTCAAGCAACTATACTCTTAAGTCTTATGTGATAATTCAGAACTAATTTTTAAAGTAATTTTTTACGTAAAATGGTAGTGAGGCCCTTGAGTACATACAGGGTGTCTAGCAGTCGAGAAAGTCGAGAATTAGTCTGGAAATGAAATAAGGTCGGGAAAAGTCGGGAATTATCCTGGAATTTGAAGTCAAGTCGGGAAAATTCGTAGATTATAAAGTTTTTCATTTTTCCCATATTAGTTTAATTATTTTCATATTGGGCGGGCCTGAACAATTGGTATCAAACATCGATATTTTGCAAATGAACAGATATCCGATATTTTTGTCATTGATGGCCAGACACTAGAGCGAGCGTAGTGGGGAGACGGTCCAGTGTGTCCTCTTTGTTTCTTTAATATTTCCCTAGCTACAGTCCATTCACGATGGCTTGAGACGAGATAAGCAAAAGCTCTGCATGTGTGTGTTCGACTGGAGTGGCTTTGTTTTAGCCACGACATGAACAAGTCACAGCAATGCCGAAATCCCAAATTTTGTTGTCGGGTCGGGACTGTAACCAAAGCAATGACACAAAAACTTTTACTATAATTGTTTGTTCATTTTAGCTTCATACATTCGATGGACAACGAAACAAGCAATTTCCTAATGTGTATCTATAAAAAAACACTTTAAAATACTTATTCTAAATTGCCTACAACAAAATTCGGGATTTTGGCATTGCTGTGACTTGTTTATGCCGTGGCTAAATCGAAGCCACTCCAGTCGCACACGTACACATGCAGAGATTTTGTTTATCTCGTCTTAAGCCATCGTGAATGGACTTTAGTGCTAAAGCTTATTAGTACGGTTAAAAAAGAGGCCCAACCTCAACATCCAAAGAGAAAGGATGATTCCTACGCAAACTTGTTCTATAAGTTACAACCCCTTTATTGTTTGGTAAAATGTTACACCATTTTGTTGAGACAATAGTTTAGAACAGTAATTGAGACAATAATTTCTGTAGCCCATAGAACAAGTTGGCGTAGGAATCGTCCTTTCTCTTTCGATGTTGAGGTTCGAGTCTAATTGCACCATGTACTATAATTATGTAGACATAAAATATGTTAATAGTAGGTTTTTATGTATATATTAAAATATACCCTATTTTAAGACTTGAGGTGGTAGTTTTTTGGTCATAAAATCATATACAGGGTGTTTCAGGAGGAATGTGCAATACTTTTCAGGCTGATTCCTTACACCAAGTAAACAAAAAAGTTCCATGGGACCAACCCCCAAAAACGCTTTGTTACCGAGATAACAATGGCGGAAAATTGAGATTTTTCAAAAAATATTTATTTTTCTAATTTTTGAGAGGCTTTACTGAGGTTCTAAAATAATCAATTTCTATGTAAAATTAGCTGAGGAATTCAATGAAACCAGTCTGAAGTCTGTAACTTCAACGGTTATTGAGATAATTGAAAAAATATGCTTAAAAACGCCATTTTTCAACAATAAGGGTTATAACTGGGTAAGGAATCATAAATTTGTATTTTTTATTAATGGAAGTTGAAGAGAGTCGGATACTAAAGAAAAAGTTGAATGGCAGCGATTGTGTAAATCTTACCCAAATCTCAGAAATAGCAATCAAAAATCGCAAAATTCGACAAAACATAGCACAAGTGATAAATTTGTATTTAGTAGCGATTTTGCGAGTTTTGATTGCTATTTCTGAGATTTGGGTAAGATTTACACAATCGCTGCCATTTAACTTTTTCTTTAGAATCCGACTCTCTTCAACTTCCATTAATAAAAAATACAAATTTATGATTCCTTATCCAGTTATAACCGTTATTGTTGAAAAATGGCGTTTTTAAGCATATTTTTTCAATGATCTCAATAACCGTTGAAGTTACAGACTCCAGACTGATTTCATTGAATTCCTCAGCTAATTTTACATAGGAATTGATTATTTTAGAACCCCAGTAAAGCCTCTAAAAATTAGAAAAATTAATATTTTTTGAAAAATCTCAATTTTCCGCCATTGTTACCTCGGTAACAAAGCGTTTTTGGGGGTTGGTCCCATGGAACTTTTTTGTCTACTTGGTGTAAGGAATCAGCCTGAGAAGTATTGCACATTCCTCCTGAAACACCCTGTATAACGAGTTACAACGTTTAAAAACGCATAGAGAAACTCAAACTTTGTCTTGAAAAAAATCGGGAAAAAGTCTTGAATTTCATTCATGGAAATTGCTAGACACCCTGTACATATTCAAAATATAAATGTTCTGTTGCGTAGCCTATTGAATACACATAAATATTGCGAATATGCTATTATTATGAAAATTTAATGTTTTAGTTCACCTTATTAGATTTATAGGACTTCTACTAATGCTAAATTGTGTTGTTATATTACTATTTTCAGTCAGTGCATGATGCAATCAAAGAGTACCTTCCATTTGTGAAGAAAGCACAAGCAACTTCTTTTGGTAAAATATATCACCTTGCTTGGACAAATTCTGAAGAACAAAGACAAGTAAGTATTTTATTATTGAATCTTGATTGATAAATTCCATTTTTTTGATAGTGCTTTGTGTGAGATTGACTCTTTAATTTTTGTAAATAAATTATTTTCTTATATGTGGCAATACTTGATGAAAAAATATACGAGTAGAAATTTAATATAATTCGTCATGCAAATTTATTGTTGAAGTTTTATACGAGTTAATACATTATGTATAATAAAATATATCTGATATATCACGTTCATATAGTTGTGCCAAGAACAGAAGAGCCTCTTGCAAGATGGCGGAGAGAAGTGAGAATGTAACTACGCATGCTCAGAACTTCCAGGGTAAAATCACTTCAGCCAACCTACCGTTTTTACACTAATCGTAATCAAATATCGATTTCACGAATGAAAATATTGTTTTATTCATTTATTTATTTAATTGTTGACATTTGATAGCACAAAGCATAACATAATTATGAACTGAGACAGGAACAATAGTCTAAGCCTGTACTATTTCTCCCTAAATTTGGTTATATAAGAACAATTTTCATTTCGACTAATGGCAGCAGTGAATGGCAGCCATGTTGCCAAAGGCTCTTCTGTGCTTGACACAACTAGGCTATATCATATGTCATGTTACTCCATTCAAAAGTTGATAGAAACACCCTTTCATAGTATGAAACATTATTGAGTGATCATCTAATACTACTGATACTCTAAAGAATCACTCATAACATGGCATTCCCTCTGATTTCTCTTTTAGTTCTTTGAAAAATATTGCATTCAAGATTTGATGTCACGAATATTTGAACTTCCTCGAGTTACCAGCTTTATGGAAATGTCAATCCTCGGGAAAAACGTACTAGCCATATTGTCGGTGTTGCATTCCAGTCGAAGGTTGATTCATCTTAGTAAAATAATCACTGAACTGTACACACCTCTCATTTGGCGCCATCTAAGGGTGAGTTATCTTATTTATTTATTTTACAGTTTCTTCATCCACTTTACGTTCACGTTTTACGATTAATTTCCTGATTTCATAGTCACTTTTTCCATTTTTACAATTAGCTGTTCAATACTTTTAATTATGAAAGTATACTATACTAATGTGTTCCAATTACTATAACGACTTATTTTGATTCACTTTTTTACGATTTGCTTTAACATTTACTGTCCATAATATTTAGTTATTATATTATCATCTGCGATCTCATTTCAAGTAGGCTATAAAAAAGATATGGTGCCTCAAAACTACCTATTGTGGGTTCACTAACCACTCTATCTCATTGTCCATATTTGTGTCTATATGTTGAACTATTTTCATATCCTTTCGTGCATCAATCAAAAATATCATAGGTACTGTACATAGTAAACTACATACATTGATACATTTATCAAACGTTTTAATAGTTTTTATTATAAGAACTTGATGCACAAGCTTGTATGATGAGTAGACCTTATGTTAATAAATCACCCATCAAGCGCACTATTGCAGTTCTTCCTAATCTTCTCCCTATGAATCAATTTATGCTTGTTTGTTTGTTTGTTTGTCAATGGCGCAACAGCCCTATGAAGGGCCTAGGCCTACCAGCTGGTTGCCAGTTTCATATTCACCAAACTATACAGTCCTTCCAAGCAAAGAAGACACCCCGGCAAGACGGGAAAACGACTCCAGCCCGGCCAATACCGGCCCAAAAGCCATAAATTCTCTAAAGAACCACCAGACCCCGAACCAACACCGACCGAGCCAAAGCCACCCCCACCCCGCCAGAATGCCCACCCAGCCCGGACAGAAAATACAGCAGGCGAATATTCATCAACCAGGATAGAAGTAACGTGTGGTTAGCACGTCGATCCTCTCAACCATAAACCAGTCTTCACAACCAAGTGAAGATGCAGAACACCTCTGAATAACATGCAGTTAATCAGTTAGAGTGTAATGCAACAATTACTATTCCTCCAGAAACGGGAAACGACTGACTGACTTCACTAACGACAGCCAATCTCCCAAAGGAGGATGAGTAGACCTTATGTTAATAAATCACTCATCAAGCGGAATATTGCAGTTCTTCCTAATCTTCTCCCTATGAATCAATTTATGCTTGTTTATCTTGATGAATGTTACCTTCGAGCTCTTGCCTTTATACTTACAAAATAAGTATATTGTAATAATGGACTACTAACAATGTTCACTGAGGAAGTCTACTACTTGGTGACAGACTTTAATGTTGATGGAATTCATTGTTCAATTATTTTTCATTATTAAGTTCCAGTTCTAATATTATTGTTGTTTTGTGTACGATAATATTGTAAATGAAGGAATAAATTCTGTTGAAAAATACAAGTATTGAATATTATGAGAATGTTGTTTGTTTTTGTAGAGTGGTAACAACATAATCAGATGCAATGCAACCGAAGTCTTCTTGGATGTTTATCCCCTGGAAAAGCCAGGTCTACTTAGATCCGAACAGAAAGCGTTTTTGGAAAGGCAGCACAATGAAATGGCTGATTTACTGGTTGATAATTGCCATGTTGTGCGCATACTTGCTGTTAAGGTAACTTTCTGGCACACTTACTGCCCTAAATATAGTTTTCTATTATACAGTAGGCTACAGTCCTATTTCCGCTATTTTTATTCAGTTTTATAAATTCAAAAATGGAATGTGAATCTTGTTGCGAGTTGGTGAATAAAATCTATCCACTCATGATTTTTTCTCATAAAAAATAAAGTAATTTCAATATTCAATAATCATTCTTACTAAAAGTTATCAGTTTGAATATGTGCTCCATGTTTCTCCTTTTGTGCACTCACGTTAGTTCATCCAATAATTATAATAATTTATAATATTAAGTTGAATAATTTTTATTTGATTATGTATGTGTTTCAATGAATATAAATGAAATGAAAATCAATAAATATTATAGATATTCATGTTATTTTGAATAATTATGATAGTTTATCAAAATGCAACCTTTCCAGTTGAATGCTCTTATTAATTAGAATATGTATTATAATTTATAAGTCTTGTAATACAGACAAAAGTTCTTATAGGACCTCAAAATTATTATGAATCAATTCCCTAGGAGTATTAATTTTAAGTCTCCTATCTTTAATTTTGATTATGTAGAAATCTTTCTTATAATAAGTTATCCTACTTGAGTTTTCTAACTTGATACTTCGGCTTCAGAATACGTTAGCTGTAAAGTGATCTTATGCAGTTCCAAATTCTAAAATTATTATTTGAATTACTCTTTACTCAGATCCAAATTCAATAGAAATGTAAGATATTATGCGTTTACGAATGAAACTACGGTACATATTTTTAATGGAAGTTTTTAATGGAAAATAATATTGTTGTTGATAACTATCTGAGTTTGAACGTTCCAGAAATTATTAAAATGTTTTTGCAGGGAATCTGCTCATGCCTGCGAAATCTATGGGATACTTTCACTGATGAGAGTATACAGAAAATCATGACAATTATTGTTAATGATTTGATTAACGATGGTTCATCACCCGATGTACGCAAGGCTGTTTATAAAGGCTTCACTAGAATGCTGAGTAATCCGCCAAAAAAGGCGAGCCCTTTCCGAGTGCCGACTACCTTGCCAAAGTACTGCCACGCTTGAAGGTCTACATTCACGACGAGAGTGAGAAAGTGAGAAAGGCTTTTGTTGACATGCTGATACAAGTCAAGGAGCTGGATTTGGCCTCTTTCAAGTACTGGGAAGTGGCCCCTGCCGAACATCTTCTGGCCAGATTGGAGGTACAGTAATTAATTTAGTTTCTCATTCATAGTTTTTGACTGCATCTACAAGTTCTACTGCATCTACTAATGAGGTTACAAGTTTGAATGGCTGCTCTAATAATATTTTCAACTCCATCCTCCTTTTTTAATGGCAGTATTATTTTGCTTATAATAGCGTGATAGCACCTAACATGAAGAATTTCATTATTTATTGTTGAAAATCTCTTCGAAATTGAGTATCAAATAAAGCTTTTTGTGTCAATATTCTTTTATTATTATGCTGATAGCGTCTAACAGTAAAGAATTCTCTGATTTGCTGAATATTGTTTTGAAATTTAGTGTCAAATAAAGTTTTTTGTGTTGATCTTAGTATTCCATTATGGAAATTAGCAGGTTCAAGACGATTTGTTGGAAAATGTCCAGGTTTTTAATATAGTTTTCTAATGCACACGCTTTATTTTTCAGTTGGAGAAGGAAGAAGTTAGTAAACCTTTGGTCCATCTAATAATGAGCGAATTCTACACCCGTGACAAACCAATTACGTCTGTTTTGAAAAGAATCTGTAAAATTATCACAATGAATAAAGTAGCTGCTAGAAAATTATTCATGTACTCTAAGAAATTTATGTCCTTGGATTTGGCAGTTGAATTGATTCTCAGCATCCTCACAGTTTTGAGAAATCGGCTGAAAGAAATAGAAGAAAATCATGCTAAAACAATTGCTCTGAATAAAGAGAGAAAAAAGAGGAGAAGAATTGGATCAGTTTTGTCAGAGAAAAATTCTAATGGTGAGCATTAAACACATCTGTTTCATCATAATTATTTTTTAGTTCTTTCTTATTGAGACATTGTATTCATTGAGGTTTTTATAAATATAATAAGTCCGTCTAATTTATTAAAAAATAGAATGATAACCATCTTACTTAACATTATCCTAGGGAACTAATATAAACTAAAAAAATTTAGGAAGTGGCTGAGGTTTCAAGGAAAACGACTAAAATCAGTTTCAAAAAGCAATGAGCACAATGAAAATATGAAAAAGGTCTGCATGGGCTAGATGCCTTTGCTCAGACCATATTTACCAAAACGATGTTATTATAATGAGAGTAGAGATTACTTTTATTCAGTATGCTACAATATTTAATAAATTTTATATTAATATAAATTTTTAATATTATTATTTTAGTATTAATAAATAACTTTACTCTGTTGGCAGACAACAATTCGAGTAGCAACGACTCGATGAGCAGTATGAGCAGCAAGGACAGTGGCAGCAGTTCGGAGCGCGAGTCGATGGCTCCACCGCAGCAGCCGCCGCACCACCTCGACAACGTGGACGTCAGTCACGCCTTCATCGACATCGTCACCATTCTGTGGAGCTCCTACGGCGAAGAACTGTGTCAGCCCGAAAACGAAAAGCACAACAACAACATACAAGACATGACCGCCCTTTGTGTGCCTCAGTTCTTGAAGCATTTCAAGGTAAAGCATTCGGATTAATGCATTCTATTCTTGTAATTGGACAATAATTTTTTTATTTATTCGATGAATTACATTAAATTTATTAGGGTAGTAGTAATAGTAACGTGTGACCTTGCTGGCTAAGGTCTGGTGTCATAGTTTTCAGGGCCTCAGACATGGCCTAACGATTACTTTTTAGGTAGCTGGGACCGAAGCTTATTAGGGTAAAAACACACCATAGAGACAAAAACGTCTTTTCCCGAATTTCGATAGAATGGTATTTCAAATAGAAGTTCTCTCGATCCTCAATTACTATCACTATTCACAAATTTATTCACTCAAAAATTGCAAACTATGATTGAAAATTTTGAAGGTTGATTTGGAAGTAAGAATAATATATTAACTATTTTAAAATATCAAGTGACACTTGAATTTTCTAAGCTAAAAATTTTGGTAAAAGTAAATAAGTTCAAATCATGTTGTTTATGAGGTACGATATCCAAACAAGAGTGTTTCATTCAACAATGGGTAATATATGCTCTTGCTCTTATAGAAAGACGAAACTTCAATCTTTCATAAAGAATAATTTTCATGATAGCTTTATACTATTGCTCTTACCACAGAGTATGTATAATGTATATGATACATACATTGATATAGCCTACATACTCTGTGCTCTTACCTATTAGAATGTGATGACATGTTGCATTCCAATAAATTATTGAATGCTCTGTTTCATTTAATTATTTTTGTAACAGTTTTTAGTTGATTACAAATTTATCTGAACTACGTTGATTTATCTCAAGTTTGATTACTATATTATCTTAACTTACGTTCAATGTGATGACTTTTCAGGGCACAGATTCCTTTTTTGCAACAATTCATCTGGCCAGCAATGTGTCACTATCAAAGCTCACCGGTCTGACGACAATTTCCAGCATGTGCATGTCGCAGTTGAAAAGTATTTCGGAAGAGTCGCGTGATGCTGAAATTGAAGTGTACATAAATGCGCTGTGCTCGTGGAACAGAGGACCCGACATTCTGGAACTGGCCACCGATTGGCTCGATCAGGCTTTTCGGCTGCAGTCTCTCAATCAGTCAGCTGCCGTGGTGAGTTGTGAATATGGTCTTTTGAAAATAAATTTCCAATTTAGCTACCCTATTACACGTATTTCTGAAATACTTTTCTTTTATATTTTATAGGGGTGGGTTCAATACTGGAAGCATCGTTTGTATGCTAATGATGGCATTGACGCATTGTGTATTTAATGCAAAGACGTCAATGTAACTTTTATATTTTATAGGGATTAAATACTGAAGGATAGTTTGTATGCTAACTGTACATTGCGTGGACCGACATTTCCCACTGAACTAAATTGTAAAAGTCGGTAACCAAAATTCACTATTGAATAAAATGGGAAGTGTTGTTTAGATGTTTAGTTTGTATGCAATCGGCATCATGGATAGATAGTGTATTCAACCCATCATTAAATACATTAGCTGCTTTTTTAATGAATTATGAGTAGAGAATAGTATCCAATATATTATTAGGCTATAATAATATTTTATAGATAAATATAATCTTTGCTAAAATGTTTATTTTAATAATATATAAGTTGATTATTTTTCGTGGCTTCAATGACTGACTTTGATTACATTACTACCTACTGTTAAGTTTCGAATCTTCTCAGAACATCTTGATGACTTGTCTTAATGATCTGCCGAAAGAGTCAGTTTTAATTAATTTGTTCACAGTTATCTCTTCAAATTTAAATCCCAAATTTTGTCACCCCTAAGCTAAATCGTTGATCACTCACTTTGTTCGCGTTTGGAGACTGGAAATAAGATTTTATAAATTTTAAAGAGATCATGTTCATTTTCTGTTGATAAAAGTTTTCTCGTTCTAATATTCCATCAAACTGTGAACGATTTCTTTTGTAATTGAATTTGTTCTTGGCTAGTGCTTGTGTGATGAGACATTCAAATTTATTTACTCTCCGTCATGTACAATATACAATAAAAATATATAATTAAATTTTTAAGATGGTTCCTCATATGGACAAATGCCTGTGACTCAGGAGCGAGTTCCAAATATTAGTAAATTAAGTACTATGAAAACATGAAAAAACATACAAAATTCGTGCTTATTAGGATGAAATTATGAAGAAACTATTGATCGAATTATCAATTATTTCACCTACAGCTCTGTTCTGCGATCGGGAAACGACTTTGATGTTCATTAATTATTATATTCAGCTAAGGAGGGTTCAATTTGTAAGAGTTACCACTTATCTGTCCAAGCAAAGATTACACTCTGGCAAGATGGGAAAATGACTCCAGCTTGGTTAATATTGGTTCAAAAATTATAAATTTGGTCTAAAATTGTAGGAAATCTACAATTTGAGACCAAATTTATAATTTTTAATCAATATTGACAGAGCTGGAATTATTTTTCCATCTTGCCAGAATGTCTTCTTTGCGTGCTCAGACTATAACAGGAGTATCAGGCGCACGTCTCTTATCTAACCTGATTTACATATTTTCAGAGGAGTAGTGCAAAGAGGAGGAAGGTCAAGTTTCAAAATGGTGATGCCAATCCAATGCAAGCTTTGAAAGTGTTGGATATGATCTTTTCATCCCTCACCAACAGCACAAGAATTATGAAGAAGTATGCAGTGGTCCATGAACTGTACATTTTCTTGGAAAGAATTAAGGTAAGAAAATTTTAAAACAATATTTATTTAATATGGTATTATTAACAACTACATGTATAAATTAGTGGGAAAATAACAATTTTAGGTATTTCCTTTCTGTGTATTCCATATCACACATTCATCAGAAAATGTAAAAACTGTGTCTACAAGTCTACTAACACAAACAGTAGAAACTGCCTCTACTTGACAGTTCCACTATAAATGTATCCTAACTCGTGCTGGTATCAACTTTGAAGAAAAAATACGCGTATCATCTATTTTTTTGAATTGCAAAATATTCTGGGTTGCAGAGTACAAGTTGAAGCATTGAAAAAAATAAACTTATACCACAATGTAAGAATTGCCAATCTTACAATCATTCACATAATTATTGTAATAAAGAGGCCAGATGTGTAAAGTGTGCTGGCAAACATGCAACAAAAGAGTGTACAAAGCCCAGCGATGCACAACCGAAGTGCATTCATTGTGGTGAAGCACATTCTGCAAGCTACCGTGGCTGCACTGTGGCTATTGAGCTACAAAAATAAGAAATTCAAGTAGGGTAGCCAAGAAAAATACAACATCAAAAAATGTAGTCGATTCTCAGGTTCAGACTGTGATAAATTCTCAAGCACAAAATTCGAATGTAGTGAATAGAATGACATTTGCCAAGATTGTGTCAAAAGGAAAAGAACTACATATGAAAGAAAATGGAGGAGTGGACGGCACCCAACAAATACTTCAGCTCATCTTATCACAACTTGACAAACAAGAAATAGTTATTTGTGTAACTAGTGCGTAAAGTGAAGGATTGCTGCACGAGTGAAACAGTTTTTTTCACAAGCCGGAGGCGAGTGAAAAACGTTTCTCAAGTGCAGCAATAACACTTTTACAATAGCCTACGGTATTTTCAAAATCTCAGTAATTATGGTGCCAGAGTCTTCTTCAAAGTTGTATGTATTAAAGTATTAAGTTACTTTCACATTAAAAAAATCATAATAATGTATTTTGCCACTGAATTCTGATAGCCTAAATTGAGTCAACTACTGTATGAAATGAACCAAATTCAAGATCAACAAATGACAATTATCTTACCGTATTCAAACAACTCTAGCCCAGGTTTTATAACCAACAATAATGAACGGTATTCATAACATAAATTCCTAATCTCATAATTATTATAAAAGCTCTGAGAATAAATAGAACCTTTATCCCGTAACTTACTCACGGTATTGATATAAACAATAAAATAACCTAAAAAATTTAGACAGACAGTCTCGCTCGGTCTGACCGGGGTACTACCTTTTGGTCGCAATTCCAACTTGCTTGTTTGGTCGTCAGCCAGGGCTGCCACCTTAATTTTGAATTCTAAATACGGAACATCCATTTGATACACTTACTATTTCGTGTTGTTAGGTTGCAAATCTGGAGTGCGTAAAAAATTTTAGGCATGCTAATTTTTACTTTACGCACGCTAATTATTACTAGTTCAAGAATGGACCGTTTTACACACGATTTTCAGTGCAAAAACTGCAATTTTACGGATATCTGTAGGAAAAAATAATTTCATCCCTTCAAACTTGCTTCGAAAAATTAGAAAATAGTAGTCAACAGAAATTGAAATGATACAGTTACTAAAAATAATGGAGTAGAATGCAAATGGACTTTTACAACGACAACAGGAGTTGGAAACAGTTCTGAACATAGATAACATAGATATTTGTCTCATCTCTGAGACTCACTTCACAAAACAGTCCTATATAAAATTTAAAGGTTATAAGACCTATCACGCCTTACATCCTTATAATGTAGCGAGAGGAGGAAGTTCAATCATTATTAAAGACAATATACAACATAACGAACAAGTCAAATTAGAAACTGAAAGAATACAATTGATAATTATCAGTAGAAGCAGTTAATTTTCGATTTGTAATAGCAGCGGTCTACTGTCCACCTAGATATTCAATCAGAAAAGAAGAACACTTATCAATGCTGAATATGCTAGGAACAAAATTTGTACTTGTAAGTGATTTCAATTCAAAGCACGTTTATTGGGGATCACGTTTAACAACTTATAAGGGTAAAGCTCTTTATGAGGCAATAAGAGAGTCAAGATGTGAATCCCTGTCAACAGGAAAACCAACTTACTGGCCAACAGATACAAGGAAAATCCCTGATCTCATAGACTTTTTCTTTATAAAGAATATTTCATTGAATTATTTACAGATTGAGGAAAGTTTTGATCTCAATTCAGACCATTCTCCTATTATTCTGAAATCAAGCAACACCATTCTGGAGAAGCAAAACAATCATCCCACTCTTGTTGATGACCTTACGGATTGGAATAGCTTTCAGCAACTGTTGGAGGAAAGAATAAATCTGAATTCACCATTAGGAAATGCAGATCAAGTGGATGAGGAGTTGGAAAAGTTTTTTACTGATATACAACAGGCCGCCTGGTGTAATACTCCACAAACTAGGAAAAGAAGAACAGCTGGAAATAATTACCCAACTGAAATAAGAGAAATGATTGCAGATAAAAGAAGAGCTAGAAGAAGATGGCAGCAATCACGATCTCCTCAAGATAAAAGATTGTTGAATAATCTTACACAAGAGCTAAAAAGAGAGATACAGTGTATTAAAAATGAATCAATCAACAGCTACTTGAGTAACTTGACAGGAGAAAGCAACACCGATTACTCACCATGGAAGGCAACTAGGAAAATAAAAAGACCGATTCAACAAGCTCCTCCTATTAGAAAACAGAACGGACAATGAGCCAGGAATAATAAATAAAAATCACATATATTTGCAGATCATACCCCCTTTTATTTTTCTTACAAATTGCAAAACAGTATTTTGAATCGGGTTAATGAATTCGTTGATCTGGGTGTTTTAATTAGTAATGATTTGTCTTTTACCAGTCATATGATAAAAATTGTAAATAAATCTTTTAGCTTATTAGGTTTCATTTCTAGAATAGGTAAAGTGTTTAAAAATATAAATTCATTGGTATCATTGTACAATTCTTTAATTCGTTCAAGACTTGAATTTGCAAGTGTTGTGTGGTCACCAGCACAGGATGTGTGGATTGAAATGTTAGAAAGAGTACAGAAGAAATTCTTGCGTATTTTATACTATAAAACTCAAAGAAATTTGCAACCCTTCTGGGTTACAAATATTCTGAACTTCTATATTTGTTCAAGTTTGAAAAATTAGAAAAGCGTAGGAAGATTATCAAACTTTTTTTTTACATGGAATTCTTTCTGGACGTATTGATGATCCAGAGATACTCTCAAAAATATGTTGGTATGTGCCCGCGTATGGGGGTCGCGCTAGCAGGCTGCTCTATCCTGGAATGGCACGTACCGCTTATCATGCGGCTTCTCCTCTAATATCCTCTGCTGCCCTCTTAAATTCCGTGTCAGGTGGTGTTGATGTTGCCATGTCACCTTTATGTTTTAGACAGGCTTGTTCTCGAGAAATTGCTAATGAACGCTAGTTTTGTACCATTGTTTTTTGTACCAATTTTTAATGACTTCATTACTTTTTTAATTTCACTATTCTAATCATGCTGTTATAATATTATGAAATATTGTGTCGCAGGGAAATCATAATCATATCATTTATCATTATAAAACTTTCTGAGTTATTTCTGATATAAGTCGAACATGTGTTTATTCTGATTTTGTCGATTTTTTACTTTACTTATTTATATTGTTTTTACACTTTTCTCCTCTACATTGAGTTGTATGAATGAATCTTAGGCTCCTTCCAAGTTATGATTCTAATGCGAGTTGTTTTTCTTGTATACAATTTTGATTGTTAGTTGTGGTGTTATTATTTAGTTTGACAAGCCCTTTAATTGGATCTGTTGGGATCTGTTGGGCTTGTTTTTACAGGGAATAATATTTACTTATATTCCATATTATGTACATTATGGTGGTTTTTTTATGATTACTTGTTTAGAATTTTTTTTTAATTGTAAATGGCAAGCTACCAATTGTATAATTTTGTTGGAATTTTTTTTTCCTGTAATAAAGTTATTATTATTATCATCTTGCAAATGTCTTCCAGCCAAACGATGCAGCTCAAGAAGAGGATTTAGGATTAGAAGATAACATCATACAGGAGAATCAAGAACTTAGGCATGTCTCAGTAGAGGAAGTTAAAAAGGAAATAAAACTTTTAAATTCTAAGAAAACTCCAGGATTCGACCTGATAACTGGCTTAGTCCTGAAGCAACTACCAAGGAAAGCACTCATCAAACTAACAAACATACTGAATGCTTCTTTTAGACTTAGATATGTACCAGCAGTCTGGAAAGTAGCTGAAGTTACTATGTTGCTTAAGCCAGAAGAAGAACCGCATGAAGTTACTTCATACAGGCCGATTTCATTGTTACCTGTGTTATCAAAGTTGTTTGAAAGGGTATTATTAAGTAGGCTCAAGCCAATAATTGAGAGGAAGCAATTAATCCCCAATCATCAATTTGGTTTCAGAGAAAAACACTCCATAATTGACCAAGTACATAGAATTGTTAATGTGATAGAAAAGAGCTTGGAAGAGAAAAAGGTTTGTTCTGCAACTTTCCTTGACATAGGTCAAGCTTTTGATAAAGTATGGCATGAAGGGCTTCTTTATAAACTGAAAACAACGCTTCCTAAGCAATTCACAGATATATTACAATCCTACTTGTCTGGAAGGTACTTCAGAGTGAAGCATGAAAATACGTATTCTGATCTGAGAGAGATAAAAGCAGGAGTTCCTTAAGGAAGCGTTTTAGGACCAGTTCTTTATCTCCTCTTTACTAGTGATATTCCAAATCTGGAGGAGAATACAACAGCCACATTTGCAGATGACACCGCCCTACTAGCAGTAGACAGCAATGTGCACATTGCAACAGAGAAGCTTCAGAAATCTATCAACAAGATACAAGACTGGACAAGAAAGTGGAGGATGAAAATCAATGAGGGAAAGTCGATTCATGTCAACTTCACTAACAAGAGACCTGAGTACCTGCTAATAAGCATAAATGGTACTAATATACCACATGCTAACTATGCTAAATACTTAGGCATGACTCTTGATGCTAAGCTACGCTGGAAAGAGCACGCCAAGAAGAAAAAAGAAGAGCTTAGCATAAAATACCAGAAATTCTACTGGCTTATTGGAAGAAACTCATCATTTTCAATATCGAACAAAGTGCTGCTCTACAAGCAAATCTTCAAACCTGTTTGGACCTATGGCATTCAACTATGGGGCTGCACCAAACATAGCAACATCACCATCATACAGCGATTCCAGAACAAGGTGCTCAGAAACATAGTTGATGCTCCCTGGTACGTGCGAAACAGCGACATCCATAGAGATCTAGGAATCAACCTCGTATCCTGTGAGATTAAGCGCTATGCAGAGAGTCATGAAGCACGGCTCCACCAACACAACAAAGTCGAGGCAATCCAGCTGCTAGACAATGGAGGATTGGTGCGGAGGCTCAAAAGGAAGAAACCATTTGAATTAGTGTAGTGCAAGTGGTATATCCAGTGAAAAAAAAGCAGAGCAGTGTTTGAGTGAAACATAGCTTAAGTATGTATGTATGTCTGGCTCAACAGCCCATGAAGGGCCTAGGCCTACCAGCTGGTTGCCAGTTTCAAATTCACTCTACTATACAGCCCGTCCAAGCCAAGAAGACACCCCGGCACGACGGGAAAACGGTCACAGCCCGGCCAACACCGGCCCAAAAGCCATAAATTCTCAATCAGAACTCACAGTCCCTGAACCAACTCTGGCCGAGCCGAAGCCGCCCCCTCCACCCCGCCAGAATTCCCCCCCGGCCGGACAGACCATACAGCAAGCAAATAATCATCAACCAGGATAGAGGTAACGTGTGGTTAGCACGTTGATCCTCTCAACCATAAGCCAGTCTCCGCAACCAATTGGCGGCGCAGAACACCTCTGAATAACATGCAGTTAATCAGTTAGAGTGTAATGCAACAATTACTATTCCTCCAGAGGCGGAAACGACTGACTGTCTTTACTATCGACAGCCAATCTCCCAAAGGAGGGATAATAGCTTAAGTAGTACAGTTAATAGGAGTACATAATAATAATTATTAATAGCAGTAAGAAATCCCATTGAGAATTTCGCTGTATTTCATTTAGGATTAGATAAAGGTTAGATAGGTTAGATAAAATTTGCTCATTAGTCTGAAGACTAGATAGCAATAGTATCGTATTAAAAAAAAATCTATTTTTGATTAACTACTTCAACTTGAAAACAGTACCGTGTTACTATCAATTATGCTTATTGTATTCAGGGTGTCTAGCAGTCGGGAAAATCGGGAATTAGTCTGGAAATGAAATAAGGTCGGGAAAAGTCGGGAATTATCCTGGAATTTGAAGTTGAGTCGGGAAATTCATAGATTATAAAGTTGTTAATTTTTTTCTTATTAGTTGAGTTACTTTCATATTGGGCGAGGCAGGCCTAAACAAGTATTAAGTAAGTTAGGTTATAGAAAATTGATTTTCTGCAAATAGCCTATTGATATGTTTGAACCGATATCCGATATTTTTGACATTGATGGCCAGGCACTAGAGCGAGCTTAGTGGGGAGGCGGTTCAGTGTTTCCACTTTGCTTCTTCAATATTTCCCTAGCTAGTGCTAAAGCATATTATATTGGTACGGTGGAATTAGTTGAAAAAAAGAGGCTCAACCTCAATATCCAAAGGACGATTCCTACGCCAAATTGTTCTATACAACCCCTTTATTGTTTGGTAAATAGTTACACCCATTTGAGGGTAGGGGGTTGAAAGGTGCAAAATTTCAGTTTTTCGTGAATTGGTGCTGAACCAAGCGTCGTACGAATTAATTTCATGAATGTTTTTTCTGGAGAATAAAATTTGGAAGTATTTGCAAAAATTGGAAAAATGAGTGAATTTATCACAAAAAGGATGATAAAAACCGGTTCTTATGTCAAAGTTCTCGCAATTCTTATAGTAACCATCTGAAAGAGGACGATTTTTCTACATTTCTTGATGAGTTTCAGATTTCTCGATCACAACTTCCTGATTGAGAGCATTAAAATGTGAAAAATTGGAATTTCCAATGTGCAGATATTATTATTATTATTCAAGAGTATCATTTAAATCTGAATTTTGGAGGTTTTTACCGAATTTGGATTATAATATATGAATTTATACCGCCGTAATAAGTAGAAATTTATGAGCTATTGAACAATATAATCCGACGTACCGTTCAAAAGTTATGAGGTAATATAAATGATTAAAAATAAAAGGATGCTTTTGACCAATCCCCATGAATTATATGATATGCGAATAATATTTATGTCACTCTAGGGTTTCAAGAGAAGAAATCTAGAAGTATGAGCAAATCCTAATATTTTTAGTATGATAAAATGTAATTTTATTGGTTTTTAGGGGTGTAAGGTTTTTCTAAAATCGCTGTAGCACGTGAACACCGAACATAGAAGAGTGAATTTGGTCTCAAATTGAAGAGAAATGAATTTCGCAAAGAGGGATTTTGAAATACGGATGCAAGTGTTATCAATTCAAAGTTACAAACTTTTAAAGAAATTGAATAATTCCTGTGAAAAAATTATGGAATTTTCAAGAAATAGTTATTTGAAAACGGTTGATGATACAGAGTTGTAATTGGTCTCAATCTCTTCCAAATTTTATTATCTAGAAAAAACAACCATTAAATTTTTTCGTCTGTCGCTTGGTTCGACATCAACTCACGAAAAACTGAAATTTCGCACCTCTCAATCCCCCATCCCCCAAAACACGACGCTCAAAAGGGTATAACTTTTTACCAAACCATAAAGGGGTTGTATAGAACAAGTTGGCGTATGAATCGTCCTTTCTCTTTGGATGTCGAGGTTTGGTCTTTTTTGAACGAATTGCACCTTAGTACTAGTTGTAATTTGTTGTAACTAGTTGTAGATTGAATTACATAGAGGTTCGAGTCTAATTGCACCGTACTATATGTTAGCATAAAATAATGTTAATAGTATGTTTTAAAATATACCCTAAATATAACATATTCATAAAACATATAAAGTCATATCATATCACGTTTAAAAACGTTAAAAACGCATAGAGAAACTCCAACTTTGTATTGATAAAAGTCGGAAAAAGTCTTGAATTTCGTTTATGCAAATTGCTAGACACCCTGTGTATTATTCAGTAATCACTCGTGCTTTTTCAGTTATTTGTACTTGCTATATTTATTGTTGTGGATTGTATGTGAATGGTGGTATTATTAGATGTAAGTCTAATTGCATGTATTCAACTAAAAAACAGAACTTCAAGTAAAGTTGCTATGAAATTAGCTATTCTTCCTCTAGTTTCTGATAGCTCTTTATAGGAAATTAAGAGGCAATTATAGAATAATCCGGATTATTTTATTTTATGAATAAATTATTCAATTCAATGAAGGATCCTTGATTTATATTTTATTTCCAATTTCTTTAAATGTATGATTTTTGATTAGACAAATATTACCAAGCTTAGCTTGACTTGATATTTTTGAGATTTTGGTGTTACAATATTAATATTTTCTCATTATTGTGTTAAGAGTAAGTTATGCATAAACCTAATCTAATCAATTCCTTTCCAGACTTTGATTGAAAAACGTATTGAGCTTCAGGGCCCATACCCTGACGAAGCACTGACAGACAACTTTATGGAACTGTGCCTTTACCGATACGCAAAATTGATTCTCGCTCTTCATAAGGAGAGCCATCATCATGATTCTACCAGGGACACCAGATTCAGCACAGCTAGTAGAGATACCGATAACCGATTCAGTACCGCTATTGGGGATGCTGATAACCGGTCCAGTATCGACAACCGATCCAATACTGAAAACCGGTCAAGTACTGCTAGTAGGGATAGCGATACGAGATTCAGTAAAGATATCAGGGGTAGTACCGATGTCAGATACAGTTCTCAGATGTCTCTGAATGATCACATCAGTCCGGTGGATGGACCGCGGGCTTACATTGAACTCCTGGAATGGGCAAACAGGTAATAGTTGGAGCGTTTCAATGCATAATGAGTTCGTTACAGCTTGTAAAGAAAAACGCTTCTTTGATATGATTGGTTTATACAGTTTGAGCGCTGTCCTCGTCTCACACAGGTCTAGTGTCTTGAGATTCAATTACTGTACTCATTTGGAAATTTGTTTTATAATCCTATTATGTCAAATCATTCAAATAATATAATAGCCTATTTTACTTTGTAAATTACGTGGCTGTTCGGTGGAATAACAATTTGTTGACAATTCTTTGATCACTTGTACGACAAACTAAATTAGCCGTTTCAACTGCATTGTGTGTTACACCATGCAAGATCCATACAATCCTAAAATATAGAAAATTCTGAAAATATAAACCCCAAAAAAGTATACTGTTTGTAATCATTTACTGTATATAAGTAGCATTTCAATCCATTTGGTATCATGATTTGTGAAGATTGTTGATTGAAAATAATTATTGATAATTGAAATTTGGTTACATAAGCAAAGAATTTGACATTGATAGAATTGAATTCATTATGCACTGAACGAACTCATTATAGTTGACCTCCAAAAAATTTTTACGCCATTCATAGTCTTATTAATCTCGAACTATTTGTGTTTGCTTGTCTTCAAAAACGTCCGTACGCTATGAACTATGCTAATTTATCTGGATGTTCAGATAGTTTCTTTATTGTGTGCCTACTATTGTGTGGAATATTGTTATTCGATTGATATTCAGTTTTTAACTTGAAGATTTATTTTCAAGTAGTACTAGTTGAGTAGTACAGTTTGGCAGGTACTCTTTGAATACTTCTCAACTGTTCAAACTTGAAAATTTTATCCGGCATTTTCAGGATCCTCATTCCAGCTGTGCAGGATGCTAAATCCGGTGTAAGTCAAATAGCAGTGAAGCTGGTGCAAGTCCTCTTGAAAGCATGCTGTATTGCAGTGTCAATCAATTACGTAAATGAGGATTTAATCCACGTTCTGATCAACTTTTCAGACACAGTTCTCAATACAGGTAATTTTGATCGTTTTAAATCAATAAACAATTCAAATATTCTCGAATTTTGTTTTTATTAGTGTTTTATTAGGGGCTTTTTTTAATTGGGTTGCATTAACAACATTTTAGCTCCAATCATTTAGTAAGAGGTAACGCACATTGGTGCGATCAAGATCAACTTTATCTAAGTTATAGAAACAATAATCTGTTTAGAGAAACGCGCAACTGGTAAGCTGATTTTTATTTACGTTCAAACATACGTATTTCTATTTAGTGGTCTGGGTCTTGGTCACATCAATATGCGTTCGCTCTAAGTTAGCTTTCTAAAATATTTCTTATTAAGAAATTCTAATATTGAATTGGAATCATTTCATCATTAAAATTAATAGTTGTCTTAGTGTTATATTTAAATCATATCTATTTCAATTCTTCTTCGAGTATTTAATTCATTCATCCCCTTGTCTAGACTGCAATTCTTCCATACTTTAGTTTTTAAAGAATCCTTCTCAGACTACTTAGGTAGTCCTTGCTACTCATGATGTTATTTTTTGCTCCTTCAGTGTACCCTTTGCAAACTATAACCATGTATAATGTATAGCTATGCACAGGTTATAACCATGTACAGTATAGTTCTTTAATACGTGAAAAAACTATTATTCAAATCCATCAATTATTATTTAATTACTGTATAAGAATTGAATCTATTTATTATTGTGATCACGAGCATTCTATTACTTCTTTCGAATTCAATAAATTGTGTCGATCACTTCAAGTCGAGGGACCAGTTTTTATTTTCAAATATTTAAATGCAATAAAACGATATTTTATCCTTTTCAGATTGTAAAACAGCTTTTATCAAAAATGTACTGAAATTATTGCAACTGATTAGCGAAAATTGTATGGTTCACCATGAGAAAGACGAAGAGAAATTCCTTAGAGTTCAATTGCCTTCCTTGTTCGACAAAATAGTACTGACAATCTCTGAGAGGAGAACTGGGGATGAGAACGTCTTGGATCACTTACCAGTAAGAATATTCATTGTTTAACTTATAAACAGTCCTTTATGAAATATTTATTACTAACAGTTCAAATTATTCTGATTACCTTATTAAAGGTAGGTTTCCATTTCCACAAAAGTCGTACGGTACATGTGCCAAAGATGCAATAGACACACGGAGTCGTATAGGGCAAAGCACACACTGGTCAGCTGATTTTTTATTTGCCTTGCTTGTTACAACTACGTGTTTCTATTGCATCTTGTGCCCGACTTGTACCCTCAACTTGTAGTGATGGAAACTAACCTCAACAAATATTAATATAACAAAATAAATATAACAATAAATTCTATTGAGAACTTTTTATTAGTTTTTTCAAACAACTGTTTTTGAAAAATTTACTTATAATAATGATTTACTCAAGGTGATGCAGAAATGAGAATGTTGTTGTAGTGAATAAATTATTATCCAGATTGAAATTTATTAAAATAAAAAAACCTGATTCGGGTACCTCAGCTGAATGATGTTGAGATGTCATGCGATTCGTTGAAATAGATTGAAATTTGAGTGTTGAAGTAGCATAATTGGATATTTTAACATTGGAATTAAATCTTTAGCAATCATTCTCAAACTATAAAAAGACTTATATTAATAAATTATAAAACTATAAAGAAATATAGTAATAGAAATGAATACAATTTCAGTTCTCTAAATATAAGTAAATACAATTAGTTGATTGCAGCCCAATGTAATATTATGTGTATAGAAATGAATAAAATTTCTTTTTTTATTTGTATATTAATTCAATTTATCGATTGTAATTATTGACTATTTATTATTTCAGCCAATATCCGAAATGAGGCGATGTCTAATAAGTCTCCCACATTCACTGATTCTATTGTTCGGCGCAAAATCCATAACTCTACAGAATGTACTGAACTCACTAATTATGGCTGTAATCGAGGCGATTTCATACGAAATAGAACAGGTAATAATACAACTTTAATTGCTGTAGCAGCAAAAATAGCTAATAATATGTACCTTTAATTCTCTAGTTTCATAATTCAATATATCTAAGCCTATTATTTTATATTTCTAGTGAAATTTTAACCTGTTCGTTAATTGTAAACCAAGTAAACCCTATGCTTCTAGCTTGGCCTACCTATTGAAAAACATGTTATTCAGCCTTGACCAGGCATTGATAACTTTGTCACTCTAAAGATTTACTCTCACAAAGATAATAATTTTGAATTCTGGACAAAAGTGAATTCATATTTATAGCTGATTTCTTTTGCTGAGGCTCCTTGTGTCTGAGAATAATCAAATTTCAATTCCGGTGCCTTGAAAATGAACAAGGTATACTCTGAGCAGCTCTCTAAAAATTTATTGAGTGAAAAGGCCATTATTTCTATTTTCAACATAATTTGTCAATCACCACGTTCAATTGTGGCTCTCAGTCAGACCTGATTTCTACTCAGATTATAAAATTTCTGTAGTCATTCTATAGATAGTTATTGATTTTGTTATTGGATTTGTTGATATTCTCTCCATCTAAAACTTCATCATCATTCCTTCGAATTCTCCTAATTCAAATTTATTTTCCCAATTTTCAGATGAACTCTCTATGTCCTGTTGAAAAAGTCAAAAGCCTGCCTAGCGTGTCTTCGTATATTGTTGATATTTTGTTATGGAAGGACAACTTATTTGCTGTAGCGTTGAATAGGCTGACTCTCTTGGTCACAACCAAGTTTTACGATGTAAGTAGAGCATTTGATAAGTGAAGAAAAAATATTATTATCTACAGTATAAAATTCAAAGCGATGATTGATTCAAAATTTTTTCAAATTCAAAGAACTCATTAATTGACGAGCAGATAATTTTATATCAATCGAAATCATTAAAGTAATTGTGGATTACCGGCCGGGTTGGCCGAGTGGGCTGGGGCGTTACAACCTTCAGTCCGCTACCGCTACCCGGTCGTGGGTTCGAATCCCACCAGAGACATGGTTGTTTATGCACCTCATAAATCACCCTCGCACACTCCATCACCCACGCACAAGTAAATAATTATGTGGGCATCATCCGCAATAAAAAAAGTATAAAAAATTAGTGAAAAATTATAATCTCCATTGAATATTATTTATTTTGTAAGAAAGTTCATGGCTGATTTACAACTTCAAATCAATAATGTAATCAATTCAACCAGCTAAGTCGTGGTATCCTGTTATTTGTTTAGTGAAAACTAAAGTAGTCACATTGGAAAACAATTAGTAGCAATTCGATTTAACAAATACTTCGACTTAACTGGTTAAATGAACTGATTTTGTTACAAATTACATTTAATTTCCGTGTTTAAAAAAATAATGATAATGAAATTGTTTATTGAAAAGTTTTTCATAAGGCTATCTTCTTGGAATATAATTTTTGAACATTGAAAAGTTTTTAAACTTGAATCATTTACCGTCTGAATTACAATTCTCTTGACTTTGACAAAATTCAAATATAGAAAATATTTTATTTTAGTTTTCCACTGTGATACTCACTTTGTAATTAATCAGGGTTACTAATATATATATATATATATATATATATATATATATATATATATATATATATATTAATAAAGCTCAATAAATAATCACAGTTCTCTTTGAAATTATTCTATTTTTCTTTACGACTAGTTTCTCATTGTGACTTCAAAGTCGGAATTATTCGTGAAGAAAAATAAAATCATTTCAAAGGGTCTGTGGTTATTGATTCAGTTTTCCTTTGTAGTAATGTTCTTAACTGAAATGTCTTCTTTGAATTTTGCATCCAAATTTAATTTTTCAGGATTCGATACATCTATTGGCAGCAACCAGTTTACTCTACACGTTATCCTTTATAAATAAACAGAAATCCCGACAACTTCTTATTAGTCCGATGAAAAGTTGTTACCAGTGCATCAAGAAATTCAAAAACGAGGAGGAACAAACTGAGAAAAAGGAGGAAGCTGCGTCAGCTGAACAAACAATGGATACCTCTCAACTCATCATTTCACTGTAAGTTTTTAACTCTGTTAAATTAATAAATTGTTTAAACTTCTGTCAAGTTATTATTCTCTGCTTTTAATGTGATGATTAATAAGTGTTGAGCCATTTCTCAATGAACTTTTTCATGTATTTAATCTATTATCACTGTATAAAATATAAACATAATTTCAATTGTCCATCTATAAAAAATTGAACGGCATTGTGTCACCATCATTTGTTGATTTTCAATCCCATTATTCAATAAAACATTGTAATTTTTTTAATATTAAATCGCACGTCCAATAAGGTTTCACATATTCCCAAAATAAGGAGATTTTTATCCCCTTGATGAACTTTTATTATTATTCAAGAAGTAAAGAAAACTCGCTGTAGCTTTTTAAAACATGAAAAAATAAGAAGAATAATGAAGATAACTCATTGTTATCTCGAATGAGATATTTGAAAGTAATTTTTTTGTTGAAATCTTCATATAGAAATATCAAAAGGCTACATAAGCGTCAGTAATAACATTATTAGTAGTCTTGATCACTCATTAAGATCATTTCCAATCAAACTTTATTTCCCATTCAAGTTACCTTATCTATGGTATCATCTTTTTTTTTTATATAAATCATCTCGATTTTGTGGTTACATCATTATTATTCCATAACAATTATTTGTAAATATAGTGATTCATTTCGTAATCTAAAATCATTCATGTTTTGTTTTTTCAGAGATGTCAAAAAAGCCGGAGTTTCGCTTCTCAAGGATATTTGCAAACGTCTAGAGTGCTCATTGGAATAGATTGACTATGGTTCCATTAGTGTATGTAAGGTATTTAGAATATTAATCAATTGAGATTTTATCAATAATTCATAGCATTGAATTGGAGCTGATTGGAAAGCTTTATCTAGATTTTCGATAACCGAGTTTCTATTTTATAACTTATAATACTCAGATATTTTAGATTAAATTATTTGCATTGGTTTGATACTATTGTACAGCCACATTTTGTGGACCTTTAATGTTTTATAGTTTAGATGAATTCTTGAGATTTTTGTAAATTACTTCTAGTTCATAAAAAATATTTCTTTAAAAATTTCTCTACTTATTCATTCTCCTATTTCCCCCTTGCCCAGATCATATAATTGAACTATTTTTCCCAATTGAATTGAAGCTTTGTTATTTTATTACTTTTGTCGAAAACTAAATTTTCAAACTATATGTTTCCATTACACTTTTCCAATCGCTTAAACTTTATAGAGCAACAAACTTTATAGAGTTGCTTTATAGAGCAACTTTACAAAGCAACGTGAACACTTTATCAAGCTTTCTACATAAATCTCCGACACGTTATTTGCAATTGGTTATGGGTTGGACTCGACTAAAATAAATATTTCAAGAGGTTTTTCGCCTTACCACAATTTTTAGAAATATTTCTTACCTGTAGAAGAAAGAGGTTACCGTACATGATTATTGCTCATCACCGATTGGTTTGTAATAACTTTATTCAGACATAAATCTTCCAATATATTGAAAAATAACAGTAAGTAGTCCCTCCTATTTTGTAAATGAAAATGTGGTTTGTTGATGGAGATCGTTTTGTATAATATGATGCCAGGTTTTGGTGTTCAAGTTGACTCTCAGACCAAGTATGGGTAGTTGTAGGCGTATCCTGGAACATGTAATGTCATAATTTGATTAAGTTTTAAGAGAGAGAAAATGAGTGTTTCAAATTAATAATTATTTCCTCAGTAATATTTTTAAAAAATTTGGTTATTGCATTCACTTCCCTTTTGTTATCAGAATAATATACTCTTAGTAAAATAGTTTTTCTTTTACTGTACCAGAGTTGATGTATATTCATTTTACTGGGCATGACATATTTACAGAGTAATCCTAATAAAAGCTGTGAACTACCTGTCCAGTCGACAGATTGCCAGTGGTCAATCACTAAATAATAATAATAATGATATCGTGTAACCTTGCTGGCTATGGTCTGGTGTCAAAGTTTTCAGATCGCACCTGATCAGTTTGAGGGCCTCTGACATGACCTACGACTGCTTTTTAGGCAGCCGGGCCGACGGCTTTACTGAAGTTACTGAAATTCTAGATACTGAGATCAATGTATAAATGAATTTTATAAACTTACCGTAAGGATAGTAATAGTAGTAGGGCACAGTTTTCAATGAGGGATAGCTATTGTATGAGCTGTAGCTGTATGAGAGAGGCGCGGTGTAGACAATGGGAGCCGCCAACAGACTTGGGTTCGGAGCTGGAGCTGGAGCAGGCGAAGTTAGGACAACTCCCAACATGGCCGCTAGAATCACCACTGCCTGTGCAACAACAATCAATTCAGCTCAAATTATTTCATAAGTTTGACAAGGCAGCATTCGATTTCTAACGTTGAATATGGATGGGCGTTGTTTTCTATGACGAAATTCTCCACAAGTGATGTACTGTACTATACTTATTACTGTCAAGGAATAAATAAAATTCAACTTCGAATTTCAAAATAGATATATACAGAAATTATTCCGAATCAGTTGAATGTTAGTTTATCAGTATACTCATTGATAAATGTTTTATTACTTTTACAGTAATTGAAGAATAACAATTTTATCGGTTTCAATTAATAGAACTGTGTTGTATTATTCTAAAATGTTTTTCTTTTTTGAAAATATTAGGTTTCAACTCAGTTTTAAAGGAAGTATTCATTATGTATTATAGTAAATTTGGAGATTTTCCAATACCTCGTATTCAGAGAGAAGCTCGAAGATACCAGGTCAAATATTTCACTTTCTCACCTACCTGATTTTCAAAGAGTTGAATATTTTCAAATCATTATAAATTACAGTACAAATGCCTAGTTTTTGAAAAGCAATGGAATATTACTGGAAGTACTGGGAGTAGAGCATAAAAATCTAATTCATGATAAATTTGACTGTGAGATTCTAATTAGAATTACAGTACCTAATGTATTTTTAAATTTATTGTGAGATGCTTGCTCTTCATACTTTTATATTGAAGTATAGAGCGGAGACTAAAAAAATCCTTAACGTTCCAGTGGGGTAACATTGACAGGTATGTTGAATCGAGAGTATATACCGACATTAATGTAATCCAAAAAATTGCAGTATAAATATATATTTTTTATGTACATCATCTTTTATATAAATTTTAGGTTGCAGTCAAAAAATTCTAGTTGAATTTTGAATTATTATATCACAATAGGAATAATCTTACTGCAAGAATCATTCTACCATAAAATAATGTAATAAATAGATAAATACTAGGATCCTCTTTGATTCTACTTACGAGCTGCATGACGGCGAAATGTGCTACCTGGTGGAGCAAACGAAGACGGCTGCTAACCACGAAATTGCACTGTCGTCTGCATCCGACAACCTGCTAGCATTTATAGCGCGCCTAATAGCTCCCTCCCCCCAACAAGTCAGTCATCCTTCTGTTGCTAGATGCAGGCTAGAAGAAAAAAACAGCGGAGGATTCACTCAACAACCCGCCACATACAAAACCTGATTAATGAGCTTGAAAGGAATAGGTTCCAATTAGGTCACTATTACTGTGTATGTAAGCCTACTAGGCATTCAACCCATTAAGCTATAATAATAAGATACACCTCACATAAAGAAAAGTTATAGAGGATTATTCTGCCTATTGTTTGATAATGATAACTGAATCAGCTTTGGATCAAGATCTCATTTTGTGTGAGAAGGCTCCATATTATTTTACTGATGGGCCTGTTTCTTCATTTTTTTCTGAGTCGTTTATTAAAACAGGAAAACTAAAACGCTTGAAACACACAACTCCCAAGTCTTTTTAAGGTGATGTGATGCCCACATGAGCTCTAGAATATTATGCTTCATATTATACTGAATTGAACTCGGTACACTTTATAATTGACATTTTATTAATTTAATATGAAATTGTTATAAATTATTGAATATATGAAAATCAAAGAATTGAATTATCTGAAAACTCGGTAAGTGTTTATAGTGTCCGCATTTCCCCTGTTATACAGAAGTATTTCTGTAGCAAATATTTCTAATATTTTATGAAGAGGCACCAGCCTGTTCGAAATTCAATTCAAATTTATTGAAGGAACATTAAAAAAAAATATTATTACGGTGTTTTGAGTAAGTTAAGCATTCCTCGTTTAGTGTAAATTAAGTACCCATTTATGCATGTATTGAATAAATAGATGTAACTTACGTACATTAATATTATTGGCAGCCTCTACTATATCTTTAGTTTATTTTATGCCACAGTTTTTTCTGTAGGAATTTATAGACAACTCAATAATAAGATACATTTTTTGAAAGAAGGCATAACGTGTATTGGAAGTGCCAATAATTTGATGATTTGAAGAAAAAATATTAGTTTACAAGCATAATAAAGTTTCTTATTGATAGCTGGCAGTGACATGAAAAAGTCACTTCCTTAGACGAGTGACCTTGTCTTTATTGGTCTTTTTGTTCATTAAGGTACGGAATGTGAAGCCCATTATAGTTGTGAAAACTTAATAAAGAGCACCGATTTTTCACACTAGACACGAATTTTTCTTTTTCGTCAACTAGACATCCCTCTTTTAGGCAATTCAAGGTTCATTTTTCGCAATATTACAGACAAAAATTCTTTTCTTCGAGCTTATTCTCATACTAAACGCATGTTGACTCATCAATTCTTACCATTGAAAATCATCAGTCAAATTTTGGACTATGAAGATGAATAAGCTATACGACCATGACGATTCCACTTGGTTTTTATTCTATAGCTTACTCATTTATAAATTTTGAAGTACCTGGTAATCGAGACAATAGTAGTGGAAAACCAATTAATTACTTGCCAAATAATATATTACAAAAGAATTCAGATTGTAAGAATTATTTCAAAAGAATAATGTTGCTCTGATTTATAAATAAATTAATACAATTTTCTATATAAAATAGCCCATTTGGTATATTTTATGGAATTTTCAATCTCTGAACATCCTTTTAATCAGTTAGTGTAATGGAACAATTGATATTCCTCCAGAGACGGGAAACGACTGATTATCTTTATACTAACCAATATCTCCATTTTATAGTATAAAATTAGTAATAATTGAAATATTCTACATTAATTTTGCCAGAATATCTTTTCAGCTTGACGGAATAATATATATTACCTATACCAACCAGTAATCATTCGTATTTTATAATAATTTGCATCATTTAATAATTTATTATTTTAGTTAATTTCCAAGGATTAAAAGCCTTTCTATGACATGGATAAACATAGTTGTAGTGATGGAATAACTTATGATCCTCTACCCCTTCTCACCAAATAACTTGTTTGCGTAGCCTTCTCCTTTATGTTCCCAGATATATATGATTTATTTATTTGATATAGGTAGTACTCGTTATGTTAATGTTCCAAGATATTTGATACAGTAATGTTATTGCTATTGATGTAATTTATTGTTATAATATTAATGTTCGTAATATTTTGTCTGAATAAATAAATTGAAATTAGCATCCCAGTTTCAATTTTACCATTCGTTTTATTCCAAATTGAATTAGAATTAATATAGTTTAATCCTAAATTTTATCAAATTTTTAGTCTGATTTATTTTTAAAAGATTCTCTTTCAATTTCCATACCATGTGAACCCCATCGGCTGATGCTAGTCTATCATTACGGTAGACAGCAAGGCCAATCTCACTTTTTCACATTAGATCGTGCGTTGCATGGTAATTGTATAGGAGGCTCACGCTTGATGCTGGCGAAGCTGGAAGAAGGCCTGTGTTGTGTGTCTTTTAATGTCTTGCAAAGAAGTAATTTTTGTTCCTTACAAAAAGTTTGAACTAGACGTGGAATGATGAGACAGTTTAATCCTAGTTGTTGAAGAAGCAGCGCTAACAAAAGACGCTTACTTAATGACTTTGGATGCGTTTTTATAGTTGTTGTTACTCGATGTTTGATGGAGAGGAGAGGCCTTCGAGTGGGAAAGCCCTTGAGGAACTATCGGCGAGATGCATACGAAGGCTGAGGAATGCTGTTTCACAATAGTGTTATGGTTAGATGTCATTGAACCGACCTTGAATGTGTTTTGGACCGGGTGCATCTTACAGTCATCATCTGCCCCAATAATTATGGCCATTATTATCATCATCATAATCATATATAGCGTATACGGCCGCATCTCGTGATCCGTTCCCTTCGATTCTGATAAGTGATAACCTTCATCATCACAGTACCTACTGCTACTACCTTAGGTAAAGTACACCTTTATAATAGGTCTAGGTGTACGGTATATAGTTAGTCTATGCTACCATATCATATTTATTGCAATAGGCTACCTGTAGAGCTATTAATAGTATGCCCTACCCTTCAGTAGATTAATTTTTAGATATTACACGTGTTCCCAGTAAGAAAAGTTAACTATAAAATATTTATTTTCTCTTGGGGCTACTGTATTCCTTAAAATTTTAAATAATTAAAATCAAAGTACCTTTTCAAAAAAAATAATTATTTTACACTACTTGTTTCGGCGATATAGCCATTTTCAAGTGTAAATAACAGAAAACAATATTAATCTATTGTATTTATACTCTATTATTATTAAACATATGTGTTTGATTTTTGCATAAATTTCTTTTGATTTTGTTTTAAATATGTGTATTAAATCTGTCAAATATCTAGGGATCTATAATGTAACTACTGCATTTTTTATTAACCTTCAAATTAGTGAAATTTTATAAAAAATTGGGTTGTTTGAATCAAACTGAATTATATTTATTATTTTCTCGTTGTTTGCTTCTGTATAAATGTGAAATTCTTCTTCAACATTTTTCTACTTTCATTTTCATAATTCAAAATTTTAATGTTTGAGTTCATATCTGTAATATTATGACTTGAATCTGTTAAATGTTCAGCAAACGCTGACTTTTGTGTTGTGTTTCTTTATTTGAATATTTATTTTTGTGTAAAATGAAAATATTAAAATGATTTTTATCACGTTTTACCAACCCATTTTTCTCATGTTAATATTATTTATATAACAATAATAATGGAGCACTAAACTTTTTCCAACACTGACTGACTTGTGCATGTGGGGGAAATTGGCGATTAATTTATATTGAACAATTAAATTTCAAGGATTATTAGAAACAATAGAATCATTTAATGATTTTCTGTAATATTTTCTAGAAATATTCTTTAGACATAGGTTGAATCTTTGTAATATTAATATGCAAGTTTTTTGTAAACAGAACTCCTCTGTGGTTTCTCAAATCTTGGTCTTTTAGGGTTTGATAGACATCATTATAAGGTTTTTTAATTTTGGAAAAAGTCATCAGGAAGTCGAGTAATTGAGCTCAAAGCTACAGTTTTTTCTTAATGGGACGAGTTCATAAGATCAGTGTTTACTGTTTAGTCTTGAAATAAACTGTATACCGTAACTTGGTGATTACTGTCCAATATTATTGTAATAAGCTCGAAAATCTTGACTAAAAGATCATACTGATTATCCAGGACTTATAGTATCAATTCAACTCAATCTAAGTCCTAAGTGACAAAAAAGTTCGAGTAAACATTTTGTCGAGCTGTGTTTCCTGAACCTGGGTCTGGAGCGTGATAGCGGGGCGCTAAAGGAACTCTGCTATCGAGACTCAGGAAACTGGATGAAAAGCATACTTCAATAATTTTGACCTACACTAGGCAATAGTGATGAGGTCGTTGGATACGGTAGCATCAAAAGTACATAAATATCATAATATTTATTTTTTATAATAAATTTTGTTAAATTCTACTCAATGACAATGTTGAAAATCAATGAATTTTTTTCTCAATCTATAAAGATTTTAGAAATAAAAAATTGCATGACTTTCCGTTCGCTAGAAATTTTGCTTACCGTACAGACTGACAAAGTCATGTTAGAAATAACTCTGTTCTGTGGAGTTCTCGAAAACGCCTTTACTGAATAGTTACATTCTCAATCCTCACCAACTATATTCTGAAACTTTTCACTGTTTAGGCCTATCCATGAGGATAGAACTATAGAAAAAACATGGAAAACCTCTTGCTCTTATGAAATCTTATCATATTTTCTCAAGGAGATGAATTACTTGGAAAGGTGGTTTAGGTTTACTAAGGAGGGAATTTGAGTAGGTCTTCCAATAAATGAGAAGCAAAATTTGCGATACGGTTTCTTTATTAATAATAGAGTATTTCATTCCACAAACGCAAAAACAATTCAACAGTAATTTTATAATGTGTTTACTCATCAGATCAAGATCCTTATTGTTTTCTCAGCTCAGCTTAGTCCTTCGTTCAGTTCATCTGTGACCTTCGAACAATGATCTGAAATATAAATTCAAACACAGATTAAAACATGAATGCTAAACTTACTTGAATTCCGTCGTATAATCATATTATATGAAACAGGCCATGAATAAAATTCCTGGCCATCAGTGAGGAAAATATCGATATAAGCAGAAATACTTTGAAATGGGAGTGGCGTAGCTGAGTGGGTAGAGCGCTGGCATTGCAACCCAAAGGTCCCGGGTTCAAACCCAGGTCAGACCAGGAATTTTTCTCAGGCCACTCTCCCGTGTTTCGGATGGACACGTTAAGCCGTCGGTCCCGGCTGCCTAAAAACAGTCGTTAAGTCATGTCAGAGGCCCTGAAATTGATCAGGAGCGACCTGAAAACTCTGACACCAGACCTGAGCCAGCCAGGTCACACGAATATTATTATTTTTATTTGAAAATCACTTAAAGATAGGGTTCTATCCTAAGAAGTAGTGAAACAAACAAGCAGAATATTTCTATACAATGAGACGGTAACGTACAGCACTATTGTACAAGAAATTATTTTTGTTCAGCTTTTTCATGTTTTTCATTTTCAATAGAAACTTATCCTAAGATTTTTTCATTTGTTTTCATTGAGTTTAATAGGCTATTCAAAAGTAGGTACTGTTTTTGTTCTATACACTATGGGCCTCATCATCACAGTCGTAAAATTGACAAATTGAATTAGATAAGTTTTCAAAAAGAGGCGATGTATCACTGAGTCGGTAGGGTAAATTTATCTACTTAACAAAGAGTAACTTGAAGATTAATCGTTTCAAAATATTTATAACAGCCAATTAATTACGGTATTCGAAGTTTGAAGTTGTTTGTAACAAATAGTTTCATTATTCGGAAATTTAGATTCAAATTCAACTTGGATTATTTACATCAAATGAGCTTTGAAAAATTGACAACAATCTTGGTACACATACAGCAGGCCTACCTATAAAAATCGACTAGCCAAGCCTAAAAAAACACTCTTTGACAACAAAGAGACTGATGAACTCGATCACAATATAATATGTAGATAGAACAATGTTTGAAGTAGATTCCTTGAAGAAATATATTTTTTTCAAGTAAAAAATTCTTCTGGAAATACGGAAAATTAATAATTCAACTTATTATGCATTACAATGGATGATAATTACCATTTTCTCAGGTAGGAGAAATGTATTAATCAATGCTGTCGCTTGAGCATCATCGATAGTCGGTCGCAATATCCTTCAGCTCGAATAAGCAGTTTGGATTCAGAAAGGAGAATGCCATTTCACCTTATCCCAGCGGCTTGTTTCAGTTTCAACTGTAAATGAAATAGTCTTTCAATAATGAAACTGTTCAAAAAAGTACCTTGTCAATGGAATCTTGTTTACTTGGAAATAGGCGTTTCTTGGCAGAAATTACGTTGAATTTCCAATAAAACTTGCTTACAAACTGGCTGATGACAATAAGAAACTGAATTAATAATATAAATTAATAAGGTTTGAGAACCTTGCTAATATTTATTTATTATCAAGTTAGTTACAACGTAATATACTTAATTTAAGGTTCAACAGGATTGCTCCCAAAATTTATTGATAAACTTTCAATTTATTTTACTTATCCGTTATCTTCTATTAGGGGCCAACTTACTCCTGAAAACTTTACTGTTTTTTAACCTTTGAAGTGAATTGCTGATTGTTTCGATAATTTACATACGTCAGAAAATGGGAACAAGAAGAGGTAATAATGAGGGCAATAAAATTATTATTTTTTACTCAACATGCAATGTGATCCCAAGATAAACACACACTGGTGCAAACAAGACCAAGTTCCATCCAGTGAACACGGAGTTGTATGGACTCTAGTAGGTATGAAAATGTATGCTTTCAATTTTAAAGGCTTGGTTGCACCAGCGCGCGTTTTTTTACTTCATACTTTCTTTCACGGTTTTTGACAATAAAATTTCATTCATCTATTCAACAACTAAGAAATAGATGATTGAAATTGAACGTAGTTTTGTATTTCTCAAACAAATGACACTTGAGATAATGACAAGTTAGGTTTGGAGAATATTGTAAGATTTGCAAAATATGTATAATACTACATTAGGTTATATTTATATTGAAACATCAATGAGAAGTTTCAATAACAATTGATTTTTACAAAAATTATAATTTTACCAATTTATGGAAACTGTAGTTACAAGTTGTCTCTGCATGCAAGGATGATGCAAACGTGGTTCTTGCATATGCATATGGTTCTTGAGCTAAGTGTTTTTGGTTTAATTTACATTGAGAATGATGCATTAAAAGACTTGTTACAACTCGTTTCAATAATTATTCAATACTCTCAGTACCGTATTGATTTCTACGATCAACTAAGTCTAATGTACTACGTTTATGTACGGTATATAAGGTCATACAACTCACCTGAATAAGTCAAGTTCATCCTATTTCGTCACTAGTAGCAGACCTGAAACAAATTTACACAATCATCAACAATGACCTTTCCAACATTTTTGCTAATTCTAAAATGTTAATTTCAGTTCTATTTAGGGGCGAACCCAGGGGGATTCGTGGATACCCCCCAAAAATGGAAACACATATTGATGGGATAATACAACACCTCACGAAGTTCGTTGGTATATTTCAGAAACACCCTACGTATGGTATAAACTATACAAAGTAACAAGGTGGTATATGCCCCCCCTCAAAAAACTTATGGGTTCACCCCTAGAACTATTTGGTAAAATTCATCTCATCTTCGAAAACGAGTCTGCGAAAATACATTTTTCATGATCTTAATCCAAACTAAAGTAATAATTGCAGCATTTATTAGACCATCAAACATAATTAAATAGTCTGAGAAGCTAATTACAAATAAGACTGAATTCAAAAAGCATAGAATCGAGTCTGCTTGCAAAAATTCAAAAACTATTGCGAATACTTTTACTATTCTTATTTATGACAACTACATGTTTATTCAAGATTTCAAGTCTAAATTTCACATCAGTTCATGAATATGGAATGATCCAATTTCGAATTTATTCATTCATTTATTTGAATTAGAATTTAGGACCAGCCTACTGGTCAAAATGTTTCCTTTCAATGGGAAAACCAACTGTATTTTGAAATACCATTATCCATACAACAATAAAATCAACAAATACTGTATATCTAACCTACTGATAAGAACATAATATTGTATTTCACACCTACCTACCTATACCAGAGCAAACTGAACAACCATCCATGGACTATCTGTACAACTTCTATCTGTTCTAGCTCTCTTCTCATAATTACCTTTCTTCGAGTCAGAAACTATATCCCTACAAAAACTCCAACAACCAATTACAATGAAATACAGCATGACACAAAACTGTGAAATATAATCAACTATTATCAAGTAATATATTTAAAATCACCAGAACCAACTATACAAAAAATATGGAAAAGGTTTTTGGAACTCACTAGTACTGTATCAAGATAATCAAAATTAAATTAAATGTTTTCACTTGTTGAACATTATACAGAATATTTATTAATCGATAATTTGATTGATTGATCAAAATAACCTTTGTTCAAAATCTAATCCATTTCATTATTTATAAAATTATTCCAACAACGAATAAAGATTCACAGAGGTATCAAATTCGACTTTTTGAGTAGTTGTGAAGGTGATATTTTGGTAGTTATCCATATTAAATGAAAAGACAAGACGTTGTCAAACCACTGATTTATAAAAAAATCGAGATATTTTAATAAATCAGTGGTTTGACGTCTTGTCTTTTCATTTAATAAGATTATATTCTACTGATTCATCTAATCGTATAATAATGCAAGTGATATTTTGAGTTATCACTTATTTTATAGGCTACTGATTGGAAAAATTTGATAAATTCACATTCCAATAATAATGTTGGAAACATGTGGGAACTCAATAAATAAATAAATAGTTTGAGAGCGGTGACCAATTTCATAAACTGAGAATTAAGCGTTGTTGGAATCTCACTAGTAACTACTCACAACGCTACCTTTATCTCTGCACTAATAAAAACTGGAATGTATTGCAATTACTGAACATGATAATTCAACTATGTGTTAAAATATTCTTCAACAGTAAAACCATCATTACATAGAGTTATCTCCAAAGCTCAAATTTTCTTCTTGGATTTTAAATTACTAGATATTAAAAAATTGATTATTATTACTATATTAACAGTTGATTCCATTTGAAAGCTAATTTTTGATAAGACTAATATAGTACAATCAAACTGATGAGATCGACAGGTCTAACATTTGAATAGAGGAGAATATCATACAAAACTGCTTAGATAAAACGTGCAAGCCGTTAGTCTTGTAGCGCAAGTCTCATTAGGCGTGCGTTTATATCTCCAACTACAATATTAAACCTGTTCAACTATTTAAAAACATCTATTTTTTGTTTTCTAATCAGAACGTGACTGTTTTCTTCAATTTGGTGTGCATTCAACCCAAGAACTCAATTGAAAAACTAATAAAAATACTAATATCAGAACAAACCGCATGGATTGAGCTAATTTGAATTATGATATCAGTTACTATGAACATTGAAAATTTGATAGTATTTCTCACTCTTGATAGCCAAAGATTTTTGAAAAAAAATATCTGTATTTTATTTAGATTCATAATGGTAGTTACAATTAATGCAACAAAGAAGTTTATATTTCCAACAGGAATTTATCAAATAGATAATTATGAGATGCTTTTCTGATTTTGATTCCAAAGTATCAAACAAGTACTACAAAAAGACTATATTTTCTTCTCAAGATGTAATATGAATTATTGCTATTAGTGACAGTAAGCTAACTAAAAAAACAAGGTTCAAGAATACATCATCTCCATTTCAAGATTGTGCTCCCTACATTGCACAATGATGCATCCTCGAATACCGAAGTAAGATATTCAAAGGCTGCAAGGTGTAGTAGACGTTTCCTACACTTGCTGCATGCACTAAACAAAAATACATTTCAGGATCTTTTTTATAGCCTAAATTCAGGTTTTGGCTAGTGATTACTCTAATTATTTGCTAGCGAATCACTAAATTGAGAATTATCACGATTAGAGATGAATCCAGAACTCAATTTCTTCTAGAAATCAAACAATCTAGCTGAAAAATTTCATTGTCAATTAAAGTGCTAAATACGAATAGTGAAGTCACCGCTTAGTATCATCAAAGAGCTAGAGAAATCAAGTTCATTAATTTAGTCTCTCAGAAAGGGTTTTGTCTGACAATGTTCGGAAAATGAATGAATCAAACATTTGCTAACGAACTAATTTGTTCCAGAATCAAAATGAATATTTTTAAATTTCGATCAAGAGACGAAATTAATAAAAACATTCACAAAAGCACGACAAAACATCAACAAAAACAAATAAATCCTTCTGAACAGGATAATGCCCTTGAGACGTTCACAACTACATTAAATTTTGATTGCGAAATAATATTGTTCAGAACGATTTCTAACAATGGTGATGTTGCATCGGGCCAGTTTGCAAGAGCTTGAGGCCTAAATTTAGTCAAATAACTGAATGAATTGGATTTTTCTAAGGCCTGAGATTGTACTTTAACCGTAGCAGTGCACAGTCCTAACAATTTCTGGCACAGGTATAAGTCAGTCATTATTACTAATTTTTAAATGATCATTGAGTCATCAGATCAAACCTAGTCTGTTTCAAGACAAGCATCAGACCTCAATGAGTCTTCAACAAATTTCACAGGGTTTAGACAGAACGGTAGTGAAGAGTGAAAATAAAGATTACATTCAATGAAAGTTATAAATAACAACCCTCTCCTGAAGAATAGATCCATCTCATTGTAGCCCCAGTTTCTAGTGTAATAATGATTATTATAGCGCATAAGTACAGGAATTCTACTTAATGAACTCATCGTAAAATAATTTTCGGGAAATATGAAATGAATGGGGGCGTATTTTTAGTAAGACAAATATATTATTTATTCTAGGAGACAAATTTAAATATAATTGACTTTATAATGTATAAATAATTAAACTCAAAATAATTATTTTGGAGTTGAATATTTCAACAAAAAATAATCATGTTATATTTTTTATCAAGGGAACATACAATACATATACTCCTATTATCACTTTCTAATTCAGTCACAAATAAAATCAAACCTAAAACAGAATCCACCAATGTCAAATACATGAGATTTTTCTTAAATCAGTACAATAAAAAAGGTTCAACTGAGTATTTCATTTCAATGCGCTCTATAAGTACAAATAACCTAGATGCAAGTTGCTATTATAAAATTAAGATAAGTATGAACATTTGATTGAAATATAAACATATATCAGAGATATTTACGGTCATATCGAATGCAAAGATCAATGATTGGTTTGTGAAAATGATCAAACGGTGATGTAATCTTGCTAACACTGTAATAACATTGTGTGGTTTCAGAACGATTATACTGATTCACTTGTGAGAAAACAAAAATGCAATCAACTATCTGAATATTGATGGTCTATACATGAGAAATAAAGTCCTTAAACAATCACGACACCTATTCGATCAACATAGTTTTCAAGGTCAAGTTGGCAGGATTTGAGAGTGTAAACGTATTTCAGGAGACACTGATTTCATGAACTGAGTATCATCATTCACTAGGAGCCCTTGCGACGCCTAAACCTGACTGACTGCCCGCCTGCCTGCCTGTCTGGGTCCCTGTCTGTCACTTCCTGATTGCTCGACCTGAATAGCAGTAAACAAACAATTAGTTGTCATACCAAACTATATCAACTAAACGATATTCAATTAAGTGAGCTGAGTAGTGAAGAGCTGTTAGCGTGGAGCCTATCAACCTAGTTGTGTGTGAGTGTAACAGTGTGGAGGTGACCGAGCCTCACTTGCCGGCTTGCAATGCCTGTCTTACCTAGTAGCGCCTCGTGTAGCCGCCTCCGCCGCCCCCCGACCCACTGCCGTAGCCGCCTCCGCCACCACTACCACCTAAGAACCAAACATCAATAATTAAAATTATCATCTTTTGCTGAAATTCAGATTGCAATAAAAATAATTATTCCTCAAAATCCTCCTTATATGAATGGATTGAAGATGAGCTTCAAAGGAATTTTTAAAATAATGAAATATAGTAAGCTAAACGGAATCCCGAATCTGACATGGGAAAAATCGCTCATAGTAATCAGCAGTCCGGTCCGGGAGACAACATCATTGATGTCCTTGAAAAGCACAGCTTGGAGTAATTTTGGTGAATTTTGAGGATATGGATCAATTTCCATTATTATAGTTGATTGATTGTAACAAGAAATCATTCAGGACACAAGAAAAACTGGGATTAGATAACGTTGGATGAGACTGTAATGTCTAAATTCTTTTGTTGATGGGGATAAAATGGCATATGAATATGAAATTATTATAGTTGATTGATTGCAGTTACCAAAGGGTGTGCATTATTATAGATTGATTGATTGATAGTTACCATAGGGTGTGCTTCGAGCGTTGCCACCATAGCTACTCCTCATTGGACCACCGCCCCCACCTCCATAGCCTCCTCCTTGCTGATAATCGTTCTGGCCTCCCCAGCCACCTGTGTAGCAAATCAAACCAATAAACAGTCGTTTGATTTGCGATAGAAATTAATTGAAGATTTTGTAGAAGATAAAAGTGCGATTTGAATTCTTTATCCTAACGCTCACATCATTTTCTCAAAATTTGTGGAAGCCAACTCTATCGGAGAGCAATCAAGACGTTTCCATGTTTGTACGATCTAAAATACGGGCTTTTTCTAATGAATAAATAAAATACTTCACGAATACTGATAGCTAATGATTAGAAAAAAATGCAGACATAAATAGACAAGTGTATCAAATGTAAAAGTACTCAATATTATAATTACGTCAGCAAGATCAAAGAATCAAGTTGACTTTTAAAGTTTTCATCCTATTTATGCTACTAATTTACACCACATCGCAATCACAATGAATTATACGAAATAGAATTTGAGGAACGACTTTCCCAAATAAGCTAGGACCGAGCTTGTGGAATTTCACAATAGCTTCATGATATTGGAATAAAAAAATGAATCTTCATTTTTATTCTTCAATATAAGTAAAACCCATTCTATTACTGATCCGACATTCTCAATTCTACTAGATTCAATTTAATTTAGCGTCTAGCAAAAAACTATACAATTCACACTCAGCTCTGTTCGAACAGTTTGCGAGCGGTGAAGCATTGTATATCAGTTCAGCGATCCCTGTTCCAAGGTTGCATAACTAAGCTATTGTTGACCACCTGCATACTGTAAAGACAGAACTGAATTTTCATCATAACCAACCAAGTATAGTAATTGTGCCAAGCACAGTAGAGCCTTTGGCAACATGGCTGCCATTCACTGCTGCCAGTAGTCGAAATGAAAATTGTTCTAATATAAGTTGACCAAATTTAGGAAGAAATAGTACAGGTTTAGACTATTTTTTCTGTCCTAGTTCATAATTATGTTATGATTTGTGCTATCATATGTCAATAATTGAATAAAAAAATATTCTCATTCGTGAAATCGATATGATTATGATTAGTGTAAAAACGGTAGGTTGGCTTAAGTGATTTACTCTAAAAAATCTCAGTTCTGCGCATGCGCAGTTACACTCTCTCTTCCCTCCGCCATCTTGCAAGAGGCAAGAGTCTGTGCTTAGCACAACTATAATTTGCCATCCTCTAAATCACATTGAATCCGCTCTACCATCGCTCATTGTAATCTGATTATTTAATCCAATGATAGACATTTAAGTAAAATAAGGAAAGAGAAAATAGAAATAACTTGGTCCCTACTACTTCAATCCAAATGCAGCCCAAAAAAGACTGATAGATGACTACTAAATGTCTGGTATTTCATGAATATTCTTGAAAAAATAGGAAATTCAAGACAAATTATTGCGTATAATACTGTAGAATGAAAAACTGAGTGTTACCTCCACCGCCGCCGCCATATCCACCACCACCGCCTCCGTATCCGCCACCTCCAGTGCTGCCGCCCCAGGCACCGCCTCCAGCGGGCTGCGAGTCCCAAGGACTGCCACCGTAGCCGTTGCCGCCTCCACCCTTCGACCACGAGTTGCCACCACCACCGCCGCCTCCACTGCGTCCGCCCCACGAGTCACCACCGCCCCTGTCCCAGCTGCGACCACCACCGCCGCCGCCTCTTCCACCACCACCACCTCCTCTTCCACCGCCTCCCGGACCCATGTCACTCTTGCTTACGGCTTTCTTCACATCCACCGATTTGCCGCCCACGTTGTGATGCTTCTTCACTACAACAAACATGCATCCAAATTAAACAACATACAGCTTGGAGTATTTATTTATTTCATCAAATTGATACAGTGAAAGGAGAGAAAAAACAGGCGTTAGTCCAAAACTTCTTCTACACCAATTTTGATTAAAAGTCAGGTTATGTTTATTTTCACACTTTCCACTCCACAAAATTTTCACTCAGAAAAAATATCATAGAGAATTTAGAAGGTTTACAGAAGAAATAAATATAGAAAATCCATCAAAATAATTATTTATTAGTTAGTAGTCACAAAAACAAATCCGTGAGTTATTGTGGCCTGAAAAATTCGAGAATAATTGTTGGATAACTTGTGAACAATAAGTGAGGATAGTTCAACTCCCGTGAACAAGAAAAATGAGATCTACTCAACAGCTCCATTTTAATTTTGGGTTTGTCAACTAGAGACAATTGATTTTCTTTTCAATGATGCAGTACTCGTCGTTTAATAAAGTACTGGACTGGGTGATCAGTATTCAATCAAATTGGCGGAGTGGAAACTACTCGGTAGGGACCCAAACCAATAAATGACATACGCGTATTTTTGAAAGATCAACATTCATTTCAACAGCTGTTCAAAAATAATGAGAACTTCATTACAATGTATCAGGAAATCATTCTCATCATTTGAAAGTATACTATTGAACTAAGGCTTGATTTCACAATATTGAAACCTGGTTTGAGCGACAGTTGATTCAAAACAATCAAAGAATCATGTTACATCACTCATTTGAAATCAGCTTATCGGAACCAACCTAGTTTTCGTTTTCAGTGAAATGGGGCCAAAGCATTTGAATTATTGTGTAATAGCACAGAGGATGTAAACCCATAGAGCTGATGGAAGCTGCGGGAGCATAAGAAATATTTACGTCCCTCTGTGATATCAGTATTTATTCTGAGTTGAAGGAAAAATTAATACAAGAAAAAGGGAAATATAACGTTTGGCCATACTTACACACAGCTTTGTCAACAGCGTCATGATCATCGAACTCAATGAATGCGAAGCCTCGTTTGGCATTTGTTTCTTTGTTGACTACAATGTTCACATTAACAATATTGCCAAACTGACTGAAGTAATCTCTAAGGTCGGATTCTTCTTGCTCCTTCAAACCACCAACGAACATTTTCTTCACTGTCAAACCAGCTTCTGGCCTTCCAATTTCCTGAAATGAAAGTTCCCATTAATTATCATACATTTTGATTGACTTCTAAGTAATAATATTGTAAGCCATTTTCATGTAATCCACATTTACATCACCTGGCCAGTAAGAGTATAATAGAAAATACAATATTCTTATCATTACAGGGGCCAACTCTACACAATCTAATGCAATTGCTATAATATAACAATTCTTTTCTTCAACTTGCAGGTTTTCAAGCTTGCGCATACTATAATATTCTTCATTCAACTATAATTCAACTTCGAAGTAACATACAATACAGCTGTCAAATTCTGAAATGAAGTTAATAAAAATTATATTTAGATGTTTCTCTATGGGTAGTATTTTTTCAAATATTTCTATTCAACACGTTGAATGAAATTTTTTCAAGTACTTTGAGTGATCCTATTTGCCCCATGGAACAGGGGCAATTGGAATCTCAGCTGTTGATTTCTCTATTATTCAATTGCCTATCTAGAGGCAATGGAAGTATAACCTATTAAGCTTTCTTTCCGTGAAAAATTTCATCTTTTCTTCATCATGAATACTTTTCTAGTTATCAACTTTCTGAATCGTAGGGACATGACCATCAGAAATCTTGACAGTGAGATTTCAGCCTGAAATGAGACTATGGAATTGAATTCGATATTTTAGGGTGTAAAGTGTTAATAGCCGTGATCCCAAATGCCACAAGATGCTATTTTCATGGGGTGATTGGGATCACGGTAATAACACTTTTCTAAACGCTTCTAGAAGAATTTCTAATCCATTTTTGAACTCTACACCCAAAAACACCAAAAGACATTCCACTGTCACATTTCATACAGCTGGTATTAAACATGTAAATAAGCACATAAAAAATTATGTATCAACTCTGTCATAGAGAGAAAAAATGTAGAAAAAATATCTATAACAATGTCTTTTTAAATCTTTTTAATTTTTAAATCATTTTAAAATTTATCAATAGATAAAAAAAGTATTTTAATTATTTAAATCATCATAAAAATAATAATCCCGAGATCACAATTACCCCACTTCACCATAGATAATTAGCCTACATCAATTGGCTTTCAGAGGGACGTTTAATAGATATCGATACAGGGAATATAGTATTTACTCAAATGTGGATAATTAAATTAATTTGATTAATTTATGACGTATGATGAAATAATTGACAGAAATATTAAGTCGATTATCAAGTATTTGATCCTAGTATTAGTATGTTGAAAAATGTACTATTGTACTATGTACTAATGTTGAACAATAATATTTACTGGGTCCAATATTGATTGTTGCCAATGGCTGCATCTAAGCCATTTAAAACATTGATAATCGTAACAGAAACTAAGAAGATAATAAATATGCAGAGAATTCAAGGATCTCATTGAATTGTATCTTAGAAATCTGATTTGATTTTCCACAAAACTTACTCATATCGTGTACATTGCTAACTTCGCTCAAGTCTTAGCACACAACCTGTAACAAACTGAACACTAGAACCTCACTAATAAGAAAACCTTCATAATACGTACGTATATGTTCTGTATTTTACCTTAAAAAATTCTTACTAATATGGCAATCCCATTCCTAATCTCAAATTCGAATAAGTGAGATTCTACTACAATATCAACGATTAAAATATTTGCTTCACTCACGTCACGAGGCACAGCTCTCTTCGATTCAACTTCTCTGCCATCAACTTTATGAGGCCTGTTCTTCATAGCATCATCCACCATTTGTGATTTCGCGTATGTAATGAAGCCAAACCCTCTTGACCTAAAAATGAAAATTAAGCATCAAGTTATAGTTCAAGATGAAAAACCACGACTTAAAGCATTAATAAATATAAATAATGCCGATGTATTCATGGAATCAATTTTTTTCTATGAGGAATGATAGTGATGGAATGAGAAGTTGTTAAAAGCAGGCAAGAGCTAATTATTAGCTTAGCTACTATAGGCCTACATTATTCTTCACAGATACACATTATTTTTGGCATCAATGACGTTCGTTGAACATAAAAATTGAAACATGGATAACGAAATTATAAAAAAAGAAGGCCGATAGCGTGCTTTAAATGATTCAAGGGAAAATATTTTATGAAATATAGAATAGACTGACTGAGAATGAATATAAGTTACCTCTTGGTGTGAGGATCCTTCATCACAACAACATCTACAATTTCGCCCCATTGCTCAAAGAATGCCTTGAGTGAATCATCGGTTGTCCTGTAGTCCAGTCCACCAATGAACAATTTCCTCAGTTGTTCAGGCTCGTGCTTTCCATCCTAAAAAATGGAATAAAAAAATTTTCATTGACTTTAATATGCATGGATTAAAAAATCCTAATAATGGGAATTCCAACGTGTTTTTCTACTATTCCGATTATACAAAGGCCTACTACGTACCTACGTAACACTGATAAAACAAATTTAGATTTCCCAAGTTACTTTACTGCATTATTTCATTTAGAATGGTTGAGCGTTGGATTTTTACTTGCGTCGGTAACCTACTTCAACTAGTTAATCTTTGTTTCTAATCTAAACAAGTTGTTTTTCTTAGATTATTTGCCAATGTCTAACTTACCATAACTAGGGACGTTTCGATACTCCCGATACTACTTGGTATCGATACTTTTCTTTCGATACCGAGTACTTTGGTATCGATACCTGGCTTTCGATACAGAGTACTTTTTCCGATACCGAGTACTTTTTCCGATACCGAGTACTTATTCGATACCGAGTACTTATTCGATACCGAGTACTTTTTCCGATACCAAGTACTTTTTTCGATACCGAGTACTTTTTCAATACCAAGTACTTTTTTCGATACCAAGTACTTTTTTCGATACCAAGTACTTTTTCGATACCAAGTACTTTTTTCGATACCAAGTACTTTTTACGATACCGAGTACTTTTTTTGATACCAAGTACTTTTTAGATTCTGAGTAGGCCTACTTTCTAATAGCAAATTGATACCAATGCAAGTACTTTATCCAATACTGTATCAATTCCAAAGTAATCAAATCAAATCAGTACTTTTTGTGGAATAGCAGACAACAACAAAAGTGGTGGTTAGTTGATATATTTGATATTAATGCTCAGCTTTGTGAGGACAGTGTGGAAGCGGTCTACAAGAACAAAATGATTTAACTGAGGCCATTCACTGGTCATTGACAATTTGATAAGCTCCATCAGACCACTTTCCGACTATCCTGACAGAGCTAAGAATTAATAATAGTTAGTGGTCAACAGCCAGTTTTTTTAGCATCTGCTGTACTCTTCAACTGTTATTTTTCCAGTAGACGATTGATAATGAAGTACAGTAGTAGAATATTTTTCTCATTTTCTAAACAACTCCGTGACTCATTGGAATATCAAAAGATACCGTAGTAATCTATATTTTCAATAATTGTCACCAGTGCCAGATCCAGGATTTACTTCCGTTTGGGGGGGGGGGGGCAAACCCGGGTGTCTGAACTTATTAGAAGGATATTATTGTACATGGTTGCACCTTCCTCCATCAAGCAATTTTAGTTTTGCACACAGAGAAGAAATTTTTCATTTTTTTGTCCTTCTCTGTGTTTGGCACCAGCACACCATAGATCAGATCAAACCCCCCTCCCCCTGAATAGTTCAAGCGGTAAGATTGATATTGAATGGAAGGGAGGGGGTTTTGGAACAAAAATACACCTGGCGCTATCTGCTGAGCCAATATGGTAATAGGAACCCAATACATGGTATCGATACCACGAGTATCGATACTTTTTCTGAGTATCGAAACGGTATCGATACCTCTGTTCCGATACCGTATCGATACTAAAGGAGTATCGAATCATCCCTAACCATAACCAATGTAGGTTGGGTTCACTAACAATTAAAATATCTCTTGAGACAGCAATCAAAATTATATTTATGGTTTCAATTGATTGATGATGAAAAGCTTTATGTTGAAAAGAATTGGGCTATGCAACTTTACAACAATAGGCTGACCAGAATTATTATAACTAGGATAAACCATCAATGAGCACTTAAGCTCTCCTAAGCAAATATGAAATATGAATCGATTCCAATCTACTCAAGTAAGGCCTGTTCCACGTAACTTACCGCTATTTTTGAAAGTCCGGTTTTTATTTACTTTGCAAAAAGCTTTACTAAAAGTTTGGTAAACATTATGATGTTTATCTGCATATATCTGGAACTTTCATTCAATCTAGTAAGTTGAATAACGTAAAAATAAATCAGACGTCCAAATCGTGATGAGTGAGACAGGCATAAAATACATCACAATAACTATATTGAAGTTCTGAATCAAAACTTTCAATACCAAATACCGTAACGTTAATTTCATTCAGTAAGGCCTACTAAGTAGGTTAGCTACAGAAAGTGCCAACAAAAATATCTATTCAAGTTTAATTATCCCTCCTGTTAAAAATAAATTCAATTAATGCTACATCTACAGTCTGCCCATAATGAGTAATGTTTAAATGTCTATTTCAGTAGTTAATTACCTTCTAATAAAGAATAAAATTGCATGACTGAACGATTAGCATCATTGCAATCGTAAACAGTTAAGTTACGGGTCAGAGAGCCTAGCTTTCCAATTAAGTTCAATGCGAGCTGATGTATTCTATTTTCTAATTTCAACTATTGAAAATATACTTCAGGCTTAATAATCTCATGAGATACTTATAAAAGAATGGACGGTAGGTAGGTATAATACTAAAATTACTGATGCTCTAAATGAGCCGATTAGCCGTATGACATCACTCATACGGTTGTTGCTTGTTGGATTCAATTTACTTGCGTCTCTTGAAAAATAACCATAAAGTAGTAAAATAACTATTCAATTGAGACAAACAACACATTAAAATTAAATAAATATTGAATACTTACGTCGGTGGCACCCATTTCAGAAAATAGAAGGACGCCAAAGAAACTGACGCCTACTTCAACGAATAAAATGGCGGAAAGTAAAATTAGTTTGGATTTGGAAAAGAGGAAAGGAGTCGAAAACAGGCTGTGGACGAGCTTAATTTTTGGGAAAACCAACTTGAGTCTATTATTAAGACAAGTCATCAAGATGAAAAATTATAAAAGTGATTTAGTTCACATTTATTTGATAAATCGAACATTATTTAGTTTCTAAGTTTTTTAAAGTTTTAGCTGATGATTAAGAAGGCAGAGAACTTTAATGTGCCAACGTGAGCCAATGAGATTCCTTCATTCTGAATGAATTGATTTTGCCGCTAAATTCAAATTAAAATTACTTAATATTACTTTAATTACTTACAACGATAAGATAAGAAAACGAATGAAAAATAATAAAAATATAGTTATTCACATTCAAAATATTCAATTATCTTGAATTATTGTTACTGTTGAAGTGTTTTGATTTGAAAATTTAAAAGTTGCTTATTTTCTCTTATTTTAGTTCCACTTTTTTATACTTTTTCAGTTTCACTTGTGAAACTTTTTTAATTTCGCTTTAGTTGTTTCAGGCCGGGCCTGAAGGAAAATTAGACGAAGACAATAAGTGAGAAAACTCAAGAAAAGAAATAGCTTATTCTCTGAGAGTGATTTAGTATTTAGTATTATTTTAGTCTATAGGCTAATGTGGTTACAAGAACCACAAAGACACGTCAAGAGTAAGAATTAATACTTACTGTTTGTCAAGACAAGTAAGGAAATAAAACAGAAAAGCTATTAAAAGCTAGTCACAGCAAAAAAAATATATATATTAAAAATATGAACTCACCAGAGCGCTGTCCAACATGAAAAACTCACTAAGGGCATACAAAGGGTTCTCCACCAGCAGTCTCTTCAATGCCCTTTGGAAATACCTGGCCGGAAGGTCTCTTGCCGCTAATGGGAGCTTATTATAATTAAGCTTCACAGATAAGTGGGCAAGGCCAGTTCTAGTCCTGCTCAGCCTCTGAAAAGGCACATCCAATCAATCTATGGCTACCCCTTATGTTGTGCTCATGGAAACTCTGTCTGATGGCAAACTCATCAACACTTGCATGGGTCCTGCAAAGGGCACAATAAATATAGAGAGCAAATATTGTAAGAATCCTCTCTCTTATAAAGAGAGGACGGCATAAAGTGCAATTCGATCCACTCCACAGAGGACCCGAAAGGCTTTTTTCTGCAAGCGCAGCACTCGAGCAACATCCACAGCTCCACCCCAGAGAACAAGGCCATGCAAGAGGATGCTCTGAAACAAAGCAAAATAGCATACCTTAAGGTAGAGTGATGGTACACTACCTCTCAATCCTCTCAGCAAGAAAACCACCCTGCTCAACCTACCACAAACAGCATCAATGTGATCGCTCCATGACAGCCTCCTATCCAGAACCAGCCCAAGCAGCAAACATGTGTATGGGGGTAACGAAACGAGAAAGAGATTATAAGTGAGAGAGTTGCACAAGCGGATTAGACTATTCTTCAGGATATTTTTCTGGAATAGAGGTGAGCCAATGAGGAGTACCTGTTAACTTATCATAATGAAAGCAAATAAACAATAGAATAAATTCGTTACGATAAAGAACTTGTCATAATTTTTTTAAACGGCAAAAGCCAATGCATACTTTTCAAACATATTTTGTTAATATATCTTATTATATAATATACTATAGGTGTATAATAAGAATAATGAAAATAATAATCAATTGTCATTGTTATAAATTTTTAAAAATCGGGTGATAGGATGGCACATGAATAATAAAAAATTGTCATATCAGTAGTTGTAGTTTTTAAATGATCTTAAAATTATTTGACACTTCTAATGTCATATTCGAACCTGAGTTTGAAGTTTAAACGTTTTTATTTCAGTGTCTAGTGAAATGCATACAAAAATGTGTCGAAAACGCAAATGAAAACAAGAAAATACCGATTCCTGGCATGATCTTAAAAAACAATTTTGACAAATCATTTTAAGGCTTAGGCTACTATAGCTTATTGATATCATGCAAACTCAAGATGATCTGCGAATTTGTACTGATAGAGCTAAAAAAAACAAAGATAGGCCTATAGGGAATGCAGATTTTGGGCATATCTTTCAATCTTTGGGAAATTCACAAATTCTGCTCATTATAATTATACTAATTATAACTATATACCAAATACTATATATATATATATATATATATATATATATATATATATATATATATATATATATATATATATATATAATATAAATACTAATACTATATACTAAATACTAATTATAAATATATAATTCTGCTCATTTATTGCCTCTAAATAAATAGAAAGACTTCCAAATTTTGTAGACAAAAACTACAAATGTAGAGGGAAAGACTTGGATAACGATTTTATAATTGGGCTTTGTATAAGACAGGTAGAAAATTTAAAAATAATGGTTTTCATGTTGACTTTTAGGACTAAATCGATCATGAATGGTCTATTTTCTATTAGTTGTAGTATAAGGACAAAATTTATTCATGGGACAGGAGTGGGGTATATAAACTTGAATTTCGTGATTATAATGCAACCTTATGATTTGTTCAGACAGGTAGAAAATTCAAAAGTAGGGTAAAACATAACAATGATTGGAATGCATAAAATGGGGGTTCTACTTTGCTGGAGATTTGATAACAAAATATCATCACAAGTTCAGGGCCAAGGAAAATGTTGAGTGTCTGTATTTCAACAACAAAAATACAGCCTTCTGAATATTCTAGAGGCTTCAGAAATACTGGTAACAATATTATAATTTGTTCTCAAAGTCATGTTGTCTCATTTTTAAGATTATTACGGTAGGTTAAGTACATGTATTCAGTTGATGAGGAGTGTAAGAAATTAATAAGATATCACACTTCCATTTTTAAGATTATATTTTAGATAATCCAGTGGCGTATATAGAAAAAATTTTTGGGGGGTCAAGCAGCCACGGATCCAGATCTCTAGTATGGGAGGGGGTTTCAGGGGACCGCCCTATGAAAAAGGAAGAGGTTCGGGGGACCACCCCGGAAATTTTTGAGTTTTTGAGCACAAAAACAGTTTAGAGCCCTATTTCTGAGGATTTTTTGTTTTATTTTTCTGAGGTTGATGCCCACATGAGCTCTTAGGCTTGTGTGTGAGTAATGATAAGAGATGACGGCTACTTTTTAGGTAGCCGGAACTGACGGCTTATATTCCCCTCCAAGAGACATAGTATTGGCTTATTTTCTCCTCCAAAAGACTGAGAGATATACGCTGTATCTAAGTGATTGGGTTGTGGCCAAAGAATTGTGTACCTGTTATCAACTTGGGTCCTGTTGATGGTTAGCAGACCGGCGCGTTATCACTCACTCCAACGAGCCGCCTAAATTGATAATACAGCTGCTAGCTAGCTGCTGCTGCTGCTGCTGCTGCTGCTGCTGCTGCTGCTGCTAGCAGCCACAAATAATAGAACGAGAAAACGGAATTGATAAAAATGAGATTAATTGATAATACCGATTTACTTGACATGTAAAAATAATCTCATTTTTGAAATGTTTCCAATAGTTGGTGATATTTTTTATACATTATTGTACCTTTATTTATTGAAAATCTGAACCATAATGATAACATACACGAATATGTTACTTAATTCAACTCCAACTCAACAAAATGTCAGAAAAAATGAATCTATGGGGAAATATCAAGATTTTGTCATCCAATACCCACTCCTAGAAAACCATTGTTCTCCTCCAGGCTCTCTTTGTGTCATGCGGTGATCTCAATGGATGTGTTTGAACTTAATTTTGTATTGTATCATTATCATTCAACCTCTTGTTTCATCACATAAGAATAGGGCCTATAAACTGAAAAATTGTCAACATTTTATAGCCTATATAATATCATATAGGCCTAACCTATTGTTAATATGTTTGTATAAATTGTAAGAGGAACAGTTTTGGGCTTTGCATGTTGTACTCATTTATGTAACTTATTACTACTCAATAAAGATGATTATGATTATATATCTGCTATTAGGGCCGTAATTACTGTCTACAGCCCTGAATTTGCACAGAACATTTCTTTAATATATACATTATTTTCATCCGTATATTTTCATCTACTGTCAACTCATGTCTTCTCAAAATTTGAAGCTCAACTTAAATTGAGTTAAGCTAATGCTTATACAATCATAATAAGATTGCATATTCAAGCTATTGGGGAGGGTGGGGATTTTTTTTATATTTTTGAGATCAAAGTGAAATTTGAGAGCTCTATTTTCTAAAGTTGAATAAACATACAAATTGAGAATTTATGCTGTTCAACTCTCAGCAATCAGCACTTTTTGGTCACCATCACCTTGAGCAGTAGTAGGACGATTTTTTTTTTTAGTTTTGAAATAGCTTTAGAGCACTTTTTTCAAATAGTATTTGAAATGGAATCTATTTTTCATTTCATTGAAGCGGATTTTTATTTTATTTTTTGAGCACAAAATACCGTTTTAGAGCACTATTTCTGGAGATAGATTAATAATATTGACTTATTACTTTATGTGTAGAAATAATCACTAGATATGCATACTATCAAGCAGCATATTATAAGGAAGAATTACAGATTGAGGCTTTTGACGGGGTTAGGTAATTTCGGTTTTAATCCAAAGTGGCGTTTTAGAGCTCTATTTTTAATGATTGAACAGGGCCGCAGACCGACGGGTTTTTGCGGGTCATTTGCCCGGGGCCCGGGCCCATAAATTATTGACAGGGGCCCGGAAAAATTAGGTTTAAAAATGTTTTAATCAATCATACAGGTTTATAATAATTAGCTATGAAAATTATCATTTAAAAAAAATTAGAATTGAATTAGACTTGATTTCTTGAACTACTTAACCATTAATTTTAAAGACACATTTCTTAGAAACTGGAATAAATTTCAGAACTCCATGGATTGAATATTTAAAAGAATTTAATATTCCTATTTATTCAGGCCCAGTGAGTCCGTCCTGAGTGGTAACCTGGCAGTCGCCAAGGGCCCATGAGCTCAGGTCCCAATATAGCTCTTTTTTCCCGGTTTGTAGTTGTTATATAATTACTAACCAGGGCTTGATTTCAGGGAGAACGCGTAGGAGCGGCGCTCCCATACCTTTTTTCTTAAAAAAAAATTTAGAAACAAGAATAATTTTTCATGTTTGTTTTCTATTTTTAATGTCATTTTTGTTAGTCACTCATTCTGAAATGTTTAAAAACTTTGTATTTAATTGGAGCATGATATTGCTTGTTATTGTGGAGAGTTGTTTTTTCAGCACCATGCAATTTTATTCTGAATCATATTTCTATTCTTAAACTAGATATTTTAAAACTTGAGAAGAATTTAGGCCTATGTAGATTATATAGTGTTGTTGAAATGGTAAAAACCATACCGGGTCCAAAAGAGCTTTATGATTTTTATTCGTTCTTCAAAATTTTATTATTAGTTTCATAAAACACAGATTATTTTTAGTTACATAACATTGCCCAGATTTACTAAAAACGCTCCATTTCAAGTGTGATTTTTTAAAATTTCCGTGGGTGAAGACCCCGGACCCTCCCCCGTGATCTAGTCCACCTACCGCTCCCATACCTCTTTTTTCTAGAAATCAAGCACTGATACTGATACTAACTACTTCCATAAGCTCACTTTCTGTAGGTACAACTTCTAAATTTATGTTCAAGAATCCTTCATGTTCAATTTTTTCATTGTATTGTAAGTTCTGTCCAAGCAAAGAAGACCCTCTGGCAAGATGAGAGGATGACTCCAGCTCGGTCAATATTGGTTCAATAATTATTGATTTGGTCTCAATTGTAGGAAACATTCTGATCTACAATTTGAGACCAAATCAGTAATTTTTGAACCAATAGTGACCGAGCTAGAACTATTTTCTCATCTTGCCAGAGTGTCTTTTTTGCTTGGACAGACTAAATCATATATTTTCAACCCTTTTAGAATAGGACCTATAAAATGGAAAAGATGGGAACATTTTAAATCTGCTATGAGGGGCCCGGTCAGGTGATTTTATCCAAGGACCGTAATTCCTGTCTACGGCCCTGTGATTGAATATAAATACATAATTCAGACATTATGCTATTCAACTCTCAGCAATCTATACTTTTTGGTCACCAATTGGGCAGTACAGGAGGATGAAATATTAGTCTTCAAATAAGCAGTTTAGAGCTCCCAATATACATAGAATTGAATATAAAAATATATACATATATGTACCAATCTCTATATAAAAGTGAAATGGCACTGATTCATTCATTCATAACCAGAACTGAAAATCCACTGAACCGAATGCGTTCAAATCTGGCAGGCATGTTCAGTTGGACGTTTAGACGCGCGCTAAAAAAAAGTTTTTGGAACTTCATAAGGATACGCCAAATACTTAAGTTTTTCTATAGTTTTTTGGCGTATTCTCAATTTTCTCGAGAACCAGTCGGTAGAAAATGTTGATAATTGATAGGCAGGTTCGTCTAAGGTCTAGAAATGTTATGTTAGAATATTTTTCAAATCCGTTCAAGATTACGCGAGTAATGAGTTTTTAAAAATTTTAGATGTATTGCGGGTTGCATATCTTCCGTTTTGTTACGACCAATCCTTAGGCCTACCTACTGTAAATTCAATAGTTCAGCGAGATTATAGATGAACTAATTTGGAGGATATTGAATCAAGTTTCCAACTATGTCCAATATACTACCCAAGGTTACGCTCAATATTAATATGTTTTTTTAGACTTTCTCTTAGATTTTTCGAGAACCAATTGGTAGATGCTGAAATTTGGTAAACAGGTCCAGATTAGGTCTAGACATGCTGTGTTTAATAAATTTCGATATCCTTCCGAGGTTACGCCTGTTAAAGGGTTTTCCAATGTTTGGAATCTGCACTTTTGTTTATTTCACGGAAACTACCGAACTAAATACGTTCAAATCAAATACCCAGGTTGAGCTGAGGTAATAGAGCAACTAATTCAGAACGATTTCTCAAAAGAAACCTATATTAAGTGATATTGAACCTTTTATATGATGATCAAAGCAAATCCCAGCGAACGGAATTTGCAGGCGAGCGAAGCGAGCCTGTTCGTCTCAGCTGACACTGACAGAGGTTTTGCAGGCGAGCGAAGCGAGCCTGTTCGACTCACTGACACTGCTGATACTGTCGGGGGTCCAGGGGGCGGAGCCTGCCGGCTAGTATGTACATGTATGTACATATAAATACCAATAATATGTATATTGTTGGTATATTTTTCAATTATATTGTATTTTCATTAATCGAAATAACTCAGATTAATTAGGTACTAATTTTTTTCTCCACGTTCATCATTTCGGGGGGCGGGGGGCTTGGCCCCCTTGGCTTCCCCTAAATACGCCACTGAGATAATCTGGAGGTATTTAGTTGACGATGAGGGGTGAAAATTCAAGATATCATACATAAATACTAGAATTTTGTTTACATTGTTATCTGGTTGGATAATTCACTGTTCAGTTTGAATGATATCAGATTCAAAGCACCACCAATACAGGGAGGGGCTTTTTGTCTAGGGCTCTAGGCAATGGTTAACTTTGATTTGTTAACGCATCGATCAATAAAAACTGTGCTCGGCCGTTGGTATAAATACTACAGCTCTTTACTTTAATTCTAGTTTAACAGAGATTGATAATGGTGTAGTTTGTCCAAAGAAGGCTTTCTGGCAAGATGAGAAAATGACTCCAGCTCGGTCAATATTGGTTCGAGTATTATAAATTCGGTGATAGACTATAGAAAACAGTCGCTGCTCTTCATTTTGATATCAAATTTATAATATTTGAACCAATATTGACCAAGTTGGAGTATTTTCCCCATCTTGCGAGAATGTTTTCTTTGCTTGGACAAACTATAGCAACCGAAATCGGTATCTCAATTTTTAATAAATCTGTGGATTGGCAATATCTTTGTTCCTTCATTCAAGAAATTGATAGCTTGTTGCTTTGTAGAGCAGCCGGTAGGCATAGTAACGTATCCGAGAATAATATGATCAAGTCTTCCGAGCAACTAATCTGTAGACAGGATATCCCAATCTCAGGTTGCAACTTGCAATCACTGAAACAGAGTCTTTCCTGAATGAGTCGAGCGAAGCGATCCGCGACGCAACTCCTCGGATAAAGAAAGAGAGTGAAAGAGAGAGAGAGAGTGTGTGTGAGTGAGTAGTAACGATCTGTTAATAAGTACAGGCGTACATGAGACATCGCATCCGGCTTAGTTCAAATCTCATTCTCTTCTCAAACCGCTATTAACATTCTAAATAGAAGCGAACTTAATCTGAATAATAGCATCAAATGTCAGCATGCAGACAGGCGATCTACTTGGCTGGACACCCCTTCATCCCTCACCACAACTAGCAGCTAGCAGTAGCCTAGTATACAGTATCGTTATCAACCAGACACTTCGTCGCTCTTTTGTTCAACTGCTTGCTGGCTACACACCACTTGTTGCGCTGTAAAATACTGCTCAATTACTAATTGAATTTGCATTGGATCGATCGAACAAGTTTTTGACGAAATACAGTAAATGGATGAATTATTATGCAAGTGATCTTCTTATGGAATAAGAACTTGGTTATGGCCCCTCAACTATATTGGACCTTGCTGGGCTCAGGGCCCTCGCGTGGTTTTTTGCGAGGTGTGCCCTGTGCGAGATTTTGGCTAGCGCACCCCCCCACCATATTACCAGACGAATGCAATCGAACATATTATTCAAAGCCAAACATGATTCCAACTGCCTTGCATGTTCACATTTTTCTTATAAGCAATCCCAATGTTGCTTGTGGTGTGGCAGAAATAATCATAGGGACTTGCTTATTTTAATGTATCCCAACGTATTGTATTGTATTTGCATGTATTGGATACGTGATAAGCAAGAGTGTTAAAAAATTGATAAAAAATAACTAAAGGCTATCTACATTCAACAAAACTGTCACATTGTAGGCTACCGTACTTTATCATTAAAATATAGAATTTTTAATTATTGAATAATTTATTTTATTAGTTTGTTTGAAAGCACATAAGGAAGGGATGATAAATTTTTCACAGAAAAATATTGGGAATGATCATAAATATTTCATTTCACTTTAAATGAAAATGTTTCAACAAAAAATCGGGAACTCAATAACAAGCAAATTGAATATTTCAGCCATTTTCACTGCTCTACCCAACTTTCTTGAATAACATTCGAAATAGTTCCGAATTCAGCTAGCAGATGGCAGTAGCAATAGGGTGACTTGCTCCAAGCTCCGCCTACGATCAAAATGGTCGAAAACATCGGTTAGAAAAGTTTCCAACTTCAACCAGTAGATGGCAGCAATTGATGGGTGTTGTTTCAGTTTTGACTTGGACATGCCTTCATGTCCTGCCTGCTCTTTTCTTATTGGTTGACAGTGTTTTGTGAGCTCTGTCTTAGAAAATGGCTGCTGGCAAGTAAATGATGGATGGTGTATCATACACAAAAAATTACTCTGATTTACTATTGGCAATCTTGTACTAATAAAATATTTATTTATGTATTCAGGCTGTTAAGATTCTAACAAGTTAGTATTTGAAAAATTTATTTGTAGAATTTAGACTCAGTTTTACGTTTATCATGTAACTTGGGCCAGTACCAGACATTATAGTTTTATGCTGTATGAAATGAGATGGGAATATTATGATTTCACACTCCCATCTTATACTCATTAATTCTATTTTTTATACGATGAATATAATGAAATAGAACTCAAACTATTCATGATCTAATACCAACCTCTTGCTAGAAAAAAGTTTGAAAAACTACAACAATTTGGTCAAAATATTAGGAAGAAGTTTTTATTGGAAACTGGCTTGTGACTGATCGACAGAGTGTAAGGTGATTGTCAGCCAACAATAGAATTGAATTTAAGAGGGGCGTTTCTTGGGCTCTTGGCTTGCTTCATATATTAATCGTGGTTTTTCAATTGATCAATTCATGAGTTATTGATTTATGATGAATGAGTCTATGCAGAGGAAATAATTTCTTGTGGTTTCAAGTTGTTGATTGAATAAGTTTTTTATCAAATAGTAAAAAAAATATTCCAATAGCCCAATTGGAATTTTTAAAATTCCCGTTCTGCATCAGCCGCCGCAGTGCCCCCTCGGCCGTGGCGCCCTTTGCGGTCGCACACTCCGCACACCCCACACGTGGGCCCTGGCTGGGCTCCACCCTCCAGAAGAAGAAGAAGAATAAGATAGAATTTATCGCCTATCAAATGAAGAAAACCTTGATAGGAGCCTTTCAATGAAGAAGAAAATGTTCTAACACAGTCAGTTTAAATAAAGAATGAGCCTTGTTAACCAATAAATTATAACAATAGTAGGCTAGTTCAGATCCTTCTCTGAATTCAATAAAGTGCGTAGTACTTCTATTTTTAAGTTGAGTGGTTAGGTAAATCCATTTTGGGGGCACAAGAGTTTACAGTAATTATGAACGGTATAGTAGTGATTGAAAACGCTTTGCATTATACTGTAGAGATGCTTGGAAATACCGATGGTTTTTGATAAATAACTTTAATAATTAAGTTACAATTTATTGCTATAAGTTATAAGTTAGCAAAAAGCTGTGAGGTATAAATTATTATTTGATATACTGATAGTTCCAAGTTCAGTTTTCTGTCATTTTAATTGAATCTTTGTTGAATGTCTATTTATTTTGTTTATATTTATGAAGTTTCATGGTTGAAATAGTCAAAGTTGCTGAATTTTAAGTTAGTACTATTATAAAGGGTGTTTTATAAGAGTTGTAGAACTTTAAGTTGGCATTACTGTTTAAGATGGTAACTGAATCAACATTTGACAAGTGATTTATTATCATTTTGGTTTGGCAATTCATCATTAATAGACTCATGCCTGAACAACACTTGCAATTAGTGAAATATTATTTTGCAAATTATGGTTCTGTGATGAATACATATCTCTCACTACGTCCATTTCATAAAAAAATAGTCTATAAAAGCAGTTAATTCGAATAACCATCGACCGTTTTTGCACTACGTTCACTCTTATTGATAACTTGCATCCCCAGAGACGCCATACGGTGCAGAAGAAGCTATTGCTATTTGCTATGAGCAAGGTCTATTTGCTGTGTGCAAGTGGGTGGAAAGGATATTTTTGGCGATCAAGGCGCTATTGGCGGATCATTTCGGCAAAAAATTGAGTGAATTAACATTGGAGGAGATGGGGCTAAACCTAAAATAATGTCCTGGAGAATTTGTTGTGTTCTGGATTGTAAAAATAAAACACGCAATGGAAATTTCAAGCTCTACATTTTTCCAGTTGCAATACATAAGTTTCATCAATAAAAAGAATGGTTCACTGCATTGAATAAATATTGATAGGTGAAGCTAACCTAATTGTTTTGTTTACGTGCAAAAGAATTTATCGATCAAGTAGGACCATGGAGTGCTCCATTCTAACCTGTACATGAGGTAATGTACATGAATAGTTTTTATGTTAGTTAATCTAATAAGCTGTTACTATCAACGCAAAAACTCTATTAATTATGTTTTAATAAGGAATATTCATATCATTCAATTTTTCAAATAAATGTGAGCTTGCACCAATTTTTCATTTTCATGTAAGATAACTTATCAGCTGTTATTTCAAAGTTTTTGTTGACTCTCAAATACATCTGTTTGCGGTTGTCTGCTCTCAAATACTTGAAAACTAGGATTTTTCTAATATAATGAGCTATAATACTATCAATAACTAACATTCCTATCCTAAATATCATGTTCTTATTACTGAGAAATGCATGAAGCAGCAAATAATACCATTCTAATTATAAATGCGTTTTTCCCATTTAGCGCTATGCTTTGAATGCTGAAACGCGTAGAAAAGTACACACAATAATCCACCAGAGCGCAGCATGGTAGATGCTCATAGCAAATAGAAGGTCTATCATAGATCTATGACCTTGGTTATGAGCATCCACTGTGCTGCGCTCTGGTGGATTATCGTGTGAACTTTTCTGCGGGTTTTAACATATAAAGCATAGCGCTAAATCAGAAAAAAGCATTTATAATTAAAATGGAATTATTTGCTGCTTCATGCATTTCTCAGTAGTTAGGACATAATATTTAGGATAGGAATGTCAGTTATTTATAGTATTATAGCTTATTATAATCGTAAAACCCTAGTTTTCAAGTATTCAAGAGCAGACAACCGCAAACAGATATAATTGAGAGTCAACAAAAACTTTGAGATAACAGCTGATGAGTCATCTTACTTGAGAATGAAAAATTGGCGCAAGCTCACATTTATTTGAGAAATTGAAATTGAATGATATGAATATAGTACAATGCAATTAGATTTGAACCTCAACATCCAAAGAGAAAGGACGATTCCTACACCAACTTGTTCTATACAACCCCTTTTTTGTTTGGTAAAAAGTTACACCCTTATGAGCGTCGGGTCTTTGGGGGAGGGGGGGGGTTGAAAGTGGAAAATTTCAGTTTCTTGTGAATTGTAGCCAAACCAAGCGTCAGACGAAACAATTTCATGCATGTTTTTTCTAGAAAACAAAATTTGGAAGAGATTGAGACCAATACCAACTCTGTATCTTCAACGGTTTCCAAGTTACAATTTTTTGAAAACTCCATATTTTTTTCACAGGAATTATTTTGTTACTTTAAAAGTTTGTAACATTGAAATGGAAACACTTGCATCCGTATTTCAAAATCCCTCTTGGCGAAATTTATTTCTCTTCAATTTGAGACCAAATTCACACTTCTATGATCAGTGGTTCATGTGCTACAACGATTTTAAAAAACCCTTATATCCCCAAAATCCCCTAAAATAACATTTTATCATACAAAAAAAATACTAAAAATATTCGGATTGACTCATACTCCTAGAATTAGTTTATTCGTTTAAATTAGTTTAAATTAGAGAAATTTCAATAGAATTGAAAAAATGAGCAAAAAAGTGTGAAAAAACCGGATGTTTACCTTCTTATGTCAAAGGTCTCGCAATTCTTATAAAAACCATCTGAAAGAGGAAGATTTTCTCTACATTTCTTGATAGTTTCAGATTTTTCCGTTCACAACTTCTCGATTGGGAGCATTGATATGTGAAAAAATGAAATTTTTAATGTGCAGGTATTATTATTCAAAGGTATAATTTAAATCTGGATTTTGGAGTTTTTCACCGAATTTGGATTATAATATATGAATTTATACCGCCGTGATGTGCAGAAAATGATGAGCTATTGAATGATAGAATCTGAGTTACCAATCAAAAGTTATGAGGGAATATAAATGATTAAAAATAAAGGGATGCTTCTGACCAACCCCCACGAATCCTATGATAGTCTTCATCGTGTCAACAATTTTTATGACAGTCCAGGGTCTCAATAAACAAATTCTAGGAGTATGAGTCAATCCGAATATTTTTAGTATTTTTTTTGTATGATAAAATGTAATTTTAGGGGATTTTGGGGATATAAGGGTTTTTTAAAATCGTTGTAGCACATGAACCACTGAACATAGAAGTGTGAATTTGGTCTCAAATTGAAGAGAAATAAATTTCGCCAAGAGGGATTTTGAAATACGGATGCAAGTGTTTCCATTTCAATGTTACAAACTTTTAAAGTAACAAAATAATTCCTGTGAAAAAAATATGGAGTTTTCAAAAAATTGTAACTTGGAAACCGTTGAAGATACAGAGTTGGTATTGGTCTCAATCTCTTCCAAATTTTGTTTTCTAGAAAAAACATGCATGAAATTGTTTCGTCCAACGCTTGGTTCGGCTACAATTCACGAGAAACTGAATTTTTCCACTTTCACCCCCCCCTCTCCTCAAAAACCCGACGCTCATAAGGGTGTAACTTTTTACCAAACAAAAAAGGGGTTGTATACAACAAGTTGGTGTAGGAATCGTCCTTTCTCTTTGGATGTTGAGGTTCGGTCTTTTTTTAACTAATTGCACAGTACTAATATTCCTTATTAAAAAATAATTAATAGAGTTTTTCCATTGATAGTAACAACTTATTACATTAACTTAAATAAAAACTGTTCATGTACATTACCTGATGTACAGGTTAGAATGGAGCACTCTATGGTCCTACTTGATTGTCAAATTATTTTGAATGAAAACAAATCAATTAGGTTAGCTCCACCTATCAATATCTATTTAATGCAGTGAACCATTCTCTTCGTTGATGAAACTTATTTATTGCAACTGGAAAAGTGTAGTACTTGAAATTCCCATTCCGTGTTTTATTTTTATAATCCGGAACACAACAAATTCTCCAGGACATTATTTTAGGTTTAGCCCTATCTCTTCTAATGTAAATCCCCGCAATTTTTTGCCGAAATGGTCCGCCAATAGCGCTTCGGTCGCCAAAAAAATACCTTCCACCCACTTTCACACAGCAAAATAATACTGTAAGTTAGAGCGTAGCATTGAGGAAAGTGCATTGAGCCATTTGCCATTGAGCACAGGAATTGGATCTGTGTCCAACCACTTTATGGAAGATTTTGCAGAAGGATTTTGGTTCGCGTGCTTACAAAATTCAACATGTGCAAGAATTGAAGCCAAACGATCATCAAGAAAGCATAGATTCGTCTAATGGGCTCAAAACGAGATAGCCGTTGTTCCCGATTTTCATAAGGGAATTTTGTTTAGCAATGGAGCGCGCTTCTGGTTGAATGGCTACATCAACAAACAAAACTGTCGCATTTGAAGTGAAGTGTATGTCAAAACACCTTTACATCCAGAAAAACTGACTGTTTGGTGCGCTCGATGGAATGGGCTGGTATAATTGGCCACAAATGTTAGAAAAAGTAATAAAAAATTGGACATCCAGATTGGACTACATCCGAGCCAGCCGTGGCGGTCATATGCCATCATTTTAAAAATGTAATGCCACAAGATTATCTTTCAAATAAAAAAAGTTATTGTCAATCAAATAATCCATTATTGTTCAATTGCAATTTAAAGTTCTATGCCTCTAAAAAAGCACCTGTTATATAGTACTAATAATATAGTTATATTCTAAATGTAAACATAAATTTCTGAAATATTACTTTAATAATTTCTATATAAAACTCCTTCTTCAGCTGACGGCTTAAAAGCCAAGCTTGTGATTTTGTTTGATAATAATTTATGCTTGTATTGTTTCAATTTTTGTTAATATAGTGTATTACAGTCATAATGAGTGTGGGAAAGGCGTTTTTATATACAAATAATCAATGTTCACAAACAAGCCGTTTAGGTGAGTTTGGAAAATAGTTATGAGTATGTAAACCTTCCCACACGAATTATGTACATTTTTTGTCATACTAGTCTGAGAAGGATTTATTAAAACCTTAAACAACTGAAAACATTAACTGAATAACCTCAAAAACAACAGCTAACTGAGCTAACACAAAAGCACACAGAAAACTATCATGGCAGCTCGTTTGACTCGTCAATTCATACGTTGGAATTCTGAAAAACCAGCTGGGCAAGATTTTCAGTGCTGTAATTATCATTGTGATGATGATTGGTGCTGTAATAATCATCAAAATGATTATTCCCGCATTCAGAACAGCTGATGCTTGATTCTCTGAACAGCAATTTCCCAAATGCAAATCTAGCTTGGAAAGTTATCCGTTACATATGAGTATGACGAAAATCATTATTATATTCTATTCTATTTTTACTTTAAGAAACTCATGATTTTTCTTTTGATCAATGTTATTCATAAACTTTTTCTATACATTTCAAGATAGTTATTCAATCTTAATCAAACATAAAACTGATGTTGACTTTCATTATAGTCATTAGGTGCTGTAAATTGGGCTTATCATCCGTCAGCAACTATCTGTCAAATAGGAAGTACTAGTAGTTCTGTGAACGGTAGACCTCACGAACACACCCATGTTCCCTGCATCATAAAAGCACTGTCTGTATTCACGGTACGTTCAGATTGTTTCGATTCCGAAAGTCGGCGCGAGGAAGTCTGGTCAGCAATGCAGTGGCCACAGTCACGCTCTGTGTCGGCATCAGTTCGTCACGATTCGTCAAAATAATGAGGGTGCTTAGAAAACACGGCATCAGTCTCTATAATTGTAATAATGTTTTCCTTCATGCGAAACGGTCCGACATTCGGCTGCAGTCGAACAGCTGAGGCCAATCACAGCTCTTTTTGTTAGCCTGCGGTCGACCGTCTGACCGTTTCGCATAAAGAAAAACTTACCTTAATATTCATCTGAAATATCTCAGCTGACTGCAATGAAAGAATATAATCTGAAGTAGAAATTTTTGAAAATCTTTCTATTATGAATGTCATAATATCACAAGTTTAGTAATATCAACATAAATATACTCTCAAATCATTTATGGAGTATACCTATATCAGAGAATAGTTCAATCCTTTTTTTCCTTTTTTCGTCCTTAATATGAAAGTTGTCAAAAAACCTTACATATAAATCGACGCGCGGTTTCAAGAGGAACATCCCTGTCAATTTTCATTAGAATGTATTGCCGCGTTCAGTCGTAAATGCGGAACATACATACATACATACAAACAAATGCAAAATCGTCGACTTGAATCTTAGACCTCACTTACGTTCGGTCAATTATTGATATAAAAGTAAAATTTTCAAGTACTTTTCTGGTATGCAATTCGTGATGGAAAACAACATTCGAGAATTTGTAAATAACTCATTTTTGATGAGAAGAGCCACATAAATTTCATTAACTGTTGATTATGTCGCAGCGCTATCTTTTCAAACCAGACAATAAAAACATGGATTACACGGTTAGTGTTGGAGTGTTTTGATAGAGGGAGCAGCTGTGTTTATGCTTTGATGCATAAGTCCTCATATTTTGTATGTTGTGGCTGATCTCATCGACCCTAAAGCATGCAGGATTGGCCTTTTCAGGTTGAACCAGAGACGGTAAACTGTCTCATTGTGTCTGACTGAGGACCCTCTTGACTGTTGGTCGAAACTCATTGTGGCCGAAATTGAATTCGTAGGATTAACTCTGCAATCATTCCGGCGTAAAATCCAAACGCGAAACTTCATTTTACGCTTCTTTTCACAAGCGATCGAATAAGCCCATAGCCCAACATGCATCGCACCCCTCAATAGGTTAAACATGTCAAAAGCTAGATTCTGATCTTGATCGTAAGCAAAATAGAACGAAGTAGGCCACGCGGCTGAAATCAAATTTAATGGGTATGTGGTTCCACAGAACATGCGAGCTGCCTATCTTGTCGTCTTTGCAGCCATTATCTGACATCCACTACCGATTTTTGATTCATTTTCAAGCCCCCGCGTTGATCTGTATCACCTTTGCACAAATAGTCAGCATATTTCACCCAAGTCACCAATTTGGACACAAAGCCACCCTCTCGAAGCGAGAACTACCACTCTAGAATTCTGGTGAACAAATTCACAAAGCCCCACTCTTAGGTATTTATTCGCCTCACTTAACAAGCACCCACTCATCATTGTTACAGTAATTGATATGAACCGTTCAAATGTGTTACTAGCATGAAATGAGAGTAGGTTAAATAAATGCTCTATTCTTTGGTTTGTGATGACTGCTTGCTTTTCATGATGATCTATACACTAAAGCAGCTGCACCAAGTGAAAAGTTTCCGCATTTCTGAAATTCGTTCCTGTTCAAATATCTTCAAATTGGAAAAATGGCTTATATTGGAAAATTCTATGACTCACTTTCTATCAATTATTTATTGTAAATGATTTATTCATGGCCTGTGACTGATCTGCCATGGTCAATTTTTTTCTATTAGGAATAATTCGAAAATCTATTTATTGAATTGGTATACAGTATATTTTACTCAATTTCCCTGGCTAATGATAATTTTTGATTGGCAATATATATTGCAATTAAAACTTCGGAGTTAACCTTATAATAATAATAATTACAAAAGCAACTTCTTTACACCTTTTATTTCTAATAAGGTGCCTAGAGGGAAGATCCTTGAAACTGTTCTAAATGTAATTTTTATGAGACCTAAATTTGTAATAATCCAATAAAAATTCATTTTTTTTAATAATTGGAGTCGTAACAATGAAATTTGTCAATGTAATATGCTTTATCTGAAACGAAATAATGATATTCTGTTCTACTCGTTTTCCAGTTCGTTTAACGAAGTCATCAATTTACAAATGGTTGCTATTTAATCCTTCAAAGGCCAAATCCATTTGTATGGACTCACTCTCAGCGCTTAAAAACGGTATGCGTCATCACAATGTAGGTACCTACTTTATTCATACGAATGTCGAGTTCAGATGATAATGCTCACAGATTTTAAAGCACACTCTAAATAATTCGCTTCATCCCCAAACACGATTTTCAATTAAAATAGATTGAATTTATCAATATGAAAGCTCCGATCACTCATTAAAGTCTCGATAATGAGCATTGGAACCCTTTACGTACCTATTTTAATTAATATGGCCTGTGATATTCAATTGAACGATTTGTGACTGATTTTTTCAACCATTAAATTTGGATCGGCATGATTACAGTTGTTAGGCCTATTGCACTTCGTTAGTCAAATCGCTTTGTGAGTAACGAATAACATATTACGCAATGATCGGAAATTTTATTCAATCAGATTATCTATCCAAGCAGAATATTATATTTGGAAACGTGATCACTTCTAATTATAAATTTACTAATGAGCGAATTCTCATTTTGTAGAATGCTACGGATAAATACATTCAAAATGCAGTTTTTATGATTTTCCAAAATTCTCAAATGCTGCGTATGCTCCAAAGTAGTACTTTCACAGAGTTGTTAGAGCAATTTAATTTTTGAGGTGTTCTTATCATGCTTTGTAAAGCTGACGCCAATAAGCTAAGCGGTTTCGGCTTTCTCTCGTACGTGATGCGTGATGTAATCTAATAACATCTTATGCAGTGGCGGTTCCAGGGGTGGGCTGAGTGGGCAGCTGCCCCCAGTTTTCATGGGAATTTTTCCAATTGTTTTTCTAGTTAGACGCACATAATATAATTATTTCTAAAAGAAATTGATTTAGTGTGGACTAAAATCATAAAAAATTATTTAATGGTTTATAGAATAGATAATATCTGTTATTGGAAGTACATATGGACTTTCTAAGCCTAATTGAAAATCCTCACTCATGTTATAGTTTGGTACTTCAGTCAAAGAAGCTTGCCAATATCTTCCATGAATTAAGTTTATTGAGTCCTCCAATCTACAATGAAGTGGATTATGATGATTGCATCATATCTAAACTATCATTACAGAGTAAATACCGGTAATCAGTCTAACTTAATTTGATGATTTTTTCAAGTTGAAAATCTTAACGCCTTGAAAACCTGGCTTTATTTTATTTAAAAATGTAGTCTTGAGGTTCAAAAGTAGATTGTTTGGCAATAAGTTTCACCAATTATTGAGTTGATTCCAAATTTTTCATACTACACAGAGTGTTCCAGAAGGAATGTGCAATACTTCTCAAGCTGTTTCTTTACACCAAGTAGAGGAAAAAGTTCCGTGGGACATATCACCAAAAACGCTTTGTTACCGCTTAGATAACAATTTAAATTTCTCAAGAAATATTCATTTCTCTATTTTTTCACTGGCTTTATTCAGATCCTAAAATTATTAATTCCCATGTGAAATGGAGTTGTGAATCTGAGGAATTCAATGACTGTTTTATGAGGAGTTTTTAACTTGAATGGTTATTGAGATAATAGAGCAAATATGCTACCATAATTTTTGATATTGATAGAAGTTAAAGAGAATCAGAAGATATTTTGAAGAGATAACAGTTGAATAGCGTTGATTGTGTAAATTTTACCTTAATCTCAGAAATCGCGATCAAAAGGAGACAAAACATTGAACAAGTGAAAAATTACTGTAAAGTCGCAATTTTAAGATTTGTTTGAATTTATCACGTAGTAATTTGACATGGTAATAAATAATTTTATAACTTGAATAAACCCTCTAAAAATCAATACTTTCTGAAAAATTTCAATTTTTCTCCATTGTTATATCGATAACAATAAAGCATTTTCGAGGGTACCTACCCAGATAGCACATAAGCTTATTTCAAGCTTGAAATTTCGTGGATTTTGAATTGAAAGTTACAGTTTGATCAAATCAGCTTGATTCAAACTTGTAACAGGCTGTAAACTTGTAAAAAAGCTGTAATTTTCAATCTTAAAATCAACCTTTAATGATCCAGCTGCAGTCCAGCTTGTTTCAAGCTGTCTTTCTGGAGACAAAATCGTTTGCAATATCACGTGACTAACATAGTTCATTTAACTACCACGAGTAGCGCTGTGTCAACTTTCAACTTTAAAGCATATGTTTATCAAATTCATTTTTGCATCATTTATTTTGATCAACCAACTTATCGATTTTCTATAATGAAAACTTTACATTATTTATAAACACGCAAAGGTAAGTGGAATACGTTCATTTGATTTCATTGTACATGGGATATAATTTTAGTATTGTCCAAAAGTAAATGAATTCCAAATTGGGATTTACATCTCAAATAACTTATTAAATTATACAAGTTAGATGTTAACCCTAAATTTTCTTCAGCCTATGCCTATCAATCCATCAGCTATAATGGCTACTATAATAGGCCTATATAGTAAGTTTATTTTAATTTTGCTTCAAAAATTTAAAATATTGATAGATGACAAAGTTGAATACTGAATTATTTCTTCTTGTTCGGTTGTGGTTATCCTATTTATATTTTGATTTCTATTTACTTTGCTCGCTATATTCCTCTCCTCTTTCTTATCCAAAATTACTGTGATATTTGAAATGTATAATCATGTACTTTATTATGATTTGTTATTTTTTCTTTCAGGGCCGTTCGATTAATGTAACAAGTAATCATTGTTGACGTGGGGGATGCGGCGGTGCTTTATGATCGATTCAAAGAAAAGAAATTAAATTTTGTCATCAAAAAATACATACAGGAATACATCATGCAGCTTTCAAATAACTGTTATGTTTAACAATGTGAAATAGGCGGACTGACAGAACAATTTATTTTTGTTTGTCAGATTTGTGAGTGGATTTGTATTTTTCTTCCAATATATATTAACATTTTGTTCACTGTATTCTCTTTTGTATTCTTTTCCTTTTCCATAATTGGTCAATATTTTGTGTTTAATATAATAACAGCTTTTTTCCAACTGGATATATCAAGCTTGGATGATTAGACTTGATTCCAGCTTTAACTTTCAAGCTTTGAAAACAGCTTGAAACGTGGTAACTTCTTAACTTGAATTCAGCTGTATTACAGCTTAAAGATTGTACGTTCCAAGCTTAAATCCAGCTCTTGTTGATTCAACTTAATTCCAGCTTGAACTATCAAGCTTGGATCATTTAACTTAATTCCAGCTTGAGTTCTCAAGCTTGGGTTATTCAACTTGATTCCAGCTTGAACTTCCAAGCTTTGTAAACAGCTTGAAACGTGGTAACTTCTTAACTTGAATTCAGCTGTATTACAGCTCAATGGCTGTAAATTTCAAGCTTGCATCCAGTTTGTTAAATTGAGAATTCCAGCAGGAAACCAGCTTGATTCCAGCTTTTTGTGCTATCTGGGTATGTTCCATGGTACTTTTTTCTCTACTTGGTATAAGGAAACTGCTTGAGAAGTATTGCACATCCGTCTGAAACACTGTGTGCCGCAGTATGAAACTATTGGATTCAATTCAATAGTAGTTAGTAGAAATTATTGTCAAATTATCTACTCTTGAACCTCAAGACTCTTATTTTTTTTAATAAAATAAGGACAAGTTTTCAAGGCATCAACATTTTCAACCTAGCTCGAAAAATAATCAAATAGAGTTGGACTTATTATTCATTTTATCATGATATTTTCAATTTTTCCCAAGGAAAAAAGACGCCTGGGAACTCTACTATCTAGAGTAGGGGTAAGGGCACCCACATATCCTTTTATAAACTCCAGCCCCCCTCCCCCTAGAAAATCACTCGTGAATTTGAGCCCTTGCCCCCCCAGTTTTTCGGGTCTGGAACCGCCACTGATCTTAAGTGAAACATTTATTATCTTTTTTATTTCAAAATCTTCATCCGGACATAACTAATGGCAGCTAGGTATAAATTGATATCAGCTGTTGGAGCACGCAAGGAGCAGACGAAACCGCCCAACTTGTTGGCATCAGCTTGGATTACGTTTTTGAACATTCTCCAGGAATGTTGACTGGGGCACAGATTCAATGCTATAAAATTCGAAAACAACTATATTTGAGCAGGGTACAAAGTAGTATAATAAATAAGTAGTATAATAAATAAGAAAATCTTATTTGCTCTAACACTCGTTGAATGTTACACGATAGATGGTCTATAATTTTTATTACAACGTTTTTTATAATTTAGTGAGCTCATGCTATTAAGTAAGCCTATAAATGGAGAAATTTCACTTACTATCATCAGTTATCACTTCTACTATTATATTATTCTCTTCAACTTCCCTGGATTTTTGTTTCTTTCCCACTAATTTTCGCGAATATCCCAATAATAACTTTGAGGTTTACATTCAGCCACATTTCTGCCTTGAGATAGAGGTTCCTTATGTGCAATGCAAACTGAACTATTTGTTCTAGGGAGAAGCCTTTTGATGGAAGATTCGCCATTCAAGTAGCTTGCATTGAATGACTTCTATAGTGCAAACCACCTAGCTGCTCTGTGTAGGCGCCTTGGATAAAGTCAGCCGGGGGTATTTGTTGCAAACAAAGGAGTTCCGGCTCTCGATATTGAACGAACAAGCCAAGGCGTACTTAAGCAAGACTCATAGTTTGTTTAAGGAACAAACTAAATTAGTCGAAAGTTGTGCTTCTTCTTTAACTTGCAACAAAGGCAGTCCGTGCTACAATAGTGTGCCTCACCCCAACAAAGCCCCTTTTCTTGCTCAAAAGCGCCTCACTTGTAAAGCTTTAACTTAGCTTAAGGCTACCTCGTATAGGTAACTGAGACCAAGTTAGTCCAAGACTTATCGAACAACTTCCACAATAAACAATCAGCTCCAATCCCCTCTAATACTGAGAAACAACTTAGTAGAGCTTACCAACCGTACGCGTCAAGTGTAATTTGATACTCAGTAACCTTGCGATGAAACTCGATCATACAGAGAATTTCTAAGCTTAGACTTGCATAGGCTACTTATTGGCTTCTCGATTTGGATCGCTATTCAACTCAAACAAAGAATAACTCATGACTTGAGCGAAATTGCAAAAGAACGGTATAGATTATAAATTAGTACTATTTGAGATTGTGAGACTACTATCCATTAGACATTGGCGAAGAAATATTTTTGTGATAGTGCTTGTCGAGGTGTCATTCAATATTTACATGTATGGTAATGAGTTTACATGTAATGGTAACGAGTGATTCTACGCTAAGCTCAATCGCTAGTCTGTAAGCACAATAAGTATAAGCATGTATTCAATGTAATATACTAATATTATGAGTAGAATAATAATAATAATAAATATAATATCTAGAATATCTAGAATTGGTGTAGACCCTATTGGTGTAGGTTGGAAGGAAGTGTCAAGAAGTGCACGATATCACAGGGAAGAAGAAAATCTTTGAGTAGTTGTGAAATTTATATTGTGGTAGTTATCCATAATAAATGAAAAGACAAGATGTTGTCAAACCACTGATTTATTAGAAAATCGAGAAATACTTCTTCTCTGTGACGATATATCAACAATCATGACAATCCCCCACCCCCCGCCCACTACAGGGCTTCACTGCCACCACCACACTATGTTTGTCTGATTCAGGCGTTATTCTAAATTTCTTCCACTCCATATCTATTATTTTCCATCAAATAATAATTTTTTATTACACTATGTCCGTTCTACTCTATATCCTGATTCTAAATTGCTATTGTTTTCATATCATTAGTTTATGAATTTATGATAGTATATCATCTATTGTATGTCCAGTTGGACCTTTATGCATTGATTGTAGAAAAATTGTGCTTTAGGCAAAATAGCTGTATTATTTATTCAATTACAGTTCATGTTTCAAATTTCCTTCTGGTTTTATTAATTTCTTAGCTGAGTTAACATTAAAATTAATAATTTAAATAATACTTCCATGAAACCTTTTATAGAATAATAAAATTACAGATTCGGCGCCAGAACTCTGCCGATTCTGTATAAAACTCTTTGCCGTGCCATGGAACAGTTTTTGGCGCTTAGCTATGACGATATAGAATATAGAATATAAGATGTCAATCAGTAAAAAATCATATGTAGGCTATTCTAATTGACTATACCTGTAGTTTGAAGATTACCAACAGAATAGTACTATAATACCAGGACCTCCTAAATACTATTAGCAGGTATTTATAGGAGGTCCTGATAATACCCAAAGGCCTGTTAAAATACCAATGATGTTTAACTTGATTTCAATTTTTGAATGATAAAGTTAAGGCCTAGTCTCTATCAACTCAATTCAACAGGTCCAGTATCCAGTTTCGAAATGTATCAACTGTAATAAAATAAATTTGCACTTATCACCGCAATGACATTCTTTCAAAGATTGAATTACACTAAGATGAAAGTCTTTCTATTTTTAGACAAAAATTTAATTTTATTGTCTCCTGCTCATCAAAACCATTAATCATTCATGTTTAATTAAAAAGATAGCTTCATGTTTACGAGCTGAATGACTTCTGTGCTTTGGCTTGGAAGGGGTGGGTGGTAAAGAGGGTGATAGGTGAGAAGGTGATAAATTCGTCGTGGTGCGGCTAACAGGTGGTAATATTCTGTCACAGCCTAATTTACGTCGCTAATAAAACGCGAACCGCACCGCAGCTAGCAAGCGAATTCACTTGAAATTGAATCGTTGGCGTTGCCGCTTTTAATATTCCGATGAGAACATTAATAAGAAGGTGGGTGGTGGTAAATTTCCGGCTATGATATTGGCAGCGCTGGTTGCGCGGTTTAATTGGGAATAGATTGACGGAGGGAAAAGGCAGGCTGCCGACAGACAAACGAATTAGATCGTCCAGCGCCTAATGCCTTTTCATAACATTTAATTACCAGGTGTATGTGTGTGCGACCTCTCTTAATTTATACTGAGCTCAGGGCAAAATAGAAGAGTCCTGTAATAACGAGGTGGATGCACCAGTACTAGCACACGCGCGCACTTTGGCGGGAAGACGGTGGCGGGATCGATGCTGGCTTCTGATTGGTCGACGCAGTTGTGGGGGCGGAGTTTCCACTCACCCTCCAATGCCTCTGGCTTGCCACCCCACTTGACCACGCCACTCACACTCATTCACAAAACGGGCACTAAGAAAACAACCTTTCCAACTGGATCACACAAGAGTCTTGTGCTTACATCACGTGAAAACAATTAACGGGAATGCTCTTATGGTTCTTTATGCTGCGTTAAAACTGGCCGGTTGACTTATTTTCAGTGATAACTTGACTAGTTTACTTGACTGATTTTAACTTTACATTTTGGCTTTGAAAAGGTTATTTATTCTCATGAAAAGTGTGTAAGGCACTATGATTATAAAAATATTATTCGAATTATAAAATAAATTATTCGAATTATTATGGAAACAAGCTAGTTGATTCAAGATGATCCAATAGGATACGTCATCATAACTCCTAGGGCTCTAGGGTTTTTATAATATATTAGGAATTCATAATTCCTAAGGTTTTTATATTCCAATACGTTTTACTCTTATGAAAAGGCTGTCAAAGCTGGAAAATTCTTGAAGTATAATGTACCTACTTGTGGTCTTGGAGGGAGTCCGATCCCGATCCCACTACACGTCATACCTGCAATCATACGATAGTGGAAACCTGAAAAAGCAAAAACTCGTGCTCTTGGAAATATACTGTTTAAGTAAATTCAATGCTAATGCATGTCATCACTTTGATAATAATTATGATATTTTCTCATTTATGAACAATCGTTTACTTTCAATGTATAAATAAAATATCCAGTAACAGAGGATAAACTGATCGATAAACTCTAATATTTTTCTCTTTTAATAGTAGGTATGTTAACCATCTCTCTCAGGATTTTCCTTGCAGATGATTGGTTCATTGGTTGCTTGTGTTACTCTATTTTATCTGAGATTATTAAGTATGTTTTGTTTTGAAGAACCACAATCAAGTTTGATTTGAATAGAAGAATGGAATGTGTGAGAAGAAGATTTTTCCCTCTGAAATGGGCTAACTTAAACGGCAAACATTTACCATTCAACGAAAGTTTAAATGTTACTAATATTATTGAATTGACAATATTATTATTGCGTAGGAAATCTAAGATCATTTCATTGAGAAAATGTTTGAAATATGATTCACAACTCAAAAACCAGGCATAGATCGATAAACAATGTATCGGGGTAATTATATTCAATTTCCGATCTTGCACCTATTATTGGACATTGCAACGTTCTTTTGGGAAGAAAGCAGGTGAACTTAATTTCAAAGTTGGATATTTTTTATTTCTTTTTTATCGGGGAATATTTTTCAATTAACCTCTTCTCCAATTCGACTCCAAAGACAAGTCTTATTCCAAATGATTTTTAACGAGGGAATTGAAAAATGAAAGTTTTGTTTTAAGATATGAAAAAGCATGAATAGTTGAATTCAGGTTTCAGTTCATGACTTGCGCTGTCGAGAAAGCGTTCAGCGAAGGTAATTTGAACCGGAAAAAGTATGTGCCTAAAGAAATTAGTTAAAGTTGGAGATGATCTTGAACCACTTTGTGCACCCCAAATAATTTTATTAGAGTTTACAAGTGCGGCATAATCAAGGGGGCCCAAAAATCAGTAAAATTTCTGTTTCGTATGACATTTGATTCAACACTATGTTCAATAAGGACCGAGTTATGATTTTTTAAATGACAATTTTCATTCGATAACTTTCAAAACATCGTAATCTTAGATCAATTTTTTGCCATTTATCTTATGTCAAACCATATGTAATTTCCCCATCATACTGCGAGGTTGAAGGGTACAATCAGAGTGAGAGAAATAATAATAACATTTAATTAGTAAACTCTGCAGATGGAGTTTCTTGAAAACTTACAAAATATCCTAAAATTTATTCCAATAACCTCATATCGAATAAGTCGTCTTAGAATATCTTTACTTGATTTTTTATTCGTTCATTATGACATAGGCCTACTGAAAATTTATATGGTCCTTCTCGTTGTGCAATAAAATTTATTGGAAGCTCAATAACAGAAAGAACAAGGTAGAAGGGTCTAGAATTACTTTGGTCTAGATCTAGAATTGTGAGGAGCAAAATTATCACCAGATAGGTTTTGAAATACACATTTCTAATATTCATAGGCTACAGTTTTAACAATAAGAAACTGAGTATGGAAAATTGTCATACCTCTCAAGAAATTATATGAGCTCTTTGAAAATCATAATATCTTGATCCTTGTTGAAGATAGAGTGAAGATAGTTGTTTGAAAATAGTAAATTGGGTACAACTCCTCCTTCTTGGAAATTTTATTTTCCTGTTCAACGCTTCGTGTTGGAATTATTACAGTCTCTAAGAGATTTAGAAACCATCATTAACCAATAATAGACTTATTATTAATTTACGATGATGTAAGTGGTTCAAGGTGAATCCAGCTTTCCCTATTTTTTTATTCTGAAGACAAATTATTTGCCTGGGCTAAGATATAATAAATTATATCTTGAGCACTGTAGAATGAAGTGTACAATATATGATATACTTATATCATAATCATACTAAGGAATGCTATCGCACAGTACCGAAATTAATAGTAAACTATAGAAATAGTGTATTTGAAGAAAGTTGAATGGTAAGGGCAAGTGGGAAGAAACCATGATTATCATGTTGAAATGGAGAAGAGTAGTAGTAGGGGGAGGAGACTTTGATTAGGTGGACGACTGTGATGATGATGGTTATGATAAAAAAAGGGGAGTGGTTGGCGGACAGTGTGGGCTGATCAAGGGAGGGGAGGTTCCGCACACGGTCCGACTTTGAAATTTTTAATAAGCAGAGCAGTCACAGTCGTCAGTCGGCCGCCGGTGTGTTACGGGCAAGGTTGCCAGTTGGTAGTTTTGGCAGAGAGTACGCGCGGTTGATAAGAGATAGTGCTGTCGCCCCCTCCCCTACCACCACCGGCATGGAGGGTAGACACCACCACCCCCACTTGAGCGGTGTCGGATCACTGGCCAGATACTGCGATGCGCTGGCTCCGTACCGAGTGCCGCCTCCGCAGCCTCCAGCATCCAACGCGACTGCCGCCTCCGCGTCACCCTGGCAGAGGATGATCCAGAGGCCGCTCGTCAGCCACTTCCTGCAGCTGGTGGCCGCCGCCGGAGGCAGCTCCGGATCCGAGTCGGACTCGCCCAGTCCGCCACAGCCGAGAAAGTCGCGCGCCTTCACCATCGACGCCATCCTCGGACTCTCTCAGCCGCCCCCGGTCTCCTCCGCAGCCGCCGCCGCCGCACACGCGCAAGCCGCTCTCGACTTTAGTCGCTCCACAGGTTAGACTCACATAACAATTAATGTGCTGTTCACAAAAAGAATAATTTTTATTATTTTAAGAGATTCTACAACCCTTCTGTCACAGTGTCTGATGAGATGTCGTTGTATTTATTCATAATGAGAACACAAAGATTTGTGTTGGCCTAAATTTACTTCTGAAACAGTGCCTGTTGAAATCTAATTGTTTCTGCGGATGATGCCCTCATAAGCTTTTCAGCTTGTGCGTGGGTAATGGATATCGAGTGCGAAGTTGATTTATGAGGTGAAAAACAGCCAGGCCACTGGAATTCGAACCCAGACCTGGCAGTGCTAGTGGACTGATGGTTGTGACGCCCTAGCCCACTGCGCCAACTAGGCCGGCAGATATCCAATAAGATCTCTGGAACGAAGTGAATTACATTTTTTAATCAACTTCAAAGCATATGGTTCATAATTGAAAATCTTAGTTCCTAGTGAATGTATCAAGTTATATTTTGCCGATCCCAATAGTAGGAAATAAAGTTACAACCTCACAATGCTCAAAAAACAATGACTTCATAACCTATTTATAGTAGTGCTCACGATGGTTTCTAGTACCATATATTTTGGATTTAAAGACTTCGAATTTCAAAACATACATTTTGAATTTTGAGTAAAACAGCTGTAAGAATGTTTTAAATTTTGAAAAATGAGAAACGAGAAGTACGGTATAGTATGAGGGCAGACAAAATAAATATGAAAAGTAATTTTGAGAAAATAACAATTGAAATTCTCATTAGAGTCATCTTACAGCTCGGTTTAGGAATATTATAAACCAGTCTATATTATTTGCTCTCATTAAGATAAGACACTTTACCTACACACCTGGAAAATTGAACATACCCCGACAAAATTGGTGGAGTATTGACATTGACATCAACTAAAATTTCTATAGACATCCACTCAAGATATTTACAGAAACTACAGAGAAAGGATTAATGATCAATTAGTGTCATGATCATAATATGAATGCATCATTATTGATAATAAGGCAGCATTGCAGTCCATTATAAACTCCAGCCCATATTAATCTACAATAGACTATAGAACCAATATAAACAGATAGATATTGGGTAGGACCGGTAGATTATTATGACTGAACCCAATGTAACTCGATTACTAACATAGCCTACTTGGATATATTATTAATAGAGAACTGTGAACTCTCGAACAATACATTACAAGTAATTGGGCTATTGATATTCTGAGTCAACTATGTAAGATCTAATGAGCCTAATACGGCTAATTACTCCATGTTTGCCTGTTATGTATGAAAATCTGAAATATGTTATTATTGAGAGAGATGGTTGTTCCTAATTAACCCACAAAAGGCACCCACGCTACATATTACTTCAATTAGAAAGCAGTAATCTTAAAGCCACTGGCATTATTCATAACCGAATCTAGAATTTTATTAAATCCAAAATGAATACAAATCCTCCATATTAATCAGAATTCCAATATCTTGATTTTTTCAAAAGATAGATTAACTTAATATTAGGATAATATTCTATTGTTTAACAACTACAGTATGGATAGAGAATGTTTGTTTTGAATCCATAGATTAACTAAACATTAGAATATTTTTTTGTTGAACCATCACAATGTAGATAGAGAATAGTAATGTAGTTGAATGTATACTGTATTTCAATTTAACTCATAATCAATGCTCATCTACTCAGTTTTTTCCATCAGAGTAGCTATACTTATGTTTTGAAAATTCTTTGTATTCAAGCTTTGTTTCTACTAGAAAATCCAACTGGAAACAAACCTACTCACAATTATTATTATTGAGGAAGCATTTTAAGCTTAAGCTATATTCTTTCTCTGTGATTGTTTTCTATAATGAACTTTCCCTATCAATTTCTTTCCAAGTGAATCTTGGAGACTCCATTGATGGAGTGAAATAATAAAAAATAATTTTCAATTCATTATAATAAATTGATATTGAAGGATTGTCTATTCAAGTGGAGTGACATTCTAATCCTGACATCAAACATTCCGTGTTAATAATATTTATTTTGATCAATGATGAGCCTCAAGGTATTTCAGAATTACTCTAAAAATAGTTTACTGTATTTGAAGCTTGGAACAATATTTATTAGCCTACAATCGACATTAATTTGAGTTGTAGGTAAGTACTTTTCAATTTAAAATATTTGATCCGCAGTAGAAGAAGATTCAATCCACTATTATAATATAATAAAATAGATCATAAATTTTTTTCTCTGTAATCAATCATTATTCTCTCTTTGAGATTTCGTTGTTCATTCGTTACTAGCGAGAAGGATACATGTTTGATTTTATTTGATTGATTAGAGCTCTACAGAATAAAAGTTTATTTATTTGATTATTTCTCAATCATCACTATCTATACAGTAAATTCATTCAAATGTTGGTTAACTAATAATTGAGTTGCAATTGCATCGTTCATTTACAATATTGGAAGACATAGCTTGAGCCTTGAGGGTTCAATTTTTCCTTTTAAGGGTGAGCGGTAATGGACGGCAAACTGCCGAACAGCAAAATCAAGCTCAATAAGAACAATGTAATTTTTATCAATCTCTTGGAGCAGATGGAGCCTCTATTTATGAACAGAATTTCACGTTCGCTTTATGTCACTGGAAAGAGAATTCAATTCTCCAGGGGCATGACTTTTCGTTTTCACTTTTTTGATTTTAAGTCTATTTTGATAATTATTGTATAATTAATTAACTAAAAAAGTATCGAACTCTAATTATTGAAATAAACTAAAAATCGAAGAAGTGAAAAGTCACGCCCCTGGAGAATTTAATTCTCTTTCCAATGACATAAAGAACGTGGAATTCTGTCCATAAATATATTTATTGAGCCTCTATAGAGGCTCCATCTGCTCCAAGAGATTGATAAAAATTACATTGTTCTTATTGGGCTTGATTTTGCTGTTCGGCAGTTTGCCGTCCATTACCGCTCACCCTTAAAAGGAAAAATTGAACCCTCAAGGCTCAAGCTATGTCTTCCAATATTGTAAATGAACGATGCAATTGCAACTCAATTATTAGTTAACCAACATTAGCTTAGTTATACCATAGACTAAGTATATACTGATTAATCTAGATAAACTTGATCTATACCGTAGTCATACGTATTGCTGTATAAATACAAATGTTATCTAAGTTAGAAAAGAAAAAATGTATTCACTTTGAATCTTACTAACACACCTTACAATAACCAAGTTGTACTCCACCCAGTAACTACTTCCATCTACCGGTAGAATTCAGAAATAGTATGCAGGACGCTTCTTATTGCTGACCAATGAGGAAAGAGAAGGCGGAGCTTGGGAGCGTTTCTATATCTGTAGGCGTGGTTTCGCCTTCAATTTTGTTCAAGGCTAGTTCGCCATTGTTATCCCCTCCTCTGATACATTATTACATTCACTGAAACTATAATATTCATTCTACTTTGTTATCCAGCCAAGTAAATAGAAGCATTAAAACTAGCTCTAAATTTTCAACAATTCGTACTTTTTTAACAACATTGGACCTTGATGTTTGTAATAAAAATACGTAATATGGCTGTAGTTATGTACTCTTATTGAGACACTGGAAAGAAAATTAATTATTCACATCAAAGCTCGTTCAAAAAGGTCTTGAAAAATTCAAAGTTTATGAAAACTCGTAATTTATGATTCCCCGATGAACCAATTGATTAACTGGATTTTCATTCTCTCACACACAGAACATAGCAGAAAGTGGCTTTGAAATTATCAGTCTAGCTAAATTCATTTGAAAAATATTCACTCAGTACCTGATCCACATCTTCTATCAATTAAAAAAAATATTTTGTTTGTAATGGGGCGAACAGTCAGTCCCTCCTTAGCACAATGCATTTCAAATTTATCCTCTTTGATTCTTTTTTTCAATTATTTGAGTAAGTGTAATGTATTGGACTAGTTTTCCGAATATGGAACGTATACTTTCAATAACAACTAATACCGCACACGTCCATTGCTGGATGAGAAAAAGACACCATAAATCACACTAAATCAGAGAGCTGGCCATCAATTTTGTGCCCGGTAATTAATTGTTGATAGCTTTGTCATTGAGATTGGGACGGGAAAGATGATCAGCGATGTATGATAGTTGTTCGGCCGGATAACAATAAGCGGCAATGAAATCAGTCGCGCGTGGATGAATCCGAATCACAGAGGGGTTGAGCAAGGCGAGTAGAGCAAGCGTGTAAAGTTTGAATTGTATCGATGTTGCTCGGTGCTAATGTTTGGTAGGATTTCGACTGGAATAGTTAGCAGCTATGCTCAAAGTTGGGGATGGCCCAGCGATTATATGTAGACTTATTATATAATCACACAACCAGTCCCCCGCACCGACCCTTGTGCAAACAGCAGTCGATTTCGAGTTGAACCCTTCCCAGTGCGGTCGGTCGGTGGTGGTAATGACTTATTCCATCCCTGTGCGCGCTTTATTCGAAATCATGCACTCGGCTTCAAGCCTAACCTCACCCACATAGCTGTCCGAACCCATTTGCTTTATCGCAAGTTTGTGGCCAGCTTCTAACATACGCTGCTCAAACAGCATTGTTTCCGAATATTATGTTTGTGATGAATCCCACTCAAATGGTTGCTGAATATCGTAGAAATATTTGTCTGAGCGAATAGAGGTTGTCTCTTGCCTAGCACAATTTTGTTCCTTGGTGTCAATAATTATTTTATTGATGTGTTGATCACTTGATGCTATGTGTTCAATGGCTCAATCAAAATCCTTTATCAAAGTGTATCTGATAAGATTACTTTCAATGAACAAGCTATTAACAAATAACTGCGCTTTGAAAGATGAAGCCCACTGTTCAATCGCGTACAAGAATAACGTACAAGTTTCATAAATTTTACAAAGTCTCTCCAATTCACCGTTTCAATGTAATTTGAACAACAGAGTCGTTAAATTGTGACTATTTTGGAAATCTCAACCGATCGCGAGAAAACACATGTGCCATGCTAATCTTAAGGGAAAATTAGAATTTCAAGTCTCGACACTCTGATGATCTTTCAAAAACGTGAGACCTTCTTGATTAAATCTACTCAGAGAGATCATATAAATGAGACTTGATGAGTTCTGTTTACAAAAAAACATGCTTGCATAAAATATATTCTCAGGTAAAATTGCGCTATAAGGTTTTGTATTAGGATAATCTTACTTGAAAATTAATATACTTCGAAATTAACTTAACAGCACAAGTCGTTCTAAGCACTGTCTTTTCATTTGTATATTATGTAACAGATATAAGTATAGTACATATTTACTTATTCGTCATACTGAAACTATAACAAAACACCATCTAATCTGACTTACATACATCACTCTCTATTCTAGTGCAGGAAAATGAAAACGCAATAACAGTCGAATGACACTCCATAACTCATATCAAAAAAGAAAAATACAAATTGATTAATGTATTTATACATCCAATTGTGAACGTTGACAAATTACAATAATTTGCGTCGAGGGGTGTCATTAAGTAAGTTAGCGCGGTCGCCTATTACATGCGCTACATTAACTCTTTCAAATTAGGGCACAAATGAGGAGCAGTAGCTCTGACTAGCTGCTTTCTTTATCATTTTTTCTCCAACAAAGGGTTGCATTTGAAAGCAATAAAACAGTTCGGCAAACCTGAAATTCACAGTTCACTGGCTACGACCAGAACAATATTTCACCAGGCATCATAGTTACATTGGTGTGTAACGCATGAATAATAATAATAGCAGGGATGAACGGGTGGAGTCGGAGCACACAACTTTGGATAGGCTGTTGTTCGGCTCAAGCGACCGCATTTCAACCGCTGGAACAACCCGGCGGTTTTGTTCCGGCCGATCGCATCGTTTGTGAGCGGCCCAAACGTTCCCCTACACCCCCACCCAACCCTTCACGCACCTTTCGGGGCCCTAACTGACCCTTTATATCTTTTGCGCGCTTTTACCTCTCGACAAAGCGCGTCATCAGATCAATTGAACACCACTGACACCATCATTATTTGCTCCTTTTCGTCCTACTCTATTTCAACGTTCCTCAATGCTGAAGATTTATTTGGTTGTGGATTTGGAATTCGTATTCAATGGTGCCCATTCAAAGTTCCTTGTGCAGTTTTGAATTTGTTCAACATTAATTGATAAGTTCTTCAATAGTATGATGAATTGGTTGAATGCACTGTTCACAAATGAATAAAAATAACTTCGACGAGCACATTGTGAAAACAGGAATTATATTGATATTTCCTGATTCCAGATATAATGTTCTCAAATAGCTATGAGCTAGAAGGGTGAATATGCTCGAAAGAACATTCTTTGTACTGCATTTTCCGGCTAAAATGAATATTGCAATGATGAAAGACTGACAAAAATTTAGACCTGATCTGTTTCCAATTTTCGTCGCAATTTTTTAGTAGCTTCTCTTTTGTAAGCCAATTTTTCCACATCTTTAAATGGTTAAAGTTGATGTGCATCCCAAAGTTAGGTGTAGGTGTTCTTCAATTGAACGAATCGAGTGGATCGATTTAATGACATTGCATTCCATTTAAGATTGTAGTTTCTGTAACATCGGGTATTAACTGCAGTGAATTGATTTTAAGATCAACACGTAAAATAACATGAAAATTATTCAATGTGAGGAATCAATACTGCACTTTGAAATGAAAGAAGACAAAATAAACGATCTCTCTTTTTGATTCCATTGCATAAATTAGCATGAGTCCAATGGAATGAAGAGATTCCTGAACAACACAGCAGCTTTGGGATTGGGACAGCTTTGATTGTGAAAACTGTATAAAATCGGTATTATTTATTCGTGAAAAGAGCTTCACCGTGGATAGCCGACTCCATATCGCTCCATTTCAAAAGCGGAGGGGACAAAATTTCGAGATAATTTATTAATAAAACACGCCGAAGCCAATCGCTGGAAAATTCCCTCCGCATCGCTATCAACCAATAAAACAGAGAAAAAACGAAATTTTGCCATTTATAACGTCGCATTCAATGGAAGTTGTTCGCCAGTTTTCATTTTAGCCGGGTGAATCAGGCCGCTGTATCGGAAAGCCATTGTACTGTAGCTATTGAGTTCCGCTTCTGACGAGTTATGAAAAATTATTATCGAGTCCTTCTTCCTTCATTGCATCGTCTCATAATTACCACTCATTTCAGAGCTCCCATATTTTTAATGATCGATAGTAAAAGAGGCGTACTAATATGCTTATTCATTCATCACTTGATAATAATTTTTCATTGATAATATTCATACTTCACAAATAACCATTTTTACAATTCTAAACAAAGACTAAATAAAGTTTTAATACATTGAATGAACAATAAATTGAAAATCAGTATGTCAAGAGTCCACTGAAACTGAAATCAAATCTGTAATAAATAGGTAACAGTGTTCGTGGAATTATGAACGAAATTCAGTAGAAAAATGTGATGGAAATAATTATTCTACAAATAAGCTAGATTGGCTCGTTGTTTGGTAATATTTATGTCATGACGCGATCAATATATGGAGGGAGCGCTCAAGTAGTTTTGGATCATTGCGCTTATGGAGAGTTTGATTTCTTTTATGATCCTTTCTCACATGATTTTCCTTTGTACCATTGCATCAATTGGTAGCTTCAATTTAGCTCAGGTGTAATAATTCTCGGTTTTCAGTTTCGAAATGTCCCAGGTTTCATTTATAATTTTTGTGTATGTCTGGCGAATTCGCCAACTTTCAAATAAAATAAAATTTGTTTGTGTCAACATGAAATTATATTGACACATCCTTCTCCTCGAATTCATTTTAGCTGAGAAGTGTTTATATAAAACAGATTTTGGATTAAGTCTGTCTCTCAAGTTCATAATTCCAACATTCTATTGCAAATAAAACAACAATGATTCCATAATTTACTATAATAATTCCTGATCAGCTTGACTATTTGAAGATTTACTAAGAAATGAATACCTCTGAATCCCACTGATATTTCGTGTTGTTGGATCTCATATGATTAATTTGAAGAAATCCATTATCTGTTAACAGGAGATAAGAATGGAGAGAGTAAAAAAGGCGGAAAGTCGAAGAGAGTGAGGACGATTTTCACACCGGAACAACTAGAAAGGCTAGAAGCCGAATTCGAGCGTCAACAGTACATGGTTGGCCCTGAAAGGCTCTACCTAGCACACGCCCTGCAACTTACTGAAGCTCAGGTAGTCATAAAATAAACTATTATTCCATACATTACATTCAATGCCTTAAATACAATATATTTCAAGAAAATTCCCAATAACGTAATTATTATAATGTTTTAAGATTTAATACGTGCAGCTTTACGGAAATCTAATTAAATTTAAAGACATAAATACACAATAGCTTTATCATAAAATACACTATCATTATTTTCGATGAATACGATTCAAGGGATTTTAATAAAACTCCTAATAACATAATTTATCATAATGTTTTAAAATTGAATACTTGCAGTTGCATGGAAATTGAATTGAATTAATTCATAGCCATGAAGTTATAGTATTCAACTGAACAATAAAGAAAATCAAACATTTCATTATTGGTTGATTGAAAACAATTGGAACTTTATTATAAAAATAATTCAAATTCATCATCAAGCAAAATACATCATAATTCATGCATTATTTCCAATCCATTGCAAATAACTAGGCTACAAGTGCACAGAAATTATCAGGACTTCATAAACTGTTCTTCATAAACACTGTAACATTCTTAAACATTTTTAACTGTAGCCTATAACAGTATAAGTATCTATTATCATCATCGTATAGCTTTTTTGTGGGGAGTTCCGAAAGGTTTCACGGCCGACAAAGCCACAATTTCCGATGATGGGAAATTATTGTGGTAGTTCTTGATTTTAAAGACAGTTGTTGAAATTTTTATGGATTTCTTCTAATTTTATTGAGTTGAACGCAAAAAATAAAGCACTAATCCATGATCAGAAATGATAAAATTTTAGAAGAATTTAGAACACAAAATTTTCTTATTTTCTCTTATTGTACAATGTACAAGTACTCTATATTACAACTTGTACTCTTATTGTACAAGTAGACGAAAACAATAATTTTTCCCTCAAAACCTTCTCAGAATTTCTTGATCTGTGAACTCTATTTAGGATTCTATACTAGCCTTATTTAGAAATTTTCGTTTTGAGCACAACCAATACGATTGCAGAAAATTGAATTATTGTCCCAAGATTCCTTTGCTTCACATGCAGTTGCGCTAGATGCAATGGCATATTTGAATAGACTAGATGTATGTATACAGGGTGTTTCAGGAGGAATGTGCAATACTTCTCAGGATGATTCCTTACATCAAGTAGACAAGAAAGTTCCATGGGACCAACCTCCAAAAACGCTTTGTTACCGAGATAACAATGGCGGAAAATTGAGATTTTTAAAAACATATTAATTTTTCTAATTTTTTAGAGGCTTCACTCAGGGTCTAAAATAATCATTTTCTACGTAAAATCAGCTGAGGAATTCAATGGAACCAGTTTCAAGTTCATAACTTCAACGGTTATTGAGGTAATTGGAAAAATATGCTAAAAAACCGCCATTTTTCAACAATAAGGGTTATAACTGGATAAGAAATCATAAAATTGTATTTTTTATTATTGGAAGTTAAAGAGAGCCAGATTCTAAAGAAAAAGTTAAATGGCGGCGATTGTGTAAATCTTACCCAAATCTCAGAAATAGCGATCGAAAATCGAAAAATTGACAAAACGTAGATGAATTTGTGAATAGTAGCGATTTTGCGATTTTCGATCGCTATTTCTGAGATTTGGGTAAGATTTACACAATCGCCGTCATCTAACTTTTTCTTCATAATCCTCCTCTCTTCAACTTCCCTATTAATAAAAAATACAATTTTATGATTCCTTATCCAGTTATAACCCTTATTGTTGAAAAAATGGCGTTTTCTAGCATATTTTTCCCAATTATCTCAATAACCGTTAAAGTTACAAACTTGAAACTGGTTTCATTGAATTCCTCAGCTAATTTTACATAGAAATTTATCATTTTAGATCCTGAGTGAAGCCTCTAAAAAATTAGAAAAATTAAAATTTTCCGCCATTGTTATCTCGTTAACAAAGCATTTTTGGGGGTTGGTCCCATGGAACTTTTTTGCCTACTTGGTGTAAGGAATCAGCCTGAGAAGTATTGCACATTCCTCCTGAAACACCCTGTATAACATTTAAAATAAATCATTTTATTTGTATTCCTCCTTTTAAAACTTCCGACTAAGATAACTTCATTATTGATATGTGTGCTTGTATTAGATATTCTGAAGATTTGTGTCGTAGCTAAATGTATAAATTATTTGCTCCAGGTGAAGGTGTGGTTCCAGAATAGAAGAATAAAGTGGAGGAAACAACATCTGGAGATCCAACAACAGAGGTTGGCAGCAATGAAACAACAACAACAACACCAACAGACGCCTCAGCAGAGGCCTCAATCCACATCAGCAGCACCTCATCTGCAGACAAGGCCTCACTCAAGAGAGATGGAGAGTGGAGCTGAGAGTAGTAGTGCAGAGGACAGCAATAATCATTTCATATCGAGTTCGGCCGAGTCATAAGTAATCATAAATCATTATCATAATCATAAAAAACTGTTGCGAGTGATTAATTTTACCTGTGATTGAAGTCACATAAATCAGTTAAAGTGGTTATTACTGATGCTCTATTCTGGTGTTGTTTAAGGCTGGAAAACTGTTACCTTTTAGCCGTATCGTATATTGTGTATAAAAAGAATGCCCCCCTGTAAATAGTTACGAGTAAGCTAAGGTATGTATAAAAAATGTTCCATTTTGTACAAAACTTTGAATGATGTGAACCCTTTCATTATATACTTATCAAACCCTTTGTGAAATTCATGTTGATAATGGTTACCGAACAAATTCATTGTTGAAACTATCCCAAAAATCTTTATGGATGTGAACCCCACCAAGGAGAACCAACTTGATAGTGAGATTGTATTTTATACTTAATGTTAATAATTGAATCATCTTGGATTCTGCACTTGCCGGGAAAAAATATTTCTTTTCTGAGAAATAGAGATCAGAGTTGAACCTTGTAAAATACACAAGCGTGGAAGGTGAAAGCAAAGACAGACTGGGAAACTCTTTGAATAATAAGTTTTTATAATATTTTCCCCATTATTTCAATAATCATTAGAGGTATAAACTTTTAATTGGTTTTATTTGGCTTCTCAGTTGAATTTACATGAGAATTGATCACTGAAGTACCCTTATGAGGCCGCTACAAAATTATCAAAACGGAAAATGGAAATAATGTGTATGTAACTCTTGCCATCATTAGTCCAGTAACAAAGCATTTAGAAAAACTGAAAATATTTTGCTTAACTATACTGGACCAGCTGACTGGAGAATAATGAGTTATGAGTATACACTAGTCTACTCTACTCTAGTGAGTTAAGTGGAAGAGGGGGTTTAATGCCTCAACTTCGTTCAGAAAACTTTTGTAAAACTTGAAAAATAGTGTTACTAATCCATTCATCTATCAAGTCAGCTGGTCTAATTACTTACTAGTTTGTAGCCAGTAATTGAAATTTGAAACGTACACATAGAAGCACACGAAATCGCCTTTATTTTCGGCACCAGCTCCAAATTATAGTAGCCTACCATTTTCTCTCTTCATCTTACCAATGATTACCAATTGAATTCCAATGCTCTCTATTGATATATTGATCTCCAGCTAATGAACATTTCCTCATATATATGTATGTGCTACTTATCCTACAGGAGAAGGAAAATATTCAATTTATTTATGCGATGTAGAAAACAATCAGTTATCAGTCAATAGCACAATAAGCAATTTTGATTCAACAACCATAGATTGAGGTTAAGTAATGTAGCCATCGATGGAAAGAAATAACTAACCGTCAACAGATTGATTTGATAAATAGCTATCGTGCAATCAGCCCAATGATATTGAAATGCCATTGTAACATACAAAATCATGTCCCCCAATCTACCAAAAAGTGTAAATAAACTATGTTTACTAAGATTGTATATTGTTTCACAATTAAGATTATATTGTAATATTCAGTTACATTGGTTATCATTATGTAAGTAACAAATAAACATATCAATGTATGTTCTATTTGTGTAGAATAGAATAAAGTGAAAAATGTACTATGTATGCCAACTGGTTATTGAGTTCTCTGTTAAACTTTCTCTTGAGATTTCCATTTTTCCTGCAATTAATTTGAATGAAGTCAACTACAAATTATCTCAGAATCAAACTAAATAATACATGAAGAAGAAGAGAAAAAACTAGGGGGTGGATATTAATAACTGTGTATACCATCCAATTCTAAAATATCAATATATTATTGATATCAATAAATATCAATATATTATTGTTGTTGGAGCTAATAGTATATTATTATTATTATTATATTTAATTTGCTGGAATGAGTCATGGTTGGGAATGGTAACTGTATAATTTTGTTATTTGTAGAGAGTTTAAAATTCTAGAGGCAAAAGTCTAAGCCACTTTTCTAAAGATTGATCCGTTTCTCTTGTATCTTCCAAGAACAAATAGTAGCAAACAATAGGAAATATAGAGTGGTTCAAGTGCAATAGAAAAGCGGATCTAATTGGAAGAAAGCGCATACTGGTAGACATAGGAGAACATTGTGGATAATATTCCACGGTTGGGAGAAGAGAGAACGGTTGCGAGCAATTTCAGCAAGTGGATGTCGTGGGAAAAAAACCGAGAATATCGGCAGAGATTTTATTTGAATTCAGAGCGGCTGCAGCTTTGTGCACGAGTCGAAAATGGAGAGAAAGAGAGCTGAAAAGGGAACATTATTGCTTGGAGTGGAAGGGCGTTATGAAATGGGGTTGTTTGGGGGGGGGGAAGCGAGGGGAGCTGTTATCTCCTATCAGCGACTGGGAAAAGCGCTTCTATTTGTGGTTGCCTGGCGGCTTCCATAATTTGGTTAGCTTCTTTCCACCCAATTCTCCCCTCCCACTCATCCTTTACCCTCCATTTCGCCGCAATCATCGCCATTTATTTGATATTCTTCTCCCGTAACCGACCATTTCACCGCCATACGCATGCCGCACTCTCACAGCGTTTCTTTATCAAGCGCTCTTCCAGCGCATTCCTTCGACCCCGTATTAATCTCCAGGAAATCATCGGGAAACAATTGATTCAATAACTGTTATGCACATTGCTTCAATTTGGCAAAGTATTTTTTCTTATCAAACGTAATAATTTTTTGTAAATTAAAAGAGCTTTGACTTTGTAGAGCTTATTTGGATTTCCAGGAAATAATTTCGAAAACTGATGATTAGATTTGATCCAGGTTTCAATTCAATTAATTTATTAATTTTTCAATATTAATATTGATGACTGTTATGAATAGCATTCGAATTGCTATTGTTTGATCAATATGATTTCATCAATACGGTCATTATTAACAAGAATGTATTGGACGTGGTGATATTTTTCCGGGAATTAGAAACCCGATGAATAGATCTTAATTTGTTCAAATCCCATCATGTAATGTGATTATTGAAATCAAGAAGTAAGTTACAAATATCAGTCGTTTTAATCTAATTTATTTCAATTTTACATTTTGAAACATATTATCATATTTTACCAACTCTGACAATTATTATATCTTTTGGTCGCTTCATGATAAAGACATAAATTTGAAGAGTTAGTGACTTTTTTAATAGGATTTTTAACAAATTGATTAGTTACAAAGTTATGCGAAACCAGATTAGAACAATATTGAGTTGGAGTTGGAGAACAGTTAGCGCCTATACATTCTTTATGTGAAATGGAATATTCCGAACAATAAGTTTTATAACACTCAATGTGATCCGGAGAAATGGAATGCAACCAATATACCTGAGTATATAAGGCCGTTTTTACGTTTGCGTTTTTACACAGTAATATTTCCTATTACATATGAAATGATCATTATTTTTATCTCTCTTCATATGATTACATATGTAATAAAGAATATTGTCGTGTAATACCGGCATATCAAATCCAATTGAATTAAGAATTGTTGCTCATTGTTATCCTTGACTCCAACTTTAAAAATTTCGATCCCGCTCTTGATCAATTTATTTTCATCAGAAGGGTGAAAATATTGATAAAATTGATATTTTTATGAAGGAACATTATTAGTTTGAACTTATGAACAATCACAAGTGAGTAAAATAGTCTATTTATACCACCACTTTACCTTATTAAAAAACAAAAAAAAAAAACTGCAACAAAATTACTCAGTTTTTGATAGACAGATTCATCATGAACTAAACAGTAAAAATGTTACCTCATGAACTGAACTTTACATCTCTCATGGAGGAGATTTTTTTAAAGCCCCGTCCACACCTTCTATGCACCGTTCCGACCCGTCAGGCGGATGACAACGGCCTTGAATGCGGCAACTCACAGAAACAATACCCCTCTAGCATCACACAGAGATATCAGACATGAGATGATCAAAACGCTGCATAAAACCTTAAAGCTCAAAAGGCTGCATTGAATCTTAAAAGGTTGCATAAAAGTTTAAAACCTAATTCTTTAGCATGCTGTGCACGGGGACAGTTCTGGCGGCCAGTTGAATATCTGTAGCCAATCACAGTGTTTAGCTTGTCATTGAGTCAAACAACAACAGCTGTGATTTGCTACAGATATTCAACTGGCCGCCAGAACTGTCCCCGTGTACAGCGTGCTTAAAAAGGGTTGCATAAAACCTTGAAGCTTAAAGGTGTGGTCCAGCCATGATAAGTAATCTTCAGTAATTAAATCAGTGCCAATAAATTTCAGTGATTGGTTTTGAATATACTTCATTCACTATTCATTTGTAGCAATTTCTATATTCAACCAGTTGTTGATGTTTTTGAGCTTATTTACTGGTTCCAGAAACTTTCTATAGATTGCTTCTGTAAACATATAGATTCGATGTAAACAACACTGTTTTACGGCTGGCGCGAGTTTGAACACGCAACGAAAAAATGGTTGAGATAATGTTGAACTTGAATATTGAAAAATCATAAGGGCCGTGTTTAATTATTTATGTGTAATTCCAAATCAAGTGGGTAAGAGCTTCTAATAATAAGCTGTTGACTTGCGTGTGAGTGATAGGAAATAATATTATGAATATGAGAAGATGCTATAAGATATCTTTAATTCGACTCGGTTTTAATTATCTTGGAACCAGCTATATTCCTAATCATAAGTTTTGGAAGGCTTCCACAAAAGACAAATTGAAAAGACTTCAATTATTTAAAGAAATTCTTGTCAACTCCTTGCTCGATGACGTTCCTCGCCCGACGTAGCTCCCCTGTTCACCCTTTTTCGTCCTTCAAACAGCTTATCTTCTTTCCCAATTTCCTGCTCATCGCATCCAGCGTCGTTATGAAACAATAAACGTGTAATATACCGCTACTTGAAAAATACGCCAGTCTGCGGCGACGAGCAATAATAAAAAGGCAATTTTGTATTCGGTGCTTCGCTCGGTGCCTTAATATTAAAACAACAATAAATGCGTAATAACGTGAAGAGGCGTGCTCCACTCCAGAGCCTGCTTCACTTCATGGTGCGGGCATCTCACGTGGTTAGGTTGGAGCAGGCGGGCCTCCTTCAGACTTTCCATCTATTTAAACGTTCGAATGAACGCAATATGATGATATTATGGAGCAGTTACGTCTGCGTTAAACCCCCTCGGCTCAAGGGGTTCCCGCGTTCCATTATTTATTTTTTAATATTCCAAACGGGCGGTAACTCAAGCGGTTGCACGATTTTCCTCAATTTATCTTCGCTAGTTTTCCGCAAATGCTTTTCCATGAAGAGCGAAGAAGTTTTCCGCGTATATTCACACAATTCAATTGTGCCGCCGCTTGATCCTGAAAGAAGCCAGTTCTTATAACATTCGTTCTGAGGGTTACTACTAACATGAAAGTTTGAACACACACTTACACATGCTGTCAGAGGGATTCTCCCTTTTATGAAGCCAACTTGAGCATCATTCCTCTTCCGACAAAAGACGGCTCTCTTCACAATATCATTTCTGTCTATCACCTAGCTACCTCTTTACCCTCAGCCTCTTTTATTAGTTCCTCTGAAATGTGTTAACCCACACTCGCTTGTACTTTTCCCCTTAATCTTTTTCACTCTATTTTACCGCAGCGCAATATTTCAAAGATATTCTAAAATCATCTTTATCCTTGATCGTATCAATCTTCTCATATGTGCTTCATATTTTCTATGTTCATTATTGATTTTGGAAAATTTATGTGTTACGAGATAGAGTGCTGAACAGTCGGTGAATTATCAAGGTGAGGGTGTTGATGGTAGCCGTAGTACATAGTTGAGTAAGTTTTAGGATCATTTTAGAAATGTAATAACTAAATATAAACTATCTCATACATGAATTTTGCATTGATCTGTCAGTTTATTTCTGAAAACAGAACTTTGTTATTGTTCAGTATCTGAATAATCAGAGTATCACACTCATACTATTATGACAATATTCAATATTCTGCTAAATAGTTTGGTTGAAAAACAAATAGTATCTCACAGAATCTCAAAAAACGTTTCAGTTTCCTTCGAAATGAAGTTTAATTTGAGTGGTTCTTCAAGCCTCATCAAGAGAGTACCTTCCAGTATCAAAATAATAAAAAGTAAACCAGAGCTATTACTTATTTAATCCTTGAAAACTAATTTATATTGATGAATAACAGATTATGACACAGCTGTCCAAATTCAATATTCTAAAAAAATGTAGTACATTATTGTATTTGTTTTTGAATTATTACAGAAAATGAATTCATTCTGTTGAATAACAAAAATTATCATACAGGATACAAAGATCAACACACAGAGAGCCCACAACAGACATTCTACGATAGTGTGCAGTTACTTAGATTACTCAGTGCATACAACTGTCGGGGTCGACTATTTATAGTAGTTGGTTTGTAGACATAAGGCTTGGGCTGATTAGCAAGTAGTACAGTGTAACTGTATAGACAGGATGCAGTCGCGATAGTAGCATTGGCAAGTAGTGTAGTCGAGGGTGCAGTGCAGCTAGCGTCCTCTTTTGATTCCTCGTGGGATTAATTGAAATGCCTGGCATTCCGCATCCTTGACTCGGCGCGTTCCTCAACTCCCCCACCCACCCACTAAAGCATCCCTTATCTGAGAGCGAGGCCCCCTTTTTATATTATTTCACCGCACTGGGCATTCATCACCCTGTTATTACCTCCTTCGTTGTCGAAACCTAACCCGGCCGACCTTTCAGCAAGCTCGTTATTACCAGCTCAATTGTCCAAAATCATAACTGCCTTGATACGCACGCTTTGAACAAATCACTTAGGCCTATAAGAACCAATCAACTTTTATTATCTGATTGTCTTTTATGAAATCATCCGTTATAAAACTGATAATGGTGAACAGCATTCTTGGGATTCCGGTGTTGTTCTGGTACGAAGGACCACAAAATTTCCCGAATTAGAGATTACAACACAGTGAAGTCATTTCGTATTTACTGTATCTGGTAACTTTTCAACATAATTATAAATCATTCTACAAATATGAATTGAAAGTTTCCCATGTAAAATTATTGTTGTTTCAATAATCATTAGGCTACTCTATTTGGTGGAGGATATTTAATCGATATCTATATAAGCGAAATGGTACTGACTGATTCACTGATTCACTGATTCACTGACTGATTCATTCATCACCAGAGCTAAAAATCCACTGAACCGAAGCGTTCAAATTTGGCAGGCATGTTCAGTTGGACGTTTAGAAGCGCGCTAAGAAAGGATTTCAAAAACTTTTCGAGGATACGCCAAATATTTTAGTTTTTCTAGAGTTTTTCGTCGTTTTCCTCATTTTTTCGAGAACCAATCGGTAGAAAATTTTGATATTTGGTGGGCAGGTTCAGATGAGGTCTAGAAATTGTGTGTTAAAATATTTTTGCAATCCGTTCAAGATTACGCCACTAATTGGGTTTTCAAAATTGTAGATGTGTTGCGGGTTGCATATCTTCCGCCTTGATACGACCAATCCTAACTGTAAATTGAATGGATCGGCGAGATTATAGACGAATTAATTTGGAAGATATTGAATCAAGTTTCAAACTATGTCCGATATACTTCTCAAGGTTACGTTTTACTATTTTTTTTTTTTTTGAATTTTCGGAGTTTTTCTTAGATTTTTCTAGAACAAATTGGCAGAAAATGTTGAAATTAGGTAAACAGGTCCAGATTAGGTGTAGAAATGCTGTGCTCAATAAATTTCAAATCTCTACTGAACGGAATTTGCTTGTCTCAGCTGACACTGACAGAGGTTTTGCAGGCGAGCGAAGCGAGCCTGTTTGACTCACTTACACTGTCTATACTGTCGGGGGTCCAGGGGGCGGAGCCCCCCATGCTAGGCGGAGAAGGCGAGCGAAGCGAGCCTGCCGGCTAGTGGAAATATTTCTATGTTTATAGATCAAATGTAGTTCGTTGATTTATTATTATTCCTTATGACCCAACTGAGTATTTATTTTTTTGAATAAGCTCTAATTCTGTTTTTACTTACACACTACACTAACACGGGTTTCAACTTTGATCTAGGTACGAAGGTACAATTCGAGCATATTCTTCCCCAAAACTTGTATAATTTATTCCTGAATATGATAAATATTGCCATCTCTACATGTTTTTTCACAAATTGAAAGACTGTAAAGTCATCAGTTAATTAGTTGATCGAACGAAGAACAAACAACATCTGAAAAATAGAATGCAATTTCGTACATCGTTTGAAACAAGGGTTGGGAACCAGCCAATGAATACAGGCTAGCGACTAATGCGTCTTTCGGGGTCTTTTAGTGCAAACCACGTTCACACTGTCCATTAAGGATAAATAACAGCTTCAAATCCGTTCTAACGCTGTCGAGTAGAACGATTCCAAGGAAGCTTTTTCTGTGGAGAGTAGGGTTTTCAACTCTCTTAATCTTAATTAGCAATTCTCAGTCCGTAGTGGTTGTCTTGGAACATAAATCTACCATTTCAATGGCCAATTGCAAGAATGCGAATTAAATGTAAACGGTAACACCCTGTTCATTTGATACAGTTGATCGAAACATTATATCTTTTTGACGTCATTTGAAGGAGCCAATGCTATATTTTCTTTATTGATATTTTTGTCTGAGGGTGAAGTTAACACATGAGATCTTGGGCTTGTGCGTGGATAATGAGGGTAGATGATGAGATATGATTCATGAGGGACAGAAGGTTATGGTCTACTCAAGAAAGAGGGGAGTATCTGTGCTGTGGTCGAAATCTGTTTTGTCAATTTTGATTAGGTTCGAATTTGGAACCTCTATCTGAATGCAGACCGGCGCGTTAACAATATTACTCTAACGAGCCACCCAATATGATGTATTATTGGATTATGCAATTTCAAGGCAAAGAAAATCAAATGACTTCAGTACAATAGACTACTTTTGTTCGAACAAAAAATCTAATGAGGAAAGAATTTTCAGGTTGCGAGATGAGTAAACTAGTAAAGCGTCCTACACAAACGAGATATCCTAGGCCTATAATTATGGTGATATATCCTACTTAATGGTGATAAAATTACACTGTGGTTCACTACTGTGCATGGGCGGATGCGATATGAAGATGATTCGCTGCTTTCCCGATGCATTGAAGTAGACTAGAAAATTCACGCTTAAACCTTTTTTTTGTTGCTGACCTTTTTTAATTTTTTTCCAGTGTTGGGTGGTTTGTTGGAATGAATGAATGAATGAATGAATGAATCGATTTATTTTTCGAATAAGAGTAAAGCTGAAAAGCTTTTTTTCCACTCTCATCCACAGAAATACATACTATTTTACATAGCTAGAGCAAAAATTACATCAAGAAATCATACATATAACTTAATACATCTTCGTAATAGATATCATAAAAAAACATTTTCAAGTCAAGCCTTACCAATTCAAAGAAGCTTATATTAAAATAAAAATTATTGTTCTACTTAATCTTATTTGATTATACTGTAAAAGTATCTCATATTATAATAGAATTACATGAAATAATATTATAGAATAGCTAATAGTCATGAAATTGTATATAATTAACAGACATGCACTTTTCTGAACCAATAGAATGTGATAAAAAACTGTAAAAGCTAAAGAAATTGAAATAAATGAATTAATATACAAATTAATCTTGAAAACGAGATCTCAAGGATGTTTTGAAAGAATCTAGAGTTTCTTTCTCTCTAATTTCTATTGGGAGAAGTTTCCATGCATTAATTGCAGATATCAAAAATGAATTATTATATAAAGTGGTTCTGTGTATAGGGATTTGGAGGGTATGATCTCCTTGTCTTGTCGCTCTACCGTGAATATTTCTCATAAACAAAAATGATTCTGCTAGATATGTAGGTATTCCAGATTTCAATATTTTGTAGAGTAAACAACAAATCAAGTATTCCCGTCTTTGATTGATTTTCAAGAGGTTTATTAATTTTATGAATGGAGAAACATGATCATCGTATCTTAAATCAAATATAAATCTTATGCAGTTATTAAAAACTACCTGTATTTTATGTGAGAGAACTTGGGGTAAATCACAATACACCGGAGCACAGTAGTCAATGATTGGGATAACTAAAGATTTGATGAGCATAGTGCGAACTGTACGCGGAATTAGATGTTTTCGCCGACTTAGCTGGTAAAGTATGGAGTTTACCCTTTTTGTAACATGTGCTACATGATCATTCCATAATAGTTGGTAATTAAAAAGTACTCCCAGGTTTCTAGCAACTTCTACATAGTTAAGCACTTCGTTCTGGACTCGTATTTTTGGAATCATTTCTCTATCTTCCTGTTTAACTAGTCTAGGGTGACCAATAAAAAGACATTGTGTTTTCTTGGAATTTATAATCAGGCCATGTTGTTTGCACCAATCTCCTATACGCTCAATATCTGAGTTAATTTTATTTACAGATTCTAATACATTATCTAGTTTTGAATGAAGGTAAATTTGCAAATCATCTGCATATAAATGATAACTTGTATGATGTAGATTCTTTGAAATATCAAGGAGATAGATGGTAAAAATGAGAGGTGAAAGACTTGATCCCTGGGGGGTACCTGTAATGACATTTTCCCAGGAAGATCTTCTCCCTCCTTCTAACACAATTCTTTGTCTTCTACCAGTCAAGTAATTCAAAAACCATTTCACAGCATCTTCTGAGAAGTTCAAATATCTTAATTTAGAAAGAAAAATGTCATGCCTTATTGAATCAAACGCCTTTGAAAAGTCGATAAGGCACAAAATCGTGACCATCTTTTTGTCCATAGCTGCCCTTATATCGTCAGAAACTTTAATAAGAGCTGTACAGGTGCTGTGTCCAGGTCGGAAACCCGACTGATATTTGTCAAAAATATCATTTTCATCCATGAATTGAGATACTTGTTTTTGAATGAGATATTCTAAAGCTTTGGACAAGGTACACAAGAGGCTAATGGGGCGAAAATCTTTCAGTTCCAAAGGATTTGAAATCTTTGGTATTGGCTTGATAACTGCATCTTTCCATACAGATGGAAAAGAACCAGTAGTTACTGAAAAATTGAAAATATGTAGGATAATAGGATGTATTTCATTGAAAATATTGATTATCATTTTTCCTGAAAGATCGTCAGTTCCCCTAGCAGTCAGTGATATATGATTGAAAGCTTTCCAAGCGTCTTCTTTAGAAATATGTTTGAAATTAAAAAGTGGAAGGTCGTTATCTCTGCGGTTGGAATTATAATGATCAAGTATATTGTCCACATAGTTATTTATATTTATTGATTCCGGTCGTGTTAAGAAATATTTATTTAGTTGATCCAAGTTGAGAGGAATATTTAAACTATTATTTTTACGTTGTGAGGTGAACTTGAACCTTCGGCAATTTGTCCATACCTCATTTATATTGTTTTGATTATTGAAAATTGTATGAAAATATCTTAGTTTAGAGTTTCGTATTTCTTGTCTTGTTTTATTTCTCAATTGTTTATAACGATTCCAATCAGTTTCTCTTCTATACATTCGGTGGTTCCGTTTAGCTCTATCTCTTGTTTTCATTAACTTTTTTACCTGATCATTGAGCCAAGGTGCGAGCCAAGGTTGGAGTGAGTGCTGGTGTGATAACTAGAGGTTCCGAGTCCAGTTTTGACCAGAGGATAAATTTCGATCACAGCACAATCACATAGATTCGGAGGATTCAATAATAAGTAGTTGTCATCTCTCTCATCATCATCATCCCTCACATTACCTACGCACAAGCCTAAGAGATCATGTGGGCATCATATTCAGAAGAATTTCCAATTGCAGTCTTTCAACTGTCTACTGTCTAACTGCAAACAGTCTTTCAATATTTTCAACTGAAGTCTCTGTAGCTGTAATATTAGAGCTCAATATTATTCAATGTGACAAAAACTAAACATTACAGGAGTAAAAGCATTCAGTTACCTGAGTATTGTTTCGTGTTGTGCCTAAATACAGTCATGTTCTCGATTTCTACAGGGTGTATATTTCATATACATATATATATATATACATACACATGTTTAGCTCACACTATATATATATATATATATATAGTGTGAGCTCATCTTTCAACACAAGCGTCTCCATCTTGGAGACTCGTTGAGTAGTAAGTAGCCTTTCCTCACCCCGTTGCATTGTCGCTTCGTTGCAGCAGCATCTTCGTCGACCTTCTTCTTTGGCCTCTTTCTTCTTCGAAAGACAAAGGACGCCTTCCTTCTTCGTTCCTTTCCTTTCCCCTTTCGTTGAAGCGACGCTTTGTGCCGACGACGCCAGCCGTCTTCGACGCTTTCAAAGACGTGAAACAAAACGGAACACCGAATTCCTTCCTCTACTAGGAACATCCCTCCCCCACCCGCCTTCCATCAACCTAAGATACTAATTAGCGTTCCGTTGTTCGCACAAGAGCACCCCGAAGGGCTTAGATGCCAGCGAAACGGGGAAAGGGGGACAAGAATAAAGGATCCCCGAAGTTAATTACAAATTACTTTAATGGAGCAAGGATTTAATGAGGCCAAGACCTCCAATTACTTACCCCCAAGCTTCTCCTCACCTTCCTCCTTCGCATTCTCAGCTGCCGAACAGGCGAGATTCCTCCAGACGACGCTCGTAGAACTTTGCACAATTAGCCCCCTCATCAACCCTCCTCTTCCTGCCATCCTAACCTCACTTTGCTGTCTATCTTCACTTCTCTTCCCGACCCACCATACACTCCTTGTTCACTCAGGAATTGATTAGAGATGCCGATGGAGGATCCGGATGCTGTGTAGACAAGACTGTGGAGGGAGAGAAAATTCAAATATTTGCATCTACCCTGATTTATGACTCAGTTCACTTGATTTGTCGTTCTTTTTCTTTTGAACAGAATTGCAGTTAGTTAAAAAAAAGTGGTCCACAATATGGATCTACATGCATTTTATGCTAATGCTAATCACCCTTTTTCCAATTTCTCAATTCTCATTCATTTAAGAATTGAAAAATAAGAATCGGAATACCATTTAAGAATTTGAAAAATTAAGGTGACTGTATGGGCTATTGAAAATCGATTAATAGGCTTTTCCTATAGTAGTGATTGGCGTTTGTTTGATGAGCTCATTGCTGTTGAAGATTTTCGAATTCATTGAATTCCTTCGAACACTTCGTTCACTGAGGGAAGTTAATTGGTTGAGCAAACCCTCTTTTAGCGGCTGAGGCTTGTGGTCAATGGGCATCCATTTCAGTGCCGGTGTAGTTTCATCCTCAAACGTTAAGAGTCAACTGAAATCTTGTGCTAACTACAAAATAAGAAACCTCATATAACAAACAAATAGTTTTTATTATTAAAATAGAATTTTATGACTCAGAGTAAGTATGCTTTTTTCAGCACCAAAGTTCCAATTTAACTTTAAAATGTCAATGAATGTTGTGAATTGTTTTGTGTTTATTGGCTTAATATCAACCCTTCAATATTCAAAATTTATCATTTATCACTTCCAAATCATTTCTGTGGAAACTTTTGGCAGGAGCAGAAATGTGAGGTTAACCCTATAAATTTGAACTATATTTTAATAAAAAATTGTGAAATACCAAACACTGTACTAAGTGAGAAGAAATAACATACAAAGGGCCTGTTCTTTCTTTCTTCCACTATGTAAGTTTTGCATTGGGTAGATGAATGAATAAATGAATAGAATGTATTAAATTTTCATTTCTAGAAAAAATCCTACAAAATCATCAAAGCTTACTTTGACATAGTACGGTGGCCACAAGAGCCAAAGGGTTTCCTCTAATGTAGGCTAAAATCTATAATAAAGTTTTCATCTTGTATTCATCGTGAGAATAATTTTCATTTAGGGCAGATTTCATTTTGCAGATTTCAAATTGGATAATTAGTATTGATGAGAACGTTACAAATCAAATTCAATTATTAGTGCAGTACGCAGAGGATTTTAACCTTAAAAAGTTGTGATATAGAGATTTGATAGATTATATTGTAAATATTAAATCGATTTTTTTCTGACATTTTGTTTTCTGGAGCGTTTTCGATTTACCTATATGAGAAAAACTAAGAAAGCGAGGTTTTTTGGCTGTCAAAGAGACATGCAACTAAAATAATTCAATCGGAGCTTATTATTCAAAATACTCAGCAGATGAGATCACCAACAGTTAGTATAATAATGCTTCTTATTACAAACCCTATAATCGGTATAATAAGGTGACAATAGAATTCGTCTCGTCATCGATTGGTCAATACAGTTCGTTTCTTGTTCCATGATAGACTTCTGATTGGTCTACAGCATTGTCGGAGGATGGCCATTTTGGATGAAACCGTACACGCCCACCGAGTAGGCATGTCTGATTCAGTCGCCCAATCACAGCCCTCGTGGATTTTGAATCGCATACATAAATATTTGAAGACGGATTGTACTTTAAAATAATATAACATTATGAGAGCGACTTCAGCTCTAGAGAAACTAGAACGACCCAAGTTTTTAAGTTTTTTAATTTGATATGAAATTTTCAATTCAAATTTAATCAATCAATTTATTCAGCCAGAAGGTACAATCATACATAAGGCCACGTCACAGCAAATTTTAGTACAATATAGTGAAACACAAAATTTATCACAATACAAAATAGCATCACTGATAAAAAATTATTTGCATCAATAAAATAAAAAAAATAATTATACCCATAAATGATTGATTATTAAAATTTTCATGAGAAATTCAATCATTTTTCATATTAAAAAATGTATAAATTATTATTTATACGTTTTGGGAGATATGTTTTGTATAGCACATCTAGATAATTTTATAAGGAACAATTTGAGAGAAAAATTGAAAGGATATCTTCAAAAATGGCTGAGTTATGGTCGAAACAGTGAAACTCTGAAATTCTCGGACGCCATCTTGGATTACAGGTGACGCACCCCTCGGAGAGCTTATGGCCACCGATATTATTTTTCTCCAGGTCAAAACAAAGAGATTGACACCACTCCCAAACTTCTTTACTCAAAACGCACACGGGATTACACTTGCCCCCGTACTATAAGGCAACGTAACATAATAAAATACATTTATTTATACAAATATTTCATTTAATAGACAAGATTGATAATTTATTTAGATAACTAATTTATAATCATTCAGTGAAAAATACCGGATGAGATTGGTTCAACTCTAAAAAATCTATTAAAATTCAAAATCAATCGTGATTTTGTAGTTAAAAATCTCTCTTTAGAAACTAATTACTGCTTCACAACTAATGAGATTCCTGGTTCAGTAAATCAAAAATACGCAAAATACTGGAGAAAAAAAAGGTTCATTGTGCATGTGAGGATATTTAATTTATTAATTACGGTACTAGGCTATATTGGTTTATATTGGAAATATTTTTTATTTAAAGAAATCATTAAATTGATTTTTCAACAATAGGCTCACAATGGTTCCAGTTCTCACCTGCTATTGAATGGAACGAATAAAATCATGTTTTATATCTTCATCATAATTAGGTAAGTCATATTGTTGTCAATGTCCTATTCTGAGAGAATCAATTTCATCAAGATAGTAGACTTGAGAATATTTCATCATGCTGACTATTTATGTTGCAAATTGATCACCTCTCTCATTCTCTTTCTCTATATTTTTCACCGTCTTTCTAGCCTGATTATGGATTTCCTCATTACACGGAGGAACGAATTCTTTCCATTAACAACCCTTTCAAGGAGAGAAAGGCCTGCAGCTCGAAGTGTGAATGAGTTTAATGAAATTGAGAGTAAGACTTAAGAGAGAGAATCCACACCATTTAGTTCCGCTCCCTCTTGAGAGAACATTAATGTAAGTAAAGGCGAATGAGGAGAATCGCTGGGAGAATATAACTGAAGTGAAACATTTCCTGTAATATATTTAGAGAACAATTGAAATTTAATCAAGCTTATCTTCTTCTCTGTCTTGCCGACGTTGTCGTTCTCTGTTCAAAGCCCGTTCTCCGTTTTCATCTTTGCCCTCTCTGTTGTACGCTTTTGTGTAATTGGGCGTTAGACTAATTATTCGAGACAAGAATCTGGCAATAATTGAAATGAACGATCCTGAATAATTAACATTAGAGCTCGGTTATTGTAGATTAATTTGCGTGTCAAAATGATAAAACTGGTGACACAAATAAAATGAGAGTTTCATCCGTTACATTGTCATGAAAATTTCTTCATCTTACATTCAATTTATTTGAATGAATACCGTCTTACCTTCAACAATCAACAAAAAAGTTTCATTGACAGTAAAAAGATGACAAAGATTTCCTTCACCATTATGTTGCCGTTACTCTTGGGTTTTAACTATCTGAAAAGAACATAAGCTTTTTCTCATGTCTTAATGAAATTCCTGATAGATTGCAGTATATCGAAATTTCTATGTTGAAAGACCAATGCTGATTACCGAAAACTCAGAAATAAATTGTTATTTATTGCGATAATTCCAATATACTGTACCTCTCTCCATAAAATAGGAATGCAACCCAATATTATAAGAAGTAATCCACAAAAAAATTAAATAAACCTTACAAATGATTTTAAACCAAATAGTATGATAACAGAGAGTAACGTATGACTACTCATCTACTCATATGTGATGAAAAAATCAATAAGAAATTAAATGAAAGTAAAATTTTTTGCTTGAAATAAAATACCGTTTTTTTTTTATTTGGAATTCTGATTCAGTATTGATCCTGATCATTACATAGATTTTGGAGTATATTTGAAAAAAAACTGTGAATGAAATAGTATCATATTATCAGTGATTACGGGATTACCCATTGGCATGATAGGCAACTGCCTAGGAGCCGCAGGTCTAAAGAGGCCGCAAACCGCAAAAATAAAAAAAGATTTTCCTCTTAAATTTTATGTAAATTTACATAAATTTCACATTCCTATAAGTTCACATCTAAAATTGGGGAGAAACTGATCCATTTTAAAGCATTTGTCAAATAAGCTGAAGGTATTGAAGAAAACGCAAAATAACATTATTTACCTACCTACTATTTAAAATTCATCAGGTAAAAACAACTGACAACACTCTTCCCAAACATTGATACTGCACTGAAAATCTTATTATGCATGATGTCTTCAAATGCATCGTCTTTCATCATTCTCAAACGTGTGAATAAGAATTACCTACGCAACTCAACCACTGACACCAGGCTGTTCAGCCTAGTTGGGTTTGCTTTGCTGCAAATGCTGAACTGTTGAATGAAGTGAATTTTGATAATTTTGTAGACGAGTTTGCTGCATTAAAAGCTATAAAAGTTTATTTTGAAGGATATATAAAACATAAAACTATTCATGTAATCAATGTATAATTTCACTAGCATGTTTTGAATATTATAACGTGTACAAAGCCACTAACTCAGTTTTAATTGGAAGACCCAACTCCTCCTAACCTCTTTTATTTTGTGTATTGTGTAATTCTGTTTTTTGGGTAGGGGGGCCGAAAATTAGTATTTGCCTAGTGGCCGTTAAGTTCATAATCCGCCACTGCATATTATGTAAGATTATAAATTCAGAATCGTATTTTGTACGACTCATCATTAATCGTCTATCTATAATGTGTGTACTTGTACAGTGCTCACCTCACGCTGTTTTAAAAATTCTTCCGACAATAGCATTTAATTTCAGTTCTATAAATAATGTACAATTCAATTTATGAGCTATAATATAGATTTACTTGTGTGCCTACATATAATAGTCACTGAACGCTTTCCATTGAAAACATGGAAATTCCATGACATAGATTTCCATCACATTGTGTAATTATTTATGCAACGTTATGGGATTTTTTTCTGTAAATAGGAGATCTTCAATGGACTTTATGGGACGCCGGAAAATTTCAATACATTTTCTGAAACATATTTAATATGTCAACATATGTAAACATATTTCTGATTCAGACATAATAAAGGTGTAAAATATAATTAATATATTAAAGGGACTGATGCTTTATCAATAAGCAGAATAAATCGAAGCCACAAAATACGGGCTTTGAAGTATGAGTTATTGAGGCTGAAGTCTGATGATTAAAAAAGTTCTATTGCAGAACCTAACTCTCCTATATTTATTGAAGTTATACTTAAAATATTATCTTTTTTGGTTCAATAATGGGAACAATAATTTCTGAAGAAATTTCATATTATTTAAAAATATGAAATTTGCGGTTAAATGTTTTTCCAAATTCATTTCAGGAAGCTCGATTTTACAAAGTTAATTATTTATAGGCCTAGATCTCAGTTAGACCTAGGATAACTTCAAAAAAGCATTCGACTAATTCATTATCGGAGCATGTACGAAACCTATAGCCTGTAAGTCTGAAGAATTGACAAGTGTATGGCTGTGTATGATGACATACAAAGAGCTAAGCAAGTGAGGTAAATAAATGAGTAGATGGAACGGAAGATGACTAGAGTAGATCCGGCTGTTTACATGGTGGAATGTTGTGCGCAAGCTCAGAGCAAGCCAATAAAGCCTTTGAGTGCGGGCACAGCTTGGAGGGTTGATGATGATGGAGGGACGAAAGATGGTGTGAGTCTCCTTGGGGAAAACGGAATGGGGAAAACAACTATAGTAGCTGCTCTGCTACTGTATCAAGTAATATATTGCTTCTTTCATTGAGGTGAACCCCTGCTCATTCTTTACTAGTCGCAAAGGTTGGGGGGGAGGGTGCGGAGAATCCCCTCATGATAAGTAGCCTCAATCTCGACACAATTACTTCCCCTCCTACACCTAACTCCCCCCCCTACCCACCAAATAACCGACCCGGGATGCTGCCTCTCTCCTCACAAACTTCTTTCAGCCAGCGCACTCTCTCGTCTCCTCACTAGATTAAAAGAAAGAAATACAACAGTTCCCGCTCTTTACCCCCTCCTCTCACCCATCAACCCCGTTACCCACTATTAATCTCGACGTCATTTTCTCCTTCTTCTTCAGCGTTCTTCCAGCATTGTTCGCCAATTTGACAAAGGACTATTTCAACAATATTGACCTGACAGATAATTTCCAAAGTCCTGACGAAATTAGCTTTCACAATGGAGCGGACGTTTTAGCGAAATGTTTTGGTTCTTGATAAAAAAATGAGTTGGGGAAAAAATCTCTGGAAAAGCAAGTCTTCATAACACTTTTTCATTCTTCGATGTTGCACAGAATTACTGGGGATGTGGGACCTTCATGCAAGCAATCAAAGTGGGCTATCATATAAACAATTTCCATTTCGTTAAAAAAACAATTCAATAAATATGAGATCTGTGAAATCTAGTGTGTAAGATATCCAATAAAATATCTGAAACGAAGTAAATGACATTGTTTAATCAATTTCAAAGCATATGGTTTATAGTTGAAAATTTCAATTCCTCAAACACGGAATATTAAGATATATATACCTTCGGCTGGAAAAGAAATTTAGAATTATAACCTGAAATTTTTTACTATGTTTGAAAGAAAATTGTGTTGGAAATACCAAGGGCTATGCCTCTGTTCTTTCTTACCAATGTGTTTTTGCCAATAGATTAATAAATAAATAATGTTTTGTTCCCAATAATTGTATATTGATAGCACTTATATAAGAAATAGAAATTGAGATTCTTTACGAATGTATTTTTTATAGATATCATATACCATTACCTACAAGATTAGACATAGATTAGACATTAGACCGGACCATTAGATTAGACATAGCCTACTTTAATTAGGTAACATGGATACTCATAATATGACATATCAGCAGTCTCATCGTATATCAGCACATATATTGAAAATTCACAAATTCACTGTTATCTGTATACTGCTATTATATATCTCTATTTACTGTCCTACCGTATCATTCTTTTCTAGCTGGAATGTTGTTGAGAGAGGCAGGAGTTGTATCTGCAACCCGCTTAACAGCTTTCTGCCGCAAGCCTATAAGACAGAATTGTCAGAGCTAACTCAATGTTTGTTCTTAGGTAAGCCAGAACTATGGGGGCAAGCCTGAACTATTTTCTACTTTTTTCACGTATACTTTTTGATGGTTTCAAAACCAATTCTTATTTTTAAATAATAATAATAAAATTATTTTATTAGTAATTAACTTATAAAGTAAGTTCTTATTTTTAAAAAAGACTTAATTTGAATCTATTTCTTTTTCAAATTTGCTGAAGTAGACGAAAGTAATCTAAATCGTAGACTGCAAGAACTTACTCGCCAACTTCTGGATTTATATAGGGTGTTTCAGAAGGAATGTGCAATACTTCTCAGGCTGATTCCTTACACCAAGTAGACAAAAAAGTTCCATTGGACCAACCCCCAAAAATTCTTTGTTACCAAGATAACAATGACGGAAAATTGAGATTTTTCAAAAAAGATTAATTTTTCTAATTTATTAGAGGTTTCACTGAGGTTCTAAAACAAACAATTCTTATGTAAAATTAGCTGAGGAGTTTAATGAAACCAGTTTGGAGTTTGTAACTTGAACGGTTATTGAGTTAATTGGAAAAATATGCTAAAAAACTAAATTTTTCAACAATAAGGGTTATAACTGGATAAGGAATCATAAATTTGTATTTTTTATTAATAGGGAAGTTAAAGAGAGTCGGATTCTGAAGAAAAAGTTGAAAGGCGGCGATTGTGTATATCTTACCCAAGTCTCAGAAATAGCGGTCAAAAATCGGAAAATCGCTACTAAACACAAATTTATCACTTGTGCTATGTTTTGTCATTTTTGTGGTTTTTGATCGCTATTTCTGTGACTTGGTTGAGATTTACACAACCACCGCCATTCAACGTTTTCTTTAGATTCCGACTCTCTTCGACTTTCGTTAATAAAAAAATACAAATTTATGATTACTTATCCAGTTATTACCCTTATTGTTGAAAAATGACGTTTTCTAGCATATTTTTCCAATTATCTCAATAACCGTTGAAGTTACAAACTTGGAACTGGTTTTATTGAATTCCTCAGCTAATTTTACATAGGAATTTATTATTTTAGAACCTGAGTGAAGCCTCTAAAAAATTAGAAAAATTAATATATTTTGAAGAATCTCAATTTTCCGCCATTGTTATCTCGGTAACAAAGCGTTTTTGGAGGTTGGTCCCATTGAACATTTTTGTCTAATTGGTGTAAGGAATCAGCCTGAGAAGTATTGCACATTCCTCCTGAAACACCCTGTATAGACTATCCATGCAAATGGGTTTCATACTTTTTCAGAGCGTTTCCGCAACGTTGAAAAAACTACGGTTACAAAGGTAAAACTCGGAAAAGTTAACTCGAAAAAAGAATATGATAAATGATAAATATAATAAAATAGTTATGATCAATTTAAATATCTAATTTAGTGTTGATATCACGTTGTGCATGTAATCTAATTAATAAATAATGTTGATTGATTGTATTATATAGTTGCGATCGATCAGCTATTTTCAACAAGCGCTGAATATGTTACAGTCTGTCCAAGCAAATAAGAAGACCCTCTTGAAAGATGGGAGAATTACTTAAGCTCGGTCAGTATTGGTTTAAAACTTATCAATTTGATCTTAAATTGTAGGAAACAATTTGATCTAGTATTAAGACCACATTTATAATTCTTGAACAAATATTGACCAAGCTGGAGTCATTTTCCCATCTTGCCAGAGGCTCTTCTTTGCTTGGACAGACTATACCAGACTCCTTTGAACAAACTTTCCTTCCAAGTGAAATATGAAAGGCACTAAATGATTATTATGAAACTGTACAATATTAAACGTTCCTGACTATTTTCTATATAATAACGATATTCCTTCTTGCAATACAATGATTTAAAACGCAGTGGTTACGAGCACAATCCAGGAAGACCATAAGAGATCATTATTTATTATACGAACAGGTTCGCCTTGGGTATACACGATAGCGATTAAATATCAAAATTCTATGTAGTAACCCAATTGAATCTTTCGTTCAGAAGACATTTATATTCCATCAAAAATATCTTCCTTGAAACTATGCGCTCAGCAACCCTGCTGTGGACACAAAATGTAGACAACAAACACACGAAATGCAACTAATTATTTGTCTATCAAGCTTGACAGCAAAGATAAGTTGGCATGAATTTGATTGAAAATACCAGAACACTTGATATTACAGGGCAGGAGAAGTTGATGAGGAAAGCAGCTGTTTGTTAATAGTCAATCTCCACTATGAGCGCAGTTGAGCGTGCACTCATGAGCATTGCTCAGAACATCAAAGGAAGCAAATGCCTCTTGAGTTTTCAAATGCGATTCGCAGTCACTTTTGAAATCGACTTATTGTTTTATAATTGTGTGAGCTCACATCATATTAAAGCAGCCAACAAAAACAAGGCGAGGCTGGCATTATTAAAGTCGTCCGACTTGGTCTTTGATCTCTTCATATCCGTCTTCCGTCTCCATGGAGACCGGCGTACGCCTCGCGCTTAATAGAGTGTTGGACAGAGAGCGCTTGACGAGGGGGGGGGAAGAGGCTTAGAGAATTTAACAGTGTCCCTAAACAGTTCCCCCTTTTTCAAGGCTCCTTTGACAAACATATCACTATTGTTGTCATTGAGTGGGGAGAGGCCTCTTAAAAGGGTCTTCCGGGCAACTGTGGCTACTCAGCAACGACCCCCCAACTTCTGAAAATCGGAAGACACTATCGACCTCCCCCACCCCCTCATAGATTTAACGCCGAGTAACAAACAGCTCACCCCTCCACCCACACGATAACGGGCCGGCAAATGGAATAAATTTAATAAAAGTCGCATTCATTGGGAGGGGACACTAACGGCGTGCATGAATGATGCATAATCGGCGATTCTTTGATAACGAAATACCTCGCGCGTCTTTCGCAACAAAGAACGAACGCACTCTTCTCATGTCAAACGAATGTCGCCTGTAATCGCTTATTTGTTCCGAATGATTGCTTCACTAACCGATTCTGTTTGCAATAGCCCATAAATTCCTACAATAATTATCTCTCTCGTACTGTACTATCAGTGACAACCAACTCTAGACACTTAAAAAAGTAAAATGACCTAATGATCACTAATCTAATTCAAAAGTGTATGACTTTTATATGTATATCAAACGTAAAATAAATGTATAAGTAATAATAATACATATATATATATTATATTATGATTATGATATAATAGTTATGTAAAATTTAACATTGATTTGTTTCAATTTTTATTTTGTACATTTATAAATTTTTCCAAGATGTCAGTGATGATCTACAATCTCCAGAATAAGACTTTATTAATAAGTTGGGAATAACAGTGAGTGGAATGTTGTAGTAAGTGATAAATGTAGAGATAACATAATTATCATTTGATAAATTTGTATCATTGAATCATATTCAAATTTTGATCTTGATTCCAAATCTCTTCAATACAGAATTTAAACCTTATGAGTCCCACCCCAAAATTTCATATCAAAAGTCGCATTTAGTTTGTGAGTTTACTTCGATGAATAATTATTTCGTGAAATATCATTCAATACGAATCATATTGCTATTCATGAATCTCTACCCAGCAACATAAGTAGCTTGAAAGATCAAATATTAAGTTGAAAAGACAGGGAAGAAAATTTCACAATTAATGCATAATATGGAGAGGTCAGAGTTATGAGAGAAACAAGAGGAAAAATTATGCGTGAAGAAGACATAAGTATTCTATGAATGGAAAAGTCAGAGTGATATGGGAAACAAGAGAAAAAGAATGCGTGGAAAACATGAATAAAGCATGAATGGAGACGTCAGAGCGATAAGAGAAACAAGAGAAGAATAATAAGAGAGATAAGAGAGAAAGATATTAGATAGGGAGAGGAGATAAGAGTTGTAATGACAAGCAGAAAGCTTATAAGCTCATCTCGTTACATCGACGTTACATACCTGTAGCAGGTGAAAAGCTGATAATCCGATTTGCATTAGTCACGTGTTGATATGAGTAGCACTTGTCTGTTTTATGGGCCGGGTGGTGGGGGGGGATGTGAGTAGATCGATTGCTAATAAGCAGGATGGGGAGAAGAGAGTACCCGGCCACAAATGCTTGTCGTTATAAATAAAATACATCTCTTTAATAAACGAGTTGTCCTTTGTAGGGGTGGTAGAGGAAGAGGGAATGAGTGAGTGACTTTGTCTAATCACGCGCGTCAAAAGGGGCGCTCTCTTTTACAGGGCGTTCTCAGCGTTTATGCTCCCCTTCAAAAAGTTGTCCAACCTGACCGAGCGATAGGCAATAAAAATGCAGGCCAAGTGGCTGACTAAGTGTACCGCGTACCCCTGCTTCACCCCTCCGACAAGCATTGTTAATCGCATTCAGGCATAGAAACACGGCAATGTTACACGACAGAGTTGCCTTTACGAGAGTGAGTGTCCCATCTAGTTGACACGGCTGGAAAAACGCTTCGCCCTTATAAGCTGACTATGTGTGTCGCCCACTCGCACACGCGCGCGCACCCGACCCTCCTTACTCTTCGATGACGATTAATTTATTTTCAAAGCATATTTTTCATTAAATCTCACACAGTCGTTAGCTCTCGACGTTCGTTGTTGTCAAAGGGTTCCGCTTTTCATTTTTTCACTGTTATTTTTCATTGTAACCTCCTCTGAGCTTCCGCTCCAATATTAACGAACGCGGCAGTGATTTTTGAGCCACAATGCAAAAGGTTTTCCCAGAATTAAACCACTGTCATGTTATCTGGCAATACTCTTTGCCCCAGCCAGTTCACCTCATTCGATTTGCAATCACAACTAACTTGGGTGGTCCAATAATCTTTGATCAATTGTTCACATATTATTATTTGAAAACATAAATTCAACATGGATCATCGATTCCTTAAGACCTTGTAAGTACGTTTGTGGGGTTTTTATCAATCTATGCTATTGTAGCAATAAATATTCTTCAGTGACCAATGATGGTTTTGGTCACAATTATAATATTATCTCAAACCTAAACATCATGCCCAAGGTCTGTTCCATAAAATTAAACAGCAGCCCTATGAAGCAGTTACTTCCTGCTGTTTGATACCAGGACATTACATTAGTGCACAAGATAATGAACTTATAAGACGAGTATTAGTCTGGCCGTTCTGTTCACGATTAATAGAGAATGAATGAATGAATGAATGAATCGATTTATTTTTCGAATAAGAGTAAAGCTGAAAAGCTTTTTTTCCACTCTCATCCACAGAAATACATACTATTTTACATAGCTAGAGCAAAAATTACATCAAGAAATCATACATATAACTTAATACATCTTCGTAATAGATATCATAAAAAAACATTTTCAAGTCAAGCCTTACCAATTCAAAGAAGCTTATATTAAAATAAAAATTATTGTTCTACTTAATCTTATTTGATTATACTGTAAAAGTATCTCATATTATAATAGAATTACATGAAATAATATTATAGAATAGCTAATAGTCATGAAATTGTATATAATTAACAGACATGCACTTTTATGAACCAATAGAATGTGATAAAAAACTGTAAAAGCTAAAGAAATTGAAATAAATGAATTAATATACAAATTAATCTTGAAAACGAGATCTCAAGGATGTTTTGAAAGAATCTAGAGTTTCTTTCTCTCTAATTTCTATTGGGAGAAGGTTCCATGCATTAATTGCAGATATCAAAAATGAATTATTATATAAAGTGGTTCTGTGTATAGGGATTTGGAGGGTATGATCTCCTTGTCTTGTCGCTCTACCGTGAATATTTCTCATAAACAAAAATGATTCTGCTAGATATGTAGGTATTCCAGATTTCAATATTTTGTAGAGTAAACAACAAATCAAGTATTCCCGTCTTTGATTGATTTTCAAGAGGTTTATTAATTTTATGAATGGAGAAACATGATCATCGTATCTTAAATCAAATATAAATCTTATGCAGTTATTAAAAACTACCTGTATTTTATGTGAGAGAACTTGGGGTAAATCACAATACACCGGAGCACAGTAGTCAATGATTGGGATAACTAAAGATTTGATGAGCATAGTGCGAACTGTACGCGGAATTAGATGTTTTCGCCGACTTAGCTGGTAAAGTATGGAGTTTACCCTTTTTGTAACATGTGCTACATGATCATTCCATAATAGTTGGTAATTAAAAAGTACTCCCAGGTTTCTAGCAACTTCTACATAGTTAAGCACTTCGTTCTGGACTCGTATTTTTGGAATCATTTCTCTATCTTCCTGTTTAACTAGTCTAGGGTGACCAATAAAAAGACATTGTGTTTTCTTGGAATTTATAATCAGGCCATGTTGTTTGCACCAATCTCCTATACGCTCAATATCTGAGTTAATTTTATTTACAGATTCTAATACATTATCTAGTTTTGAATGAAGGTAAATTTGCAAATCATCTGCATATAAATGATAACTTGTATGATGTAGATTCTTTGAAATATCAAGGAGATAGATGGTAAAAATGAGAGGTGAAAGACTTGATCCCTGGGGGGGTACCTGTAATGACATTTTCCCAGGAAGATCTTCTCCCTCCTTCTAACACAATTCTTTGTCTTCTACCAGTCAAGTAATTCAAAAACCATTTCACAGCATCTTCTGAGAAGTTCAAATATCTTAATTTAGAAAGAAAAATGTCATGCCTTATTGAATCAAACGCCTTTGAAAAGTCGATAAGGCACAAAATCGTGACCATCTTTTTGTCCATAGCTGCCCTTATATCGTCAGAAACTTTAATAAGAGCTGTACAGGTGCTGTGTCCAGGTCGGAAACCCGACTGATATTTGTCAAAAATATCATTTTCATCCATGAATTGAGATACTTGTTTTTGAATGAGATATTCTAAAGCTTTGGACAAGGTACACAAGAGGCTAATGGGGCGAAAATCTTTCAGTTCCAAAGGATTTGAAATCTTTGGTATTGGCTTGATAACTGCATCTTTCCATACAGATGGAAAAGAACCAGTAGTTACTGAAAAATTGAAAATATGTAGGATAATAGGATGTATTTCATTGAAAATATTGATTATCATTTTTCCTGAAAGATCGTCAGTTCCCCTAGCAGTCAGTGATATATGATTGAAAGCTTTCCAAGCGTCTTCTTTAGAAATATGTTTGAAATTAAAAAGTGGAAGGTCGTTATCTCTGCGGTTGGAATTATAATGATCAAGTATATTGTCCACATAGTTATTTATATTTATTGATTCCGGTCGTGTTAAGAAATATTTATTTAGTTGATCCAAGTTGAGAGGAATATTTAAACTATTATTTTTACGTTGTGAGGTGAACTTGAACCTTCGGCAATTTGTCCATACCTCATTTATATTGTTTTGATTATTGAAAATTGTATGAAAATATCTTAGTTTAGAGTTTCGTATTTCTTGTCTTGTTTTATTTCTCAATTGTTTATAACGATTCCAATCAGTTTCTCTTCTATACATTCGGTGGTTCCGTTTAGCTCTATCTCTTGTTTTCATTAACTTTTTTATCTGATCATTGAGCCAAGGTGCTGGGGGATATTTAGCGATCACCGATTTTACAGGCGCGTGGATATTATACAAGTTTATAAGTTGAGCATTGAAATAGTCTACTTTTTCATCTAAATTTTCTGTATCATAAATCGGGTCCCAATTTATTTCATCTGCGTCTCTAGTGAGTTGATCACTGTTCAGGTTCTTGAAGTCTCGGAAAATTATATTTTTCTTTTTTAATTTAGGAGTATTAAATCCTAAACTAATGAAAATGAGATCGTGTTGACAAATATCCGGAACAGAGAACTGGCCAAAATTTGAAATAGGACTTTCCTCATTAGTAAAAATTAAGTCAAGTGTGTTATCTGATGTTGCAGTATGAAATGTTGGCCTAAAAGGCAATAATTTACAGTTTAATATATCCACCATATCAAATAAACGTTTTTTATCGTAATTATTGTATTCTAGGGGGGTATTGAAGTCTCCTAATACTAGGATATTTGAGTAATCATACACAAATTGTAATAATATAGATTCAACTTCCGCCATAAATCCTTTTTTAGGAGGTCTATAAACGCAGCCGACCAATATTTTTCTTTGTCCTACTCCAACTTCTAGAAGAATGAATTCTGGTTTATCAGGGGAACCCCCGTCTGTCTTGAATACTTCTTTCACCAAAAAGCATTCTTTTACATATAGTCCTACCCCTCCTCCTCCTTCAAAAGTACGGTCGTTTCTGAAGAAATTATAACCAGGTATATTTATTAAGTCAGTAGATATCTCAGGCTTCAACCACGTTTCACTTACCGCTATAATGTCCATTAAACCTTTTTTGAATAATTCAGTTACAGGATCAAAATGTACCATTAGATTTTCAGCGTTTATATGACATACCTTGAGATCATGTTTTACATCGCACAATAATTTTGGTAATATATCATAAACCAATAAATTTTCTTCCGTATTAATAAATAATCGTTTTTCTTCTAGGTTTTCAAATAAAGGGTTGCGATTTCTACTTACTATATTCGTATCATCGTTCAATGACATCGTTTAAAGACATAAAGAATCAATACAAAACGAGAGACACTTCAACTGTAAAAATATTGAAATTCCGTCAAAATTATCTATAAGTTTCACTTTACGCATATGCATTTCAAAAATTTTCCATCAGATTTTCAGGTAAAAACAACTCCATTCCACAATAAATAATTACAAAAATTAAATTCAAGTATACAGTAAGACAATAAACAGTAGAAAAAACCGGACGATAAAGGAATCATTCCAAGACAGTAAATACATCAAAATAGAGATACAAATTTAAATACAGTAGCTTACATGGATTATTTTTGTATAAATATTCCGAGTCCAATATTGACTATTGTTTAAGTTTTCATAAATCATCCAAACTTTTAACCCAGATATTTGGACCATCTATTTGCTTTTTAATCAATATTTTGCCATTACGACAGAAAACCCTGGCCAAATCACCCCTCCTCTTTTTTTCCCTCGCAGCTTTAATTAAAACCCTGTTGAAAGGTGAAAGACTTTCACTTACAAATATTTTAGTTTCTTTGCCTGGGAAACTCAAATCTGTCGTAGTTAGTCCCTTGTGCTTAAAATAAGAATCAAGAAAAGAGTTTATATCTGACCTTTTAATAAATTTAATAATGATACCTCGCTCTCCTTTTGCATTCGGTTTGAGCTCAAATCTTTTCAACGATAATAAACACCATCAGTTGATTCCTATTTTTTAGTTTCTCCCTGGCTCGAACAACTAATCCAAATTGCTGCTATTCGGTTGTGTTGTTGATCATGGATGAGCAAATAATGTTTAAAGTGGAGCAGCCTAGCAGGTCACTAATGACACAACAACTATTGAAGAGGCAAGGCAACGCAACACCAACCGCAGCAAGCGACGAGATAATACAGTTTTCAATGGAGTTGCAACGAAACAGGGCCGCAGATAATTTTGCAATAGTGCATTATATGATGATGGCCTACTCGATAATAAATCTCCTGATTTTCACGTACCTGCAGCCGAATAACAGAGGGATGGATGGATGCTCCGTCCTCGCTACAGTAATTATTGGCTGGATAGCAGCAGCTTTGTGCATGAATTTTACGCACACGGGGGATGCAAAATATCTGTGCATTACACAAAGGAGAGGAGAAGGAGAGGGGTACTTCGATAATGGAGGAGGGCTCAGGTGAACACACACATTGCAAGAGTATAGGAATACTAGCGGGAAACCAACAGGCAAGCAGACCTTGATGAAGTCCTTCCAATAGCCAAATGCTCAACATTCCTGTAGCCCGTCCTAGACGGTCGCCCAGTTATTTTAGCAGCCACCATTTGGTTCCTCTGTACACAGGCATAGAGCACAAGCCCGGGACGGCACTAGTTAATTTGTGCCTCGACATAGCTCGCCTTTATGCTTGCAAGCCGATAGTTTCGGTTACCCCTCCCCGCCTGCCACTCATTCCACCGTTCTATGGACACAATCGCTTCCCCACAATCACTGTTATCATACTCCCCTTCTACCTTCCCCCCCCGTGAATCCCTTTCACAGCCATTGTACATTATATTATCAGTGTAGCTTAGCCGAACTGCGACTCTATTGCACATCGTATTTCAACGGTTATGGCAAGCCTGTTGTCCTATTCGAGATGAGCCGTAACAAAGCTGTAGGCTTACCATACGTGCATTCCTATTGCCAGAATGTAATAATCAATGGTCAATAATGCAATAATCGTATTCCAGGAAATTCAGTTGAATGCATTTCAAATTCTGGCAATATCAATGAATTGATGCTTAGCTTTATTTTTCCCACTTTTCACATAACAAAAATGTTGTGAAAGAAAAAAGCATGAGACACAAATCTATATCTATAAAAGCGAAATGGCACTGACTGACTGATTGACTGACTGATTGACTGACTGATTGACTGACTGATTGACTGACTGATTGACTGACTGATTGACTGACTGATTGACTGACTGATTGACTGACTGATTGACTGACTGATTGACTGACTGATTCATTCATCACCAGAACTAAAAATCCACTGAACCGAATGCGTTCAAATTTGGCAGGCATGTTCAGTTGGACGTTTAGACGCGCGCTAACTGCTAAGAACGGATTTTAGGAACTTTTCAAGGATACACCAAATGTTATTTGAGTTTTTCTATAGTTTTTCGGCGTTTTCTCAATTTTTTCGAGAACCAAACGGTAAAAAATGTTGATTTTTGGTAGGCAGGTTCAGATGAGGTCTAGAAATGTTGTGTTGAAATAATTTAAAAATCCGTTCAAGAGTACGCCAGTATAATCACTTTTTCAAAACTGTAAATGTATTGCCTTGATACGCCTTGATGTCTTCCGCCTTGATATGACAAATACTTACTGTATATTCAATGGTTCAGCGAGATTATAGATGAACTAATTTAGAAGATATTGAATCAAGTTTCAAAATATGTCCAATATACTTCCCAAGGTTACGCTCAATATAAGCGTTTTACTATTTTTCGGAATTTTCGGAGTTTTTCTTAGATTTTTCGAGAACAAATTGGCAGAAAATGTTGAAATTTTGTAAACAGGTCCAGAATAGGTCTAGAAATGCTGTGTTCAATAAATTTCGAATCCCTTCCAAACGGAATTTGTAGTCGAGCAAAGCGAGCCTTTTTGTCTCAGATTACACTAGCCACTCCCTGGCTAGGCGGAGAAGGCAAACGAAGCGAGCCTGCCGGCTATTAATAAACATAAAATTAACACATCGTTAACGTCAAAATATTTTGATGAAGAATAGTATAATGAAGCAGTGCAAAGAATTTCAACGATTTTTCTGACCACGCCACGCTAAGGTTCGCTCACTACCTCATCTGATTGGCCTTCAATGTTTCCAAACTCCGGCGGTACATGCCGGTAGAAGTTACAGGAAGAATATTCTGTTTGAGAATTTTTTATTATAGTGTTAAAGATGCAACTGGAAATACTTCTTCTTCGTTTCCAACGGACAGAAGTAGTGATTAGCTTACTATAGTGACTGGGAGATGTGCTTGAATGTTCTAATAAATGACAGACAACTTGTTTTGATTTTATTGACTTACGTGTACGTTTGACTTGTTTGATAATACACACGGAAGAAAAATACATAATTAAATATTCCTATGTAATAGGAACAAAAGCTTTTAAATTTTTATTATAGTGTTAAAGATGCAACTGATACAATTAATACTCATTCGACCCTTTTCGATACAAAAAGGAGAACGACTTTCTCAATGTTCGAAAGAAATATTCGTCAATATAGTTATTTTGAATAGTAAAGATATTTTCTCTCTCCGCAAAAAAATCAATTTGTGGGTTTGAAGTTCTAGTACTTGATTAATAGCACTATCACGTTTATTATGATATAATATCATATATATTAGAATTTGATGTGAAAATGAGATCTTTAATACAAAATATCAACTTATAAGAGTGGAATTTCAAATCGTTTTATTTTTTTATGAAGTAAGTATGATTTAATCCCTGAATAGAACAATTCCATAATGTATTAATACAATTTATTGAATAATAAATTAATGAATATTAGGCTATATAGTCATATAATAAATAAATCTAAATAATATAAATCTATTTTGATGCACTCATCAACCGATTTGATCAGGTTAATGGCCAATTCTTTTTTGTTATACACATTGCTGATGGCGATGATAATATCTGTTTTCAATTTCTCCAGGGTAAATCATGTGATTTGTTATTATAAACTTATTTTTAAATATCCTCACAAAAGTAAGTATGAACTGAGCAGATACAGATCTGTATCTGTATCTGTATCTCGCGAGATATCATAATCGTCTTCAAATAATAGCACAAACCTCTTGAAATAATTCTTCAATAAGAATTTTGCAATTTTCATATATCTTTGTTCATAAGTCGATGCTGAACATTATCTAGCAAAACTCTTCTGTTCAGACATTAAAATTTCCAATACCCGACATATTATAAATTTGAAAGCTAGAATAGCACAAGAATTATCTTAGTATTTTATCTCTCAGTGTCAGTGTCATTTGTAAAATAAATAAATAAATATCCATACCTATTTTTTGTGGAATCACAGAAAAAATTTACCTGGTATGCTAGGATACAACTCACTTATTGAAACGTGTTTGAAAGTTATAAAGGCCATATTTCAAACAATTTAGTTGAAGAGCAGCTTAAGCCCTGAAATACCACTGACTGGAATCCATTCTTATTCTTTGAAGCGCATTCTTATTGCATCCAATTATTCCCCTAAAGTTGCTAACTACTGAAATTAGAAAACTTTAGGAAATGATACTTTAAATGCGAGTTATACTAAACGCCTCTAATAATATCAAAAGAATTCAAATTGCTTTCTTTCCGTGTCGAAAATATTTCCTTTATTCCTGAACTAAGCTCAGAAGAACAAACTTGTTGGTATTGAGTAAAATTTGATAAAAGTATTAGGAGAAAAAACTCTCAACCAAAATCTTCTCAAGCTTTGGAGCAACTTTTTAATAGGCAGCTTTTTCCTCCTATTCGTCCTTCGAAATTAGAAGAGTTCCTAAGCACTCTTCACCTTTTCAGGAGTTTACTTAATGGGTGTTTAATGAATAATAATTCCAATTAACATGGAATGATTTGATTATAGGGATAAGTAGCTGGGGTTGTAAAAACTAAATTGCTTCCTCAATCATTGTAAGTTCAATTTCTTCGTCGACAATATTTTAGAGTTATACACATATACAGAATTGTTGAAGATGAATATACTGTAGGCCTATTTATGATTCTGAGTACTAAGAAAATGTTTAGCACAGCAAAATAGCTGAGAATCTTATTGAAATCTTTTTTTTTTATTCCAAAGGAATGCAAATTTCCAACTCATAAAATTGAGAAAATAATTTTTAGTTCTGATAGAATTCATTCAATGATCGAGGAGAAAGGAACAGGCATACTCAAAAAACTTCTTTTCTTCCAAAATTGCTTGTACAATATTTGGGGTAATGATACAATGCAAAAAATCATTACTGTATCTGTTTTACAGTAATGAGCAGTTCCATTAGCAGGGTCATTGCTAATGTAAATCGATTTCATTGTAAAAAATTATTAAGAGAACTCCAGATTTCAAATGTACCATCTATTTACATTCTTAAGAAACTTATGCATGTTAAAAACAATTAGCAACTATTTCTGTGAATAGCGATATCCACAATCAATACTCTGGACATTCTGAGCGAAGTGAGTTAGTTAAATTTTCAAATAAATTGAATTACTTTGTTTTGTACTGTTGTAAAAATTTGTAGAAGAGCAGTTTTGGACATTTGCCTGTTTCACTCGCCCATATGTATAATTATTATTGAATGGATGAATAATGTATGTATGTATGTATGTATGTATGTATGTATGTATGTATGTATGTATGTATGTATGTATGTATGTATTTATGAATGCATATATGTATGTATGTATGTAGGGCCTAGGCCTACCAGCTGGTTGCCTGTTTCAAATTCACTCTACTATAGCCCGTCAAAGTCAAGAAGACACTCCGGCACGACGGGAAAACGGCCCCAGCCCGGCCAATACCGGCCCAAAAGCCATAAATTCTCAATCAGAACTCACAGTCCCCGAATCAACACTGGCCGAGCCTAAGCCGCCCCCTCCACCCCGCCAGAATTTCCCCCCGACCGAACAGACCATACAGCAAGCAAATAATCATCAACCAGGATAGAGGTAACGTGTGGTTAGCACGTTGATCCTCTCAACTATAAGCCAGTCTCCGCAACCAATTGGCGGCGCAGAACACCTCTGAATAACATGCAGTTAATCAGTTAGAGTGTAATGCAACATGGATGAATAATAGCATATAAAACTCTTCCTGTACATTTGAAAGTGCCAAAAGTTGAATTGAAAAATTTTAAGAGAACCAGAGATAATTGTTTTAATTTGCAAATCATAGTTTTTGTTTTGATGGTATATTTGTTTGCATGTGTTTGAAGTTTCATTTTTTATATGTGAATACTTCTATTTATCATGTTTGATTTTTGACGATGAACGTGTATGAATGTTTACGGCTATAAAGAAATCTCGAAGTTTGAATAGACAGGAAAACAGTGATTTTCCGATATATTTTATTTACTAGCCGACTCGCTTCGCTCGCCTCTAAAAACCCCTTGTCAGATTCAGCTGAGACAAACAGGCTCGCTTCGCTTCACCTGCAAATTTCATTCGAATGGATTTGCTCTGATCATCATATCACTTAACAGGGCTCTTTTGGGTAATCGTTAGTTTTTCTATTACCTCAGCTCAACCTGAGTACGGTATATGTTTTGAGTGTATTTAGTTCAGTAGTATCCGTGAAATGAGCCGAAATGCAGATTCCAGACATTGGAAAACCATATAACAGGCGTAACCTCGGAAGGGTTTCGAAATGTATTGAACACAGCATTTCTAGACCTATTCTGGACCTGTTCAAAAAATTTCAACATTTTCTGCCAATTGGTTCTCGCAAAATCTAAGAAAAACTTCGAAAATTCCGATAAATAGTAAGATGCTAATATTGAGCGTAAACTTGAGCGTAACTCCATACCAAAACTCAGCTTGAATAGGGATCATACCCTGATTTGAATCGCTTTAGGATTAAAATTCGCTTGGCCTTATGGTGGGTAAGCTAGTTTCAATCCTAGAAAATCATTCATTTGATTACGAATTCAATCTGAAAATCTGGGAAGTATATCGGACATAGTTTGAAACTCAATTCGATATCTTCCAAATTTGTTCATCTAATATCATGCTAATTTACAGTAAGGCGGAAGATATGCAACCCGCAATACATTTACAATTTTGAAAAAATTATTACTGGCGTACTCTTAAAAGGATTTGAAAAATATTTCAACACAACATTTTTAGACCTTATCTGAACCTGCGCACCAAATATCAACATTTTCTACCGATTGATTCTCGAAAAAAATAAGAAAACGCTGAAAAACTATAGAAAAACTCTAAAAAATATTTGGCGTATCTTTGAAAAGTTCCTAAAATCCGTTCTTAGCAGTTAGCGCGCGTCTAAACGTCCAACTGAACATGCCTGCCAAATTTGTACGCATTTGCTTCAGTGGATTTTCAGTTCTGGTGATGAATGAATCAGTCAGTCAGTCAGTCAGTGCCATTTCGCTTTTATAGATATAGATTATTCACATTCGTCATCATATTGTCAGACTCCTCCTGAGACATCTGATATCTCATTCAAGAATATCCCGTCGCAGTTGTTTCTACTTGTCAATTAATTCACTCAAGACATGCTGCTCCTTTTCAATAATATTGTTATTTACTTTTTGAGTAGTTGTGAAGGTGATATTGTGGTAGCTATCCTTATTGAATGATGAAAAGACAAGATCTTGTCAAACTACTGATTTATTAAAAAATCGAAATACCGGTTTCGGTTGTTACACCATTATTAATCTCTGGTATGTAATAATATGATATCACTTTTAGGTGTCATAAACGTGTAACTGAGTTTATAATGGTGTAACAACCGTAACCGGTATCTCGATTTTTTAATAAATCAGTGGTTTGACAACATATTATATTGTCTTTTCATTTGATTGTTATTTAATATGTCATGAATATGTTTAAGGCCTATTGTATTTGGAATATAGTATTAGACTATAATATATAATCTGTCAATGTAATAGGGAATATGTATATTATATACATAGGGGAATACGATAATGTATAGTGAATAGTATGATAATTACTCGTATTCATGGGATTCTTATTCATTAATGATATTTTAATTCAAGAGCAAAAATCGACGAACAACTTTCTGTAATGCTTTCAATGTGCAACATACTAAACTATACAGAGGTTTTTGAAGATGGACAGGAAGCGGCGAAGCGAAGTGTATGCTGAGCTATTTGAATTGTATTTGGCGAGATGAGCCGGCTGAGGCAGATTATGAGGAGCGGCACGAGGTTTTGGTTGAAGATGAAATACCGCTCAACCAACATAAAGACCAGTAGTGAGTGTTGGCGGGTGGGGATGAGGCCCCGAAGTGAAGTGGCCTTTTGAGGAGGGCCCCTTTCGTGGAAAGGGGGGTAATATTAGCTCTGCGGAGGGCTACACATCAATAGCATTCCAGGGCCATGGCGAAGACTAGTGTAGGTAGTGAGGCAGGGTTCAGGGGGGGGTGAAGCGAGGTTTCGGACTTTTTATTACGTCGCGGTGACGTCCTTAGCGTCCTGTCCTGTGCCGCCCGCCCTTTCTAATGTGTCGTCAGTCATAAAAAAAGCCACGGCTCGGCTCGGTGTAGTGGCTGGCATTAATGAGCGTTTTTTGCCAAAGCATCTAGTTCCAGCACCCCCCGCCAGAGAGGGTAATAACGTCGTGCGATCGTTAAACAAGTGGGTAACGATGATGAGTGGAATGGTAGAGGGGGGGGGTTGCAAACGGCCACTGAATACCGACCAAGGAATATTATTACATTTTTTACGCAGCAGCCAAAAAATTATTAAAAAGTTTACTCTTACCGAAAAAATGGCGGTTGAAAGTGATAGGGCGCAGTAATATAAAAAATACACTCCCGGAAAAAGTGAAATCATCATTTTGCCCTTCCCTCTAGATCAGGCTTTGATAATAATTGGCGTTTTTCAGCTGCGTCCACCACTTGAACGTGATGAAGTGAGTTTCTGCCGCTCTCTTTCTCTTCAAAATTACAATTTCGTCAAACAGCGATGGCTCCGTGGTTGTCATATTGACTGTCACCACTCCCACCAATAAGCACTCACCCTCGGCGCATGACTCTCACACCACCCTCACAACACCCACTGCTTAAGTTTATTTTTACGCTTAGTCATAAATCATTCATTATTTTACTGTAGCCTACCTACCTACAAGCATTGCAGGTACTATTGAATTTACGATTCTTCAGATTTCTCTGCCTTAGAAGTAAGGTTTTCGCCTCAATATGATCCTAAAAAATTTAATGTTTCCATAATTATTACTATATTTACAAAATTATGTAATTTTGTATTTCATCAATTTAGTTTTCTGTAACTATTTTTGTGTTATGAGAGCAATAATGGGATTGTTTCCTGGTGCCCTCAATAATGTAATATTTCAAATAAATAAAACAGTCTTATCTCTCTAGAAACAGGATTAATCAAGTCAACCCCAATTATATTTAATTGTAATTCAAGAAAATCATCTGAAAGATGATGTAATATTATAACAAAAGATGTTGAAAGAATGCAGAACATGAAGCGCAAATTGGAAACAATGCAGCGGTGGCGTGAAAATAGTGATGCTGATAGGAGTGAGAGGGGGTGGTGGGAGAAAGGGTGAGTATAAAGATTAATGAGATGACACCGGTCGACTAAAATGTCAGAGAAGCCCCTTCAGGAAAACAAAAGAGTGACCAGGGGCCAGTAGCCGGGGTCCGAGGAATTGGCTTGTCAAAACATTTTAATGGTTACGTAGTGACACTGGACTCTATTCCTCCCTGGGAGCCAAAATTCCTGAAGCTTTCTCCCGCGACAATGCCGCTTTTCCCGCTTTATCGCTCGTAACACAGATGAAGGAGGTTTTATTAATGACTTGCGGACGATTGTCCGGGAAAAATGCCAGTTTCTCCCGGTGCACCTTCTTTGCCCGCTCGCGCCGATTCCAATAACCGGCAATGAATTCATTGTGTTTGTTCGCAGCCAAAATCAGCAGCCTATGCGCAAACAATGCTCTCTCGAACATATGGTTGGGACGCATATAAAAAACAGGCGGATTGCCTTTCAACCTCAAAACTGGTCAATTGGAATCGGAGGAGGTTACTGAAAACTAATTATTCAATTTTCATTCTTAAACTCAAATTCAGTTATTTCAATTTGCTACGGAACCCCTTAAAGGTCCATCTCTAATTATCATCGAACAGGATCTTAGTAAAATAATAATAATATTCGTGTAACCTGGCTGGCTCAGGTCTGGTGTCAGAGTTTTCAGGTCGCTCCTGAACAATTGACATGGGCCTCTGACATGACTTAACGACTGTTTTTAGGCAGCCGGGACCGACGGCTTAACGTGTCCATCCGAAACAGGATCTTAGTATCTGCTCAGGAATCAAACCCCCATGTTCGGTAATCACAGAAATAGTAGTCCGTATCGCTAACCACTGCGCCATGAGGGTTGGGTTATTTTCCGCTATTGACAGTGAAGCCAGCATAATTTCAAAAGCATAATAGACATTTTCTGGCCAGAAACGTTTCTCAAAACTGATTTTAAGTTGCAAGCCTGCAGTGCAGAAAACATGAATATAGTATCAAATCATGTGTAGCCTATAGTAGTAACGTGTAAGCAATCCTTTTTTTTATTTTTTGTCCTTAATATGCAAATTTTCAATATGATTTATACGCTATAACCTGGTTGCCCATGTCTACTATCACCATGACAAATTTGAATGAAATTGGTCGAGCGGTTGCCGAGGAGTAGGATTACAAATAGTGACTTTCCTAATCCATTAGAGCTTTGCTTCGCTCCGCTCAGTTATTCACTATCAGAACTATCAATATCTACAATTCCATACTTCCTGCCACCGTATTATACAAAAATAGCTACCAATGATGGTGGAGAGGTGGACAGAAGAAGGGTTTCTCCCGCCAGGCAGAAAGATTTTTCAGAGAAAGTACTCTAAAACTATATTTTAACTCTAAAACTGAATTTGGATACATTGAAGATGATATACCACACATTGGTAGAGTCAATAGAAAGGTATGGCATTCTGACCTGGGGAGCAACTCATTTCTGTCATATTGATCCCATTTTCAAAGTACAGAAACTGATCCTCAGGATAATGGGACAGAAACATCCGCTCTACCCTTCAGATTCTTTATTTGCTGAGCTCCACCTACTCAGAATCAGACGCATTTATATCCACAGACTACTTACATTCACCAGAAAAAACCTGCAGTTATTTCTTGACAAGGACCACAACCACAGTACACGTAGAAGGAATATCAATCTGGCTGCTCCCAGGATAAATGAATAAATAAAAGTTTATTTCCCCCCCAAAAAAAACTAAAACTACTACATCAATTACAGAATATTAGAAACTCTACAATTACAGTATATACAATATTTAGCTTCAGAAACATCTTATAATGTGTCTTTATGTGTTTTAGTGTTTTCTGTGTGGGAATTGACCAACTCCACTATGGCGTACCACGTACCATGTTCTAGAGTAGGTTTTGTTTGTTTGTTTTTTGTGTGCGGATTAGTAATTAGTAAGTGTTTAGTAAGTCATAAGGTGTTTAGTTGAAATATTAGTTGTTGTTTGAAATAATGTTTTCTATGTTCTGTCTTCCTTTGCTCATCAACTAATTGTGTACTATTGTTTTGAACTTTCTAGGATGATTAATCTGTTTGAAATTTTCAGGAAGTAAATTGTATAATTTTGGTGCTAAATGATTGAAATGTCTTTGGTATAGTGCCTTACTTGCAACATTGGTGATGAGAAGATTCCTGTACCCGGTGTTGTGGTTGTGGTTTCTGGTTTGAAATGTTGTTGGATTCTTGTGTAATCTCCATAGTATCTCCTTGGAGTAAAGCTGTCTTGAATCCATCACGTCAAACTCATTGAATAGCTGGTCTGATGAATAGCATGGTGGCTTCTGGTTGATGACTCTCATTATCAGCTTCTGTACCCTGAGGAGCGGTCCAATGTGCAGGAAGCTTGTTCCTCCCCATCCTACAATTCCTAGAGAAAAGTAGATTACTCTTAGACATGCCTTGTCAACCAGTGTCCTCAGTATCCTGAATCTGTAGATGGTCTTCCTCAGTCTCCTGCATAATTCATTGAGATGGTGGTCCCAGCGCAGAAAAGAATCCATTGTAACTCCCAGGTATTTCTGTAACTGTTTCTTGTTAACTATGTATGAAGTATTATTCCGTTGGTTCTTGATTATTATCTTATCTCCTGTTGGCTGTCCATGTTGAGTCGCTGAAAAGGTCAGGAAGAAGAATTTCTCATAGTTTAAGGTGAGTAGATTCTTATTCAACCAGTGAGACACCCTCTGTAGTCCAGTCTCAGTTTCTCTCCAGGTCATCTCCCAGGTCGATTCAGAGAACAGTAGGACAGTGTCATCTGCAAAGGTGGTGATTGATCCATTAATTTCCATGTTGCATAATGGATTTAAGTAGAGCAGGAAAAGAATTGGTCCCAGTACTGTTCCTTGTGGCACTCCATACTTTACAGTCAGCTTGTTGCTTGTACATCCATTGACTCTGACACATTGTGTTCGATTTGATAGGTAGCTCTTGAACAGATTCCATGCAACTCCTCTTATTCCATAGTTATCTAGCCTTGAAAGAAGAAGTGTCATGTGACACAGTATCAAAAGCCTTCTTTAATTTTTCATAGATACGGTAATAATAAATTTCTAGATATTTCAGAATATTCTTAGTTCTTCCCTGCTTTCCAATAAAAAATATTTTCCCACTTCAACCATGTTAAATGTTTCATCTTTATAGCGTTGGCTACACTGTATAATAGCTTCAGTTTTCACCGCGAATTTTCAAAATTATTGCTTGTAACCAAAGAATATGTAGATATACTTTATATTCACTGCTTGTAACCTTTCATCTTAAAATTATTATTATTAATTTTATTAATACTGAAGGCAATGTTTAAAAATAATAAAACTAATAATAAGGCTTAAAACTCTTTGATAATAATAATAATATTATCCATGACCATAATGATATTACGGTCATGAATAAGCAGGAGAGAATTGCCTTCCTGGTCGATGTGGCGATTCCACTCAAACATAATAAAAATGAGGACAATGCATGCCCAGAAGATTAACAAGTACGCAGCCCTGGCTGAAGAAATGAGGAAGCTCTTTCAGCTCCATCACCTACGGAGTGTGAGAGTGGTACCAGTAGTGATTTCGAATAGGTACAGGAGTAGCAAGGGCGCAAGGTTATTAGAAAAAGGTAGGGCTCTATAAAAAGGGGGTAGACGCACGGTCCGCCATTCTGTGGTCAACTTTTAGCGCCAGGTTTGAATTCATATAAATATTTTTGATGATAGAGACGATCAACAGATGTTTATCAAGTTGAGTAAATAAATTAAGTTATTGTTTTGAAATCTTGGAGGTTAATTTGTCATATAAAATGGTTCATATTGCTTAGCATCAAATTGAAAAAACTATAACCATTTTTATCATAAAACTGAAGTTAAAAAATACAAATTTACCAGATTCAGGAAGATGAATCAAAATTAAAATTTTGACTCAAAAATTGCCAGACTGAAAATTCAATGCTCTGTGAAGTGAGTATTATTTTTTTCTAACATGATTTTTATCATTAATCATATGTTTGACTGTCAAATAGAATGAATTCAAACCTGGCGCTAAAAGTTGACCACAGAATGGCGGACCGTGCGTCTACCCCCTTTTTATAGAGCCCTAGAAAAAGGTTATTCCATAACTGCCTGAAAAAAATATATATATATATATAATATATATATTAAAATAACTGCCTGAAAACATATTGAAAAATTTCACTGCAAAATGAAAAAGTGGTGGGGGAACCCAAAAAATGACGTAGCTCAGATCAGTGATCCCAACTACACTGGAACCTCACAACTACACCGGCGTGGTAGTGCGGCGCACTTGCAGTCTTTCAATCTTTTCAGCAAAACTAATTTTTCGCCACACTGGTATGAAATGGACTGTTTTACATGCTTTATACGGAGGCCGAAAACGCTCGTTTTCAGGCGAGGTCGCCAGCAACTCGCCGGGAAAATGCGTTTTTCGGCCCTAGGGCGGTAAAATAACCTTGAATGTCAGCTGACTGAAGGTCGTTGTCGATTTAAGGGTTAGTCGATCAATAGGTAGCATTCCGGTTTGATTGCATTAAATGTCAGCTGTTTTGGGAGTCAATGTCGACTTATTGGTATTTCGATGTAAAGGTAGTCTCTCATCTGTTATTTTGATTGTTAAGATCCCTTGTCAAGAGAACTGAACGTTGAAAGTTTTCAAATTAATCAGTAGTTGAATAATAAAGGAAAACTGCTTCAATAACTAATACTTCAACTTTGATAAGATTAAAAATGTTTGTATTGATTAACTGTTGAATAATGATGAACGTGAAATCCATGTTTGAACAAAATTATTGTTGTCAGACTCTGTGTTACTTCGTCTAGCAGGTGAGCCAGCGCCATCTAGCGGCTGATAATGCAACTAGACAAAGCTTCTCTGTTAGCCAATATCTGTCGAAAATCAACAACTTTGAATTGATATTGTACAATTTAGGATGATCGTACAAAAATTATCTTGGGCTTAAACGTTTCTGAACTAATAAAATCGAATACACTGATAGTTATAAAGTAATATTCAGTCACTAAATCAATAAACTTTTGACGCGAAGTTCCAATAGCAAGCAGATGGCACCTACTCCAAATTCAGCATAGGGGAAGATAGCATAATAAGGCTACTGGTCTAGCTGTTCTTGGAACTGATTAACTGATAATTTATTTTGTTTTGTTTTCATTGATGTTGTGTGCCGAAAAATAAAGTTCGACACCACGCGCCCTTTGCTACTCCTGTACCTATTCGAAATCACTACCGGTACCACTCTCACACTCCGTAGGTGATGGAGCTGAAAGAGCTCCCTCATTTCTTCAGCCAGGGCTGCGTACTTGTTAATCTTCTGGGCATGCATTGTCCTCATTTTTATTATGTTTGAGTGGAATCGCCACATCGACCAGGAAGGCAATTCTCTCCTGCTTATCCATGACCGTAATATCATTATGGTCATGGATAATATTATTATTATTATCAAAGAGTTTTAAGCCTTATTATTAGTTTTATTATTTTTAAACATCGCCTTCAGTATTAATAAAATTAATAATAATAATTTTAAGATGAAAGGTTACAAGCAGTGAATATAAAGTATATCTACATATTCTTTGGTTACAAGCAATAATTTTGAAAATTCGCGGTGAAAACTGAAGCTATTATACAGTGTAGCCAACGCTATAAAGATGAAACATTTAACATGGTTGAAGTGGGAAAATATTTTTTATTGGAAAGCAGGGAAGAACTAAGAATATTCTGAAATATCTAGAAATTTATTATTACCGTATCTATGAAAAATTATTAAGAGAATCGCTCAAAAGTATTGAATTTTCCCCCCATTGTTTTGTAGAGAACAGCTGTTGAAATTGCTTTCGGCTTTGGCAAGAATTCAGTTTCGACAGTTTCACACTTTCACAGAACTTGAATAACATACAAAATACCCAGATTGTTTTGAAGATTTTTTTTTATTCTCCCGATTTAGAAACTGTGTTATAGTAGGTTAGAAATTATTAAGAATTCTATGGATATTTTAGTTCATTATATTTCTTGTGTGAGTGCTTGTTAAAGACAGAATTTTCAAGAGCAACGTCGCTATAACTGATGCTATCCTCTCCCTCAAGAGAGAAAAGTACAGCAAAAATGGTTGATGTTATGTGTTCATGAATGCTAGAAACCAATTTTTGTTTCTGATGAATTTCTAACATGATGGTTGGCTTATCTGGTGCAGGGCACCTCTTCAATAATAATAATTCTGCTTCTCAACCTGAAGGTAAACAATTCTCTTTCAGAACTTATTTTTTCAAGGTTATGGTTATGTTTTATTGTAAGCTGTTTCAAATCAATTGAGTTAACATTACCGCGATTCTAATGGTAGCGTATCTTGGCTTTTGATTTGTTTTGTGTATTTATCAGGTACTGAATTCCTTATTATAAAATGAAACTCAAAAGAATAGGCTATTGAAATTTATAAAGTCAATAAGCCAATCATTCAAAAAATCATTGACAGACTAAGTATGCAAATTTTGATAAAAACTGGATGCTTTTCTGATTTTAGAGAGCTTCTTTGAAACAAAGCCTATCAAGGAGTCATAAAATTTGTATTTTCAAATTTTCTGTAGTGCCATTTTTGCTTGCTTTTAAAAATCCAAAATTGTTTTTCAAATGTTTTACATGAACATTGAGTGCTGTTTCATTTGTATTCAAGCTGAATAAACAGTAACTTGACTTATAACTTATAACACAAAGGATGTAAATCCTCTAAGCATATACTAACTTGAGCATAGTTGCCCTAGTTGAAAATAACAAGGGTAGGCCTATCGATTGAGTTGAATATAAAAATGTGCTCAAAATTAAGTCACATATTAAGACACCGGCTGACTCTATTCATTCAAATATAGATAGGGCCTAATATAAATTTTCCAAGAAGGTTTTGAAATTTTCAAATGGAAACACCTGACCTTACAACAGGGATTGATTTAAAATGAGTTTGTTTCATGAGTTATGAATTTTAGTTGATAGAAGATAATCCAATCCAATGCCACTCCTTTGATGTGAAAGTTTAATTTTTGAGGAAGTAGCTTAGGCTATTAAAATGATCTTGATTGACCTACCTTGAATAGTGGGAGTAAAGTTTATTTCTCATTTAAATAAGTTGTTGGTACTGGATATTCTGTAACAATATTGAAGTTCAGAAATTCTATATTATATCACGTCCAAGAAAATATGCGCTTCCCGATGATAGTATTCCAATGCCCGGTTTTTGCAAGCACATTCAAATTTGAGGGTCCCTCAAGTTTGAGTTTCCTTAGAAAAACCTGGCATAAAACTCACTAAATTCTTCTATTGAAAAATCTCCATAGTAATTAACTTATTCATTGAAATGCGTTAATGATGGAGCTGTGATCAGTGATCCTAGCAACGCGTCGTTCATTTTGATTAATCGCTCTTGTGTCTAAACCATCAATGAGACCACAGACCAGTTATAATAGCTTCTTTCTCGTCCAGGATCGAGGATCCAAACATGGATGTTGACATTACCCAAGTTTTCTTAAGAGACCAGCATTAAGGGACAAGACTATTTCATTGTTGTAAAAGTTTATTTATTGATTTAAAAGAAATATATATATATAGACTATTATAAATATGCCTAAATAATTTCTTTAATGGAGACAACAAGTAAAAAACATTTTCCTCTTCAACACAGTACAGTAATAATTTTTAACTAAACAATTTTAGATAGAGATTGAATGAAAATGAAAAGAAATGTATATAAGTTACAAATAGCCTACTTCAAAATGTAAATAAGTAAATTTGATCAATAATAGAAAAAGCCCTGAGGTACCCTTGATGTGCACTGAAAATATTCTGATTTGAAATTATGAACCTTCGCATACTGCATCCTTGCCTCAAGATAGCTCTGAACAAGAGTAACTAAAGTTTCACGGAATCCTAACACTACCTATGTTTTTCAAGCAAAATTCTATGATTGATAGTGTCAAAAGCTTTTGATAAATCTGTGTAGATAACATCAGTACGCCCTCCATTATCTAGAACTTGTGACAATTAATTACTAAAAACCATGATATTGGGATTATTGTAGCGACAAGCCAAAAAGCCATGCTGCTCTGATGCAATAATTCTCTGGCCCTGATTATAGATAATAATAAAATATATAATTTTCTTTAAAACTATTTAAAATAGTAATACTATATAAACTATTGGCCTATAATTTTTATATTACTTCTATTTCCAGTTTTGAAAACAGGAGTAACACTTTCAATCTTCAACTTTGAAGGAAATTTACTCGACTTTATAGCTAAATTGAAAATGAATTTCAATGGTTTCACCAAAGCTGTAGCACAGCCCTTAACACTTGAAGTTGGAATCGCATGAGGATCCTCTGAGCAGCAAACTTTTAATTGCTCATTAATTGCAGACAGGATAACTTAGTTTATTATAGACAGGTTCAAATTTTTGCGCCCACAGGTTCCCGATTGGAAGTCACTTGAATGTAAAAATGGTGTGTTTTCAACGAGGAGGTATTATTACACACAGTACCATTATAACCTAAAATTTGAATTTTTTCATCAAATTTGACATATAATAGGCCTATATGGATTTATACCGCCACAATGAGCTGAAAACGATGAGCTATTACACGATTAAATCCGACGTACCGTTCAAAAGTTATGGATAAATATTAGAATTATTAAAATACCCGGGTATTTAAAACTCGGGGTAAATACCCAGGGTATTTACCCGGGTAAATACCCAAAATTCATAAATACCCGGGTATATTGGGTATTTATTGAATCATTTATGTTTGTACCCCTGAATATGTTATTATTGGCATTGATGATATATTGGCATAGTAATAGTATTGTTATAATATTATAAAATATTTTCCTGATGAAGTAGGTCTTTTCTGTTCTCTTGGAAATATTTAGCCTAAATAATACTTGGTACAGTCTGTCCAAGCAAAGAAAAAATTCTGGCAAGATGAGAAAATGACTCCAGCTTTAGAAATATTAGTTTAAAAATTATAAATTTGGTATCAAATTATAGGAAACATTCTGATCTACAATTTGATACTAAATTTATCATCTTTAAACTGATATTTCTGGAGCTGGAGTCATCTTGCCAGAATGTCTTCTTTGCTTATACAGACTATACGGTACCATAAAAGAAATCTCAATAAAAAACTGAGTAAATAATCTGTTTTATGTTTTTCCAAAAACATAAAGAACGTGTAATTTTGTCCATAAATAACAGCGCTATCTGCTCCAAAAAATTGATAAAAATTACATTGTTCTTATGGGGCATGATTTTGCCGTTCGGCAGTTGGCCGTCCACTACCATCCACCAGATTCGCTCTTATCAATGGCATAATGTGATGCTTTCTCAACGAAATCATCAATGAAATCATGACAGCACCACATTAGAAAAATAGTGAACATGCTTCTATTTTTATTTCGTTTTATTATGATTTTTCCCTAGAAAATGGATTGCAAGTGAAAAGTGATACATACTAGGTCAAATTCCCCTCTCTTTGAACGCTAAATAATAGTTATTAATAAATAAGATTATTGTCATTTTCAATAAGATTTAACAACACAGAAACAAATGAAATCATAAATACCCAGTACCCAGGTATTTATGTCAATGATGCTCGGAAGTTAAATGCTATTTGTCACTATATAAAACATTTTTGTTTGCATTTTGTCATCATTTCACTATCATTGAAGGCGTTTGAATGCAAAAAGACAATTCAATCTTTTCTAAATTCAATAAAAATGATAAATACCCAGTTTTTGGGTATTTACCCGGGCCTCGGGTAAATACCCAATTTATATTTACCTACCTGCTGGGTATTTACCCGACCCACATCACTAATTGAGCAGAGCGAAGCGAAGCTCTAATGGATTAGGAAAGTCACTCTTTGTATAACTACTCCTCCGGAACCGCTCGACCGATTAAATTCAAACTTGCCATGGTGATAGTAGACATGGACGCCCAGGTTATAGGCTATAGAGCATTTTGAAAATTTGCTTATTAAGGACGAAAAAAGGAAAAAAGGATTGCTTACACACTATTACGATACACATTATTCATGCTCTCTGCACTGCAGGATTGCAACCTAACATCAGTTTTGAGAAACGTTCCTGGTTAGAAAAGTCTATTATGCTCTTGAAATCATGTTGGTATCACTGGCAGAATCGGCTCCTTATCGAAACCCTCATAGCCCAGTGGTTATCGACGTGGACTAGTATTTCACTCTTACCAATCAGGGGGGTTTAGAAACCTGAGTAGAACATTTTTTTTGCCAAATATTTTCAACTTAGAACAACTTCCAATATTATTTTACATAGAAATAAAAGACGACCTTTCAAGATTTGTTTGGTTAAGAGAAAATTAAATTAAGAATTAAAAAATAAAAATTTGAATTAAAATTTAAAATTAAAAAAAAACGGTAAAAAATGTTGATATTTGGTGGGCAGGTTCAGATGAGGTCTAGAAATGTTGTGTTACAATATTTTTGAAATCCGTTCAAGATTAAGCAAGTAATAAGTTTTTAAAAATTGTAGATGTATTGCAAGTTGCATATCTTCCACCTTGATATGACATATCCAAATTGTAAGTTCAATGGTTCAGCAAGATTATAGATGAACTAATCTGGAAGATATTGAATTAAGTTTTAAACTACCTATGTCCAATATACTTTTCAAAGGTTACACTTCATATTAGCGTTTTACTATTTTTCAGAATTTTCGCAGTTTTTCTTAGATTTTTTGAGAACAAATTGGCAGAAAATGTTGAAATTAAGTAAACAGGTCCAAATTAGGTCTAGAAATGCTGTGTTCAATAAATTTCTAATCCCTTCTGAACGGAATTTGCAGGCGAGCAAAGCGAGCCTGTTTGCCTCAGCTGACACTGACAGAGGTTTTGCAGGCGAGCGAAGCGAGCCTGTTTGTCTCACTTACACTGCCTACACTGTCGGGGGTCCAGGGGGCGGAGCCCCCTGGCTAGGCGGAGAAGGCGAGCGAAGCGAGCCTACCGGCTAGTTCTGAATAAAATGGTGCCTGATTTGTCAGGATTCAATGATAAATAACTGAGATATGACTATTTTAATTTTAATTTCAACCTTTCACATTCAATATGGTAGTTTGGAAAAACTTAATGTATAATACGGCCTGCGGCTCGTGCGTAAGTGTTTCTCTTGATGCAGCAAAATCACTCTATGCGTACTGATACACAAATACCGGTAACTATATTGTACTGTTGAAGGAGGCAAAATGGGTTTTTTACCTGATGTCTTTATTAATAAAATTATTTATTTATTTGCATGCATTCAATATTTCTCAACATGCTAACAAACAATGGAAGCTTGTTGTGGAAATACACAAAAATTTTGCCCAAATTTCATCCAATATTATTTTTTCGCGATTTTTCAAGTTTATATTGATTTTCCTTTATAATTTGCTACTGAATAATTATTTTTAACAATCAGAGCACATTTGAGACCTAAAAAGGTACGTCAAATGCTGTATTTTCAAAGTTGAACCACTCATAGAGAAAATGACTCCAGCTCGGTCAATATTGTTTGAAAATGATTGATTTTGTCTCAATCGTAGGAAACATTCTGACCTTCAATTTGAGCCCAATCAATATTTTTTTAACCAATATTGACCAAGCTGGAGTCATTTTATCATCTTGCCTTATTTTATCAAAATAAACACTCACTTGAGAAAACATTCACTTGAAGGTTGTTGCTCCTATTTTATATTCTCATTTCATAACATTACATGGTAATAGAATGAGCCACTTTCACCATCAGCTAGGTTTAGCTAGGCTTAAAATACCGGGATCAAATTTTCGAGTCTACGCTTCAAAAACTTTTGGACAAAAAGAAAGCTCGCTCCGCTCAATTTGCGGCTGCCTCCGCATGCGCTTCCCTAGTAAATATATATAATTTAAAATATAGGGGATGCTTTTGACCCACCCCCAAGAATCCTACGATACTTTTGGTCGGATGAACATTGCTAATGACAGCCTAGGGTTCCAGGAACAGTATTCAAGAAGTATAAGCAAATCCCAACTTTTTTAGTAAGATTTTTGTGTTGAAATAAGCAATTTTTGTGGGTTTTTGAGGGTGTAAGGATTTTCTAAAATCGCTGTAGCACAATAAATATTGAACATAGAAGTGTGAAATTGGTCTCAAATGAAAGAGAAATGAATTTCGCCGAGAGTGATTCTGAAATACGGCTGTACGAGTGCTCAATTTATAATTACAACATTCTTGAGTAAGAAAAATTTCAAATTCTCGATCCTATGAAAAAATTGTATTTCAAAAACGGTTAATGATACAGAGTTGCAATTGGTCTTATTCTTTTCCAAATTTCATTGTCTACAAAAAACGACTTGTAAAATTTTCTCGTCCGATCCTTGGTTCGGCCACAATTCACGAAAAAACAACTCCTAGTAGGTAAATTTTACGTTTTTTCAAAATGGCGGCCGAAGCTCACAGTTGGACTCTTGGGGAATTTTAGTATGTTATTCAGCGCCCTTTTCTGATCATATCTGTCAATTCTCAGCTGGGTCCAACGACCTTTACTTTTTTTGCTTAATTTGACTGGACTAGATAAACTTTTGAGCGCAACAAGAGAAGCTGTTTTGACATGAACAGCTGAAAGAAGCAGAGCTCTACTAGAATCTACTCTAATTTTTGTAAGACCGTTTATCTTTAATCCGACATGGACGTACCCTTGAAATTTATGACCAAATAATTCATAATATTGATTAATTTTCAGTTTTGCCTGGAAGCGGTCACTTATTCAATACTGGAACAACACATCCTGAAGGTAAATTCAAACATCTACAGTTATTGATTCAAATCTATATTGATACTATAATTCTGTGTTGACAATAAAAATGAATCCGCATTATGTTTTAAAAAAGACTTGCGTTATGATTAAACATCCAATCTTAAAATAACATAACTTTTTTCATGCAAATTGACACTGTTTTTCAATTTTAATTAATAATCACAGTACCCTTTTCAGTCATTTTTTAATGCATTACATGCTTCGACTATTTATAGTCATTTTCAAATGCAAATTACTTGTGTATGATTATAAAATCATATAGCCTAGTCTGCGAGATATTTCTTGCGACATGGAAGAAATATCTCGCAGACTATAGTAGATTTCGTAATTATATTTGAGTTATTTGCATTTGAAAATGACTATAAATAGTCGAAACATGTAATGCATTAATAAAATAATATTTGAAAGAGTATTGATAATCTATTGTGATTATCAATTAAAATAAAAAACAGTGATAAGTTATGTTATTTTAAGATTAAGAGAGATGCCGAATGGTCTGTCCTTTGCTAAACTCTCCCACTACCCAACTGCATTCCGTGCTTTACTGGCAGACTTGAGTGAGTGTGAGTGAGCTATCGTGTCACGTACATTACTGTGCTGTTGTGGAAGGGGAAATCGCTTCCCTACCTCTATGTCGCAAGAAATATCTCATGAACTATAGACCTTCTTAAATCTATTAAATCTTTGTAGCCTTGTAGTTTTAGATCAGAGCAAAAGATGTTTTATAGGAAAACTAAAAAAGAATTTTAGTCGGCTGATTATGCTTTTTACAACCTTATATTCATTACAAGAACAAGAGAAACTACAGGCGTTATGCCCAAAACTGTCTTCATTACTGTTTACAAAATAAACCAATAAAGGCTAAGAACATGTAAATTGCAAAGGGTTTTTTAATGTTTGTAAAATGATAGGACGACTATATAATTTTATTTTTTAATTTCATAGACTATAGTTTAAACTTGGCGTCCCTAGTTTTCACAAATGATTCCATTTCGAAATCCATAATCATTTCCATAATTCATTAGGCTACTCTTTTTCAAATAATCTCTTCGAGTTTCAACTTATTATGATAATAATTGTTTCAACAGTGACGAGTACAGTAGTTCAGACAACGCAGGTCGTTCAGAGTGGGGTCAGCAACAACCAACAAGTGAGCAGTGGTGGCGGGCAAGGTGGCGCCGTGTCTCCGGTGCACCAGAATGGCGGATTCACGTCGCTCGGCTCCGGACCCAGTTCGGTGAGCAGCTCCGTCAGCCAGCAGGCGCAGTCGCCCCCTATTGCCAGTGACCACATCAGCCAACAGACATCCTCCTCACAGGCCTCATGGAGCGAATCAAACACGCTAAACCATACACAGCGCATGCAGTCAACTCATGCAATCAACTCTTACTGTAAGTAGCCTACTCTTGGATCCAGAATAATAATTAATATAAGTAGACCTACACTATTAAAAAGTTAGTATTGCGGGAAGTTTGGTAAAAACATAATTTTTAACTTTGAATTTGAATTTAAATTGAAGTTAAATTTCAATTTTTAACATTTTCGTGGTTTAATAATGTTGGCATTCTATTGAAATTATATTGAAGAGCATATATAGAAGGATCGGAAGTATCAAGAGAAATACTTTGTGCCTATTAATTGATGAAATTGAATTTTTACATGAAAATGGAGGGTTCTGTACTGTAACTACCTACTTTAATAAGCAACCAATTGTAAAATACTGATTATAATAATTATAAATTATATTTTATTCATTCGTTATTCACTAATTGAAATTCATTTGAGGTAGAAAATGGATTTTTTAATTTATATTTGAAAAATTGTAATCTAGTTCAAATCATGAAACCTGAGGACTGAATTCCGCTTGGAAGAGAGCAATGTACTAATGCCGGGTTTTTCCAAGCACACTTAAACTTGAGGGACCCTCAATTAATCTTGATAGAACAGCTGACATTTCCTATACTAAGTATAGAATATGTAATCTGTTGAATGTAAACTTGAGGGTCCCTCAAGTTTGAGTGTGCTTGGAAAAACCGGGCATAAATCTCCTAGACTTGTGTAATAGCGACTTTATTTTCACAGCTTGAGTTATCACACTAAAAATGTAATAAGGGTTGATAATTTAATGCTTCATATATAGAATAATTAATTAGGAAAATGTATTTTTCCAGGTTTGCCTGCAAGTGGTCACGTATTCAACACAGCTACATCACAGCCTGAAGGTAAAAGTATATCTCGTAACTAGTATGGAAAAACTGTGTTTAAATTCGAGTTACATTGCTTTCACCCGAGTTGAAAACTAGGGCGAAATTATGTAACGAGTATGTAAACACATTCCCACGTAATTTTTGTTCGATATTTTTGTCGTAGTATGATGTAAGACCAGGTCATATTAAATGAAAATGATAAATCATTGTTCTACAAACATACCCTCTAAACAGCTGGAACTTGTAGGAACAGCTCTTAACTTTCACTACAGACGAAGAGCGACTACCTATTCAAATGCGGCCATTATCGTGCTTTTAAATCAAGATCAACCCAATTAAACTTCAGGAGCGTGTAAAGAAATTCAGCTGTTTTGTCTATAAACAGTAGCTTTTGATAGCTCAATCTTGCTTGATAAGTTGTCGACTTCTTAGTTCTGTGCTGTGACAAAAGTTACAATAATGATACTGATACAGTAAATCTAAATTCACAAAGCTGTCTATTTTAGATTAACTTTGGCCTCAACATGATTCCCTATTATATTTCTTGAATAATTATAATCTCTAAATTGAACATTCAACTTCCGAAACTCAATTAAGCAGATTTCTCTAAACTGAATTTTATACTTCAACCTTTACGATTGCAGTCAAGTTGACTTGATCAAATTTATTAACTTGAATGCAAATACGCATCGTGTAGTTGGGGCATTTCTATTGCATTCAAATCGACTTGATCAATTAGTCATGGCTGCAAGTGCGAAGGTCATATTGTAGTAGCTATCTCTCTTAATCCAAACGATCAAGAGTTTGCCAGAAATTACTAACAACAGAAACCGCTACCTATCTTGATTTTTTATTTTTATGTGGTTTGACAACATTACTCATTTAATTTAATATGCATAATTATCAGAAAGTCACCATCACAATTACACAAAAATATAATTCAATTTCCAATCCAAGTGTAATATAATGTGAATTTCTGTCTATGAATTCTATTTATTTCATAATATAGATCAAAATTACATTGATCTTATAGATCATAACCATAACTCAATATGGAAAGATAGCGTTTTGGACATGTGTCTGTGTTTTCAACTGTAAGTATTATTGTGCTGTCTTGAAAAGATAAATATGGCCGACTCTTACTGCTAACGCCTGATTTGCATCTCTGAAGTTCAATGTCATGAGGTTTTTGCTTATTAACGTGGTCCATGCTAAACATTGCCATGAAGTTTTTAAAAAAAACATGGAAATGTTTTCTCAGATCTCCGATATGAATTTCCATTTCCACATAATTTTTTAAATACAATATTGTGTTTCCAGTTCGAGAAATGACAGGAATGAGCAGTGGAGCGCCGACCTCAGCTGATGCATGTCTGAGTATCGTGCACAGCTTGATGTGTCACCGACAGGGAGGTGAATCGGAGGGATTCGCCAAACGCGCCATCGAGAGTCTAGTCAAGAAGCTAAAGGTTAGTGTCCTGTCCTCCTGCAACTGCTACATCTAACACTGCCGCGTATCGACAGTGCGAGGCATGTGCCGCGAATGCCTCGGGGTGCGTTGATACTTGTGCGACTGGAAAGCAGTCGGTGAGCTGTGACCAATCTCATCTCATATTTTATCCTTTAAATTTAATAGCGAAAGATGTGATTGGCCACAGCTGATCGACTGCGTTCCAGTCGCACAAGTATCAACGCACCGCGAGGCATTCGCGGCAGATGCCTCGCACTGTCGATACGCGGCTTTATACTGACACTTGAGTAAGATAATATACCAATATCATTACTGGTTAATTGGTAGTATTTCGTCCAATGTCATTCAAGGTTCCTTGAATGGGATATGATTGACTTTATTCAATTTGGTAAAGCATTTCATATCTCACAATCTTATTTCCCCCTTTTTTAAAATATGGAAGAATATATTTCAGTTGACCGATAAGAATTCCTAAACAAAATATTTTCACAGATCTTGGTATATTTTCTTGTTGGTTATTCACTATAAACTTGAACTAACTTGTAATTTATCTTCCTTGACAGGAGAAGAGAGATGAACTGGACAGCTTGATCACAGCTATCACAACCAATGGATCACATCATAGCAAGTGTGTGACCATTCAGCGGACGTTAGACGGCAGGTTACAAGTATGCTCAACTTTTTTGCTATCTATACTCAAAATTAGACTATATCGTAATATGTGGTAATGAAATAAGTGTCAAAAGTTTCATTTTTTTGGTTTTTTTTATTGCGGATGGTGCCCACATAAGCATTTTAGCTTGTGTTTGGATAATGGATAAAGAGTGCGAAGGTGATTGATGAATTATACTAATTTATATTTCTCATCTTTTTATTACATAAGTTATAGAAAGTACTTCTTGGGTAGTGAATGTTGTAAGCAGTAACCATTAAATTGATTATGATTTGTGGTGAAGTTTCGGAGCTGTGTCTTTTAAATTTTCAGAATTTTGGAAAATTAGCCTACTCAATTTTATAAAATTTTGTTAATATTTTTTTACTCATCGACTCAAAAAATAATTTTGCTATTTTCCTTCAGGTTGCTGGTAGGAAAGGATTTCCACACGTGATCTACGCTAGAATATGGCGTTGGCCTGATCTTCATAAGAACGAATTGAAACATGTGAAGTACTGTCAGTTCGCTTTTGATCTCAAATGTGATTCAGTTTGTGTTAATCCTTACCATTATGAAAGGGTTGTTTCTCCCGGAATTGGTAATTATACTTTGACCTTCTTTCTTGTAAATATTATCTCTTAATTGTGTTTTGGCTACAACATTAAAAGCAGTAACTTAAATAATCCATACTACTACAGTCTGTGCAAGCAAAGAAGACATTCTGGCAAGATGGGCAAATGACTCCAGCGTAGTCAATATTGGTTCAAAACTTATAAATTTAGTTTCAAACTGCTCTACAGTTTGAGATTGAATATATAATTTTTGAACCAATATTGACCGAGCTGGAGTCATTTTCCAATCTTGCCAGAATGTCTTCTTGGCTTGGACATACTATACCAATATTTGAAAATATGATGGAGATTTACAGCAGTACATTGCTTTGAAATTATTTCATACTATCGGTGTTGATACATAGTATAGAAAAATTCTGTGTTACTACAGAAATTTTGGTAATATTTTAAACTTTAAAGACATTTTATCATTGTTAACTAAGACATTGAAGCTTAAATGTGTTTGAAGTAATTTATATTCACTATATCACTTGTATTGTTCTAAGAAATAAATTAGAATCATTATACCCTTTTATGTAACCTAATTGCATACTGGCCGCGTCCAAGCTCCAAAACCTTGCGAGGAATGCAATTGTGAGTGTGTGTGTATGCATCCGAGTTTTGGCGACTGTGTTCTTTATAATGGCTTGTCTACACTGAAACTGGTTTGCATCTGTGTTTACGTCTCAGGGTTTCAGAGCTTTGACGTGAGCAGTACTATGTACATTTTTCTTGACAAACTTTTATTGGTCATTGACTTTCATCTGATTGATTGATTGTAGACTTGTCGGGGCTGAGCTTGCAATGTCCAAGTCGAATGGTGAAGGACGAGTACTCGGCGGGAGTTGTGGGAGGGGGAGTAGGGGGAGGCGGCTCGAGTACTATGGACGTTGAACCAGAAGCAGGCACCATTCAGCATCATGCCACCCCTCACTACTCCATTTCACCTATGTCCGGTAAGTGTGAATTCCAGCATCAACAAACGTCATTACAATTCAGTAGAATAGAATAGAATTAATTGTCCAAAAAACATGCAAATACATTAGTCAGTAAGAAAGTAACAAGCTATAAATATCATCACAAATTTCAAAATTTGAAATGTCCTGATTTATATCACAGTCAAAATAATGATTAAAGGAATACAAAGGAAAGTTTATCAAACAGTTGGCTAATATTTTTTGAAACCCTTCGGCCTTCAAACAGTTTTACTTTTAATTCTCCAACCGCCAATTTCTTTCTGCTAGTCTGCTTATGAATTTTCAAGAATACTAGAGAATATTAAAAAATGTACTTGAGAATACTACAATACTTGATGATCAAGACTCTTCTACTGTGGGATAAATATTATAATTTGATTTGAGATAGAGTCGCATAAAGCCGGTTTTTATTTACGCATGGTGAAGTATGTATAATTCTATTTATGTGAATGGCGATGATAGTGTGATAATTCATAATATCTAATATTATTGTGTTTGAGTCAAGCATTAATCTCCTTGATTTCAATTTTAACCATACCCTGATTAGTGAAATAATAATATTTTTATTAATTATTGTTGACATTAGAAGATACTAAATCAAAATGTATACATTGTAGTAAATTAAATTTATTTATAATCATGTGTTTGATCAGAAGAACGATATGCATTGCGTAGACTTTAATCACTCAACGGCTTTATGCAACCCTATCTCAAACCAAATCATAATATTTGTCCACATTTAGTCATATAGGTACTTATTTCACATACATTGATCTGTCTTTACTAAAAATTTTACTTAAATTATTTACATATTGTGAGATTTTATTTCTTCAGAGCTCTGCTCCGGATTTGGTAGGCTTTTATTTAATACTCTAGAAAATAAATTCTCACGATTTATCCCACCCAATATACTCCCGATGACATGGTTATATAATATCCAGACCACCACAAGCATAAAAGGTGTTCTTTAATCATGAAAATTTATGATTAAAATTATTATTGCTTATATGCAATATTTTTGTCAAGTTACCAGGCGAGGAAAGTCTAAATAAGCAAGTTAATGTTGAAAATTTTGATTTATTAAATACTTTGAGTAATGAGCAAATTCAATTAATTGTAAGAAATACTGCAAGGTAAATTTATTAAAAGAGTTCATGAAAGAAAGTCTTTGGTTGAATTGATAAATTGTTTTAAAGTCTTTTGTGTGAGAACGTCTGTAACGAATTATTGAAATTATAATAATATTTGAACGGTCTTTTTAATATAAATTCAACTGGTTCTTTGCGTGTGAGACACGTGTAGAATGTACATTTGGCCGCGCACTGAACTATGATTATTCAATGTTTCTCATGCAATTGTGATACCTGATCAGGATTTAAATATTATTGCAACACTCACTTGATCGGCTGGTCAGTCTAGTATTTGAATAATTACCGGTAAATGGACTCCTCGTGGATGAAGCAGCGACGAATTTGCTTTCACATTCACGTGAAGTTCACAATTTCACAGACTATTTTAAGACGGTTCAAATATTTGACATTTAACACGGAAACATTAATACAAGAAAGCTATTACCCAATTTCAAGTGCTACAGTGAAAAAATAGGAACTTATTTAGGATTATCACAGATAGAAATTAAATAATTTATGTAGATCAGGAAATCATTCTAGTCTTGAACCGTCTCTCTCTCTCTCTCTCTCTCTCTCTCTCTAGAAGAATTCTTTCTTCCCGGAAAAGGGTTCCTCCTGCAGCTGACGACAGATTCTTTGGCAATTAGCCAACTTAAGAAATTAATCAATTAAGATACCTGCAGTTATGACAAGACACTGTAGCACATGAAAAATATTAATTACAGCCAAATAATTCCAAATTGAGTTAAGGGCGTGAGTGAGCTATGCATGAGTTACATAAATAATTTTTATAAAATTATTTAAAATAAATTTGTGATACAATAATATGAGCATTATGATTTGGCGGGATAACCTCTTAGCCGGTGTACCGGCACCCACGTGATGACAAGAGAAGGGTGAATTGTGTTTGAGTCATGACGTCATGAAGGCGGGCGTTTTTGAATTTTCAAATGCTCTAGCTTGAGTTAATTACTGCCAGGTAAAATATTCCCTGACAATATAAACTTAAATTATTCTCTTCTGTGTTATATAGAAATTAACTTGAAATAAAATACAAGAACAATGTATTGTATTCGCTATGAGCATCTACCGTGCTGCGCTCTGGTGGATTATCGTATGTACTTTTCTACGCGTTTTAGCATACAAAGAATAGCGCTAAATGGGAAAAACGCATTTATAATTAGAATGGTATTATTTGCTGCTTCATGCATTTCTCAGTAATTGGAACAGGATATTTGGGATATGAATGTTAGTTATTGATAGTATTATAGCTCATTATATTAGAAAAATCCTAGTTTTCAAGTATTTGAGAGCAGACAACCGCAAACAGATGTATTTGAGAGTCGACAAAAACTTTGAGATAACAGCTGACAAGTTATCTTACACGAAAATGAAAAATTGGCGCAAGCTCACATTTATTTGAAAAATTGAATGACATGAATATTCCTTATTAAAACATAATTAATAGAGTTTTTGCGTTGATACTAACAGCTTATTAGATTAACTAACATAAAAACTATTCATGTACATTACCTCATGTACAGGTTAGAATGGAGCACTCCATGGTCCTACTTGATCGATAAATTCTTTTGCACGTAAACAAAACAATTAGGTTAGCTTCACCTATCAATATTCATTCAATGCATTGAACCATTCTTTTTATTGATGAAACTTATGTATGGCAACTGGAAAAGTGTAGAACTTGAAATTTCCATTGCGTGTTTTATTTTTACAATCCAGAACACAACAAATTCTCCAGGACATTATTTTAGGTTTAGCCCTATCTCCTCCAATGTTAATTCACTCAATTTTTCCCGAAATGATCCGCCAATAGCGCCTCGATCGCCAAAAATATCCTTTCCACCCACTTTCACACAGCGAATACCTCCTTAATAGGACTATATTAAGTATTTATAGTTCTACTAATCCTGTAGTACTTTATAGTTCCTTAATCTTCATAAGATATCTTATGAAGAGTTACCGTCAGCTGACGTCACGTCAAAGTGATAGCTGAATTTCAAATATTGCATCTCCATAAACCTCATTGGCTTCTTCATTCATCAGATGAGTCATCTTACCGGAATTATCTAAGAAATCTACCAACAAAATTAAAAAATTTCCAATTATCATTTTTAAATCATTTCTTTAAATGAGAAACCTTCGGTTGAAACAGAAATTTAAATTTATAACCTAAAATTTTGGATTGTGTTTGAAATACCAAGGGCTGCGCCTATTTTTTCTTGCCAATTTGTGTTTCTAATTAGATAAATAAATAAACAACCCAGTTCCAATCCTTCAAGAAGCCTGTCGATGTTTAGAGTGGCTTACCTTGAAAATTATATCTTGCATTTATTGGTAGAAGAATCATGAGAAACTTTTAGAGTATTCTTAAAAGAAGAATTTGTTATAATTTTCTGTTGAGAATACTACAATACCTGATAAAACTCAAGAATACTTGAGAAAACTCGAGAATATTACAATAACTGATGATCAAGAATCATTTTTACTGTCACAAACAATACATAGAGTTGACATTATTGTTGCAGCAGCAAGCACAGTAGTGCAGACGACGCAGGTTGTGCAGAGTGGAGGCAGCAGCATCAGCAGCCAGCAAGTGAGCAGCGGGGGCGGCCAAGGCGCCGTGTCTCCCGTACACCAGAACGGCGGCTTCACGTCAGTCAGCTCCGGGCCCAGTTCGATCAGCTCTGTCAGCCAGCAGGCGCAGTCGCCTCCCCTGCAGAGCGGCCCACCTCCACAAACCGATCACATCAACCAACAGACATCCTCTTCACCGGCTACATGGCCAGAATCCAACAACCTCACCCATACACAGCGTATGCAGCCAACGCATCATAATGCTTACTGTGAGTAACCATCACCTGTTCTCGACATGAAAAATGCGACTACAAGTCGTAGTCTTTCCATTACTACAAGTCATGAGAAAATGTCGAGCACACAATAGAAACACGAAGTTGTATAGAGCAACGCACACACGCATACTAGCCAGCTCATTTTTATCTGCGTTTCCGCTCACAACTACTTGTTTCAATTGCATCTTGTGCAAAAAAACTTTGATTGTCAATAGCGGCTGGCTTATTAGTATCACATTAGATTTTCTAATGTGCGGTTTTTGCTATTCATTTTTTCTTCATATTCTGTATCGAAGTCATGGAAAACATGACCACATCAGTTATTTTTCAAATTTAGTCTGCCATTTTGGATTCGCCATTATTTTTAAAAATGTAAGATTATCGTGAAACACATGACTTCGATACAGAATCTATGGCGAATTTCACAGAACTGGCCAATCAAAAGTAACACAGTCAATGTTCATACTATGATTATACACAGTCTCTATAGTCAGATCTAAAAATATAATTTTCAAAGGAAGGGTTAGCTGGAAGTGCGACCTGCGACCTTGTTTTACCTTACACGCTTGTGACTAGGTGTATCCCCAACAACTTCTTGGAATACCATCAAGGTGACTGTCCTCCTTGGGATGGGAAAAAGTAATATTGTCCTATTGATGCTTTTAGTATAGGTCAGCTCGACTGCCTGTAGGCTTGATCATTGTTGATCAGTATCTACTTTATGCAAAGAATTTGAGTGGCTCGTTGGAGGAAGTGATAAGGCGTCGGTCTGACCACCATAAGGCGCTGATTTACCACCAATAATTTTCAAGATAGACGCATTTTAACACAAAAAATTGGTGTTTTCCCGGTATATAGAAATAAGCTCGAAGTACTTAGGTTAATGAAATTCTTCAATTTTGTTTGAATTGAACATATAGTATATGAAATAGAACCGCCTTTTGAAGCTGAAAACAATGAGTTATAGTTTGTTAAGATCCGTTCACTTTTACGAAAGTTAGGGATGTCCTTAGGTTATTATCCTTGAAGGGTCCTTTCTACTGCAAAAAGTCTAGATTTCGAGCAGTAAAATAAGTATTCTGATGAGAAGTGATCCATATAGACTACCAGATACCACCTTGAATATAGTTATTACTTTGTATGTATTTTAGCATCAAAATATTGACAAAAACCACCTGTAGCTGAATTTGGAGGAATTCCATTCTTGGAAAAGTGATTGTTAAACATCCAAAAATAGGTCAAATATCAATATTGATATGTTATTTGAACTCTACTTCTCATGCTCGACAACTTTTAGGGTGAGGGGGTAGTGGATTTATTTACTTTATGAGTTACATCACATTTAAAAGCAGTTAGGAGAATTTTTGGGTTTTTTTAAAATGGGAGTTTTGATCAAATGTAAAAAATGTTCTATTCGGCCGATTTTCGTTTTCTTTTTTTCAATCGACGCAGTTTTTAGTCCTCTTCAATTTCTATTCAGAGCACTTTTCACGAGGATCAACCGTTTTCGAGTTTTATGCGAAAAACTGAAAACTTGTACCTTCTATAGTAGGCTATACTGAGGAAAGGAACAAAATATGTAGAACGCTTGAAAGAAGTTTGATGAGAGTAGGTGCAACATTGCCATATATGCCTATAATAAATCAATTCAACATGAATTTCATTTACAAATTCAGTATACAGTACATGTATTAAAGAATATACATAACTTGTGAAAGTCTGTGTGTAGGGTATATATGAAAATTAATTTTAATGTTTTATACACGTGAGATTTTTTTCTGAGGGTGATTTTTACTATGGGCTTCTAGGTCAGTGCGTGGGTAATGAGAGATGACGACTACTTTTTAGGCAGTCGGGACTGATGGCTCATTGTCTCCTCCGAAAAACGGGGTGGCAGTATTTACTGTATGTGATTGTGCTGTGGTCAAAAACTGTTCCCTGCCTGAGATTTGAACCTTTGGTTATCAGACCGGCGCGTTATCACGGAGGTCTCATTTGTTGCAATTTCCATCATACTGCTCTCGTGCAATCTACTATAACACTGTATCGAACATTACTGAGAAAGAATCCAGGATAGTATGATACCAGAAAGCTAAAATTAGGGTTTTCACAATGGGACCTTAAAATCCCCCAAACAGTTAATCAATAATCACACAACATAATTGTGCTCAAGCTCCTAGAAAGTAGTTTAGTAAAAAAGACTAATATGAAATCCGGCAACCAGCTGGTAGGCCTAGGCCGTTCATGGGCTGTTGAGCCAGACAGATAGACAATATGAAATCAACTGACAATTTCTAATCCAAAAAAACTTTTATTTTTACAGTGACAAGTCCAGTAGTTCAGACAACGCAGGTGGTGCAGAGTGGAGGCAATACCAGTAGCCAGCAAGTGAGTAGTGGTGGTGGGCAAGGTGGCGCCTTGTCTCCCGTGCACCAGAATGGCGGCTTCACGTCGCTCGGCTCCGGACCCAGTTCGGTGAGCAGCTCCGTCAGCCAGCAGGCACAGTCGCCTCCCCTCCCCCCTCCCGACCAGCAGGCCACCTGGACCGGATCCAACACTCTCACCTACACGCAGCGCATGCAGCCACCTCATCCCAATCCTGCTTACTGTGAGTCCAACAACCTCATGTTATAGTAATTAGGAATGGTATCAAAGAAACAGGTGCAGCTGAATTCTTAATTCAAGTCTTGTACAGTACATGATACAGGCATTTCACCGTACAAGCCGCCAGCGCTGCGGATCAGAAAAACTAGTAGTTTAATAAGCAATAATGAAATGAATTTTTATGTGATTGAAGAAAATCTCATAGTTTACATAAATATAATGGATTTGTTTCATCAGATTCGTGATTGTTTTCAGGGGGACATGGTGTCAGCTCAGAAGTATCAATGACTGGACTTTTATCTACGCAACCTGCTCCTGAATATTGGTGCTCAGTTGCTTACTTTGAACTAGACACTCAGGTAAACGAAACTGAATATTCTATTTCACATCATTCATTTTTCTGCATATTCATTTTATTTTCTATTTATTTCTTTGTCAGAAACATTGCTCTTTAATTTCTAGAAGTATATCAAATCAATTTATTCAGCTATGAATACCCATTGAATGTTGATGACATCTAGTTATGTCAAGAGTGATATCAAAATCACTCTTTCAATGTTTTTTATGTTTTTTAACAGAGTACTTTTGTTCTCAGTTTACTTGATTGAACCAATTTTTATATTCTTTTTAATATCATCGTCTTTTCATCTTTTTTTATGATTTTCTCTAAGGGCGTATCAAAAAATTCCTATTTCAGTTTTACAATCGAAATTGAAATGACTATAATTTCGAAACAGAATTTCAAAACTGATTTCAAATGATTTCAAACCGATTTCAAAACAAATTTCAAATGCCTTAAAGGCTCTCATTATGCAACCGTTGCACAAACTACTATTATATCTTCTTTGAACTTACATTCTTATTTGAATTAAATCATGTAATTCTACCCCAAGATTTACTTATTCTATACAATGAAGAGACAAGTAAATTGTCAAATACACAGATTTGAATCGATGGTTTTAATTTCTTGTCTTTCCATTTAATATGGATTACTACCACAATATCACCTTCAACTACTCAAGTTTATCTATTAAAAAAGTTATTGAATTAAAATTTATATCTATATTTGTCAATAAATTTGCCTTTTTTTAATTTTGTAGGTTGGCGAAACGTTCAAAGTGTCGTCGTCATGTCCGAATGTGACAATTGATGGTTACGTGGACCCGTCGGGCGGCAACCGATTCTGCTTGGGCGCACTGAGCAACGTGCATCGGACAGAGCAGAGCGAGAAGGCGAGACTGCACATTGGGAAAGGCGTGCAGCTGGACGTGCGGGGGGAGGGCGACGTGTGGCTGCGCTGCCTCAGCGACCACTCTGTGTTTGTGCAGTCGTACTACTTGGACAGGGAGGCCGGCCGGGCACCCGGCGATGCTGTGCACAAAATCTATCCAGTGGCCTACATCAAGGTGTTTGACTTGCGCCAGTGCCACCGGCAGATGCAGCAGCAGGCGGCGACAGCGCAAGCAGCGGCTGCAGCGCAGGCAGCAGCCGTCGCCGGCCAAATCCCCGGGCCCAACTCTGTCGGCGGAATCGCTCCTGCCATCAGCTTTAGTGCTGCCGCCGGCATCGGTGTCGACGACCTGCGTCGCCTCTGCATACTCAGGCTCAGCTTTGTCAAGGGCTGGGGACCCGACTATCCCCGCCACTCCATCAAGGAGACGCCTTGCTGGATTGAGGTCAGCTCCACTGTTGATGAACTTTGAACCCCATTTTTTGGCATGATATTTTTCTTCTGAGATGGATAATCTCTTAGACTTGTGCGTGGGTAATGGTGATGATTATCCAATCATGAGAAATAATGACTGCTTTTTAGGCAGTCAGGACCGATGGCTTATCGTCTCCCTTAAAAGACGGGCTGGCCGTATCTATGTGATTGTTCTCTGGTCAAAATCTGGTCCTCGGACCGTTGTCCTTCGACCCCAGATCATCGCGTTATCACTTACTCCAACAAGCAAGTCTCAGGCTTACCTGCACTGAAAAAGTTCAAATTTAATGTACTTCATTCATTATTTTTTATTTGCAAAGTTATAATTAATCTGAATTTTGTTATCTATTTAAATAGAGTAATATAATCTACTATATGTCTTTTCTAGAGTAAAAGTTTAGAATCATGAATTTAAAAAATTGAGTAATTTGGAATTCTGAGAATGCATTCATTTCAAAAATTTTGATTCTGTTACCAAAAAACACCAGAATCCGAATTTCTTAGAAATTCCAAGTCTAATATTTGGTATTATTTCTATCAATTTAAGCCGGTTCGGTATTTGCAGCTTTCCATGAATTTTCCAATTTAGTCATTTTTAAATTTTTCAATTCACATCCTTCATTAGATAGGCCTACTTCATCTCTAGTTCAATATTATTGAGCATGGAAACATCGGCATTATCTGAATGTTATATCAAAATGGAATTTCTGTATCAACACACCCAATTGAGTCAATATAATTCTCTATCTATTTATATAGTATCACATATTTATTTATTTATTTTTGTCGATTGATTGTAAAACTATAATCCAAAATTTCAATTGTTTTCAGGTACATCTTCATAGGGCCCTGCAACTCCTGGATGAAGTCTTGCACACGATGCCAATAGATGGAGCCCGAGCCATGTAGTAAGTATCATCGTTTAAATAAACACGTTCTCAGTGAGATTATCAGTGTGTTCCTTTGATTTATTTAAAACAAATTTATTTGTTTTCCTACTATCTATAAAATAATTATCTTCCTGCTAAAATTTTATTTTCTGTCTTGAATTCCGCTTCATAAAATTCCCAGATGGTACACACTCTTGCTTATTTCCCCCCAATTAATAGTCAATATTGTTCATTATTATTGATTTCTTCTTTAAATTATATGAAAAAAATTTCTACTGGAACAAGTTTAATTCATATATTGATCATAGAATAAGACCCAAAGTACCGGTAATTAAGTTGAACTATGAAAAAATGGACTAGTATTAGTTGTAGAATTAAGGTATCTACACAAAACACTAATTTCCTGTTGCCTTTTTTTATGTTATTGCCTTATGTTGATACAGAATTAAATAGTTGTTTACAATCTTATTGTAAAGTTAACTAAATTAATTATTCTCAACTAGCTTTCGCCACTCATTATATACATTCAAGAGTTTATATCGCTACATAATTATTTAAACACTCTTTTAACAATTATTATTTTTGCAGGTGATCCTATTTAATCAACAGTTGAGCGAAACACAAAACTTCCACGCCAGCATTATCATCCTCTCAGGCCAATTCAGCTCAGTATAGAAGATTCCAAAGAATCGAATTGACTTACATGGTGAGAAAAAGGACTGAAGTAACTCACATGTTTCAATCAAACCAATTGATACAAACTGAACAATAAACATTATGAAATATTCTTGATACCAGCTCAGGTAGTAAGTATCGCCAGAGGCTCTTTGTCATCTATGGAGCCACATTTAATGACAATTATTGAGTTTTCTACTGGGTTGACGGCAGAGATCTGAACAGGAAGGAATACACAGATTTGAACATCAATCTTATAAAAATGCAGTTTTATAAAATTGGACTAATCCTTTTAACTCACATAGTTTTTTTGCTGCTGATGATGCAAGTCTATAATGGGCGAGTGAGTAGTAGGGTGGAGGATAATACACAAAAATGCTAGTCGGAATGAGAATCTGACCCATGACCAGATGCAGTAATAGAAGACTAGAGCTGCAACCTTGATTTTTGAAAATAATGTTGTTGAGAGACCTGCTCGACGCTGATAACACCGTTCTAAGCCAAAGGTATCTAAGGTATGTAGTAGATGAGTTCCAGGATGATGATGATAATAATAATCATTATTATTGGTATCATTCATTATTTGAAATTTGAATTTTGTACTCGCCGAGTTGTAGTGCTTCAATTTTAAAGACTTATGTCGACTCATGGAAGTGTCTATGTACAAGCTGCAAGCTTCTTGTTTTTATATTGTAAATTTTAAGTGATTCATCACTATTTGAAATAAGTGCTACTTAGAATGTTAGCGCATAATTCTAGTACTTAGTAGGCTAGTTTACATTCATCTAATTAGTTTTGAAAATTTTATACTATGCTTTTTCGATATATATTATGTGTGTATAGGCCAGTTTATATGTATGAGACCTCTTACTGCAAAACTTACAGTATTATTTACTATCAACTTATTTTGATCTATAATGACTGCCATGTATTAGGCAAGGGATGACAACATGGGAAGATTCTTTGAGATTCCTTTATATACCAGTCCCACGTACGGGTCACGGCTCACAGCAAGCCAGAATTTTGTACAAAACCTCGTCCTCAGCTTGAAGAACAGGGATCTTTCTTAATATATTTGCCCACAGGTGACCCATACACAGGACTGGTATATAAAGGAATTGATTGTATTCAATTGTATTAATTGTTTGACATTTAAAGGTAATAATTGTATTCTTTTCACATATCATCTACTGGATTGATTAGTTTAATTGATTAATTATCACTCAACAATTCAAGCTTGAAACGCTCAGTGGTCGTTTAGTGGCTGGCATCAAACGACCACTTGCATGAAGCAGGCTGGCTTCATTCGGTAAAGCCATGATGGTGCCTATTGCCAAAAAAATCTGCTGACCAACAACGTTCAGTCCGATTGTTTGAACCGATTGTACGCAAGTGATATGTTTGGTGCCAGAATGTCTGACCTGTGATTATGTCATGTCAGCTCACGCGGCAAATATTTCCATTCACTCTTTCCTCTGCAATAATGACTTACAACACAATTTAATGAATTTATGAAGTCTTTGATAGCCATTTTGTGTGGAAGATATTTCCTGGATGCATAATATCCTGCTCTTTTTTCTTTAGGTATTTCACCTCTTATCAAGAATTGTTTCCTGATATTAACTAATCTGTCCTTTTTCTGAGAAATATGTTCATGAAAGCTTTTTTGCAAACTGTAAGTTGTTGATTGTTTTGTGCAGTAATGTAATACTCAATACTCACAGATTTCCCTCTTACTAACTCGCCATTCTTCTTCTTTTTAGGAGTTGTCAAGTCTATGTAGTTCAAGATAACTGTGTCTTGTACAACCTTTTAGGCATACTTGTACACTGTCCTATGTGTGAATTTGATATCTTGTCTTGGCTTACCTCTATGTCCACATCTAGGATAGGTCGGCAATCCTGCTGGTTTGTATCTGAAACAAAAGAAGATAACCAGAAAGTCAGTAGGCTATTGTGAACACCAAAAATTAATATAAATATTAAATAAACTAAAAACATATCAGGTTGAAAGTCTGTTATAGATCAAATTGAAGAGCATTATATTTGACCCTAAGCTTTGAACCATCCTCCAGGAGGTATTGGGAATGTTTTCTCTTCCCCTTCCATCATCCTCTCCTGGTCTCCAACAGTTCTTTTGGGCTGGGCTCCATCCGAGCTATGTGCATTGCTTCCCCCACAATCTCTAAAGGATGCAGCTCCAGTGAGAGCATCTCAAAATCAAGGCTCAAGTTGCCTTCAAGGTGTTTCTTTCTAGCTTTAAACTCATCACATTTAGAGCACGAATCTTTCCTTGGGTATCCAAAGCCGAAATTATATTCTGTGTTAAACACATTCTTGTAGAATTTGTAAGATACCGGATTATTTGGATATAACTCAGAGTACATTTTATACAGTTTGTTTATGTTAAGTTCTTCAGAAAGGTAAACTTTGCTGGATTTTTTCAAACTATAATGAGATTTACGTCCTCTCAAAGATGAAAGATGTTCATGGACCTTATCTTTTGTTTCTTGTGGTTTAGCATGTTTTCTGTTCTTTTGTTTACCACGATTGTCTACTGGAGCTTTCTCAGTTGTATTCAACGATTTCTTAATGGTATTAATTGTCTGATTTGTTATCCCATGCAATGATACAAACGCTTTTTGACAAACTTTGACTTTAATTATTTTTCCATCTGGGAAAACCCTAATTTTGTATTCATATGAAAATTGCTTGAGAGAAATAGATTCCTCTTCACTCATTCTTGGCCTACGTTGTTTAATCGGCAAAACACTTATATTATTAGTCCTGTCAAATGTTCCATTCGTTTGTTGTATTCCCATATTAGATTGAATTGTTTCAATAGTTCATCCCTTTCTTTTTCTGTGATGATTTCAAAACATTTGTAGCGTTTACAAAGACAAGGAGGCTATGGTGTATAGTATCTGGTGTAAATGATATCGACTTTGGAAGTCGATTAATCGAACTCAGCAAGCATTCGATATTATCGAATGTTGCCATTCAATATCGATATCGATAATCACTATCGATACCGATTTATCGATAATCACTATCGATACCGATTTATCGATAATCACTATCGATATCGATTTTCTTCACTGAAAAAAACACCTGTTAACGGTTAATTCAACAGAACAAAAAAGAGTATCACTTTCCAGGGTAAACAACACTAATTGGTTTTGAAAAATGGTCCTCAATTGCCATTTTGGCCTCTTTCTGGTAGAGATATTTGCAAAGATGATCACTGATCAGCCAGAATTTTCCGGATTGAGGCCGGTTTTCAGTGTTCTCTTCAAGGCTCGCCAGGAAGATTCTACAGTTTGACTGTTTGCACCTGTTAAAGGATCAATGAAATTTGTACTGTGATTCACAGTAAAATGATTGTATCCACTATTTGTTAGACCAAAATAAGCCTTCCGCAGATCAGTCACAATTGTTGTGCCAGGTGCAACATGCTTCACAATCAATGGAATCAGAGTCTCGACATCTCTCCGGTTTTCTGGACAAATCTCCAACCTAGATCTACCTCCCCTTCTCTTTGTTCCCTCATTTTCAATGTCCGTATTGATCTCAATCATTCCCAACACCCAAACTCCCTCTTTCACCCTTCCTCTATTATACTTCCTCTTTCCAATCTTACACTCATCTATCTCTACAACAACTCCTTCTCCCCCCAACAGCTCTTCACTCTCAATCTTTTCATCAATGAAGCAGAAGCAAACCTCTGCAGTAGGACAGCCAATTAGAAATTGTATACCTACTACGTTTGCAGGAGGCCAATCTTATCTCTCCAATTAAAAAATCATAACACTATTAATACTAAAGAAATAAATTAAACTTGTAATATTTGACAAACCGAATTTAGAATGTTCAAAAAAAGTGTTTTCTAGAGCATTCTTCAGAAATACATGAGTATTGCCTTCAATGCTTCTTATGCAAACAAATCTTATTGAATTATCACCTCTTACTTCGATCCTTGTCAATTGTCCACAAACTTCACAATTTGGATTTTTTGGAATTGATTTTTTTTTTAATAAAACACAGTTTTCAGTAGAATGTAAAACGTTAATACATGAAGATTTGCGATAAAAATTTTCAAGATCGTCAACAACCTCCATTGCAAACAAGTGAAGTGAAGCATAAATTGAAAAAAAATGAATTATAAATATCAATAGTGGTCATCGATATCAATATTGAATGGCAACATTCGATATATCAAATGCTTGCTAAGTTTGATTAATCGATTTTTAAAGTAAATATCATTTACACCAGATACTATACCGTAGCCGACAAGGATCCCCAGGCATGTGAGACATAGCATGGATTCTTTTTTTTAGCTCTACAGCCCAATGTGGGCTTTGGCCGCCTCCACTACAGCTCTCCACGCTTCTCGATCTTCAACCATTCCTCTACATCCCATTCTTTTGAGATCATCTCTCACTTCATCTTCCCATCTTATCCTTGCTCTTCCCTTCTTCCTTCTTGAATGAAGCTTCTCCTTGAATATTATCTTAGGCATTCTGTTATCGCTCATTCTAAGGACATGCCCAAACCATCTAAGTCGCTGCGACTTAATTAAGCCTTGTGCAGACCAATGCGTCGCGAACTTGTTGCGGTGGTTCCAAGAATTTGGACTCCGATTTCGAGACGAAGGTTTTGGTGTAAAATATTTGTAACGCTGGGGCGCGCACACTGATGCAAAATAATTGTAACTTATAGCGCGGGAGTATTTGAGTATTTAACCTAACCAACCTAATGTTTCGATAGTAGGGTAGAAGAGATACCTGAAATTACTATAATAATGATGCTGTAATACAATAATAATATCCTGAGCTATGATAAAACCTACTAGTAAGGTACCTAATAACTGATCAAAAGCTCAATTAGCCTATTAAAGTAAACTGAAACTTACCTGGAACATGGAAAGCTTTTCCAATATCACACCAAAACTTATATTTTTCTTTTATATTCTTGTAATCTATGTGATTTAAATCATACATAATATGGTATAATAACAAATCATCATATTTGGTATTTGAAAATAATCTCCAACCATTGCTCAGTGTTGATTTCCAAAGTGCCAAGAGTTGACTTTCTTCCTTTTTGGTTGTCTGTTGACTTGCAGACGAAAATTAGAGTTAGTTCCTGAACGAGCCACAATATTCGCATGTGAAAGTCGCGACAAATGCTGCATGCAGCATTTGCTGCAAATATTCGCAAACCAAATATTTTGCAACGCATTGGTCTGCACTAGCTTATACACCGCAATGGTTTTAAATTTCCGTCCGGCAAGTTCTCAGAATTGAATTTGCACCGCAACAAACCTTTGCAATGAAATCGTGTTGGTGTCAGTGGCGGCTCCAGGGTAGAATTGTTGGTACAGCCCAAATAATCTCATCAATGAAAAAACCCCCCCTACGCCCCTCCACCCTACTTAAAAAGGGCATTTTAACTTGTGTATGATAACAACTTGAATAAAAATGAAGAAGAATATGAAATAAAGATACTAAGATATTTCATGTAATTTGTTGATATTTAAATATTCAATGTAGCTCAAAATTATAAGCTACAATGGTGTAGCTTTATATTGACATGTTTGTGGAAATATGAGTATATCAAGGATTAGATTATTATTTGTGTTGGTATAAAAACAGAAGTTAGTTGTCATACAAAAATGAGTCCAATGTATGAAAACCGTGAATATATTATTTAGAAAATAAGAGCATTATTTACATTTATAAGGAAAATATATTAACATGAAAGCAAGACTCGCCATTCACCGTATGCTATTTTTTGTAAATGAGATCCAGTTTCCTGTTCTTGATGGCAGCAAACTTATCAATGATGTCTTCATGGAATGGTGTGGTGTTGATAAGCTCTTTCAGAAGTACTCTCTCAATTGAAATAACGGCTAGATCGTTTAGGCGGTCTTGTCCTATGGAATTACGCAGGTATGTTTTCACTCTCTTCATACAGGAGAATGATCGCTCCACTGAACAGCTGGTTGAAGGGATGGTTAAAATTAGTGAAAAAAGTTTATACGCCTCTTTGAAAACGTCTCTTGTGTCATTCTCAATAAATGACTGTGTTATTTTTTCAAGGCTGAGTTCTTTGTAGCTCTCATCAGAATAGATGAACAAAAGTTCATTCTTCAGTCTAGTGAAATCAAAAAATGAACCATACGTATTCCTCAGATTATCAAGAGCCTGCTGAGGGAAATCCTGAGAAAACTTCTGGAATCTGGATGCATCGGCCAGACAAAGAAAGCTAATTTTGTCAAAGTCTTGGAATCGTGTATTAATCTCCATTGATATATAATCCATTATTTCAAAATATAGCAATTTCAACTTCTGTTTGTACTCTTCTTTTGAATTCACACCTCTCTTCAGTTTCACTTCTGATTTCTGTTCGGCTAGTTCAAAGTATGATTCAAAGCTGGTTTCATTCCTTTTTTCAATAATGATTTTCTTTGTTGAATCTAGTTGTCTAGCACAAAAATTAATGTCCAAATTCTTTTTCTGTAATACTTTGAATAAAATGTCACAAACATGGAAAATGTCGTTAAAAACATGTGATAGAAACGTAAAAATGAAAGAATTGAAGTCTTTTAATAGCCCCCTTGCCTGCTGAATTGCTAGAACATCACATGTTGGGTCATCTATGAGTTTTTGAAAAATTTCTTTAAACCCATCCCAGTTTTCAACAATAACTTTCAACACTTTACTATGTGATGTCCATCTTGTGTCAATGCCAGACGGTATCCGTTTCATAATGGCTGAATCTGCAATGTATGTTCTTTTGGCTGATAAATGAAAAAATGATGGCACAGAACAAATAGTGGAAAAAATACTCTACACTCTTTGATGCAGCTGATGCTTTGTTTTAATACTATATTTAATCTATGTGCAAGACAGTGTATGAAAATTGCCTGAGGTGCAGATTCCTTGACCTTTGCCTGTAGTCCACCTAAATGCCCAGACATCACGCTGGCACCATCATAACATTGCGCTATTAATTTTTCTGGGAATGAAAACTTTCTAATTGTAGAGTCCAGTAGAGAAAATAAAGCATCAGCTGTTCTGTCCAAGCTAAAATCGAATAAATCCTAGGAATCTCTCAGCCACTTTCCCTTTTTTTATGCAAATCTTAGTATAATGGAGCACTGCGATGATTGTGTAATATCAGTAGAATCATCAACTTGAATAGAAAAAAATCACAATCCAAAATTTCAGTTTCAACAACACCTCTTAGATGATCGGAAATAATCGAAAGTAGTTCATTTTTGATTGTCTTAGAATCACCACTAAAAACATTTACTACAAACATCAAATGGACATGTTTGTAGTAATAAATTTAAAAGCTCTTTAAAATTCCCCTTATTAATAGATTTATTAGATTTGTCATGTCCTCGAAAAGCTAATTCCTGTTTAGATAGAAACAGTACAGCATCAATGGGTAACTTCATCACTATCCTGTTCAGCCTAACATTTTCGTTGAATTTAGAAATATACAAACAATAATTGTCATTCAAAGCATTTGAAATAGTGTTCATATTTTTTCTTAGATTTTTCAGACCAATAGCATCTTTGATATGTTCTGCAGACCCTTCATGCTTTTGGAATGATTGCTTAGCACTGCTTAAATTATCAAAGCCTGAAAAATTCCAAGTTCCTTGCTTCACTCCAACAAGGAGACAGTCCCAACAAAAAAAGTTTATTGAGGTATGAGCTACCACATAACCACGAGTTAATCTTATACCATCCGAATTAAAAATTTCTTTGGTGAGAACCACTCCCATCAGCCGATTTTTGTGTCACTAGAATTGGTTGAGGTCTTTCACAGGCTAACAAGTCTTTTTTATCCTCTTCTTTCCACTGAGAAAATGGCGTTTCAATTAATGATACAACTAAATCGTGTTTAGGCTCCATGGTTGATTAATAATTAATACTCATAATCACAACAATTCTCACTTCCAAACAACATCATAATAATTATCACGCGCGGTTTCATAACATAGGCCTAACCTCAACTAAGAGGCAAAGCGGAAATGTGGACGCAAGCATGGAGTGAAAGAAGTGACACTGTAGTAGCAGGGAAATAATAGAGAACCGTGTCACAGGGAACTCTCTAGTTGAGTCCACTCTACTCTACTACTAGCTCAACACGTTAAATCCAGGGCAGCCAAAATCAAATTCACAGGAAGCATGCAGCACCTAGCCTGTGACTCATCATTTCTGGCCACACTGAAGCTATGCAGCGTGAAAGCCATTGTCATGGCAACCAAGTAGTAGGTACTGCACGGCTGTCGATTCTTGAGTTGGGATGTACCGTGCCTGCGCCTGGCTTATTGGCAGGAAGACTCAAGTCTCCAGCATGCCAAGCTGAAAAAACAGAGTTTTCCCGTCCATCACAGAAAATTTTGGTTCTCCAATGCAGACACAACTCGAACGGTTTGCCTGCTTGCTGTGTAGATTCTGCACGATAATCACTCTTTATTCACAGCAAGAAAGCATATCTAAATCAAATATATTGCATAATACACTCTTATTCAGTAGTTGCTTTAATATATGAAATTCAATTACTTTTTCTTGAAAAGTTGGTACGCCCAGCTGTACCTAGAGTCCCTGAAGAGCCGCCCCTGGTTGGTGTGCACCTGGGGTAAATCTGATAATATTATGGCCATTTATCAAATATTCTAATTCCGAATTAGTTCTTCTTCTCCATTCGTCTCCTCCTTTAACTGGTTCATATATCTTTCTTGAAATTTTTCTTTCAAAAACACTCAGATGGTTTTTGTCTTTTTTGTAAGGGTCCAGGATTCACAGCCATATGTTACCACTGGTCGAAATAGGCTTTCATAAATCTTCAATTTAGTTTTTCTGCATATCAGCCTGTTTTTCAAAAGTTTCAAGTTACTGAAGTATGCTCTATTTCCAGCTAATACTCTTTGTTTTATGCTGTAACTCATCTTGTTTTCATTATTCAGTTCAACCCCCAAGTAACTAAATTTCCTGACGCCTTGAAAAATTTTCTGTCCAATTCTGAGGTTTTGAGGAACTCTTCTAGCTTGGCTACTTGATACTTTCATATACTTAGTTTTGTTCTCATTCACTATCAACCCGATCTTTTCCACCTCTCTTTCAAGCAACAAATACGTTTCCTGCAGTACATCTTTCCTTCTGGCTATTATTGCTATGTCGTCTGCATACGCACAAACCTGATACATTCTATGGAATATATTTCCCCTTCTATTCCTTCAATAGCTCTGTGTAGCGCAATATTGAAAAGAAATTGCTGATAGTCCATCATTGCTGATAGGCCATGTTTGACACCTGCATTAAATTCAAAAGCGCTGCTCTTCCTATTACCAATTTTAACCATTGCAGCAGTCTTACTCATTGTCAATATGGTGATAGAGATTCATATTCGTTCATTACCTCATTCCACTCAGGCAAAGGTTGGCTAGTGAACACAGATTTCTCCCACAAAATGTCTTGTTTTCAAGTGATAATGTCTGTGAATGTCATATCATTTGAAAAGAACTGTTCATCTTCACAAGGATCTTCTACCAAATCAAGATCATTGTCAATAATTGCATTGCTGGTATCATTGACTGCATTTGCAATAACTATTTCAATAGTATCATCACAATCTTCCTGGTCCATAAACAAAACTGAAGGATTTGTACTTAATGTCAATGTTCAAGATCATCTTCATCACTAATGTTCGTATTTTATGAATGATGAAGTCTGATGTACAGTATAACTGTACAATCCAAGCTGTGTTCTTCACAGATCAAAACTCCTACAGAGGAGGCTACTTAGAACTGAATAGGTACTAATTTCACAGTACTAGACTAATTGGCCAGAATTAAGGCGTTGAAAATTTTAACATAACCATCAGCTGATGATTAAATTTTCAATATCTGTAAACAATAGCAGCTGTAGATTTTCGATTTTTGTGGTACTACCAACCTGACAACAATTAAGTTGTATCAGCATGTAATTTCCAGTTCATGTTTTTGTTTTAATAAATAAATAATTTATACAATAATGAGATAATTGACCGAACGTAAGTGAGGTCTAGATTCAAGACGACGATTTTGCATTTCTCTTTATGTTTGTTCCACATTTACAGCAATATGCGGCAATAGATTCTGATGAAATTTGACAGGAATGTTCCTCTTGATGTATATGTAAGGTTTCTTGAAATGTTGCATTTTAAGGATAATATGAAAGGAAAAGGAACTACCTCCATACTAAAATATTACTATAATATACATTTATACTTCTGATCATTGGAGAATTCACTAGAACTCACATAACTGAATTCACATAACTGGAGAGTTATGCTAGAACCAGATGTACGAGTTTATTATTAATAGCATGCGTCATTGCATAAGTATTCTAAGTATTAAACTAAGACGTATTCCCTTTATGAGTATATCTATGGGTTACTTCGTGAGGTCTACTGTTCACAGAACTACTAGTTATTGATTCTAATATCTATTTTGAATAAGTGCATTTGAATATTTTGCTACTACTCAGGGCCGTATTTCTAAATAGGCTAAGTAGGCTGCAGCCTAGAGCGGCAAATTTTCAAGGCGGCAGATTGGAAAAAATTTCAAAATTTATAAAATAATTTAAAAAATAAATTACATTTTCTCTACGATTTATGAATTCACATTGAAAAACATGACCTACTAGTAATTCTTAGAACGAAGTAGCACTAGTAGCCTATTATTTTAATGCATGACAAAATCGGTTTGATCTCCAAATACACTAATAGTACGGTGCAATTACACTCGAACCTCAACATCCAAAGAGAAAGGATAATTCCTATGCGAACTTGTTCTATACAGCCCCTTTTGTATGATAAAATGTAATTTTAGAGGTTTTGGGGATTTTAATGATTGTATCATTGATGAGGTGAAAAACAGCCATGCCACTGGGATTCGAACCCAGGCCTGGCAGAGCTAGCGGACTGAAGGTTGTGACGCCCTAGCCCACTGCGCTAACCAGGCCGGCAATGAATCAGCATAGTACTGTACTGTGTTGGGTCAACACTTTACATTAAATGACATGATATCATTGTTGGAAAAACTATGATATTTTCCAACTGATTGGGCGACAATTAGTTCTTGTTCCACTTAAAAACGGTTATTTGAACCTATATGAGTCGTGATTGGTGTGTTAAATATTGCATGACAGGCAATATTTGAATGAAATTTTACAAAAATAGAGTTCTTAGGTTCGATCAATACCAGTACCAGATTAAAGCTAGGGATAAAGTCCAAATTATCTACTTAAAAAATCGTAAATTAGGTTCATTCCACTATTTAACATACTGTAAATACTTTGGTTGGCTAACAAAAACTGGAAGTTTTTCTAGAGATTTTTCCCAAATATGGACTAGCCTTTATCACTCTTCCCATAGCTCCCTTTAATAGAAGGCCCAGGCCTTCGACATCCAAAGAGAAAGGACAATTCCCATGCAAACTTGTTCTATACAGCCCCTTTTGTATGATAAAATGAAATAGAAATGAATTTTGCCGAGAGGGATTTTGAAATAAGGATGCAAGTTTTTCCAATTCAAAGTTACTAACTAAACTTTCAAAGTAACGAATAATTTTGAATAATTCTGTGAAAAAATATAGAGTTTTTAAAAAAATGTAACTTGGAAACAGTTGATGATACAGACAAGTAATTGGTCTCAATCTCTTCCAAATTTTGTTCTCTTGTAAAAGCATGCATGGAATTTTTTCGTCCGACGATTGGTTCGGCTACAATACACGAAAAACTGAAATTTCGCTCCTTTCACCCCCCTCCCACAAAAACCTGACGCTCAAAAGGGTGTAACTTTTTACCAAACAATAAAGGGGTTGTATCATAGCTTCCTTTAATAGATGTTCAAGGAGGCTATGGTTGTATAGAACAAGTTGGCATAGGAATCGTCCTTCTTCTTTGGATGTTGAGGTTCGGTCTTTTTTTTAAACTAATTGCACCATACTATTAAGTTTACGAGATATTTCTTGCTACATCTATATAATATATATATTATATATCTATATAAATTCATCTTTTAATCTTACAACTGATGTGGCTCTGACTGCCGCTTACCCACGTATCCCCCTCAACCCATAAATAAATAATATTTTATTGTCATTAAACTCATTAACAAGCAATAGACAAAGTCACAAAATATAAAGATGAAAAATTTACAATTAGTCAAAAGGTACGTAAATATCTGAAAATACGATTATCAAACAATGTCTACTATCAATAATAGTCTACTCTTGAAGATCTATCGAGCCATCATTTAGTGCCAGGAATTCGGTAATCGCATATCTAGTATAAGGATGATCAACTAACCACTTCACCAGCTTACGCTTGAGGAAGCTGGTGGGGTAATCATTCACAGTACTTGACAGCTTATTATAACATTTGATACCAATAATCTTATAGCTCTTTGTCGATATTGTCAATCTATTAAAAGGTACATTTACCATATTACGTTGCCGAGTAAAATAATTGTGTATATTTTGTCTACGTTGGAGGTGGGACATTTGTTCAATAGTGTACATTATAACCCTGAAAATGTATAGATTTATTACTGTCATTATTTCAGCTCAAAAAAGAGAGGCCTACAGTGGGCAAGGAATTCTGCATTAGAAATTATTCTGATAGCTTTTTTCTGTAAAAGAAGCACACTCTGCAAATCGCTACCGTTCCCCCACAATAGTATTCCGTATGAGAGTAAACTATGGAAAAAAGCATAATAAGCTGATCTCAAATACTTAAGAGTCACGTGTTCCTTTAGATTTTTTAATAGATATATAACTCTGGAAAGTTTACTACATAAATATTCAATATGGGGGCCCCAAGTTAGCTTCCCGTCAAGATAATTTAAGGAGCATAACGACTCGGAATTAGCAAAGTATAACGCATAAGTCTAAAGGAGGCGGCAAATTTACATTTAGCCTATAGGCGGCGTACTCTTAATCTGGCCCTGCTACTACTATCACATTTCAATACTTTATTCATTTGAATGTTTTTCCACTTTGACACGGTGAAATATCTGTGATTAAACTAACAGAACGTACGTGCAACCGGCCCATAGAATGTTACTTCACGGTAACACGGTTAGCGGAAGCGGTTTGTCCCAGTGTCAGAGAGCATCTAATTGGTGAGATTAGATAAGCGACGTGCCTCTGCCAGCACCGTTGTACTGGTGACCGGTTCCTCTGAATTCAATTTATGAGCCTCAAAAATCGCTTCCCGGTGGTTCGGAACCCACCAAAAGCAATAGGTCCATTCATCTCTCATCATCATCCTTCCCATTACCCACGCACAGGCCCAAAAGCCCATGTGGGCATCACCCTCAAAAAAAACTCAAACAGCTGGAGTGACTTTGAATATTCTGTCACTGTAAATTAATCAGCTGGTTGGACATAGAATGATATTTCCCTGCATATGATTTTTTCAAGCAATAATAACATTGACATAGGATGTTCTTTCCCTTTGATGAGTAGACCAATTTGTAGTAGCCTACTCTGCTTGAGCCACTAGATGGCGCAGAAAACACATTTTTGAAAAAAACGACTTAGAATGTTCTTTGCCTGTGGTCTTTGATTATTATCATCTGATGATCATTAAATTCAAAATATATTCTGAAATTAGAATAATTATTAGATTTTACCAACATTCTGCTACTAGTCTGTTCAAAAACTGGTATTGGATGTTTGTGACTGTAAGATCGCATATTTTATTAGTTTTTATTAGTATACAATTTCATTAATTGGGGTGGGCTACTGATCTACTGTCCGCAAAATTGTTTTTTAGCACTGAGATAAGTTCAGGGATGGTTGAGCATTCATTATTGTGAGCTACTTGTTTTGCATCATTGTGTAGTCTGTTCATGCATTTTTGGAAAAGCATCCAGTGGTTTTCAGTGCTTCAGCAACAGTATTGATTGTATATTTACTGTGCAGTTGTGATGGCACATTAACAAAACTCAAAAGTTCACAAGAATCACCATAGTTTTCTGGGATTATATTGAGAAGAAATTCGGTAACTGGGCTAATCACTTTAGCCATGGTTACAATTAGTTGAATGTTTGATAACTTATGTTCGAGTTGGGAAGTTGTTGCTACTGATAAGTCAGTGTCGGTCTCTTCTTGTCCTCCTTGAATCTTCTTGCTACTTGACCCACGCCAAGTTGCAGAGAGTTGAATCGGTGAGGGGATACAGCTGCTCTGGGTACAGCAGGATAAGTGATCTGAGATGGATCCAGAGTGGAGAAGTTCTTGAAGATGTTGGTTGGTGACCCACAACAAAGAGTTGATACTCACTTTTTTGAAAATGCACTAAGTTCCAAAATTACATAAAAGATAAAAAGTTTGGCACTTCACTTCCAAAAAACCCATGGGTATGGGTCCCTGTTCAGGCGCCAGATGAATTCAAACGATTTAAATTTCAGTTTTAAAAAATATATATTTCAATTAAGAACACATGTTTACAGTACAAGAGCTGGACACCAACTGGCTGTCCGCACTCCAATCAAATACAAAACAATTAGTATTCCATAAGCACTAAGTAAGCAATTCTACTAATTAAGTACTACATAACTGTTATAAGCTATAAAACAATGAAAAATTTACTGCAAAAGTTTAAAATTTGTTTAAAATCAATGAAATTGGTGAGAAAAATAGTAAATTTCCTCATTTTTTTATTTGTATTATCTTGTTTAGGCTTGCCGCTATCAGCTCCTCTTCCATGTTGTAAGTGAGAACATAACCTCAAAATTCTTTAATATGGGAAGTAGAAACTCAAAATGGTGCTAGAATTACTTGGTTGGAGGGTAGAGGGTAGCTTTAACCAACTACCCTCCATGCTCTATTATATGATACATTACTATGAATGGTGTGTATGTTCTATAGATTTGCCATCTACCCTCCACCCTCTACCCACCGGCAGTGCGGCCTCAGCCTTAGTACAGACTTGCCACACTTGCTACAGATATGTGTTTTATTTGAACTGAAAACGAAATTAAATTTGTGGGTGTAAACACTCCAGTAATTACCATACTTACTGTCTTCATCATCATATTCCTCTCATTACATTTCCCATATTTTTCAAATTGATAAACTGGATGGTAGCTCGTCCTGGTGCATTGTTTCTACCATAACGTTTTTGCTTACACTTTGATTGTTTGATTTGTTCAGTTATTTTTTCCCGTCTGTTGAGTTGAATAGGAGACACTCTAGCCTGACCTCTTCTCTCAATCATCACTTCATCAGCAATGGAAATTTGTTTTGCAGCTATTTCAATTTTTTGTTGACCTATTGAGAAAATACTCATGAAAGTCTTTTCACTAACTGGGATTGGACCCTCAGGGCCCTGAATAAAACAATTTATTGGAATTTACTGCTTCCTTTGAGCAGCATCTTCATTTACATGTCTCTGTTTCACTTGCGCTACAGTAATATAATCTAAAAATGATATCTGTGTCCTTTGGTAACTCTCTCTAATTTCTGTTATCATCATGATGAAGTCATTTGTTCCTCAATATCGGTTTAGTAGTGGACGCCCTTTCCTGCAAATTTCCTCTAGGGCCAGGTCTTCCTTGAATTGTAAATTTTGTGGGTACCCCTGATACTCCAAGGTTGGTCAACTCTTTGGAGTTCTTGTTCACGGTGATGCTTAGTTTAGCCATCTGTTTTGTTACTGCATCTATTTCTTCTGCCATTCTATCATGGACTAAACAATTTCTATTTAGTGCTTTTATAATGTCTTCCAATTCAAGAGCAATCCTGTATGCTTTTGTTAGTTCTTTGCCATACTTGAACGTTTTAAATTCTTTGGCTAATGCCTCTTGCCTTTCTTTGATTTTTGCTAGTTGGCCTAAAATCATATATATTGCTTTCTCTATATTAAAATTAGATATCACAGCTGTCTTACTATATTGATGGTTTTTAGGTCATGTGACCCCCTTGGAGCATACCCTATGTTTTACACTTCTGGACCGACATTGCTACATGGTCTTTATGTCCATGGTCATATGTCTCTGTATGAATTTTCTCTCATCAACAGCAGAAGTGAGGTTTTTGTAATTCCCATGAAATATTTACAATGTTTCTTCATTGATTGTTTCAGCTTTACAAAACTTCACATTATGCTCCTCAGTCTATAAAACAGTCCTTATCCATTCTTTGAGGGAGTAGAATCTACCAAGAATCTACTTCTTGAAAAATTGGAGGATGTGAGTTTTACAGTAAGGTCTCATATATGTATGACTTGATAATTGATTTACATTGTTTATTTTTTACTGTAAAAATCATATAGGTTACTAATTCTAGTATCCTTGGTAGGAACTACTTTTTACCAGTTTTCACTTTTTACAAGTATCAAGTGAGAGTTTATTTGCATAGGGCAGAAATCTGTGATAGATTGAATAGAAATTTGAAAGTTTACTTAATTTAAGATCACATTTCTTGAGAATTGAGTTACTGCCAACGCTCGTTTGAGGTCAATACCTCCTCCTGTCTCCGCTTACTAGCATTTCAAAAAACATCCGTTTCCTCTACACCACTCTGTGTAATCAAAAACTTCAATTTCCTCTTTCAAGTATTTGATAGTGGAAAATGGTGTAGAATGATCAATAGAAGCGTAAATAGATTGAATAGAATTATTTTGTAACACTGTCAATTATATTGTACATATTATCCACGAAAATATATAGAGAAAACAACCCCTACGCTGTAAAGGTAGAAGGGGGTGGAGAAGAAGAAGATATAGAGAGAAAACAATAGAAAAAATGCTCAGCATGGATGAAAACACAATAGCTATTTATGTATTAAGAGCGTAATGCGCGACTTTATCTTTCTTTCTTTATTTCTGTAGAAAAAACAACAATCAAATAAATACATCAAAACTTGTGCAGATAATACAAGATAATCAGAAAATGGATTAACAGAATCATACATGATAGTATTAAAATAAATATATATATATCTACCTCTACAGAGTGAGTAGTTCAACTTCTACAGAAAAATACTGTCGTGCATGTGATTAAATCACGTCCGCATGAAGGAGTACTCAGAGAGACAGAAAAATAAAATTAACTAAAAATAGATTAATGAAAACATTCCAGAATGAAGAAAAAACTAAATAGAACCAGAAAATTTTTTCAAAGTGAAAGTAAGGTAGGCTAAATATTGATATCATTGTCACTACCGGCAAAAGTAAAACTTGTGCGCCTGTAGTGAGTTTTATAAGAATTGAGTTTGAACTACAGATAACAACTATAGAACACCACCAAATATATTCAATACAAAAGTTATTAGGTTTTGTAAGCAATAAAAAGATAATTTTTGAAAGAGACAAGAACAACAAAACAAACATGGAAAATTAAGTAAAGATACACAATTCAAAATAATAAATACAAAAGTACAAATAAAATACTAATTGAGACTATAGTATATATTTGATCTTACCCATTCCTCTATTTCATTAATTAGTTTTCTTGTGAGCTGACTGGTGATGAAATAATTAGGGATTCTATTAGAAAAGTATTCCATATAATACTGAAGCTGATGATGATTAACAGTTAGTTTGAAGAAAGTCATATTATACAAATTGGCTACTGCTGGGCGTAAGTTATGAGGGTTTATATTCAACGTGAGGCTTTCTCTATTTTTATTAATATGTAGAATAACATTTTTAACAAAAACCTGCCTAATAGTTGGTACTTCAAACTCAACAAATAGACTTTTACTAGGATATAATCTAGGTTTTCTAAGAGCAGCTCTGATAATATATTTCTGTAGAATACTAGAATGAATATTTTATTAAAATGAGTGTCAAAGGTACGCCCCCAGACTTCAATCCCATATTGAAATAGAAATTGTGCAAAAATTGTTCTTATGACCTCAATTTTCTTAATTGAATTGATCTTATAGAATACTAATATGAGGTATTTGAGTTTTGATACTAAGTAATCTAGGTGACTATTCCATTTCAAGTGGCTGTCTACAATTACTCCCAAGTATTTGATAGAGTCAACTCTCTCAATCTCCTGACAAATACACATATCATTGTCTAGAGGGGTGTCTAAATCATGGTTATGCATTTTTACGCACAGGTCGTGTGGTGGTTCTCCTACTTTTGTTGGAGCAAAAGCTATAAATTTCGTTTTATTTAAGTTGAGAGTAATCGTATGGGCATCAAACCAATACTTGGCTAATTTCAAACCAGTGTTTGCATTATTAAACGCTTCCCTCCTCAATGAGCCGGTAAAAACTAATGCTGTATCATCAGCAAATGAAATTTTTGTGGAATTTGGAATATTTAAATTCAAAAGGTCATTCAAGTTTATGAGAAACAGTAACGGAGAAAGAAACTGACAAGGAACAAACTGTTCCTTGAGGTAAGCCAAAATTAGTGAGACTCCAAGTATCAGTTTTATTATTCAGGGTCATGGTTTGCGTTCTATCCTTCAGGTAGCTAATAATCATTTTTTTTGCCAAGCCTCGTATACCACAAACTTCTAACTTATTTATGAGGGTTTCATGCGGTATGGTATCAGAGGCTTTGGCCTTTTTATTGCTCACGCAAAACAGTTATCACGCAATGCATAGCGGAGCGTGATAATTTTGCAAGAGCAATAAAGAAGCATTACGCACGAATTACATACAATATTTTTTCTACAACTGTACGAACCTGTTAATCTACAGTTTTTTAGTCCTCAAATACTGCAAACTATTAAATTACTCTTGTGTTATTACCGGGACAGGTACAATAAGACATTGTCGACTTTTGTTAGGTTATGTTATGACTCCACCTGACCTACTTTTGGCGAGCCATGATCAGCTGATTAGCGAGTGTAAAGTAACTCTACTGCTAATGCGCAGTTGCTTAGCAAGTGTAAAGTAATTCTACTGAGCATGCGCAGATGGTTAGCGAGCATAATGAAGATTCTCCTCAGAAATGGGCTACTTTACGAGGTGAATTCAGCTTGTAAAATCTTGTTTTACGCGCAGTTGTAGAAAAATTATCTTATATTAGATGTAAAATGTGGCAAGCAAAATCAGTTTTGAGAATTAATTTTATGAGAATAATTATATTCTAAATCCCTTTTCATCTTTTCGATTTAGTGTGCAAATTATCCATGCACTCTGAACAAACTGGCTCACAACACTTCTTGCAGAAGTAGTGTGTGCGCTTCTTGCAGAGTTGGCTGTGACATTGTGGAGCGTGCACTACTGGCACCTTCTTTGAGTTGTGACCTACTCCATTGAATCTCACTGCCAGTGATTGCTTGAATGTGGCAGTTTTCTTTTTATTTACAGGTTCAGGTTACTCAGCTCATGGCCTACCTTGCTTTTTCTTCGTGTATGCTGCATCACCAATAGTAATGAGGGAAGCAGCAATGGATGCCTTGAAGTGGAACAAGGAGCATTTTGAGTAAATTTTTCTCCTGTACAGGAGCCATGAATTCACTATGCATATATTGAAAAGATGGAAGAATACTCTCATTTACAGTTTTTTAGATTTTGTATCATGTGGGTAGTGTGCAATCATCCTGTCCATCAGGTTGACTCCACCCATAAATTGATTGTAGGCTACTCTTTTATTACATTGTATGTATGTCTGGCTCAACAGCCCTTGAAGGGCCTAGGCCTACCAGCTGGTTGCCAGTTTTAAATTCACTCTACTATACAGCTCGTCCAAGCCAAGAAGACACCCCGGCACACAGGGAAAACGGCCCCAGCCCAGCCAATACCGGCCAAAAAGCCATAAATTTTCAATCAGAACTCACAGTCCCCAAACTAACACTGGCCGAGTCGAGGCATAGCCACTGGAGCTTGCCTTCAGCCAAATTTTGAAGCCCCACTTTTTTGGCTTACTTTTTATGTACTACTTGAGATGGCTATGCCCTTTGAATGGCACCATCATTTCATCAATGGTCTGATGCTCTTCAAAAACTGATGCAGCTTTATGAAAAGTTTGAAGAAGAGCCTTGGCAACAAGCCTCACTTTCCAAAACATATCAATTTTTTCAACTCTTTTCCATTATCATTATTCTCAGAATGAAAATATCTTTCTACCTCTTCAAATCGGTTTGTAGTGAGGATACTGACTGCAATCAAGCCAAATCTGAGCCCTTGTTCTGAGGACCAGTATATTTGTCGAGAATGGTGGTACTCTATGTAGGTCATTATTATGTTGATACCTATAAATACCTTCAATTCAGCAACAGAAAATTTCCACTCTGGATCTGTAGATTTTGCATACTGCATTGTCTCAAATGTAGCCTATGTGGTTGATCAAAGTTTCAGGGAACATTTCTTTAAAAAACTCATAGGAGATTTCTATCTCACTATAAATAAAATAACATTTTAAAGTACAACTTCTTGTTTATTAGAACCTTACAGTTTGAGTTTATCTTAAAAACTAAACTTGTTATTTATTCTCCAAAGTTATTTATCACATATGTCATGATAAATCCATATGTTATGATCAATCTGCTGATATAGCTATCCTACACTCTTGATGAGTTTCTCCTTTGATAAAAATTTTGTTGTCTCCCTTGAATTTTGGGGAATCTCCATTGTACTTATTGTCTTTTCCTGGATACCAGAGCTCTTGTCTCACTTTGGGATGGTTCTTTTGAATGTCTTTCTGAATTGTGGAAGAGTTGAGATGGATGGTGATGGTGTCTCATTATCTACCTGAAATAAAGGTGTTGGTTTCTTTCTTGTAGTTGAATACCCTTCCACGTATGGCTGGCCATTGTGTTGATGTGTTGATGTGCTTCATCGACTAGCTGAAGAGGTGGAAGCTTGAGTTCTTCTTCATCATCAACGTCCCTCAGCTCACTCAATTCTGAACCGGATAGGTCGAAATCAAGCAGCTTTTTTTGAAGTTATAATAAAACTTTAAAAAGTTTTATTGACCATTATTGATTATGATGAATTTTTATTCATCATAACTCAATAATGAATGCACATATTTATTTGGAATTTGATATACTCAAGTATAAGTATGATGACTTGAAAATAGTGATCTCAAAAATGTTCAATATTTGGAATTTCCAAAATGTCGGATGACTGAAATTTTAATTTTGAATTTACTGTTGAAAATAATGGTTCTATGAAAATTTGTATTATTAAAAAAATGTAGAGCTTCAAATTCTGAATACAATGGTGCCTGATTTTTCAGGATTCAACAGTAAATTGCTGAGATATGACGATTTAAATTTATATTTTCGTAAATTTACGCTTGTCCAACTAACATAGTGCCTATTCATAGTGGCTTGGTTTGAAATAAAAATTGCTGTATCTCGGTTATTTATTATTCAATTTGAATGAACCTGGATCATTTTATTTAGAATTTAAAGCTCTACATTCTTGTAATGGTACAGAATTTTGTAAAAACATTATTTTCAACAGTAAATACAAAATTAGAATACCAGTTAGCCGCCATTTTGGAAATTTCAGATATCGAATATTTTTGAGATCACTATTTTCAAGTCATCATACTTACAGCCTACAGTTGCTACACTAGTTGAGGATGGAATTTTTTTAATTCTTAAATATGTGTCAATTTGTTATGCATAGTATAAATCACAGAAACACGGTAGTATGATTCATTTAGCGTATGGCTTTTAATAGTGGGAAGACCCATAACCATCTATCAATTCTCAGACCTTAATGTACAAAACAAGATGGCGGCAATATGGGCCTAGCCAAGCGTAATAGCAATAGTTCAACTTGCTATTCTTTAGAAGTAATACGACAGAAATAGCATATTTTTTTTGTTAAACATTATGATATTACAATATAATAAATATTCAATACAAAATTAAAAATCATTACAATATGATCAATTTCAAACTAGAATCTGACTTATTATTCTATGTGAAAAATAGAAATTCAAGACACTCAAATTCCAATCAGTTTCCCCTAACATGTTTTCACTTCACTTGCTGCTCATTTAAACTATCTTCTGTCTCTGAAAATTCCCCCTAATATTTCCAGTTGCTTTTTTGATTTGGTTTTTTCTTCCGGTTAGCAAGTTTGAGAAATCTTATTGTCTTCTTTACACTCCAGTATCCATCCAAAAAATGAAATTTTCACTCAAGACGTGTTTTTAGAGTGTTCTTTAAGCTTTGAGTTGTGTATTTTTACTATTACACTTCACATATCTTGGATAAAAAACTGAAATTATTAACTCTACCTCACCCTCTCAGAGGTATTGGTACGGCCTAGGCCTACCAGTTTGTACAGTCACAAATTAGTCCCTGTTTGTAACCTTATCATTAATATTTTTGAGCTAACTGTTACAAAAGGGAGATCACTGAGTCACTTTTACTCTGTCTTTAACTTCTACAAAAAGGAAATTGTCTATTTTAACAATATAAATAGAAACAAATCCAAATTCCTCATGGCAATGCTATTTGAAAAACAGAGATAGTGACATTGTTGCACTTATTTATGGAATTATCCTTATCTCTTTGTGAACACATTTTTAACAGAACATGCACAGATTGGGGGTCCTTCCTTTCTTTGATATTTTGGCGGGTTGGGAAAAATTAAGGGAAATGCATCACTTCCTAATTTTGGTTTTTCTCTTGTCAGTAATTCACCATCTATGACAAGAAAAACGTCTCCCTCAATAATAAAACGGTCTTCAAAATTTTTAATACAAATTATCGAACTGTCTTTCACTTCAAAATTTCGATGAAAACCTTTCTAACCAATATGTCCAATTGTTCATTGAGAGTTTGTATCAGGTAACATGAAAATAGAAATTTGATTTCAATTATCATAGTTGGATATTCACAATCACAAACACAACACAGACGACCCATTTATAATAAACTATTACATTTTCAAGAAATTATGCCACATTATTTTAACATAAAACAAGACAAACCGCGAGTGTAATCCATTGTCAACTTTGTAAACATTCAGTATGCCTACCTATCAAATGTACCAAAAATTATTTTTATAATAAAACATATGATTTTTCTTGTCAACATAACCAAAACGCAATGAAATCATGAATTTGGAATGAGGCATAACCATCTATCAATTCTAATTGAGAATTGATAATGGTTATGAATAAGGCAATTACTTCCGCCATTTTTCATACAATCGATAGTTACATTAAGGTCTGAGAATTGATAGATGGTTATGGAAGACCCAAGGGTTGTTCCACTTTGCCAGATAACCTCATTTTCCACAAATGGAGACATGAGTTATAGTTCTTTTAAAAAGTTCATTTGAAACATAATTTTTTATTTCAAAACATTGTTGACTACTAAAACTGAAGCACTTCACAAAATCACTACACCATAGTATGATGAATTACCATCTTAACTCTTGAGCTTCTCAATCACATACCGTATTCCACAGCGATCACGTCCGTTCCAAGGCTGCTGTACATAATGTTATTAAATGAGGCCTCTAACTGCAAAACGCACACTCTCCACTTTTTCAAATTTCTGGTAAACCGAAAAAAACATTTGAATAAATAAATACTCACATTTTGTGCCTTTCTTAAACTTCTTCATGAGGAATTGGCAATATTGTTGTGTAAATATACAATCTGACAACATAATTTTTATTATTATAGGAGAAAATCCACTTTTATTGTTGGAGAATGTCAGTTTTGCTTTAAATATTTGGAGAATGCAAGTTTTGTTATATAATATTCTGGAGAATGCTATTTTTGGCAGCAAGTTTCATGGAATCTTTCAAACAAGAAAAAATTACCTTAGTAAGAATTAAATTGATAGTTTTAGGTCTAATAAATTATTTCAAGACAACATTGATTGACAAGAATGAAATTTTATTGGAAACACAAATTATAGATAAAAAATGAAAAATAAAACTACAATGAGCTTAGGTACTCCTAGTACCTGTTTGATAACAAATTCTATGTTGAAAAAAAGAAATTGAGAACCCTATTTAAATTTGAAAAATGGGAATTTCTTCAGCAATGTGGCAATGTTCTTCATCGATATTTGGTGGAAGTTCATGTTTGAAAAATTCTAGTTTCTCATTTTCTCTCCAAGATTCACCATAATGTTTTTTCAAAAGGGAGTCAACATCTTGTTTTTTATGAACTTTCTCAACATAGTTGCTTTTAGGAATAACTTCAGTTCTTAGATTTCTCCAGCATTTTCCTCTTTTCAAGATACTTTGCGCATATTTCTCTTTTTCTCCTCTCAGTTTGTATGCAGTTTCGCCTTGAACCAAAATTGTTGTTTCATTGTTGATTCTTTCTTTAATAAAGTACAAACGTTTACTAGCCTAAATTTGAAAGTGCCAAGCAGAGGGTTTCTTGGTGTTTTCTAATGCCATTTTCTTCCAGTCACTAATCACTAAATCTTCTCCTAACCATTTCACTGTAGCAAACTTCTCAATCATCTCAATGTATTCATTTGGACTTATTATAACTTCATGACATTTGTTTTTTGTTTTTCTATATTCCCGAACACTCTATTGGGAGCCCAGTCATGGGAAAGACAAGCTGAACCTCTTTAATCTGTGGTGGTGCACGATGATACAACCAGTAACTTATCATTGTTGTCAAAATTGAGTTTTTATTTTGCCCCCCACACCCATCACTAATGAGACGAACAATTTTATATGTATCAAGATTTGTGTTATTCAAGAAATTAAACAGGCAAGATGAAATTACATTCGATCCCTTATTGAACTCATTTTCTGTCCAAACGTATGAAGTTGTATTGTCTCTAGTCAACTTTGATTTTGAATGTCCTTTTACAATACAAAAATTGTTCAAATAAAGCTGGCGACTATAATAACTTGACTGATCAGGCAGCTTGGGGAGTGGCTGGTTTTTCTGACAGTCAAATGAAAGTATGAGAATATCATTCTTGTTTTCTTTGAGGAGGTCGTAAAAGGCGGAGGATTTCAATTTGTGAACACGTTTTTCAGTCATCAATCCTGCTTTGACAATTTCATCTTTGCAAGATTTGATCTTTTCTGAAAGCTCTAAACATTTTGAGCATACATCCACTCTTGGACTCCCAAACCTCAAGTTATAGAGCCTGTTAAAAATATATCGGAAGTATGGCTCTTTAACTCTGAGGCCTTCATCAATAGATTCATTATACATACGCAATAGACGTTTAATATTAAGTTCTGCTGGTAAATATTTTCGACCTGTTGCATAGGTACAGTAGTGTGTTTCACTGCACTGAAGACTGTTTATGAACTTCATAACGCTTTCTTTTTTTGCATGAAACTTGTTTCCTGTTGTATCCCCCCCTCGACGCTCCTTGGGCAGATCCCCTTTGTCATAGAACCGTTTACCAATGTTGTTGACTCTAAACCTTGAAATATTACCCAAAGCTTTCAAAAATGTTTTCAAACAAACGGAAATCATGTCTTTTTGATTGTTTGGGATAAAATACTTAGCTTTAGCACTTTGCACTTTGTTCGTATTGGTTTTTGGACGTCTTCTCTTTATGGATACCATAGTCATGTGTTTCAAAATAAAGTTGTCTTGGTACACTTTATCTTTTTCTTTATAGAACCGAGAATGAAATCTTCTTATGTCCTGGGTAGTCAACGACTTGCATAGAAGAGCCCCTTTAGAATGATTGCAGGTGGGAAATGATGGGAAGCCCTTTGCAGCATACCTGAAATAAAACAAAAAAATAGTTCTTTGATCTGTTTGATGTTCAAAGATCTATTTTCTTGTTTGAAAAATTCCAGTCTTGCTTGAGAACTACAAATCTATTGAATAGGTTAGGTACCTTGTAAGTTTTTGATAATAGCTACACATCCAATGTTTAAGAAAACACACCTAACTACATTGGAAATTAGAAAAATCTGTATGATTTATACGTTTGGTTGTATGATTAGTTATTAAAGAACGATAAAATAATTATATTATCAAGTTGAACTGGTCTACAAAATCCAAACTAAACCTAGGATAGTAAAAGTGAGGTTATGCTGCATACCTGTTCTTCTTTGCAATTGCTCTCCTCCACTTATCTGGTGTTGGGACAACTTTCCTGGGTTTTTCATTTTTATTTGCATCTATAGGTTTCACATTTGATTCCATAATATTATTATCCATAAAAATTAGTAAAATACTTAAAAAAAACACGAGTTATTCTACTACACTGAGCGTTTAGTCTAACTTCTTTAGCTCAAAGTCAGAATGTAAACAGTCCTATAGTCATGTGACCAAATCTAAGCCTCCTATTGGCTGGCAAGGAGAATGTTAGTTTTGCAGTTTTCTCAAAAAGTTGGAGAATGTGAGTTTTGCAGTTAGAGGCCTCAAATGTGTGTGATAACCCGTCCATCCATTAGAACTTGAACGTACAGGGCGTTTCATCCCACTTCGTTTCACTATTGGAAAAATAATATTTCAATTTTTTCTGAGCAACTTTCTTGCTTATTTCATTCCAACCCACTTATCTTTTGAAGCAGAAAAGTTTCTAGCATGCTAAACATTTTATATATTCTGGTCGGGTAAAGAAAATCTAATAACTATTAAAATGCACAAATTATCTTTGATTTTTGTCCCACATCTCTGAGAAAATTTATATTTGAAAAAACAACATATTTTTGGAATAATTCAATTTTTCGCCACACTTCACAGAAAGAAGCTGTTTTCCGATCCCAATGTAGACTAGGAAGTTGTCATTTGCAAACGTAATCAGTCAGCTGTTGTCCTCGCGCGGAAAGAGTTCATTTCCATGCAAGGACAAGGCTACTAGCCTTGTAAAACTTTCTTTCCGCACGTGGACAATCAGCGCCATCTAGCGGGAGAAAATGCAACTACAATGACCTTTTCTTTCTGTCAGGCTGTCAAATATTTGTCAAAAGCTAGAAACTTTGGATTGCTATTGTACAATATTTAGGATGATCGTACAAAAACTATCATGGGCTTAAACGTTTCTGGACTAAGTAAACCGAGTATTCTGATTGTTAAAAAAAGTATTATTCAATTGATACAAAGTTTCAATACCTAGCCTACTCCAGATTCAGTTGGCGAAGCTAGCATAGTAGGTTATCTGGTCTGGTCTATCTGGTTAATCCTATTTCTTTTGTTCATGAAATTAGATTGATAATATTCATTTGAAGTGTACTGTAAAAAATTATACGCAACTCGCCTGGGAAGTTGTTAACGGTATTTGGAATTAACTATCCTCATACCGTAAAAGTTCACTTCCAAGGCTTGTGGCGTAATGTACTATTACCAACCTACGGGTTTGAATCAGTTATAGTCTGTCAAAGCAAAGAAGACATTCTGGCAAGATGGGAAAATGACTCAAGCTCGGTCGATATGGGTTAAAGGATTGAAAATTTGGTCTCAAATTGTAGGAAAATGTTTTGTCTACAATTTGAGACTTTAAATTTATATATTTTGAACTAATATTGACCGAACTGGAGTAATTTTCCTCATCTAGCCAGAATTCCTTCTTTGCTTGGACAGACTAGGCCTATGCTTGGTCAAAAGTACCTCCTCAATCCCTTCCCACATTATTAAATTTGATGTATTCCATTTTGCTAAATATTTTTCAATTAGTACGGAAATTTACCATTATCAATGTAATGTGATGAGTGAATGCTTCCTATTCTTCAATGTCCTTTCTGATGTCCCTCAATAGTTTCAACTCAACTTGAAACCCCATTTATTTATTTAAAAAAATGTGAATGCACTAGGCAGCATTTGTCAAATTTTTCAAAATAAATAAATTGAGTTTCAAATTAAATTGAAAACAATTCTCAAGAAATGCTCTCTTTGTTTAGAAATAGGTAACTTAGACCTATTTTAATTTATTAAAGAATTGAATGTTAATATTGAAGATTATTATTTCAGCTTAATTTCGTTTTTCTACATAAATTATTACCAAATTGTTATTATATTTCATATTTCTTTGTATTTTTAAGTATTTTTAATCTCTATTATAACTATTAATTAAACTTTGTATAAATAATACTAATATGAAAATACTGATGTAGGTATGTGCTTACTTAGGAAATATAGTACTGTATTCATTTTCAATCAAGAAAATTTATTTCTTATCAATGAGTGAGAATATTTAGATTTAATATTATTATTAAATATTTGAACTATTGCTTGTATCAATGCAGAGTATTTGTAAAAGAACTCCGCCAGGGTCTTAAAACTTCATATATCAATAAGTATGGAAGATGAAAAAAATCTGCTTAGTTTCTCTGAAACAAGTAACACCTCAAGTTTTTATTCATACCAATTGAGAACGTTTTCTTTAAAATCTTGGAGCGCTGCAGTCAGAGAATCAGTGCCGTCTGGATCGCCACGCTATGGTGACGCCGCAACATAATGTTCAATGCGCTATTTTTTTCTAATTTGGCTTATGGAAACTGAATATCTTGTTTTGATTCAAATACTTCAGTAGCCTATTACAAAACACTGAAATAATTCAGTCACACTTCAGTAAGCATGTGTGTGTAAAGGTAAGATTCAAAAGCTCAAGCTGTCAGCTCTAGCAGCGCTGCCTAACTAGTTATAAGTGTTCACCATGTTATTAGGGCTACTAATACAAAGTCCACCAGTGAAACGGGACGATTTAAATAAGTAGGTAACAGTTTGTTAAAGAAATTGTATTTTTGTTATTTTATTATTACAAATAGAAAGTAGAAATTTAGCCATTTAGTGTACAATAAGTGAAAAATCATTTTTTAAATATAACATCTTCCATATGCCCTCGATTGGAATCTATGCACTTCTGCAGCCGGGCCTGGAAGTTTCCCATGACATTAAACAATCTGTTACTTATTTAAATCGACCCGTTTCACTGACAGACTCTGTATAATATAATAAATCAAAAATAGTGAAATTCACCAATTTCAATTCATTTCCAATTGAATTTCACTATTTATAGATTTATTATACCGAGTGGTCATAAATTATTGAGCGCATTTCATAGTTGAATAGAAAAATAACCATCCAATGTACTTACTTGTATGATGATTTATAGAAAAGGCAATTTCAAATAGTTTTATTCACAACACTTGACAAGTTCAAGAAATTTCCTTATGAGCACCATTTGTGGCACGTAAAATGTCTAGACGATATTCAATTTCACGCCATACATTCTTGATCATATCTGGAGTGAATTCATCAATTACGGCACCACCATAGAGCAGACCGTGTTCGTTGAAGGTCAACACAAACTGTAGTATCTACGCTAATATTTGTGACAAAAATCGGCGTCCTACTGCAGTTTGTTATTTTTCTATTCACCTATGAAATGCGCTCAATAACTTATGACCTCCCGGTACATTAGTTTAGTAGCCCTAATAATGTAGTGAACGCATATAATAATAAAAAATAGTTAGGCTACGTGAATAGTTGTGATGGCTAGAGCCGCGACGGCTCGAGCTGCCGCTTGGGAATCGTACCTTGAAGCACTTTTGATGCTTGACTTGGCGACAGATGGATTGAAAGGATTCCGTAGCCTACAAGGAGCCCTGATTCATATGCTAGGCTTTCCCCTACGCAGTCAGTGCGATATTATAAGCAGTGCGATTCTAAGTCGCTATGCTGGATTTTTTTTCTAGGAACATATCAAAAATCTTGAGATGGAAAAAATGTTTGACATTAGCCATCCTAGGGAACAAATAATTAATTGCATGAAACATTTTACCCCCCGACATGCTTGCCAGAAAAACTTGTGAATTTAACTTTCAAATTATGTATAAAACATTCATTTTAGATTTTTACTCTAATAAATTATATAGAAGTCCAAAACCCCGGAGTTCTTTTGTAAACACTATGAATTATATCGCTTAATATGAAAGTTTTGAATGCAAAAAAAGTGTGCATGGATCTCATTTTTTCAACTGTGAGTAATGAATTATTTCAAATCTTTCTCAACCTCAATCCTAATATTGTTCGTTATTATTTATCCTATATAACATAAGCTCGACGTTGTATTGTCCACTTTAGAATTCATGCAAATTATGTAATTCAAACTTAATTAGCCCAATAAATTTGAACATTAATACAAAAAAAAACTATGCAACCTTCCGCACTGGAAGGTAGCATAGTGATTAGTTGGTAGATTATTATCAACGTTTGTTTTGAACATCATTCTATCGATATTGATGCTGCATGTAAATATCCCATCTACCCTCATGTAACCATTCAGCAGTGTGGTCATCATGAAGAATGGCTTTATCATAGAATTTTATTTCCAATTGAGCCTAATAGTATTTTGACAATTAATATTAAGAGTTCAAATTTATGAAGGTCAAATTCAGTACTTATTAATTTCAAGTAATATAAATTATGTTCAAAACATAATATGCTGATAATCATGAACCATCTTATCACTATGCAACCATCCAGTATTGCGGTCGCAGCTTCAGAGCAGAGCTCGGAGCCCCGATACTTAGGTACTCGCTTAATAGAATAGAAGGTTTGAACTTTCTATAAACTCGATCAGAATATTCAGTGGGTTCCGCACGACTTCATCTGTTCAGTTCAAATTCATTTCACTGTACAAAATCATAGAGAAAGAAGTTCAACTATAGTCCAGTCAATAAAGCATTTATAGAGTGCATGAAATATGCCCCAATTTTTGACCTCTGGGATTTGTTCAGACTAGTTAGGAGGTTAACATACTAAAAGTCCCCGGACCTGTGGGGTGAGCATAGGGCGGGAGGGGGGTTAGAAGGTACAATTTTTCAGTTTTTCGCATAAAACCCGAAAACGGTTAATCCTAGAAAAAAGTGCTCTGAATAAAAATTGAAGAGGACTAAAATCTGCCCTAATGCGACTTTCTACCATCAATAATTTTCAAGATGGACGCATTTTAGCAGAAACATTTGGTGTTTTCCCGGTATATAGGAATAAGCTCGAAGTACTTAGGTTAATAAAATTCTTCACTTTTGTCCGAATTGAACATATAGTATATGAAATAGAACCGCCTTTTGAAGCTGAAAACAATGAGCTATAATTTAATAAGATTTGTTCACTTTTACGAAAGTTAGGGATGTCCTTAGATTATTATCCTTGAAGGGTCCTTTCTACTGCAAATAGTCCAAATTTCGAGCAGTAAAATAAGTATTCTGATGAGGAATGATCCAGATAGACTACCAGACACTACCTTGAATATATTTATCACTTCGTATTTATATTTCAGCATCAAAATATTGACAAAAACCACCTGTAGCTGAATTTGAAGGAATTCCATTCTTGGAAAAGTGATTGTCAAACTTCCAAAAATAGGTCAAGTAGCAATATTGATACGTTATTTTGACTCTACTTCTCATGTTCGACAACTTTTAGGGTGAGGGGGTAGTAGATTTATTGTTACTTCATGAGTTACATCACATTTAAAAGCAGTTGGGGCAATTTTTGGGGATTTTTCATAAAAATGGGAGTTTTGATCAAATGTAAAAACTTTTCTATTCGGCCGATTTTCGTTTTATTTTTTTAATCGACGCAGATTTTAGTCCTCTTTAATTTCTATTCATAGCACTTTTTTCTAGGATTAACCGTTTTCGGGTTTTATGCGAAAAACTGAAAAATTGTACCTTCTAAAATGCTCACCCCCCCAGGTCCGGGGACTTTTAGTATGTAAACCTCCTAACTAGTCTAAACAAATCCCCGAGGTCAAAAATTGGGGCATATTTCATGCACTCTATACCCGAGTGGAAAGGCTTTATTGACTGGACTACTATCCTTTCTCTACTATAAAATTCAATAGATAATTCTATCCTTTCTCTACTATAAAATTCAATAGTAAAGCGGGTAAAGCCATATAATTAATTATATTCCATGTTTTTGATATTTTCATGTCGAAGTATTTTTCCAGATAGACCAATAAGTATGGACCCAACTCAAATTCGAGATGTGATCAAAGTGGTGTCCTGAATAATTTATTCAAAATCCCGAAGAAAATGAGGATTTTCGGGGGGATTTTAAATTGAAATTTGAACCCTTGTTTTTCATGGAAATAGAGATTTATTTTTCATATAGTGCAAATTTCGTTAGCCATCTTGAAAATACTGGTTCAACATGTGCCCAGTATTTCCTGGTTTCATTGTACCAGTTTCAAGTTTTTTGCTAATTTGACTGGACGATACTGTTGGCCTAAAGAATTGGATACATATTGTACTGGTGTCAAAAATTTACTTTGAAATAGGCTGTAAAATAGATTTTTTATGCTAGGTATGTGAAACTTGATATTAAAAAATGATAGTAATAATAATACAAGCTGCCTATTGGTTTATATTTTTCATATCTAGAATCTAGCCTATACGTATTGTTTTATTACTATTGCTGTTTTGTTTGTGAACCTTTCTATTTTTATGAATATGGAATGTCTTTGGCAATATTGTTTATTATAGTGTTTTTTTTGTATTTGCGTTTTATTTCTATACCGTAGTCATAAGTTGATCGAGTTTTCTTTAACTCTCAATAAATTAGCGATGACTCAGACCCCGTGAGTTTTTCTCATAATTTAATAAACAAATTGTAAGAAAATCACAGTTTATATGTTCCGCGTTCAGTATCCATAAATCGATATTCAATGTTAGTCCAGTAAATGAAGTCTGTCCACACGGGCGCAGAGTGCATAAAATATCCATTTTTTGACCTCGGGGTTTTGTTTAGACTGTAGTTAGGAGGTAAACTTACTAAAAGTCCCCGAACCTGTGGGATGAGCATAGGGTTGGAGTTGATGAGAAGGTACAATTTTCCAGTTTTTTTGGCATAAAACCATAACTTCCTCTAACGTATTGAAGGAAGCTATGATAAAAACTTGAAAATTGTTGATTCTAGAGCAAAAAGCTACGAATAGAAATTGAAGAGGGCCAAATTCTACCTTGATTAAAAAAAAAGAAAACAGAAATCGTTAAAATATACTGTATTTACTATGAAACAGTTTATGTACATCTAGATTAATCATCATTTCTAAAATTTCAAATTTTACATTTAGGTCATTGTTCTTCTGGGGCAGCGATGTATTCTCGTGTTCTATTCACGATGTTGGTAGTTGAAAGTAGCAGAAGCTAAATTGAATATGATTTCCAATATTAAATTTATTCATTAGTTTTAGGACTTTATTAGAATTTTTAAGGACGAAAAAAATCGGACGTCCAAAAATGGGGTTACGATGAGGCTACCTTGGGGGGTTTTACTATGGGGTTACCTTGTAAAGGTTCAAACATTAAGGCAAGATAAACTCCACTTGGATTTTATCAACATGTATTAAAATTTATTGATAACTACAAATCTTAATTGACTAAGGAAAATTCAGAAAATTTACAGTTGAGTAGAATCAACATATTAAAATATTACAACTTGTCTAGTTGTCTTGATGCAAACTCTCAACAGAGAACTCGATAGGGTCCACTGGTTCATCCCTAAACAAGCGTCTTGCAAGCAATCAACGATAGCCTTCTTATTTATCTATTTTGTATTCAAGTACTTTTTCTAGGTTATTTAAGTTAGGCGGTTAGCACGTCTGCGTGCTCCAGAACATTAAGTTGACGACTATTATATCAATGATAATATGTTAATGGTGGTATGATAATTGTAATAAATAACATGATAATACTAATTTTATAGGCTACTTAATGGTAATGTCATTAAGCATTATACTACTTATTAGAATAAACGTGCCAAACTCGAAATGTTCTGCAATAACAATAAAAATTAGTCAACTGACAACGTGTGGACTAACCAAGTTTTTTGTAATTTTTTTCTGATAGATTGATTTGAATTGATAAATTTGATGAGTTAAATATTATTGGACTAATAGTAATTCATCAGCTAGACGATGATAGATATTTCTGACTAATAAACTGTTGCAAATCATCTATTTCCAATTTATGGACCGTGTTATTCTCAATGCAATGAAGCTCATACTTGGGTGGCTGCTCTGAATACAATTTACCAATTACAACTATAAGGGGATAGCCGGTCAGTTTGGCATCATTGAGTCTACGTCCAATGGACAGTTGATCACGATTGTCCCACAACACCTCATTCTCCAGCTGCGGCATACTGTTCAATCTCACGTAGAGCTCTTTGCCTGCATCATGTGTTTGTAATGATTCTTTGCTCCCCTCCTGTAATCAAGGGAAAAATATGTTCATGTATTTCTACAATTAAACTTCAACAATATTAATAAGCTAAGAAAGTTTCAATATATTTCATTGAATTTTTCCACATAATCAAATTAATTAACATTCTTGATACTTATATAATTTCACATTACAGTACAAACAACCATTATCAGATTACATAAAACTCCAGATTTTGTCAATCCTACACTTTAAAGATACAATTCTATTTTATGTACAGAATTCAATCAGACAATCAATTTAACGTACGAGTAGAATTGACAAAATTTGTTAGTTTTCAATTCATTATGGAACAGTTCTACAATAATCAACAGTAAAGCATTCGAACAGTAAAGAACCCCTCTACTGAGCTCGACTAGTCGGACCCTCTTCCACTTTTCTGTTGAGACTACAGAGAACCAGTACCGATACTTATTGAATTGACCTTATAATAATATCAGTTAAAATAGTAAAAATCAAAATCTACGGATGAATTTGATTAACTTCCATTTCAAAACCCTATACATTGACAGTACATCCATCATTTCCTTTTTTCTCACTGACAAGTAGCTATCAACAGGTTGAAATTACTCAGTGATTTTTAGCTTTCCAATTCACTAGAATAAAAAAGTACATTCGCGCACTGCACTAGTAAAATTTCGATTTGTTAAGGAGTTGAATAAGTCAAACTCATGCAAAACAGAACTAAGAAATGTATCTCACTTCAATGCCAATAGATATAGATATAATGCAGAAGTCATTTCAAGATGATTAAATTCAATTAGGTAGTTGTTCGTACAACATAGTTAATGTTGAGTGGTGGATCAATTTATGATACTAGTTGTATCAATTAGACTGGTGTCTATGCCTCATTCACGATGACTTGAAACGAAATAGACAAACCCACAAAGGGCTGCTACTGTTGCGATGACAAACCATAACGACACATACCCGACGAAAAAGTTAATGACACAGTCGCACACATTCGCATTGCCGATGCTATGACATGTCTACGCTTAGTCGCGTAAACGGTAAAGGTCACGGTTTGTCGTGACCAAGATAGCTTTAACACATACACGTAAGTTACCCACTCGCAAAATGTTTGGCTATTTCACCCAAGTGATCCTTAAGAGGGCATAGGTCTAGTATTCTTCATATCAAGTGTCTCTGTATCATGAATAGCATACATTACTTTTCCCAAAAAACTTTAAGTTACCTATATCAATGAACAGTTCAATATCGAATAAACTTTGATCCAGTTCATAGCAATTGCACCAGTTAAAATTATAATCTACAATACTGCCATTAATAAGATCCACAGTAGATCGTAAAGGGACAATGTACGAGGGCTTTTTTCCGATTGTGCCGCTAGGCGGCAGTGCGAGCAGCATTGGTCAACAATGTGCGGCGATTGACTATATAGCTCTCCCACTATAACCCCACCCGGTTTCGGCCATCTGACGTCATTACCAATTCATCTAGCGATACAAACATGGCCAATATGATAGAATCTCCCGCCAAGTGTGAGTTGCGAGGTGTAATTCGTTTTTTTTGCAAGCTGAAGGGATATCCGTAGTAGAAGTTCACAGTAGAAGGAAACGAGTATACGGTGAAAGCTTTATGAGTAACAGAGCAGTGCGTGATTGGTATAGGAATAAAGGAGAGTAATGCTTATATCGGGAGCCTAATGCTCATTCATGACGACGCCTGTCCTTACAGTGCTGCTGTGACTAAGCGTCCTTTTGAAGGGTCTAAATAAGACGTTTTTGGCCATCCAGAGTACAGCCCTGACTTACCACCAAGCGACTATAACCTTTTCCCGGAACTAGAGAAGATGCTATAGGAGGGCAGAGCTTCCGAACCAACTATGCACTGCAAGATGCTGTGATAAACGATCTCAAATCACTAGCGGCAAACTTCTTTGAACTAGTTATAAGTAAGCTTGTCTCCAGGTACAAAAGATGCATCGATTTGAATGTCGTATATGTTGAGAAGTAACTAATAATATTTAGGTAACTTTTGATAACAAATTCATTCAATTACCCCCACTAGTTTCATTTTTCCATTTCTATGCCACGTCGGAAGTTGATAAAAAATAGCCCTCGTACATTGACAAAAATTCATTAGCAATAGATTCTACCTTTGGTGGTGGTTGAATAATCTAATTTACCTTTGGGGTTATAATGAGTACAGTGAATGGTGCCAATGCCTTAGGCCAGCGTAGTCCGGCAGCAGACGAGTTCACTTCGAGAGAAGCGGCTAGCAACCGTGTGATGCCAATGCCATAGCTCCCCATCACAAGATTCTCAGGCTTTGATGATCCTACTCCAATATAACGAGCAGATAATGCCTTCGAGTATTTGGTTCCCAGTAGAAACGTATTGGCTACCTGCGATCACACGTGATACACATCATCATAATGAAATAATGAAAAAATACATGATGAGCAACAATCAGCCATCGCAAGAAAAGGTGGAAGGGTAGATAGATAGATTTTTCTAGATCCATAGGCATATTGATGCATAAAATCACGTCAAATAGTTTACGTCACGTCGGTGAGGTTAGCCCCGTTGCTCACATGATTTTTGGACGTCCGGTTTTTCCCCGTCATTAATTTTTACTGAATTGAAAAGAACTTGGTAAACACAAAGCGTGTCTCTGCGTACATCATATGTTTGCCAAGCTTCATTCAATTTAGTGAAATTTACAGAAACGGCAATAGGTCACGTCAAATCGTGGTGTGTGAAACAGGACTAACTTTTGAAAAAGAAGCTCATTTATTGAACTCAATATGTGAAGAAACAGCCTCATAAAATCAATGCTTTCTTTGATGATCAATGAACTTACGAATTTTGAAAGATTTCACTCGATTTCAGTATATTCAGTTATTTCAAAATCTAAAGTGCCCTTCTGAAAAATAAATGTATAAATAAATATTATTAGCGTATGGCTTAATAGAGGGCAGTTCCGATAAAGTGAAACAAAAAAAACAAACCTCAATGCCCTTTGTTAGCTTCAAACGTGTGGAGGAGCATTCTTTGCATTGATCAAGTTCTGGATCAATTTCTCTATTCCAACTATAATCACAATCTTCACAAGTCATCAAAGTGTCATCACCAATGTCTGAAAAGTAGTGATACTCATGAGATCGCTCGCCTCCCATTATACCACTCGGAGCACTCACTGAAAAAACATAAATACAAATGCATCACAATTATTTCAACAAAATCATGCTCTAGTAAAAATTATGACACTGACAATCACACAGATTTTCAATTTCAAAAATAGTTACTCATCAAATTACTACAGTTTTCACTACTAATTTCACCTTACCTCATCTTATTTTTTACTGATAAACTTTCAGTAACCAAACTAAACTATTTTTTTAGTTGCAATTGAGAGTTAATCTATAGTCGGCGCAATCTAAGTTGACGAAAACCCCCTCCACCCTAGAAATAGCTACGTTGCCAGATTGTGTAAAATTGGAACATCTTCAAATTCGCGATTGAACCCCATATCTAGACGCAGAATTTTATCCTTGATATGCCAGTAGTATTAAAAAAGTTCCTGGGTAGAAGGATTCAAAGAAAATTTGATTTTTTTTTTTAATTGAAAAATCGCGAAAATATTACTTTTTTTGTATATTACTTCTCTCACAATCATAGGTTTTAGAAAAAATAAAGTTTTTTATATCAAAATGACAAGGAGAATTCGAGCTTTCTAATGGTTTCTGAATTTTCTATATTCGACCAATAATAATTATGTTTCAATTAATGATTGAAAAATAAATAAAAATCGAACACCCTTTTTTGAAAACTTTAAAATTATAAAACACACATACATGTTTCGGGAGCTAAGCCCATTCTCAATGTGATTTGAGAATTTGAGAATGGGCTTAGCTCCCGAAACATGTATGTGTGTTTTATAATTTTAAAGTTTTCAAAAAAGGATGTTCGATTTTTATTTATTTTTCAATTATTTTAAACAGCCCTAAGTTTCAAAGTTCTTTATTCAATTAATGAATATGTTTGTCAATGTCGAGTCAACTCCATCAGAAAACATGAAATTTTCGATGATCTAGAAACTTTTTTGTTTGAGAAGATAAGTGGGTGGTGAAAGCGAGAAGGTTGTTCAAAAACAATTGAAAATATTTTTTCAAATGTCGAAAATAGTCGGAAAATCGTAATTTGGCCTCTCAAGAGTTTCAAAGTAAGGAGAGCGGTATATGCATCATTGAATCATTACATACATATAATGAATATATATATATAATGAATCATTGTATGTTGAAGATTGGAGTTATTGAAGCTAATCGACTTGGATATTTGAGCTGCGAACAGCTGGTTTATCATAAAAATAGTGAGTTTTACAACACCGCGTGATTTTTCCGAAGCTACGCTGTCACTTTTAACATTCAGTTGAATGTGTTTGCGTTAGGAGAAGTTTCAATTTCACGCAAAATGACAACGTAGCTATTTCTCGGGTGAAGGGGGTTTTCATCAACTTAGATTGCGCCGACTATAGCCAAGTTCAACAATATTTGTTCGAAAAAAATTTAAAGGTGTGTCGTTCAAACTACAAAACAATACTACAGTATATTCAATTTAATTATGAGTTTCATGTCTTCTGATTCAGATACAACATCCATATCTTTCAAACACACATTATTGGAAATTATCCAATATAAAAATTTAAAAACAATAATGCGACCAATTTTAATAATAGCTCCATTTGATTTAGCAGCATGACCTAGGCCCGTATTATCAATAGTTTAACCCATCAACTGACTCAAATTGAACACATTATAATAAATGTGATCCTAGATAGATGTAACTTAGCCATGGATCAATAATTTATTCTTGGTTTCAACTGCTATTGATGATACGGACTTGAAAGAGTAAACGACTGCTGTCTGTTCATTTGTTTATTGAAATTCAGACCTCGGTTACCCCAGACCTTCAATAAAAAAAGTTCAGATTATCTAGATTACTTATGAATATGATTTTTGTGAAAAAGATTTACACTATTACCTACTACCATTTTATTGGAAATTCAATATTGAATGAAGATCAATCACCAGAGATTGATCGAAACCGGTATCTCGATTTCTAATATGGTTTGGCACTAAATCTATGGTTTGACAATATCTTGTCTTTTCATTTAATATGGAAAACAGATACAATATATTATTATCTTCACAACTACTCAACAAGATAAATCAAAAGTTCTGTCAATATAGTATTTCAAGACATAATAAAATAACCTGACTAGGAAGACTAGGGCCATATTGAATATAGAACTAATTACAGGGAGCAGTGCTCACAAGATTCTCAATTGTCTATTAAAAAACAAACTCGACTTACGTAGGAAAATTATGATACTCAACTTGTCTATTACAGATAAAATTTTATAGATTTGATTAACATTTTTGTTCAAATAACTGATTCAAAATCAGTCTATTTCAAGATAATATGTATATTCGGATACAGTACTGTATAAATATTCACTGATACAAAATTATTATTGAACCAAAGAGCAGGCCTAATTAGTGATTGATTATTACACTTTTGATATAAGATTATCAATTTTCAATAGATATTACAGTACTAGTACAAACAATTGGTATTTGTAAATTCTAATATTTTCAGAAGACCCCTGGTTCTAATAAAGTCTCGATTAGCCTGGATAATCTAATCAGATAATAGGAATGACTTATTACAAAAAATGTTCAAATGTTCAAGTTATTGAAAATCTGGTAACATTAAACCTTGTACCTATGTGAAGAAACATTAAAATAAATCCATAAAAGAAGTTCATTCAAGTCATTTTGGAATGAAATATCAATAAACCTTTTTATTGAAATCCAAATTTCAGATTTTCTTTGGAATTGAAACAATGTCTCAACAAGCCTATGCTGGATAATCCTCATTAAAATATTAAATCATGTTGATTAACGATAATAATACAATCACAACGAGTCATACTATTCTTTCGTAAATGAAGATTTGGTAAATACATTCAATATATTACAATAAGATTTGTATAAATTATTCAACTATGATAAAAGCGAAAAGCTATAAAATAATGTTGAATAAATGTTTGATAAATATAAAAATTGTGAGAATATTGAATCATATAATTAATTACTCATCAGAAAATAAAAAATGTCTACCTATTTGATACAAAGATAAGACAATTTGATTTGGTAGTTGCACCAAAGTATTAACCTTTTATAATTCATGAGAATCCTAACTAATAATAGACATGTTAAGTGAAGACAGAACTCAATCTTATTAAAAAGTTTTTCTTCAATAGAATTGTAAACACTTGAAAACAACTGAAGCTCATCACTGCTATTATAAATGCATCAACAGTTAAAACTTTAAATAATTAAAATCAAAGTACCCTTTTTTATTTTTTTTATTTAAAAAAGGGTACTTTGATTTTAGTTATTCAAAGTTTTAACGAATACAGTAGCCCTAAGAGAAAATAAGTATGCATCAACAGTATATGCTCATAAGTGTAGTATCACGATGATACTTTCAGTTTTTACATTTTTTCTGACAATCTCCAACATTTCATGAGAACTTACTAAAAAGTCAAGTTTCCATTACTATATAAGTTGCACATGTACCTAGTTTAATTCAGCTAAATTTATTATGCAATAGAACAACGAGATTACACGGAACAACGCAAATAAAAAACATCTTACCAGTTACAGCCCTGTGTTTCTATTGTATTTGTATCTTAAAGACACATGAGGCTGTGCGACTCATGTAGTAATAGAAACAAAGCTTCACAGTTCATACACATATTTCAATACAACATATCAATATTCTATTTTATTGTTATATGTTAATGAATGCTGTTATTTGGGTGTGATTTCAACTCAATACAAAATCATAAATTAAGAAATAAATAAATATAATGTGATGTCGATGACGTTGTCCAATGATGAAATGCAAAGCCAGAGAAGGGTAGCTCCACCACCGCTGGCCTTTCAAAATAAATCGCCAACGGTGGTTCGGAGTTACCAATCTCGAACTCTAATCAACTTTCGGCCGGCTTCCCAAAATCCGTGATGAATAAATCAATAAAAACTAAAATAATTAAATAATAAAATGAGTGATGCATGATTTTAATAATCAATTATTGAGTTGCTACTAATCTCATTCCTAACAATCGAGTTTTAGAAAGTCATATTGTTTTGAATAAAATGGAATAAATGTAAAATTATTGTATCAAATTCAACCTAGGAACATAAAAATAGCACATTGTATGTAGTACAAAAAATTTCGATTTATAATAGACTCAATGGGTCTATAAACATACAGTTTCAGTCGACTTAAACATACATAAAACGTACATATAAATTGAAACTAAATAGTCCTCCCTTATATCAACAACATTCAAACAAACACTTAATCACATACAGAATTACAATAATTACACATACAATTACATTACAGTAGGTATTAGAGGAAGAGACATAGTAAAAGGCGGATTATAAGTACAACTTATTCAACAATACTACAGTAATCCAAGATAATGCATTCATTCTACGAGAAAGACGAAACTATCTGGACCCCAACAGCTCATGAAGCTGCGATATTGGCCTGCATATTTTCACGTACTATGATAACACGGCTGATATTACAGTACGTAACAACATACAAGCCGCCTCCGGTGACTCCTTTATAACCATGGAAGAGATTCTGCAGTAATTCTTGTAGTGTTGATAACTAACCCTCTGAAGAATAGAAGCTTGAGTAACTGCGATATGTACCTGCATGTTTCCACGTACTGTAATAACACGGCTGATATTACAGTACGTAACAACATACAAGGTACCTCCGGTGATTCTCGGAGATTTTCTGATGACTAGAAGCTTGAGTGACTGCGATATGTGCCAGCATATTTCCACGCACTGTAATAACACGGCTGATATTACAGTACGTAACAACATACAAGCACCAGGTGATCTGTTCTTCTTCACCGAAATTGCAGGCGTTTGCAGCCAGAACAGTAGTATGGTTTTGTGTTAATGCAAAGATTGAACTGCATCTGGTATTGTCGACTGTTGAAACTACTAATTAGAACTATATTCATAGCAACTAATTTAGTAACTTGTCGTATGTTTGAAGATATGAGTATTCATTTCATTTATTCATTGATATCATTACACAAATTATATTAATAATATTATTATAAGCAGGGAAGTACCAACCTTATTATAACCACTTACAACCAGTATAGAAGAACAAAGTCAAATAGAATATACAGTACTACAATATTAACTTCCCCTTTCTGCTAATTTCTATGTGGTATATTATTGTAATTTTTTCAGGGAAAAAGTTCAACAACAACCATAAAATTAATACGATAAAAATATCGATAAAAAGATGCATATGACTTTCTTGGAGGTTCCACTCGCCTTGATCACATTCTGGCCACCCATCCGAAAGCAGACCATAGTATTTGTGACTTGACAACACAAGAACCTAGCAACCACCCATAAAAAACAATCAATAACTAACCATAACAAAAACTTAAATAAGTTAATTTAAAATCATTTTTCAAATCAAGATGGGCTACTATTGACCTTACATTCATAAATATTACTTCTTTATTGCCGTTACTTATAACCAACTTGTAGAAAAAAGTAATAGGATATTGATTCACATACATATAATATTAGTTATTTCAATCAACCAAACATCAATCAATAAATATTAATTATTGTTTAGTACAGGACGGTAATCTCATAATTCCAAGGGTTAGAGTGTAAACTTCGTCTGATTGGATAATTCTTGATTATTTTTCAATTCGAGCTAACAAATGCCTAATGAGCAAGGAAATGCATTACAATATCGTACATCACCTATTGCAATTCAAGCCAATATGTACAGTAATCACAATATAGTGGCATTAGGGACATGAACAAAGACTACTATGATTTTTATGGTAGTGAGTTAGTAAACTTAGTTTTGTGGTAAAGAGTAGTAGTTTTTGTATTTATAGTACGAGCAGATATTGACATCTCATTAGATCACTATAAGATATCATTGAATCGGATGTTATCTATTTCCACCAGCGGTGGGAAAAATTCAATTAACTTACTGGACTGAGTAAAAATTTTGAAATTCCAATTATCAAGTCCTACTGTATTAAAAAAACTATAACTTCTATAACTATATCGTCTATAAACGATCACTTGAGACGAGATAAACCAACTTTTTTCGTGTGTGTGTGTGCGTATAAGTTAATGCCTCGTTTACACCGGAATGTTTATAGCATTTGTTAATAACTTTTTTGGATAACGTATTATTATATGGACTTATATATTATATAACTTATTATATAAAAGTTATTAAAATTCCGGTGTAAACGTGGTTTAATGGCAGGTCTTCTTCAATGTGAAACGGTTGGCCACAATTGATCAGCTGACTCTTGTCTGGAGCTGTGATTGGCTACAGTCAGACTTGTCTTGTCTTGAGACGTGATTGGATACGGCTGTTCAATTGAGACCGATCGTTTCGCATAGAAGACTACCATTACACGCACACACAAGCAAAACGTTTACTTCGTCTCAATTGATCGTGACTAGGGTATACAGTAGTAACAAATTTGACCAACAACAGTGACTAAAATAAAAAACTTAATATATTATACTTAGACTATGACAAATGAGACCAACAATAACAGTGACTTCATTGAATACTAATAAATAGTACTTAATATATTTAACTTGGACTATGACGTGCTTGTACGAAGCAGAAGACAACTCAAGACAAGGTAAATTCCATTTTATGAATAGTTGGATGTACAAGACACACTATAGTCCATTAACGATGGCTTGAGACGAGATAAACAAAAGCTTTGCATGCAACTGTAGTGGCTTCGTTTTAGCCACGACATGAGCAAGTCACAGCAAAGCCAAAATCCCGAATTTTGTTGTCGGGACTGTAACCAAAGCATTGACACAAAAACTTTTACTATCATTGTTTGTTCATTTTAGGTTCATGCAGTCGAGAGACAACTGAAACAAGCAATTTCCCAATGTGTATCTATAAAAAGATTACTTAAATATACTTATTCTGAATTGCCTACAACAAAATTCGGGATTTCGGCATTGCTGTGACTTGTTTATGTCGTGGCTAAAACGAAGCCACTCCAGTCAAACACACACACACACACACATGCAGAGCTTTTGTTTTTCTCGTCTCAGGCCATCGTGAATGGACTATAGATAGAATTTTTAAAAACACACACATTTAAACGCAGAAAAGAAAATATTGCAAATGAATGGCATATTTAGATATACCTGCCTCTTGAATAACAAATTCCAATATGATCAAGAAGCTGTCCATAAATCTCACATACATGATCGTAAGTCTTGTTTGCCATTTCAGTGCTCGAATCGAAAGAATATAAATCTTTCATGATGAATTCTTTACTACGTATCAATCCATACCTGGGTCTCATCTCATCTCTGTACTTATTTGTGATCTGATAAAGCCGTAAGGGAAGATTGCGATGCGATAGGACAGGAACTGTAGCTAGCAAATTAGCCAGAGACTCTTCATGTGTCTGAAAAGTCACAGGAGATAGATTGAACTTGGTACCGATAGAAAGGATATCATTCTAAATACGGCAATGGACATTCAATAAGAAGTATATAAAAATAATGAATTGTTGCTGAATTAATGTTTTGTTTAGCCCATGCTATTTTTTCACTCAATTATGCATTAATAAATAAATAAACAAATTATTTGAATCTTATCACCAATCATCAGTTGGCTTATTGGACTAATATATATATTTATTATCTTGACTCATAATTATTTTTTAATGGAATGATAAGTGATGGAGCACCATATAATTATAAGTAATAAGTAATTAAAAAACGAATTTTTGTAAAAATACTAAATTCTCCACAGACTGAATTCTCAATACTTAGTAACTTGCAAAAAATAATTTTAAACAAGAATACATTAATATGTTGTAGTAGCATACAGAATCAAATCAAACTGATATTTTAATGCAGTAGCAGATCATAATTTTTTCGTATTTTTGTTCAATTTAGAATGGTATAGAATGATTAAAAAGCAAAGAAAACAATGACAAACTGAGTGACCATCCATCAGAAAATTTATAAGATACACAGTTACTCTATATTTTGATTATACTTGACAATTTGCCATAACTTTTTTGAATAATTTTTCGTAATATCCAATTTTGTAAAGTATGATTTGAGAAGCTTATGATCATCTTTTTTGAAGTTCATTTCATGTAAAAATTGAAATAAAGTTTTAAATTATTACCGGAGCCAAGACAAACATTTTCTCATGACGATCCAGTACCTTGAATATTTCTTGTCCAGCAGTTTCTAGTCTACCTGCAAAATTAATGACAATTCACTAATTTCAAGATGCTTATTAAAATTTTGTTACGGAAACAAAAATTACCTCTTCAATTGGAGAATTACCGGCATAAACGGCATATAATCATAAATCAAGTATAGTCTAGTATTCTAACAATTTATTGTGAACCTAATAAAAAAGTGACAACCAAATTTTATGAAAAGAATATATATCTATTTCTCATGATAATGAATTCCATTGATAACATCACCTTCAAGTCTTAAGGGTGGATGGTAGTGGATGGGCAACTGCCGAACAGCAGAATTATGTTGCATAAGAACAATATAATTGCTAATTATCTTTTGAAGCAGATAGCGCCGTTATTCATTGACAGAATTTCACGTTCCCTATGTCATTGGAAAGAGGATTCAATTCTCCAGGGGCTGGACTTTTTACTTTTTCTATTTTAATAATTATTAGAGTTCAATACTTTTTTAGTTAATTAATGATAGGCCTACAATAAATATTATTGAAATAAACTTAAAAAGTGTAGCCCCTGGAGAATTGAATTCTCTATTCAATGACACAAAGAACGTGAAATTCTGTCCATAAATAAAGGCGCTACCTGCAAGAGATTGATAAAAATTAATTGTTCTTATGGGACATGATTCTGCCATTCGGCAAATGGCCGACTACTACTGTCCACTCTTAATGCTATTTTAGAGAGAGAATTAGTGTTTCCGTACCTGAAATTTATAAAAAATTATAGCCCTAAAACTAGTTGACTTGCTATGTCTGACCAATCTATAAGTGAATTGATCGAATCAATCCTAACTTACCAGTCTTTTTCCATAGATTGCCATCAGTCAAAGACGGAACCATAATTTTTTGAGCTCCCAGGTTTCCCATGTAACTATCAACAATTCTGATGAGTTTCTCAATTACTCTGAGCCCAAGAGGTAGAAGAGAGAATAGCCCATTATGGCTTTGATGGATAATTCCTTGACTGACCATCAGCTGAAAATTAAGAATATGATGCAATGAGGTGTAACTGGCGCCAAAAATTTAGGCAGTTTCCTAGCTGATCTAACATGTACTAAAAGCTGATGTAAAGCATATTTTGTCTCTTACGACTTCAAAAACAATATATCTAGGTATAGCTGAATGACATTGACAAATATAGTTGACTTCAGCTGTTGAAGTGCACAAGGAGTAGGCGAAATCGCACAACTTTTAGGTGTCAGCTATTATCTTGTCGAGCAAAGAACATTCCAACATGTCCGATTGAAGCGTGTGCAGATCTGATTTACAGTAAGTTTGAGTGTAAATGTAAATACTATAATTATGTATTTAAAAATGTTCCCCACTCTCCCTTATGTGTAAAATTACTTCTGCCAACAAATCGCTGGTGGGATGTGATGTACTGATGTGAGATAGATGGTAGTAGTTGGACTATCTTCGTTTCTACTGCTGGCAGCATTGAACAGCTGAAATTTTCAAGGAATATCTTCTTTGCTCTTTAAGAATATAATAAAGCTGCAAATGCAAATGCCTTTCCTGGCTCAAACCTTCAACATTTAGCCGAAATACAGAACCATATTTTACTGTAAATTTTAATGATATTTTATTGAACAATTTATTTTTCAAACCTAGATAATTCATGTATAACCAGATACAATGTATATTACATTAATATACATTGTCTAAATGAAGACCAATAAATTTGGAATTTAAAATTAAATTCAACAATACATAAAAAAATAGTTTAACACGTGAAAAATATTGAATAAACTCCGATAAATAATACATATTATGCATTTACTAAATATCTTAGGTAAGTTAGGTAAATAAGTTAGGTAACAAGTTATTGATAAGTTTAACCTACAACAAGTCAGTCAAAAGTCTCCAGATATTGTTCCAAATCTCAGTTGTTTCCAATAAGAATGACACGTTAGAAGGAATAATAACCATAATACCAAATTAATACGACACCAAAATAACTAGTAGTTCTGTGAACAGTAGACCTCACGAAGCCACCCATGGATGGGGCATTATTCATGAAGGGAATACTTAGGTATGTTGAGTTTCAAGTTTCATTAATTGCATGCGTCATTGAATGCAATTAATAATAAACTCGACAGCTGATTCATCATGAATAATTCAATAGTGTGAATTTTCCTATGTATAGTAATATTTTAGCATGGAGGTAATTCATTATCCTTAAAATGCAATATTTCATGAAACCTTACATATACATCGACGCGCAATTTCAAGAGGAACATTCCTGTCAAATTTCATCAGAATCTATTGCCGCGTTTTGTCATAAATGCGGAACAAACATACAAACAAACATAAAGAGAAATGCAAAATCGTCGTCTTGAATCTAGACCTCACGTTCGGTCAATAAATTTCCAAGATGAATACAAAATTAATTGACCTTCAAAGGCATTTCAATAGAAAAAGAGAAATATGTAATTGCATCTTGCATAAACTTAAAAATTATCGAGCTATTGAGTAATTTGCTGATTACTGTAAAAAATCAACTTTGGACAAGAAAATTACAGCTTGATGATAATAGCCTACATGAGCTAACACGTGAATTTTCACTAGGCATTTCTATTTATTTAATCAAAACAAACAAAAAGTAAAGAATTTATTTGGGTGCTAGCAAATAGGAACTGAATTATTACAAAACATTAAGATAATTGAAGAAATAGTAATTTTAAAATTTTGTTTGAGATGCAGAGATCAGTAAATTGAACGATTGAACCGTACCGTACTCATTGTAGGCTACTATCTTCCAAGAAGCATGTATGGACTTCGGAATGAAATATGTTCGTATTTGAGATTTAAATGAGATCAAACTGAATAATTCTTACCTTTTGACTAAGACAAGAAAGATTTCCATCCTTCCCGAATCCATCCTTCGAGGAATGAATCACTAAAGGCTGGAAAATGCTATCAACTGTGTGAAACTGCAAGCGTCTCAAAGCATGGGCAAGCTTCATTTTTGTTTCTCAAAATCTACATTAATTAAACTAGCGATAATCAACGGAAATTATTCTGAAATTTTGTTTAAAATGTTTACTGACATGAAAACTTTGATTAATTCAGAAGGTTTTGCAAACATAGTTCATAGCAATCACTCAGACAAAAACAGAACTGGATGGAAGCCATTCGCTAGTCGCTGCCGTAGACTGGGCGCTGCCGCTGTCTGGCTGGGTCGAGTTCGGTTCTTTTGTTCGATTTCTTCCCTCAAGTGCGCAGGAAACTCAGGCAGGAAACCAAATCATTTTTTGATTTGGTTTGTTTTTAACAAATTTATATCACAATATTGGTATTTGTTGGTTCAAATCATACTTTTACATAGTTTTGAATTGAAATTAACGTGAATAGAATATTAAGTTGAACAAAATCAACGAAAATAAAATCTTTTCAATTTCATCAGACTCATGTTATGTTGGTAGCATTGTATATTTCGATCAATAGTCAAAGGCGGGATGTGTGCACCAATACAAAAACATTATAACGAATGTCGATAGGGTGGGGTCATGGAATAGTTTATTTTATTTTCAAATACTATTTTACAACAATTTCAAAAAGGAATTACTTGTGAAAATGGAAGTTTTGAAAATTTATAGATTTTCAAAGCACAAGATGTGAGCCTATAAAACCAAAATAAATACAGTCCGCAGACAAAATAATTTGCTATCGATAATCAAGGACCTTGACTACAGCCCCCATTGTCCTTGAGAATATTGAATTTGATAGCAAGCACCCGCCTCAAACCACCCTACGTTGTGTGGCAAAAGTACCCAGTTGCCCACCTTATTGGTAACCATGGTAACGTTATCAAGTGCGTTCATACTCCATAATCAATAGGCTACCTACCAACTCTTCACTTCATCGTATCTGAAAGACTGTACCAAGTAGAGGTGTATATTCACAACTACCGTGTAATGTCAAAAGAAAGCACCCAGCTTGTTCTTAATTCTAAATTATAAATAGGCTAGCCTTTATTGTTTTAATGGCAAAGGAGTAAAAAATCTGTTTTTACAACTAGAAATTCATCTAGATATTGAGATGTCAGTTTCGGTTTTACATCATAATCCATCAGAATAAACTGTTTATTTTTTATGAATTCTTGGTTTTATTTCAATATGGAATACTTTCACGCAATATCACCAAACAATAGGCCTATAACTATAATTATTACTGAATAGACTATAATATACCGGTAATTCTTTGAAGTAGCCTGAGACTTCATTAAGTCAGATGTCTTCATAAACAATCCTTACAACATTAATAATGTAGCCTGCTTGAAGCCGTAGGGTAAAAACTTAATCACAATTGTTTACAGTGGATCTGTGGCACGTTTACACCGGAGTTAATAACAAAATTGAATAACTTTTGTGAATAACGTATTATTATAAAGACTTATATATTATATAACTTATTATAAAAAGTTATTAACATTCCGGTGTAAAGGTGGCTTCAGAAAGCTGCTTGTATGGTGGAAGAATTCAAAGCGTGTATAAAAATAAGCTACTATTATGGGTGGACATTTTAAGCCTTATCTTCATAGTACCTGAACATGCTAGTAATAAAATGTTAAATTTATCTTGTTTATAACAACTACATTGACAAAGTCTATACCATTCTGCATGAATTTCTGTAATGTTGTTCATGACTAATAAAATTCTAGATTCTTGTATTTGTATAATTTAAATTGAGTACATCACTAAAAAAACCACCAAGTAGAATACCGTGGGATAAGGAGCAGCATTATTGTATAATTTTGCTTCGGAATATTCAGAAAAAAATATTAAATAGTAATAGAACTTCAAATTATTATGTTTCATATTATGAAAATAAAACTATTTATTATCTGATTGAAGCTTACATATTCATTTCAATTATTGTCTGTTATTTATTTTCCATGTATGAATCCTAAGTATAATATAAGTTATAATAATATTAAATCTCAGGAAAAATGATTTGTTAATTAAAAACTTTGCTAATAAATACGGAGGACTTTTTAACTTCATCATTGCGAGTCAATGTGTAGTAAAAAGAGCATATGAATTATCAGACAGTTACTCTCATGACAGATTAAATACGAGAGAGAGAATGAGACAACTCTGTGCAAGAAATTACTTTTTGAATGGATAATTGAAAATTATTAAATCAAATCCAATTATTAACAAATCCATCCAGCACTCGCCATGCGCAGCAAATACATTTCATTCAAATTACCAACCGAATAAATGACAATCAAGTTGTAGGTTGAAATCTTGGTAGGAAGCATGATTGTCACTGTCATCCAATAACTTGAAAGACACGATAGTGCTACTGTATTTTTGATACATTGAATTGAGTTGGGTTCTAGAGTATTGCTCTCTGCACAATTGAAATTGTCAAATACCATCATTCTACGATTGAAATTTTCAAATAATAATTTTCTAAGTAATAATATAATTAATCACTACCACTAAGAGAAAAATCTCAGCTTAAAGTGAAATCAGCCACAAACACTCAATATCAGGAAACTGAGTCACAAAACTTGAACGCCAAATCGTTTATGAAGTTCTTTGATGAGAACTTCATCTGGTATTTCCTTTATTGTTTGATCAACTTCTGATACTTCTTTTAGATATTTCATTTTTTTCATCATCTTTGTTACCTGTAAATTGAACAAAAAATATTAATTTTTAATAACACAACTAGAAAGAGAAATATGAAACTATGGTCTGAAATAAGTTTTTAGAGGTGAATAACTACAAGTTGGTTATAAATTTTCTTATTTTACAGTTTCGGTATATTTTGAAGTGGTTTGCAAGATCATCTTTAAAATGATCCAGGAGTATTTTTTTTATTGGTGGGGGGAAAGGATTGGAAAGTATTTGCAAAGGCATTTTGTTTATGAGGTATAGTCTGTCCAAGCAAAGAAGACCCTCTGCCAAGATGGGAGAATGAGTCAAGCTCGTTCAATATTGGTTCAAAAATGATCAATTTGATCTCAAATTGTAGGAAACAATTTGATCTACTTTTAAGACCATATTTATAATTATTGAGCAAATATTGACCAAGCTGGAGTCAATTCCCCGTCTTGCCAGAGGGTCTTCTTAGCTTGGACAGACTATACAATGCTGCCAGATTGAACTACAAGCCAAGTAGAGCAGTCGCGTTTAAAAATAATGACAGAAATCTCCATAATCAGGTACATCGATAATGAAAACGTCATAAATGAATAGTATTATTACGATAACCACCTATGGAATTTGAATTATCCATTTCTACTAGAGTAATTGATAACCATTTTTAATAAAGATATCAATAAGATTCTTCCATGATCAAATCCAACGAAAAATTCTGAAAACCTTTCATTATTCATAAATAAAATTATATAGTCCTATGAATAGAACAATTATATTAACTTATAGAAGATTGAAAATCGTTCTCATGAACAATGATCATTATTGCTCTTCGCAGCCAGAACTGATTGAATGAAAGCAATGGTTTATTGTTTCAGTGAGCTATTCAAGTTTTTTCTGAGGGCGATGCCCACATGTACTTTGAGCATTAATGAGAGGGTAATGGGAAAAGTAATGATGGGAGATACCGTATGAATGTAGACGGTAAGCTGTACTTATAATGGATAAGTTTAATGATTTTATGGCTTAAAATTTTTACTTGTTGAGAAGCTGTGAGGGTGATATTGTGATAGTTATCCATATTTTTTTCAATGTTAAATATTTTTAAATATAATATACATATAGTCAAACCACAGATTTAAAAAAATCGAGATACCGATTTCGGTTGCTGCACTATTATCACCAGAGGTTGATAATGTTGTAGCAACCAAAACCAGTATCTCGATTATTAAATAAATCTGTCGTTTGACATTATCTTGTCTTCAAATTGAATAAGCTTAAATTTTACAAACTGGTGCAATTTTTCAAGGTTTCAATGATGATTTAATTGATGTGTAATTTATTTGATTCCTTTCACCAACCTTACAATTTCGAAATTTTCAAGTGCTATTCCTGGATTGAAAATAATTATGTGTTTTTAAGCAGTGCGATAATGGCATTGCCTTGATTCATGAAACATTGACTTTATTTTATAAACTCACGAGAGGAATAGTACAGGTTATGCCTAGTTTTGCCTCCAGATTTCAGTGAATATAGAAAAGAAATGTGACTGTGATGGAAAAATAAATTGAATTGAAATCTGATCCAATGGTTATTAGACCTGAGCCACCCAAAGTAATGAATTATCTCAAGTGCTAATTAAGAGAAAAAGTGTAAAAGAGTCGTTCCAATTTATGTCATGTCACGGCAACAGTGCTCTTCATCTTATCTATTCTAATAAGAAAATACATTTTTATAAGAATCAATGTTCCATTCTAAGATTTGCTATGACTACAGAGTCTACAGACACATGTGCCAGTTTATCCCAATATTACAACACTTAAAAGTAGTGGATGATGACCACTCGGTGAGGGTGATCGTGGAGTTTAGCTGGCACTGTGGACTGCTCTCGGATGGATGACCAGTAATTGGCCAAGTGAAAACATACCCGAAAGGGTCTCCCCACCATTAAACGCCATTTGCATATATTTTTCACAGAAACATACCTTCATTAAATTTTCAGAATCATTGTTCGAGGCTTCGGGTTTTCCGCATTTGTTTTTCTTTATACTTTCAAATTCGCCTTCAAAAATCTGATCCTGTTTAAGTTTTGGATTATACTTCCAATTGATTTTCTTAGGTTTTTGAGGTTTCTCCTCCATCATCTGAAAAATATATAAATTGAAGCGTTGCTGGAAAAATTTGAATTCTTGATTTGAGAAACCTCAACATATAGCAACAGTTATTTTACCAACACTTTATGAGTAGGTAATACATTTTTTATGAATATATATTATTCAAAACTATTCATAAAAATGAGACGTATTGATCGACCTCTCCACTTTCAACAATTCATATCAGAAGGAACGAAACGTTCGCTTCAAACCAATGGCAATGGGACAGCATCAGCATTGGTAGGTAACACTAATCCACAAAAAATTGTATGCGCAGCTATATTTTGTTACAATTACATGCGTCATACTGTTTCAGTCAAGACAAAATGCTCTGATAAGAATTTGGATCCAACATGTCAGCTTCAGGGAGCATGGTGACATTATTCCAAGTTGACTCTGAACTATTTGGAAAGCTATATATTCATTATTGAAAATTGATTTATTCCACAATGGAGACAACGGGTTTCCCCAAATATGTCTCCTTCAAAGTAAAGCTTTTACAGTATCATACGAGTAATTAGAAATAACAAAAATAAATACAAATAACTCAAATAGTAGGCTAAGTTAATAAATGAAATTAATAGAAATGATGATAAATGCCAAAAAATTAAAAATAAAACAATCAAATACTCATGAAAATTTGACATTCTAAAATACAGAGGATTTAATTTACTAATTAAAAATGAAAGAATTAAATTGTAAAGAAAAAAAAATTTGAAAGGATGAATTACAAAATAATAAAAATATAAATGAACGTCATCCCAAACCATATGCACACCCACACTCACATACAAACAATATGTAGGCTAGTTGATCACTGCTCAGACTAGATTATCATATAATGCTTTCCGGAATTTAGCGCGAGAGAACCAGAAGATATCTAGGTGCCCAGACAAACTGTTATAACTTCTCTGCATCCTATTAATAGGGGAGTTGTAATTCCTGAGAGTTCTGGAGCGAGGAACCAGAAAATGAAACTCAGAGCGACGAGTCACTGGTGAAATATATATATTCATTTTGGAGAGCAAATAGGGTGAATCAATTTCATCATTTAAGATACAAAAGAGGAAAATAAGAGCTCTAACATCACGCCTTACTTTCAAGGGTGTTATGTGGAATAAACTCCTCAATGATTCTGTTGGGAAGTCAAATGAACAAAAGTGGTTAATTTTTTGAAATACATGAGTCTTAGAAATTTATTTTGTAATCTTTCAAGAGCACTTATTCTATCCACATGATATGGATTCCATATCTCAGACGCATACTCGAGCAGACTTCTCACCAGTGACTTATAAATCAAAATTAGAGGCGTGACATCACCAAAGGGCGAGCAGGTCCTCAGAATAAACCCCATTTGTTGATTAGCTCTAGAAGCTATTGAATCAATATGAAAATTAAAGGATAAGTCTGAAGCAAAGACAAGTCCAAGATCTTTAGAGTGCATCACCCGTTCCAATCGCCTATCATTTATGTGATATGAATGTATCTGAGGATTTAATTGACGATTGAAACTTAGAAATTTGCACTTAGGGACATTTATTCTGAGTCCATTGACTTCATACCAGTGGGAAAAATTGTCAATATCAAACTGTAAGTCAAGCTCATCATTTGCATTTCTAATCTCCTTGAACAATTTAAGATCATCTGCATACATCAGAGAGGAAGAATTTTTAATAACAGAAGGAAGATCATTTATGCACAAGAGGAACAAAAGGGACCCAAGATTGGAGCCCTGATGAACCCCTGATGTACAAATGAAATATCTTGATTTATAATTTTGAATTTCAACATAAAATATTGCATTCTTGAGTGCAAATAACTCTGCAGAAGATTCACTAAACTATTACTGAAACCGACCCTCCCAAGCTTCCCCAGCCTATGACTGATAGTGGCAAAAACCTTGTATAGGTCGGTATACATAACATCAACATGGATTCCTCCATCCAAAACCCGTGACACTTCATCAGTGAAGGTCATTAGGTTGGTCAGAGTTAAGCAACCTGAGTCTGACAAGAATCCATGCTGCTCATTCGAGATGGTACTCTTGACCTGCCAAAAACTATTTGCATGCAATATTTTTTCAAATACTTTTGAAAAGCAATTCAAGATAGAAATTGGTCTGTAATTTGCAATATCAGTTCTTTTTCCAGATTTAAATACGGGAGTTATTCTTGCAGTTTTCCACTGCTGAGGGAATTTGTTAGTTTTCACAGATAAATTCAAAATAAACAGAAGAGGTGTCACTAGAACAGGGGCACAACCTTTTACAATAAATGTGGGTATTGCATCAGGGCACTAATAGAGCAGCCAGACCTTAAGGCACCTATAGCAGTCAAAATCTCATGAGCAGATATTGAACCCATACTAACATTCAATCTTGAGCTCCCAAACACCCCCGGCTCCCCCTCACGACTTTCAGGGGCGATTGGTGAGTCAGCCTCATATACAGACTGAAAATATGTAGCAAAACCTCAACAATACTTGAACCGCTAAAGAACTCCCCATTCAGCATCATGGATGACTCAACAAAAGACGTATTCCTCTTGGAATTGACATAATTCCAGAAAAATTTGGCATCGCTTCTTATGCCTGCCTGAATTTCCGCGATATTTATCGTATGCACTGGATATTCTCGCTTTGAGAGATGCTCGCAGCTGTCTAAAAAGCTCATTACGGTAAGGCGAATGAGCAAAGTACGATTCCAGCAAAATTAAAATATTATACTAGTATAACTTATCACAATGATGAATAACTAATAGATCATGAATGTCATTATTTCATAATATTATGGACTGTAGGAGTTCATTGACTTTATTCAATAGTTTTTCACATGACTAACATTTTTCGCTGGGGCCAAGTCAACACTAGCACAACGCTGCTTTCGAAACTTAGACAAACAAGTTGTACATCTCCATGCAGTTTTAGACAATAATTCAAATTCAGATTCAGTCAATTCCTTGTCTCCCACAGTAAGAACATATTTACGGTGGAAAAGCGATTGACAGTCAGTACCAGAGTACCTACAAGCAATTTTTCCCCTAGCCGCTCTCCCAACCAACAAATTACAAACAGCACAAGCACTCATTATTGTGAATTATGAAATAATAAAACAGTTTAAAAAATCCGCAATTGAATTTCGTAGAAAATATAACGGCTAAATTGTAACAGATTACAAGTTGAAACTCATTGAATGAGCGACACAATTCATAACAAAAACGATAAGACGAGCAAAACAAAACTACGTTCGACTTCAACCAACTCTAATCATCAACTGATTATATAATTATAATAATATAATATTGCAATACAATGAATAATTAATGCAATAATGCAATAATTATAAATAGGAATGGTTTTTGATGGGCGAACAGGAGTTTTATAAAATTGAGTCCATTGACCAAAAATGGCAGTGAGGCTATAGGAATATTGCTCGGAATTATTCAATTCAATTATCACTGGTTTATATAAGACAATGATTCTCCAGCCAATTATTCAATTTAAATAAGAGTTATACTGGTGTGAGTCCAATAAGCTTAAATATTACAAATAACTAATTTATTCTAGTTGAGTGATTAACTCAAAATAATATAAACTTTAGTCTTTTCAAAAAAGAATGGTAACAGAATATGATTTAATAAATGATGGAAAAATTATTTTCAGTTTATATTTTCGAAATAATGAATAACTATAAGTAATTTCAATCAATGTTATTAATAGAATTCTATCCTATATTGATGCCATCTGGAACCTATAATATGCTATACTCAACAACTAGAGCATTGATAAAAAATAAAGAATCTTGTTTAATGTAAGGGAGAATTAAAGAAATTTACATTGAATGAACTCGGTTGAATAAAACAAGGTTCCAGAAAAAGTGTTTTACTTACAAGGGCGCACTCCTGGCATTCAAATTTATTAGCATTGTTTCCGATGATTTTTTTGCACAATTCTGTTCTGTAGAAAATCAAGCTTTCCTGAAGAAGTGCACAGGTGTTGTCATCTGGAACAATAATCAGATTTAAATGTTTCCAATCAATTATTTTACAGTAAAATCTATACTATAGTAGAGTAATGAAATGAGGAGTGAAGTGAAGTGCGCTCTACCAAGTGTGCACAGGTAGCGGGAGGGATTAGTAAAGGAGAGAGCTGTGTCGCAAGTGAAATCTCGCAGACTTCAAGTAAACCCCTTAGCACAAACCAATTTTTTATGTTCTTAAGGTACGATTCCCAAGCGACTCAAGCCGGGCGGCTCGAGCTGCCCGGCTCTAAATTTGCTGCTAGAGCTACCCAGCTCTAGCTGCGCTGCTCTCGCTCCTTCACAACTTCATCCACATGACTATATTATAGATATTTACTCTGTTATAAGGGCTGATAATTGAGCGGAGCGAAGCGAAGCTCTAATGGATTAGAAAAGTCACTCTTTGTATAACTACTCCTCTGGAACCGCTCGACCGATTAAATTCAAACTTGCCATGGTGATAGTAGACATGGACGCCCAGGTTATAGGCTATAGAGCATTTTGAAAATTTGCATATTAAGGACGAAAAAAGGAAAAAAGGATTGCTTACACACTATTACTATACACATTATTCACTGCAGGATTGCAACCTAACATCAGTTTTGAGAAACGTTCCTGGTCAGAAAAGTCTATTATGCTCTTGAGATCATGTTGGTATCACTGGCAGAATCGGCTCCTTATCGAAACCCTCATAGCCCAGTGGTTAGCGACGTGGACTAGTATTTCACTGCTTACCAATCAGGGCGGGTTCGAAACCTGAGCAGAACATTTTTTTGCCGATTATTTTCAACTTAGAACAACTTCCAATATTATTTTACATAGAAATAAAAGAAATAAACGACCTTTTAAGATTTGTTTGATTAAGAGAAAATTAAAAATTAATTATTTAAATTAAAATTAAAAATTAAAAATTAAACCTTTAAAAATTAAATTTTAAAACCTTTAAAATTTAAAATTTAAAATTTAAAATTTAAAATTTAAAATTTAAAATTTAAAATTTAAAATTTAAAATTTAAAATTTAAAATTTAAAATTTAAAATTTAAAATTTAAAATTTAAAATTTAAAATTTAAAATTTAAAATTTAAAATTTAAAATTTAAAATTTAAAATTTAAAATTTAAAATTTAAAATTTAAAATTAAAATTTAAAATTTAAAATTTAAAAATTAAAATTTAAAATTTAAAATTTAAAATTTAAAATTTAAAATTTAAAATTTAAAATTTAAAATTTAAAATTTAAAATTTAAAATTTAAAATTTAAAATTTAAAATTTAAAATTTAAAATTTAAAATTTAAATAAATCGGTAAAAAATGTTGATATTTGGTGGGCAGGTTCAGATGAGGTCTAGAAATGTTGTGTTAGAATATTTTTGAAATCCGTTCAAGATTAGGCAAGTAATAAGTTTTTAAAAATTGTAGATGTATTGCAAGTTGCATATCTTCCACCTTGATATGACATATCCAAATTGTAAGTTCAATGGTTCAGCAAGATTATAGATGAACTAATCTGGAAGATATTGAATTAAGTTTTAAACTACCTATGTCCAATATACTTTTCAAAGGTTAAACTTCATATTAGCGTTTTACTATTTTTCAGAATTTTCGGAGTTTTTCTTAGATTTTTTGAGAACAAATTGGCAGAAAATGTTGAAATTAAGTAAACAGGTCCAAATTAGGTCTAGAAATGCTGTGTTCAATAAATTTCTAATCCCTCCTGAACGGAATTTGCAGGCGAGCAAAGCGAGCCTGTTTGTCTCAGCTGACACTGACAGAGGTTTTGTAGGCGAGCGAAGCGAGCCTGTTTGTCTCACTTACACTGCCTATACTGTCGGGGGTCCAGGAAGCGGACCCCCCTGGCTAGGCGGAGAAGGCGAGCGAAGCGAGCCTACCGGCTAGTTCTGAATAAAATGGTGCCTGATTTGTCAGGATTCAATGATAAATGACTGAGATATGACTTGTTTAATTTTAATTTCAACCTTTCACATTCAATATGGTAGTTTGGAAAAACTTAATGTGTAATACGGCTCGTGCGTAAGTGTTTCTCTTGATGCAGCAAAATCACTCTATGCGTACTGATACACAAATAACTATATTGTACTGTTGAAGGAGGCAAAATGGGCTTTTTACCTGATGTCCTTATTAATAAAATTATTTATTTATTTGCATGCATTCAATATTTCTCAACATGCTAACAAACAATGGAAGCTTGTTGTGGAAATACACAAAAATTTTGCCCAAATTTCATCCAATAGGCTTATTTTTTCGCGATTTTTCAAGTTTATATTGATTTTCCTTTATAATTTGCTACTGAATAATTATTTTAAACAATCAGAGCACATTTGAGACCAAAAAAGGTACGTCAAATGCTGTATTTTCAAAGTTGAACCACTCATAGAGAAAATGACTCCAGCTCGGTCAATATTGTTTGAAAATTATTGATTTTGTCTCAATCGTAGGAAACATTCTGACCTTTAATTTGAGCCCAATCAATATTTTTTTAACCAATATTGACCAAGCTGGAGTCATTTTCTCATCCTGCCTTATTCTATCAAAATAAACACTCACTTGAGAAAACATTCACTTAAAGGTTGTTGCTCCTATTTTATATTCTCATTTCATAACATTACATGGTAATAGAATGAGCCACTTTCACCATCAGCTAGGTTTAGCTAGGCTTAAAATACTGGGATCAAATTTTCGAGTCAAATTTACGCTTCAAAAACTTTTGGACAAAAAGAAAGCTCGCTCCGCTCAATTTGCGGCTGCCTCCACATGCGCTTCCCTAGTGTATACTAAATCAATAAATAGTGATATTCACCCTTTTTAAGCCATTTTCAAGTAAATTTCACCATTTATTGATTTAGTATACGTTAGTCCTAATAACAGAGTAAACATCTTCAATATAGTTATGTAAACAGAGTTGTGATGGCTAAAGCAGCGCAGCTAGAGCTGGAAGCTGGCTGCCTGGAATTTAGAGCCAGGCAGCTCGAGCAGTCGCTTGGGAATCGTACCTTTATAAGTTCTAGCATAATAGATGACAAATAATAGTGTGCAATTACAAATCATGCATGTGTTTGCCAAGTTCTGTTAAATCTAGTTGAATTTATAAGGAAAAAAATCGAACGTCAAGACATCGTGGTAGATACAACAGGAGTTAGACATTTTTTTGACAAAACATAGCACAAGTGATGAATTTGTGTTTAGTAGCGATTTTGCGATTTTTGATCGCCATTTCTGAGATTAGGGTAAGATTTACACAATCGCCGCCATTTAACTTTTTCTTTAGAATCCGACTCTCTTCAACATCCATTAATAAAAAATACAATTTTATAATTCCTTATCCAGTTATAACCCTTATTGTTGAAAAATGGCGTTTTCTAGCATACCTTTCCAATTATCTCAATAACCGTTAAAGTTACAAACTTGGAACTGGTTTCATTGAATTCCTCAGCTAATTTTACATAGTAATTAATTATTTTATAACCTATGTGAAGCCTCTAAAAAATTAGAAAAATTAATATTTTTTGAAAAATCTCAATTTTTGTCTACTAGAAACGTTTTTCTCTACTTGGTGTTAGCAATCAGCCTGAGAAGTATTGCACAGTCCTCCTGAAACACTCTGTATAATTATTCAAAACTGTAAGCATGATTCATTTTTAACTAGACTTGGTAGAATGTTCTTCGCATTAATTATAATGATCAACTTGAAGGTAAATTTTCAGCCTAATTCTTATCTGTTAGATTCAAAGTTTTTCTATTCCCATGCAATTTGTTATTTTACAATGTAAGAGGTAACCCCCTTGTTCACAATTATCACAGTAGATTATCAAAGTGAACCAGTGTATAGCTTGAGTTTCAAAAAATCCAAGTTATTATGTGGTATAAAGAGGAATATTCCTACAAAGATCTGATTCAGACTAGGCTAACTCAAAAGTACTGACTTTTGTATCGTGAGTCTAGTATCAAGATTTCTGTTTTAGTCATAGTGGAGAATAATATACTCAATTGGTTTTGTACCAAAATTCAACTTCAGACAATTGGTCTGTTAGCCTCGTTCAAAAAAAATATGATCCCAAATTTTTATCAAACTAAAACACATCATTCTCATTTACATTTAAACGATAGACAAATTCAAGTAATAGTCCAATCTATGTTCTGGTTTTTAGAAGTAAGCAATTAGTCCGTTTTATTGGTTGAGTCTCGAGATGAAAGTTTCTTTGAAGTACATTTGTGAAAACTAGTCGGTATATTAGATATGCTGTATTTAAAAAATTCAGAAGGAATAGCCCAGTAAAAATTTGGCAAGTCCAGAAATCATCTGACCTTGAGAGTAAAGGGAGTCTATAACTGTGTATATTTACTGATATTCGGCACACAAGTTCATAAGAGCACACTATTATTTTATTTATTCAACTGTAGAATAGATTTATCATTTCAGAATATCCTAGGTAGCCTATAACCAGAGACAATGTATATAATACATTGTCTCTGGTATAACTGTTAGCATAAACGGATTACAGTAGCATTAGTCGATGGTTCGATGATGGAACTTATTCATTTCTTGAACAAAAATGAGTCACTTTTATATCACAAGTTCATAGAGTTGATAAAGATTTTTTTAATTATATTCGAAGAGAAAAATATTATTCAGTTTCAGCTTTTTTCATTTTTTAAGATCCTAGTCACAATATGCACGAGTTGAGATGTTTCAACAGAAATTTTCCTTTCGGTGTTGGCTTCTAAGTTACGTCATGTCCGAGATGAAATTTTTAAATCGACCAAAAGTGTTATTATGATCTTGAACTAGTTTATTTATGCTATGAATGTATTCAAATTGTCAAAGCTGGCATTATTGACACATTCGTTTCAATAGATTTTTAGTTCTGATGATGAGTTAGTGAATGAGTACCATACTACCATTTCGCTTCTATATGTATAGATTTTAAGGCCAATATGCACTATTGCACAGGCTTCACAGATTATAATGAACTATATTTTTCTGTCGTTTAACCTTGAGCTGGCTTTTCGTTTCATGTAGGGTTACCATATTGCTTTGGTAAAAAAACCGGACACCTTGTGGCTTCAGGGGGGGTTAGTAAAATTACTAGTAAATTGTTACACCATTGTATACTCCATAAGTTAACTTAGGATCAACCAATGATAGCTGAGTTAAGAATTTGTGAAAATGAAAGAGGGTTTAATATTGATAATAGAGAGAGAAAGGTTGAATATTGAATATATCTTATGAGAAGGAAGAAGTCTTCTTATGATAACAATACTATAGTCTGTCCAAGCAAAGAAGACCCTCTGGCAAGATGAGGAAATGACTCCAGCCCGGTCAATATTGGTTCAAAAAATATTGACCAAGCTGGAGTCATTCATCTTGCCAGAGGGTCTTCTTTGCTTGGACAGACTATACCACTCTTTACATAACGGGAAAAGACATTGGCACTTCAACTCTTACGACTTGAATCTCAAAAATTATGATAAATCAGTAAAAAGTATAATTTAATGTATGTTTGTTGCCGAACAAATAAGGGATTTCTGAAAAATACGCCCGGACGTTTTCAAATGACCAAAAAACCGGACATGTCCGGGGAAAAGAGGGCGAATGGTAACATTAGTTTCATGAGTTTGATTAAATTCGATACACCACAGAATTATGTACTCACCCATTTTAATTTACAAAAGAAGCAGCAATGCCAATAAGATTTTCTTGAATCTAGACTGTGTAAGAACAAATTACAGCAAGTGAGAACGAGTACAAAAAGTATGGTTCAGAGACTCAGGCTTTTATTGTAATCATAACCTAAAAATAATCAAATGACAGTTGATTTTATTTTTTGAACGTAACTTTCCCGCTTTATCAGTAGAGCCATCATACTAAATTCGTTTTCACATTGGATTCCAGTTTTGACCAATGGAGCAATGAAATGAGTTCTCATTCATCTTCATTCGCATTATTTTAGATATTTCTGAACTTATTGTTAAATAGTTTAACTGAGAATCTACCATCAACACCAAAGACGCAACTGAAGTGGGTCAATTGGGAAGGCGACATTTTTTACCACCGACATTCTGTACCAACGACATTCTGTAACACTTTTAGTCAACAAAGGGTACAAATTGTCGTTTTACGCATTTGGTACAGAATGTCGTTAGTAAAAATTGTCAAAACTCGGAACGTGCAGAAATATTGAAATGGAACAGAATGTCGCTGCACGCTAACGACAGATTGTGATTGTGAAGTATAGACGAGCGTCTAAAACGCGCACTCGACAGAAACCATTGTTTTTTTTACATTATAGTCGAGTCATTCTAGCTCAAAACAGGGCTCAACATGGAACTAATTGCAACAAAGTTGTTTTATGGTGGAAATGGTAGCTGTCACCCTCCTATTTAACGTGTGAAAAATCCCACTCTCAACTCGTGTTGGAAAGTTGTTTTTTCTGGCCGCCATATTGGAAAATTTTGCACATTTTTTAGTTTTCTTGGAATAACGTTAAAACAAAGCGTCGGACGAAAAAACTTTCTGAACCTTTTTTTTAGTAAATAAAATTTGCAAGAGAATGGTGGTAGAATCATTTCTTGATCTTCACTAGAAACCGAGTTAGGATTTTTCAAAAAATAGGTTAATTTTCAAGAAAAACTGTAATTGACTATTTTCAGTTTTTGTTTGCTCAGATCTTTTGACATATTCCTTTGAGTCGTTCAATTCAAAATCCCTCTGGGAATAATTTTGCCCTCTACAATTTGAGACCAAGTAGACCTTTCTCCCTTGTATAGTTTTTGAACTAGAGCAATTAAAAGATATCCTTGTATTTCAAAAAACCTATTTTGGGGGGAAATAGTCTCGAAAAAATTCATAACGTGCTTGTATTGATATTTTCTCTGGTAATAATGTCTTTCAGATCAACTTATAGTAGATAAGCTACTCACCAACCTGAATTTAGGTTATGTTCAATATTAAGGACCCTTCAAGGATCTCAATCCAAGGATACCTCTAACTATTGTAAAAGTCATTGGATCTCAACAAACCATATCTCATTCTTTTCAACTCATCAAGGCGGTCTAAATTCATAAATTTAGTCAAGACTATTACATCTTGTGTCAAATGGGCTTGTCTACACGAGCAAGAAGAACGCGCACCCATTTAACACAACACAATGGTTCAAAGGTTTCTGTTGAGCGCGCATTCCCGACGCGTCGAAAACTCCGCGTTTTCGATGCTTGTCTTGTCTAGAATGGGCCTAGCTTGAGAATGTGGTACAATTTGACGTTGATACATTTTGTTGGATAGTGTAGGAATATAAATTGGTACAGAATGTCCTTACATGCACCCAATATATTATTGTGATATACCTCAGGAATGTGGAACCAGAGACAATGTATTATGTAATAATACATTGTCTTTGGTGGAACTTAGTCGTTGGTACAAATTGTCGCTGCACACAAACAACAAACTGTACCAAATTGCAAATATATTGATTTTCTCTATCAATGTATTCGATTATATCGATATTCTACCAAAATGGAAGTGAAACTGGGAACAATATATTATTGTCTGCCCCAATTGAAATGTCAAACACCAAACAGCTTATTGTCTTATTATACGGTGCTGGTGCCGGTGATGACCATTGAGCATATGACCATTTTAGGCACGGTAGAGGCTATATATGTTTTTGGTGTTGTCATGTTATAAAACACCATTTAGAATAGTAACATGGAATGCTAACAGAATTAAAAACAGGAAACTTGGATTAGAAATTTTTTAGAAACAAATAGAGTTGACATATACTCATAGTATCAGAGACTCACTCAACAACTCATCCATGTTTGAAAATAAAAGCCTATAGAATATATCAAACAATACACCTGGAGAATAAAGCTTGTGGGGGCAGTGCAATGAAGCCAATTATAGTTGAAGATAACATAAATCATTATATTTTGATAACGCCAGGGGAAAATTAAAATTTGTGAAATATTTACCAACTCTCAATGATTTATTGCTCTATAACGGTGCATTTTTGGGCAGTGGTCCAGAAGAATATAAGTTGAAGAATATTATTGTAATGAATTCTGATGAGTTGAGAACATCACAATTAACAAGGAAACAATATTTTTAAGTTGTCCCAGCTGTTTTGTAGTGAAATATGATTATTTTCATTTTTATAATCGTAATCACATAGTTTGAACCCACCAAAGCTTACTTTTTTCTCAACAAGAGCGCTAGTTTCTCGAATCTTTGACCCCAATTTATGACAACAATAACATTATATTCTTAATATCACAACATTATTCATTATTATTATTCGACTGTAATAACAATCAATAATTTAATTCATTATTTTTACATATTTTCACAATTATTTTTATTGATATTGAGCTTTTTATGTGATATTTTTTATTTTCCAATTCTCTGTGGAACAGCTGGAAAATTGGAATTCTAGATACATTTCAAATCATAAATATAGGTACAGAGCATAATATAAAAAATAAAACTAGTGACGTCATCTGGCAGGAAAAAATTGGACTGCTGGGCTCTTATGGACGCTGACCAACCTGGTAGATTTACTTACCTTGGCGTTAACGCGTCAAATTTTTTTGCAAACTACACAAGGCGTAGCAAACGCGTGAAGATAAAATCAAAATGGCTGATGAGCCTAACCTAGAAAAAGTGATACAAAACCCAGCTGGTCAACGCGCGCTCAACGGAACACATTGTGTTGAATGGTCTTGTCTACACGAGCGAAATGATCACGCGTTCTCAACGCGTTGCTAACGTCCAGCTAACGCCGACCTCGACGTCGGCAACGCGTTGACTTTAGACCGCCTTGAATTTCTCAAATTCGTTGAGAAAACGCGTAATTATTTCGCTCGTGTAGACAAGCCCATTTAACACAATGTGTTCTGTCGAGCACGCGTTGCCGACGCGACGTTAACGCCACGTTTCCTATGCCCGTGTAGAATGGGCCTTACAGTGACTTGTTAAAAGAGTGAATGATCTAGTCACTGTAACCAGCATCTAGACCGCGGTTCATTTGATGAATTTTAATTTTGCTTTTCTTATTTTTTGTTTATTGAATTTTCATGTATTTCAGATGCGTTTGAAGTGACTTGAACATCAAAATATGTGTAAATTGAGCCGGAAAATCGAATGAAGATGGTTATAGCGTCGTAAATACATTAGTTATTGTGAAAACGCAAAAATTATATTAAAATTCAGGGGTTTTCTTGGTTGTATGCAGAATAACTTAAAATTCAACCTTGAATCTTGAAATATATGTAAATTGTAGCAAAATATATGTAAATTGAACCGTGGAGTCGAATGAAAATGATTTCAAAGTCGAAAACACATTACTTTTTTCTTAAACGCAAAGATATCTTGAAATTTGAGTATTTTTCCAAGTTATGTGGAGAATTACTCGCACGACTCTGGGGCACCAATAATTTGATTCTTTTATTCCGGGTTTATACTATGCCAATTACTGGCGAGACAATCGTCTTCTAAAATTTACAGCTAGTGTGAAGTATCTATAGAATATTTTGATTTTAAACCCATTATCCAGGCATCACCAAAAGGAACTCTAATCAACCTGGTTCAGCTGTTTGAACCCGGCATCAGTTGACTACAGTTGTCTTATGACAATTGTCTCGCAAATTGACATCCATTGAAATCATGTACCTCCTTGATTGAAATTGTTCTAAGAGGTTGATTGATAAATTAATCACCATTTTCATCAATTATCTTTAATTATCAAATATTCACAAAAATAAGAGGGCACTCTTAAGAAAACTTTCATGTGCCAATAAACGAACAATAATGCTGGTATCTAGTTTCAAAATAATAATATAATACTAGCAACATGAAAACATGTTTAACACAATTTTACAAAGCGCTATTAATATTATTATGATACATATGGAATATAGATATAATCCTACTCATTGGTTCTTATTGATCATAGTAAATACATATTCAATATTATTGTTAACTCACATGTGATTACAATATAAACAACTTTAAACAATAAACTACTATTGATTGACATTTTTATTTACATTTACAATTCAAATGATGAGCGCATCACAGTTCTAAAATATATATATGGCGACAATAAAATTTAGTATAAAATTGAAGCTAGTAAGTCTGGTCGAGCAAAGAAGACATTCTGGCAAGATTGGAAAATGACTCCAGTTCGATCATAAATTTGTTATTTTTAAACTAATATTGACCGAGCTGGAGTCATTCTCCCATCTTACCACAATAACTTCTTTGCTCGACCAGACTATTATCATAATAAGAACGTTACACAATACTGTATTTTGATGTGTAACTAAAATTTACCAAGCATAAGCTAGCATAATCGAAATGAAATTAGAATCTAATTACAGTCAAATGTAGACTACTATAAATGCATGAAAATGTAATCCATATAAATGAAAACACATAGAAATGAAAACATTCAGTTTTGGAAACAATACAATTCGAAAAGGATCACCTTCAAGATAATAAAAAATTAAATAATTTTCAGAGAAAATCACAGACTCAAAAATAAAAAAGATCCGAACATTCAAGAAAAATAACGTAGATAGAATTTTTCAACAATTTAATGCAACTTAAAACGATAGAGAAATTCAACAAAATAGAGCGATGATTCCTTGAAATAAAATTGATGGACAGCATCACGGCAGATATATGTGAGAAATTAAGATCTATTTCGGTAACAGCTTCATAAACTGAAAATAACAAAACAAACAAAATCATGAATCTGATAAACAAAAAAAGCGTAATAAAAGTTCTGAAATGAGAAGGTTAAAAAATCTGACAGAGCAAAGATATATTATCATCTTAAATTTTCTACTTCATATCATTGATTTCACTAGCCTACTCTAGGACTAGGTGACGTCTTTTTCACTACCCAATCTTATTTTTATCATAAAAACCTAGACTTCTTTGTTTACTGGGTTGGGCAGGGTTTCATAAAACATTGTAAAATAACCTGAAAAACTACAACCAAATCGATACAATCCTATAATTATATGCTAACGGGTCTCATCAGGCTCATTGGCAGTATTGACAAATAAAATATTAGGAGTATTCACGATGCTGTCGAATCATGCTTATCATTTACAGATGAAACCCTTATTGCTATGAAAAAAAATTAGAAATTGGGACGATTGTATTGTCTCACACTTATATTTAATAAATATTCTATCTAAAGCCACGTTTAAACTGAAATGCTAATAAAATTTGTTAATAACTTTTATATAATAAGTTATATATAAGTTATATAATCAGTGTGCCTCTGGCAGTTGAATGAGTAACATCGATTGTTGACTGCTCCGTGTTATAACAAGTTTTTTATTAATCAAAATCAGTATGCATTGTATTAAATGTGACAGTGATGTTCCGGAACAGGACCGTATTTTTTGTTGTGTTTGTAAAAAATATTTACATTTCGTATGTCAACTTATTAACGAAAAAAACTTTCGTAAAATGTCAAATGACACTAAAAGTAAATGGAAATGTATAGAGTGCAAGTCGGTGACAGTTGCGGGTAAGCAGCAGAAGCAAATAGATAGTGCAGCCGGCGCCAGTGCGGGTGACAAAGCGGCATTGTCCACTGTGGCGGAGGCGGGAGTCGCGGTGTCAACACAGAGTGCCGCCGCTCCGTCTACTATCACTACTACTACTCTCTCTCAGGCTGACCTTCATGCGATCGGCCAAGTTGTCAAACAGCTTATTCAATCAGAATTGCCGCCAGATTTTAAAACTGACTTCGCTGAGTTTAAAAAATCGATTCAATTCATTTCGGATGAATTTGAAAGTTTCAAAAATGACTTATCATCCATCAAGTTGGAGAATGAGAAAATCAAAAAAGACAATGAAAAATTGAAAAGTGATAATGAAAAACTGATATTGCGGACCTACAATCTTACAGTCGTAGGGATAATATTGTGGTTACCGGAATAACGGAAACAAATAACGAATGTGTTAATGAGGTATTTAATATGCTTTCAAAAGCGATTGGAAGTGAGTTAAATGCTAGAGACGTAAGTGTTGCTCATCGCCTTCCCAGTAAGAAGAAAGGCAGCATAAAACCAATGGTAATTAAATTCGTGCGTCGGCAAGATAAGATGTCATGGATGGGTCATTTTCGACTAGCATCTTCGCAGGACAATAGTGGGGCTGGTATATCGGCAAAAAACATTTCGGCGGTTCTACCTGAAACAAGGGTAATGGCTTACGAACATTTGATCCCCTCAACGCTTGAACTACTAAATGCGACCAGAACAATCGCTCGGGAGAAAGGATATCGTTTTGTGTGGGTACGTGATGGAAATATTCTTGTCAAAAAAGACGAAACCAGTAAGAATGTTATACATATTAAAAGTGATGTGGACCTTTCTAAGATGTAAGTACAAAAAGACTTGTTCAACAATGAATAGTAAATTGATTTTATTATGGACATTTTTGAAAATTTAGACGAATTCAATGAAGTTGAAACATTATGTTTGAATAACTGTAATGATTATTACAATATTGTTTCTAATCAACCAAGGGTAAATTTTGATATAATTCATAGTAATATTAGATTCATTGTTTAGAATTTGCTAATGTATTGCCATTTACATTAGACATGATTGTATTATCTGAGACGGGTCACCAAGGTATTAGGCCCATAGGGTGTGATATACCTGGTTTTAATCAGTATTACTCAATGAATCACACAAATAGAAATGGGGGTGTTGTAGTTTACTTGAAAAAAAATTATGATCATGTTCATGTGTGGGAATGCACATTAGTTGGGGCTAGTTGTCTCGTGATAAAGCTAAAAGCTTTTGAGGAGGAGTGGGTTATTGTTTGTGCTTACAGATCACCTAATGATAATTGCCAGGACTTTGTTAACTCTTTAGCTGAGCTGCTTTCAGATTTAAATTTAGGAAAAAATATTATATTTGTAGGAGATATAAATATTGATATCTTGAATAATATAAATAACATTCACACTGAATCTTATTTAAATTTATTGAACGAAAATGGGCTTATATCTTATGTGAATTGTTTTACAAGGGTTCCATTTCAGGGAACACCTTCGTGTCTAGATCATTATTTCGGTAATGTTCACACTAATAAGCACATTGAACCCATGGTATTGAAGACTTGTATTACTGATCATTATGTTACTTCTCTTAGGGTTCGTTGTTCCATAGACCTGACTAACAATGCTGCTCAGTGTGAGTTGCCACTTGTTGCCACCAGGCTCGATTATGATAGGCTTTTGTCTCTTATCCAGTCTGAAGGCTGGCAGTCTGTCTTTTCTAGTAGGGATGTTAATGTTTCAACAGATAACTTTGTAGCAACTTTACAAAGATATATTGGAAAATCCACTACAAATGTGGCTAAAGTTAGTTCGAGGTTTAAAAAAATCAAGCCATGGATTACTCAAGGTTTAGTAGTTTCTATTAGAAGAAAGCAAGCTGTATTTAACAAATGTAAAAAGGAACCATTCAATTTAAATTTGAGGAATTATTTTAGTAGTTATCGAAATAGATTGACAGCCCTTATTAGAGAAGCTAAACGATTGTATTATAGCAGAAAAATTGAGGAGGCTGGAAATGATGTGAAACGGACTTGGAATGTAGTTAGGGAGGTAGCTGGTTGTAAAATAAGGAAGGAGTGTGTGGAAGAAATTGAAATCGATGGTAATGTCTATAGTGCTAGGGACAATCCCAATATATGTGCTAATGCTTTTAACGATTTTTTCATCTCTATTGGAGAGAAAATGGTTCAACATATTCCTAGTGAGCCTTGTGATAATTTGCGACCAGACAATCCCCACAATCCGCAAGATTATTTTACTTTCTCCAATATGTATCAGAGACTGAGGTTGTGGAGGCAATCGAGAGTCTTAGGGGTGCATCTGGGCCTGGTCATGATGGCATTACTGTATCTGTTTTAAAATCTGTTAAAGGTATTGTTGCCTCTCCACTCAAACACATTATTAATGTAAGTTTTGAACAAGGAATTTTCCCAGATTCTTTTAAAACAACTGTAGTGAAACCAATATTTAAATCACAAGACAAAAGGAAAAATACTAACTATAGACCTATAAGTTTACTTTCCAATCTGGCTAAAATAATTGAAAAATGTGTGAAGAGACAGCTACATAGATTTTTGGAAGTGAATAATATTCTGTCAAAAAATCAATTTGGTTTTAGAGAGGGGATGGGAACACAGGAAGCAATTGCTGCTTTTGTTCAAGAAACAATCTTAAACTTGGATACAGGGAGGAGACAATTAGCTATTTTTCTTGATCTTGCAAAAGCCTTTGATACAGTTTGCCATAATCGTCTACTTGATTGCCTTCGTAGCCTTGGCCTAGGGGATGTGGAACTGGGATGGTTTTGCAGTTATTTGTATAATAGGCAACAGTGTGTCAGACTCAATAACACTCTTAGTGAATATAAATTTGTTAAAATGGGAATTCCGCAGGGAACAGTGATTGGACCTTGTCTCTTCCTGATCTATATTAATGACTTTTGTAACCTCAATTTAGTCAATGGAAAAATATTGTCATTTGCAGATGATGCAGTTTTAATTTTTCATGAAGAAAACTGGGCTAGCACATATGACTCAGCTGCTAGGGGACTGGGAGAAGTAAAAAAATGGCTCAATAGAAAAAAACTGACTCTGAATTTGACCAAAACAAAGTACATTTCTTTTTCCTTGAATATGCAAAATCAGCCAGTTAATATGTTTCTTGTTTTGCATTCTCCAAATTGTCTTAGTCATGTAGATTTAGGGTGTTCAGACAATTGTAATAAAATAGAGAAGGTTAACAGTATTAGATATCTTGGAGTAATGGTTGATCAGCATTTAAAGTTGGATGAGCATTTGTCGCAGCTTACTACACGATCTAGAAAACTTATTTATTTATTTGTGAAGTTGCGTTCTGTTTTGCCTATTAAAGTCATGAAGATAGTGTATTATGCACTGGCACAGTCATTGCTCCAATATGGTATTGTGGGTTGGGGTGGTGCATATACAAATGTTTTAAAACCAGTAAAAACAATACAAAATTCAATATTAAAAATTATACTGAAAAAGAATAGGATGTATTCAACAAGATCGGCTTTTTTGGAATTTTCAGTTCTACCGATCCGACAGATCTACTTGAAACATATTATATTATATTATAAGAAGCGATCACTTTTTCATTTCATCAATAGAACGGATTGTGCTATTACAAGACGGGAAGAGTCAGGTCTGGTTACTGTGCCTAGATTATTGACTGCGGCCGGTCAGCGTAGCTTTATCTACTTGTCACCATTATTTTTTAATACTCTCCCAAGTAATTTGAGAGGCTTACTTGCCCAAAAAAACTTTGTATTACATTTGAAAAAGTATCTGGTTAACTCTCATGGCTGGGATAGTGCCGAGAATTTCTGGAATGCATTAGTATGATAATTATTCCAGTTGAATGGATTTCATTTTTTACTCATTTTATATCATGTTATACACTAGGCTAGGCAATATGTAAAAACAATATTGTAATAAACAATTTTTGTTGCATCTAACACATATCGTATGCAAATATATTGATTATTGTAGCATAACTGATTTATATTGTTTACTGAAAGGTTTTGATTTCAGTTGTTAATATATAGGTAATGTATATATAATATGGTAATAATAAGTAAGTAGTCAAAGTACGGCTGCTCCTTCCCCAAGCTCGAGCTTGCTCTTTTGGGGAAGTAGTTCCTTATGTTTATTTGCATTTTTGTTATTGATTCATTTTGCTGTTATATTTCTACATTGTGAATTATTGTAATGCTTTATCAAGGAATAAATAAATAAAAAAAATAATAATAATACGTTATTCAAAAAAGTTATTAACGTTCCGGTGTAAACGTGGCATAAGAGATGTTTTGTGAATATGCTATTGATATAGTTTCACGAGTACATACATACATGAATAACTTTTAAAAAGTGTACTTTCCAAATTAGAAGGCATTATTCCATAAGAGCATTATTTTGCATCCTAATCACTAAGTTTCTGAGATCCGATTGAAAAAATTCAATTCAAATAATGAAATGTGCACATAACCCTGAAATTTTACAATTACATCTTCTCAACAATATTCTATAGTCTATAAATTGATAGTTTTTTTCAATATAGATGGATTTTTACAATCATTTGTTTTGTCATCAAAGTTGCTTTTTACAATAATTTATTTCAATAAGCCACCATGATTCAACTTTCCGACAGTATTTTTATAATCTTGAGGTTCAATAATAGTTTTCACAGAATATAAATTTGTCATCAAAATATCTTTCTATAACCATTTATTAGAATAAAACACCAAACCAGCATAGTCTAACTCTAACATATAGAGACTATAAATTCACTGTGTGGCCATTGGTGTGAAACGCTTTATAACAACATGCAGTATGCTGGGGTAAAAAAAAATTCCTGCAAGCCGCCATACTTTTGTCAAACTGTAGGCCTACTTGATCACTTTTTTAACTTTTTCCAAAAAGAACGACGTAAAAATATTTATGTAAAATTAAATATTGTCTCTACTTCTAAATAGAATTAGTTTGAATTTTAGGTTGGAAATTTTTCAATTGAACATAGTAGATTATTCTTATTCAAAGATGATTTTTTGAAGACTTGGCAAAAGTATAGCGGACTTGACTGAGCTCACAAATCAACATTTTAATAGGTCAATGTCCACACAATGAATTGATGATTACCCAGTTTCTATAGTTGAAAATCAGATCCAAACTATATGAATACCTCCTACCGGTCAATAGCTGTTGAAATCCAGGTTTACATTTTATAGCACCACTTTTTTAGTTTTTGCTTGCACTGTTTACTCCGCCCTGAATTTTGTCTTCGGCTTTTTGTGGGTTATGCAATTTATTATTGATATATTCGACTGTTTTGAAATAATTATTCAACTTTTCGATCAATTTCTCCCCCGGTGTATCAAAACTGCGGACCACTATTTACGAGATGGATTCTCGAGCATATCGGTAGAACACTGTATTCCACCACGGTAGAAACGAAATTCTCTCGTGTTATGGTATAGTCTGTCCAAGCAAAGACGACATTCTGGCAAGATGGGAAAATTTCTCCAGCTCAGTCAATATTGGTTCAAAAATTATAATTTGGATCAGAATTTTTCCTACAATTTGAGACCACATTAATCATTTTTTAACCAATATTGGAGTCTTTTTCTCATCTTGCCAGAACGTCTTCTTTGTTTGGACAGAGTATACTTATTATCTCGTATTACTAATTATTGTCTCGTCTGATAAGTGTAGTTTTGAGGGCCGTCAGGGAGCAACCGAAATCGAAAAGTTTGAGCCCGAGTTACCTGAGTCCGTGGTCGAGATAGTGCTGCATGTTGCGAGGGTCGGTGGGCTTCTTGTAGAGCTCAAACGCACTGCCACGCTGATCAGCGCGATGCGTCAAGTCGAGACCGACGCCGCTCGGCTCGCGGTGGTGATGGAGACGCGGCGTCGGCACCACGTTGTAGTAGTACTGGTGCTGTGCGGCTGCGTTGCCGTTGCTGGCCGTGGTGCGGCCGTAGGTGCGGTCCAGACTGCTGCCGTGGCCCGAGTCGAAGCCGCCTCCGTTCACGTCTCCCATCACACTATTGTCCTCGCTCTGGTACTTGTTCGACGATAACACCACCTTACAAATAAATAAATACATTGAATTATATTAATATAACTGGCAATAAATTGCCTATATTTGATTTTAAATGTTTCAAACATTCATAAATAATTCAATTAACAGATCATTACGAAATAAAATAATAAATCAAGTTTCTTAATTAATTATTTCATTCAATTATCAAGATTTATCAATTATGTAATTATAAAGAAATACAAACAAGAATATCTCGCCCAAGCTGAGAAGAAATGCCGCCATAATGTTGAGTGGATCGTGACTGAGCACTGATGCCCGGTTTTTCCAAGCACACTCAAAGTTGAGGGACCCTCAAATTTTGATGAACAGCTGACATTTTCTATGATAAGTATAGGAAATGTAGTAAAGTGTGGTAAACTTGAGGGTCCCTAAAATTTGAGTGTGCTTGGATAAACTGGGCATGAGTCTCTCCTCAGTTTGTGCGAAATATAGCAGTTATAAAAAATGTATCTAAATATTTACAAAAGCTATTCTTATTGAGTTGATACATTACGTCATCAAGAAAATATTAACTATTTTTCATGAGTTTTGTTAGGTTGATTGTACTATGGATCTGATAACTAATTGAATTGAAAAAAAATTGAAAGAATACTGAGATCTCTCTACTTTTAACTTCTTGATATTATTGATTGATTAATATTAATTGATTCTCACGCTATTATTGACCTTATTGAAATAGTATATTACACCACTAGTTTTGAAAACGTCGTTTTGCGACGTCAAGAATACGGAGCTTTACAGCCGAAGCGATCAGCTGAGGCTGGAAAGGTGAGTATTCGCGATGTCGCGAACGTTTTTGAAACGTGTTGTGTATTTGTGTTTTTGGTACTTTTTATAGGAAGGCTGATTAGAGTCAGATGGAAAGTTTCTATAAATACGAAATACGAATTCAACTTGCTGAATTCCATATTGGTAATTTCCGTTTTTGTTTTAAAATAGATTCAGGAATCTAATTTCTAATTTCCAAGTAGGTTATCAGTCGCTAAAATCAATTCCCAATAAAAAAAAGGGTTAGGTGTGAAACAATACGGAACAAAAATTATTGCTTGAAGAAAATCATCTGCTAAATCGTCTCATGCAATCCGCTGGAAAATGTTCGAAATAGTCGACTTACCTGTTCAGGCGACCATTGTGCATGCAATGCGCTGCTAAGTCAACGGAAAATTTTGTTGACAGCTGATTTTTCCTATCTTGTACGGCTGTAAGGCCCAAATATCAGCCGTTTATTCCGCACTAGGGTGGAAAATAAGAGCTTTCAAAGCCTGTCAAGTGGATCGAAACTGGCTATTTTCCATCAAGTGTACCAAAAACAATATTTGATAACTCACCCCATTATGGAGATGTGTGGTCGAGTAGTTATTATTGTCGACCATGCTGTAGGATTTGGCATGGTGGTAGAGATTGCCATTGGCAGTGTTCTGCTGGTAACTGCTAGAGACGTTTCCATTTCCATTGTTATTATTGTTGTTGGACCACTGCTGGGGATGCTGCTGTTGTTGTTGTTGTTGTTGGGGCGGCTTGTAGTTTTTCGGCTTGGGAGGCGGCACCGGCTTGTACTGCATGGGAGGCTGGCCGCCCCCGTTCGTCATGGGAGGCCCTTTCGGGGGCGGCAGAGGCTTGTTGATGCTACTGCTAATGGTGCCAGTACTGCCACTACTATTGTAATCGGGTACTACGCCAGGGGGCCTACGACAACAAATAACACACTGCACTACTTCTATTCAATAGATGTACATTAAAATAATATTTCTAACCAACAAGTATGAACAGAGTTTCAAACAAATAATTTCTAACAGAGTGAAAAGGTTTTAAATAGATGAAGGAGTCTTCTCATTGGCTGCCAAACTCAAAGATTGGAATATTAAGCAGTACCTAATAATAAAAATGAAACTACTGAGAGCTATTACATTAAAAATGAAAAATAGAAACGTAGGTAAGGTGAATAATAATGATAGATTAATTACTTAAATAATACAGTATCATCTAAAACAGCCAGGTTATCAATAAAAGACTAATAATTCCAAACTTCATTCGATTGTGACGACAGTTTGTTTGCTTGATAACTGAATTAATACACTGAATTCACAAAGGAAGCTAATTTATTAAAAAGGATTCACACAAAACATAATAAAAAAAATGGAACTAATGTTTTTAAACTACATAAAAACGGAGAATCACAAAATAGGGTTATAAAAGTTTTAAAAAACCAACTCATCAATAATTATTAATGATAATCAAAAATGCTATTGAGTAACTATATCTTTCTATAGGTATGTAAAAAGTATGAGAAGCAATCAATTATTTTTTCTAATTCAAGAAATAGTAAACCATTTTCTTCAACACACGCAATGCCAATGACAGGGAAAACTCATACAAAGGTTTTATGACTAGATATATAGATTTGTTTAGCTCGAACAACGGGCAATGATGGTAAACTAAATGCTGGTCTTATATTGAGTCTCAGTCGTGTGGACCGGTATCTTGGAGGTCTGTAACACATCAGTAATCAATTTTGATGTTTGAAAAAATATATGGGCTAACCATCATATTATCAACAGGAAATACATTTTATATGAATAAAATATAATAATTCATTTGTTGTGACGCTTGAAGACCAGATTATTACGGCATTTCATAATAATTATTACAAACGCCCAAGGAAACGTGTAGTTTAAAACAACAAAAACGCTATATCATCTACAGTATTTTCATTCTATTACATCCAATGGGCATTAGATTCAAATTTATTCCATTATGAACCCAAATTATGACTCCATTTCCAATTTCAAAGGTTACCTGCAGTTGTAAAATATATTTTGGTCTCCATGCAGATAGTTTAGCAAAACATTCTGAATTAGGTATACTTATTTAGCAACGTACATACTACAGTCAATACTATGAATTATAGAGGCCTATTGGATGTACATAGAATTATTAGGAAAATTTGAATGTTATGAAGTCCTTCCATAACTGAAAAAAATAAGGATACTTTCCAAGATAAGCCCTCGTCCTACACAGACTATGCCTTCGGAATGGTAAAATTCTTGAGATCTCCTAGTAATCTAGTTGATTAAGATCTCCTTCCTTATAGTCAATCAGGCGTATGTTACTTCTAAACAAACAAAATTATAAATCGATTAATTTATTATGTTGATTCAAAAATACTCTTACCAGTAACTGTTTAAATCTCAAACCAACTACGGAAGATGAGTCATCTCCAAGATGAACAAGATACATTACGTCACATCCTCAAGTTATTTCCATGAGATTAAAAAGTATTTTATTCCCAATCTGAATATCCACAAAAAAAGCGACGAGTAATAAATTTTTAACAGACCTGTACTTGGGATAATCAGGTGGCTTGGATGGCTTGGCGTTGTGTTCGCTCAACAAGGAGGTGGAGCTGAGCGTGCTGTTTTTGATGGGCTGCTGCGTGGACCGCGTGAACCTGTAAGGGTCGTGGCTGACCGCCGTCCCCGCCACTACCCCCGCTCCACCCCTCGGCTGCGGAACGTTACCGTTGCACGATTTGAGGTCATCGTGCGCATTCGGCCCCAGTCCCGACGATCTCGGCTGGTTGTAGCTGTCGAATGACGAGACGCTGTCGTAGCTGCTCTATTAACAAAACACAATTCAACTTTCAGTCGTTTTCATACTCAATTTATTATCAATGTTGTAAAGTACGTAAGAATAGGCAAGGAAAAACATGAGCGGATATGAAATGGTGAGACCTGAATAACACAATGAGATCAACTTAGCACAATGAGTTGCAAGTGATTGATTCAAACATGAAGTAAATGAGCTTTGCAATAAGATCAATTTACAACTTGATCACAACTTAGCCGAATGATAGATAATTGATTGTGACATGGACATTTGGTCTGGAAATGAGATATTGTCGTTGAAACCTATTACAGCTTTTTATAAGCACCAAATTTCTAGTTCAAATAACTGAAGATTTTAGTCATTATAAAACACATATATGGATGGGGAAACGGCAGTCTAAAATAGCTGGAAACCGGCAGGCCGATCGTTGGACGAGCTGAGAACAATAAAGTTCGAACTAAGAGGCCACATTCACTAAAAGTTTGTACTGAGAGTCCGATCGTTCCCAGCTGATCGATCAACGATCGGCCTGTCAGTTTAGAGCTGATTTGTATTGCCGGTTTCCGCATCCAATTACAGTTCTTGACTGACACAGTCCGAACTGACAGTGGATGTTGAAGAGGAAACTTAGCAGAGGAAACTTACTGTTATGTCCAATTTAAATTTTTACAGTACTTACAGCTTTATTGGGGTTGTGGCGTTCGAGCGACGAGTTAATAGCAGGCCGATGATGGGGTGTGGCGTTGATGTAGTTGGGCGGGTCGAGGCTCTCCTTGGAGGTGCTGCCGAAGAGGCGCTCCTGGGCGGAGCGGATGGCGCCGAGGTTGGCGCGCGGCGGCTTGTTGGCGCGGTCGATGCGGGGTGGCAGCTCGGGCGGCGGTGACGTCACCTGCGGACTGCCGCCGGACTGAGGCGAGAAGCCGTATTTGTCGCCACCACTTCGACGCGGTTTGTGGTTGGCCTCGTACGTGTTTGACTGCAAGAGCAAAAGTTCAAAGATCATAATAATTACTTTTTGTCTAGGGCTATTATCAGTGTCAATAAATATTGCAAATTCAGCACCCTTTTTATTTGTTTTTAATTTCAACACATATTCTTGACAGTTCAAGAATCTATTTAAGAAACTAAAATTTTTTCAATGATGATCTTTTTCCACTTTTGATTACTTTTTTTCTGAGTAGTTTAAGTTACTCAATAATAAGACGTGTCATACACTGCCAAGCTTTGCTTGGTTTTGCAGTTCTATTTGACAAAAATAAAAACAAACTAACAAACAAACATATTAGAGGCATTTCCCAGTGTAAATGAACACATAAACAACACGACATTAATTCTATACTAGCATCGTAATTAGTTTCTAATCAAATTTATTTCTTGTTGTTTATTTATTTACACAAGGAAATGTCTCTTCTGAGTGCGAAACATGTTGGATGAAATAAAAAAATACTAAAAAGGGTACTGTGATATCAATTTTCATTTACTAACTTATCATCATAATATATGCTCGCTCCATCGTGAGCCACAGTTAAACCTGAGCGAACGAACATGAGCGTACTTGCATTTGAAATAACAAGTGATAAGTATCGCTCATCTTTGTTTTTTTATTGTTGTGCCTACTGATGTGTAATAAATGATAAAAATAAATTTAAAATCGCATTATTTACAGCTCGCATTATTTGCTTCTTATCACCGGTGTAGTGATAAAGTAATAAATCACCGTAGCTATAGACTCCTGCATTGATTGACGTGTTGAGCAATAACTTTAGAAGTACTGTATAATTACAGGTACTCGTAAAATGAGACGGACAAAGTTTGAAATTTTTTATGACATTACCAGATAAACTTACTTAGAATATGAGAGATCAATGTTTCTTGATAATTAAAGTACATCAAACTAAACTAATAACTCGATTTAATGAATTTATCAAGAACCCGTCAGGACCTTATTCTGTTCGTATGTCCATCCGTCTTTATTCAAGATATCTAAAAAATGTATGAATTTACACTTCAAAATTTCAAATTCAATAACTAATAGAAGAGATAGAGTGATAAACCTAATATTTGGAAATCATGCTAATCAATTTCCATTCATTAGCCACCCGGTTGATAATTTTCATGAGTCATGACTGATGACTCTTCTTAGTTGCAAACTTTCTATCTTGTTGAGGGTAATTATTAATGTGATGTGCACCTACTGACCTGACTGTAGTGCGATGGCGGCGTGTAGGGTGGAGGCACGATGGGCGTGGCGTCCTCCTGGGTGGCGATGCTCGGATCGGAGGAGCACTTGACGAGGCGCCCGGGCGGCAGCGACGCGCCCTGCTCCAGGTCGGACTCCGGCGACGAGGCGTAGGACAGGCGCAGAGAGGTCATGGGAAACAGGAAGTCATCTGACAGGGCTTCATCGGGCTGGCAAACGCAAAGTGGGACAGACCGTCACACACACACGCACACAAGCGCACACAAAACAAAACTCAACATGTTATACAGCAGTACGACACGCTTGCCTCTAATTCACTGCTGGCGATATTATTGAGGGGGAGGGTTACCGAAACATAACAGAAAGCTAAAAATATAAGTGTTAATTTGATATCATGCATGTGAGAACATAGTACTGTAGTTAAACTCACTCTTAAATTCAGTGTTAAGAAATTTATTGAAAAATTATTTCAACAAATAGAGTTAATAAAGTTTAGGTATTAGTTGATCTCATACAAGTGAAAACAAAGATAATGATCTGCTTTGACTGGAGTTGATGTTATACAGGAGTATAAGTTTTAATTTGATGCCATGCATGTGAGAATTTAGTAGTTGATCTCACTGTGGAATTCAGAATTAGGAATTTTATTGAAAAGATTAGAATTACAAAAAGCCAAAAAGAATCGAGTTGAGTTATTGGTTGATCTCATGCTAGCAAAAACAAAGATCATGTTCTGACTGGAGTTGATGTTGTACAGGAGTATAAGTTGCACTATACTGTGATTTTATTTCAGTAGACCTGTTTTGACTAGAGTTGATTTTGTACAGGAGTATAAGTGGCACTATACTGTAATTTTATTTCCAATTTAGTATATTATTATTTTGATGGAGAGGAAAGGTAACACGATACTTTAAGAACATTTTGATTACATGCTTGTTAATAGAAGGTTGGTGCGTTCTGCACAGTACTACATTCTATATTATGCATTTAATATTACTAGTTGATGTTATTTATAAATGGATATGAGTGAGATATAGTGATGAAAATAGGGGTTCGGAAATTTCTTACGATTTTTTTGTACAGGATCAATGGTTAAAAGAATCTGTATTTAGTTTTAGAAACGGTAAGAATGGGGACAATTAGAAAAAGAGGATGTTTGTAATATAAGACAGCAGAGCGATAGTACTCACAAGCTATGTATTATGTAGGTAAGTATTCTATATAAGGTATGATATGGCCTGTCAGAAAAACTTTGAGCCTTCAAAATTTGTTAATAATGTAATTCAATTGGCATGATTCATCTCAATAAAATTATCCATATTTTATAGGATTACTTATATATTAGAGGAAAATATGCAATTTTCTTATTCAAAATTCAGTGAACTATAGTCGTTTTGAAAATACTTCCGACTCGGGGGGATCTGGGAAGACGCAACATGTGGGGATTGAGAAGGCGCAGTGTTGCCGTTCCCTCATTGATACGAGAGTTTACTCGAATGCCTCAATCCACGCACTAGACGCAGACAAGCTAATCTAGTAGTTCCTCCTTGCTCAGAGAATTTCTAAAAATGCACCTGTGCGTATGGGAGTGGAAAGTTGACAACTGCGCGTGTAGCCTTTGCTCATTTCTCGTTTCTATTGGCTGAGCAAACTCTCTCCCTCCCATTGAAGAGAGGACTCCCCTCCAGTCAAAGTTAGAAGTTAAATTCAACTATAATGTTCAACAATAAATTTTTGATATTGCTAGATTTCAAACTAGTTTTACTATAAAAATACATCAATCCGTTGAATAAAAGTAGGGTAAAACACTAGTCACTAACATTCATTTTATTACATACATTATTTGAGTTGAGTTTCTTATTTGTATCGATTTTTTAATATACATACTCGTATTATCGTTTCTAGAGTATCTCAACTTCAAGACAAAAGGGTGTAACATCCTTCAAGGGGCTAGAATTTCGAATTCAACTACATTAAAAAGCGTTTATTTTAATTTAATGAGCTCTTCGACGGTTATAATATTAACAATCATTAAAGTATTAGGCGATCTTGATTTTTTATAATAATGTTAGTATAAGACAGTATTGAGTATACTGTATATTGTAAACTGTATATTGAGTATATTATAGTCTCTGTGAAAATCTTAATTCTAATACTTGTAAAACAACGAATCAATGGGGTACTGTCTTCTGTAATAGTAGCCTATCTAGGTAAAAGAAACCATAAATCATAATAATAGAATTAATAATTAGCATTTAAAGAAATTAATTGCAATGAATGTCTAATGGTTCCTTTTTATAATTGTTAACGAGAAGCGTTGAAGAGTGCATGCTGTTAGTGTCATACAAAACCGAAGAACTGTTCAGTTATCTCGTGATTGATTGGCATAGCGACGGGCAGATTCAACGGCAGGGGAGAAGGAGTTGAAGCATGACGAAAGTTGCACAGGTTATAGTCATAGGGATACTGGATGAAGTTGACGTTATGATTGTTCATAATAAGGGACGATGAGGAGAATGAGGTTGACATAACGGATGAAGGAGGCATAGGTAAGTACAATTCTGAGATGAATTCTGCGTACTGTAATGCAACACAATATAACAACGGAAATAGAGTGTGATCACCAACACCAGTTAGCAATAGAGACAGAACAAGAATTGAATGTAGATCAAAAAACTAAAAGTGTTTGAAAGAGATAAGAGGCACTGATTAGTTTCACGTGGTATCCTCCACCATTAGTGAGGATAATTAAAATTTGAAGTGAAAAGAAATAGAGATCGAATAGAAAAATACAGCCAGCACCAGGTTTAATCAGTCATTATCTCCGATTACAATGTTCTAAATATGTAGAGTTATCAACACTTCTGTTCCGTCATGAACAGTACTCTTTCTCTGTGAATAATATTCTGAATTAAAGTATGTCCTAGCACAGAAGACATTCTGGCAAGATGGGAAAAATAATCCAGCTCGGTCAATATTGGTTCAAAAATTCTAAATTTGTTTTCAACATTGACCGAGCTAGAGTCATTTTCCCATCTTGTCAGAATCTTTTCTTTGCTAGGACGGACTGTATAATATGACTGAATTTCAGTTTTTTAAACTATTATGATATTTTGAATGAGAATTAGGATATAATTTACCTTGCTTTCACTCATCCACACCGGAGATGTTTGATTTTTGTCGATCAGTTCCCGCACTTTTCGGTACCAGGAATCAGACGAGCCGCCATTCAGAGTAACTGAGCATGAAAATACGTGACCCCAAACTTTTTCCAGCTTTTGACACTGCTCGAATAACTTCTTGCTGCTCTTGTGTTGACCCCTGTACACAGACACGATCGAATCTATAGTTAAAAGTTAAGTTACTAAGTCTTGATTAATTTAAGCCTAAATAGGAACACATCGTTGAAAGGAATGTAAATAATTTAATAAAAATCCTCTAAGCTAAGATATAATTTTTCATGTTATTAGTAAGTTGTGCATTGATTATTGATAGCTAGCCATTTTGTAGAATCAAATTGGAAGGCATAATAATTATTATAAGTACCAGATAGCATAATTGATTAGAAATACATAGTAGTTCAACATAAATCATTCTATAAAATCAATAACAATTTTTCAATTTTTGAAAGTGCAAACGATATGATATTTCAGTATTACGAACAGAAAAACATAAAAGCTGTTGATAATTTATTGAGAAGAATCATTATCGCTTACATTTTAATATCGACTCTGAATTATAAAGAATAATAGCCCTCACTTCTTATTGCAATCAATCACTTAACACTTTAATCAATAACCTGATTGGAAAAATTTACTACAACGATTACCTTATAAAATTTGATTTTTTTGGACAATATTTCACTAAAGAAAATTGAAGTATGAAGTTATCTATATCAATATTAAGATTGAATACTACTTAACAACCAAAATTATACATCATTGTTCATGTAATGAGTTCCTAGTGAGGGCAGCTTCACAATTCCTGATTGGTATCAATCATTTATTTATTACAATCAACAAAATTTCAATATTGAAATTTCTCAATCACGTTTTTGGAGCCCATAGACATAGATTAGAGCTGATAGAATGAAGATTATGCCTCTATTCCAAAACAAACGTCACAGAATGTCATAATTTCCAGACACAAACATTTTCTCTGTCAATAAAATTTTGAAGTGAGGGTTGCATTTTATATGTGGATCAACCTATATGTCAAATTAAAAGTTTTGATAACTTGTGTTATCAGAATTGAATATGCTGTTATAATATCTTGTCATGTCGAAAATGGTAGCCCTTATTCCAACATAAATAAATAACAACAGCACTATTATTACATCTTGATTAGCCCAAAATAAAAAAAGAATGTCTTACAATATCATGGACTCACAACTAATTTGCTTTCCAATCTATAACAATATTTATGAAGATAACGTGCAAAGAAAAATTTAACTTATTTATTGGAAAATGTTCATGTTTAGGACTAGACTCATAGATTTGAATTATAGAACGTACATTTTTCAAATTATATCATAAAATAATTCAACTTTGTTCCACCCTCAATACAACTATACTAATTATATCTACATAATTGAATTATTGAATCGAATAATGCAGTTCTTCATTTTAACGACAAATAAAATAAAACTCTAGAAAATCATCAAGTTAAGAAAGATATTTATTAGTAGTATTTTGGCAAGCAAAACTATAACAGGACACAGAAATAACAGTCATGGAGTTTGATAAATTAAAAATTACATTGAGAAATTAAGATGAATTTTCATACATTTTTCTGTTTCTCCCACAATTTAGAAGACCTAAATATTGATGCAACAAATTCATTCAAGTAAATTTGTACAGTACAATGCATGACTGAACTCACCAGTTTGACAAAATCTGATGCAAATCAATCCTTGAGCTTGTACTGGCCAGCATAAAAATCAGAAGAAAGTGTAAATGAGAGATAAAGCAATTAACTAAGCAACAGTGAATACTAAGTAGGACCAACACCACAAACAAGCGTGCACATAAGCTACTGAGAAAAAAGTGAAAATTTATCTTAAAAAGACAGTCACTAGGAAGATCTCATTGACACCTTCGAGATACCCCTACGCAATAATATTCAGGTAACTTCCCGCTGAACAAAAATTATAAAATAACTGAGCAATAGATAGCGACAATGATTAACTACGGTAGAAATTACAATACTTGGACTTATTTCAATAGCATGAAGAAGAACGGAATAATATATCTGTATTATTCCTTCTATTGGAAATCATGTTTGGATGAAGACGAAATAATACGGTAGGCTATCAGATGAACTTAATTGACTTCAAGGACTGCATTATCAGTATCCGTAACTGTGATCATCAGTGATTGTTTATATCAACTTGTTCAGGGTGTCTAGCAATTTGCATTAATGGAATTCAAGACTTTTTCCCGACTTTTTTCAATACAAAGTTGGAGTTTCTCTATGCTTTTTTAACGTTTTTAAACGTGATATGATATGACTCTATGTCTAAAAAATACCACCCTATGTATTAAAATAGGTTATATTTTAAAACATACTATTAACATTATTTTATGTTTACATATAGTACGGTGCAATTAGACTCGAACCTCTAAGTAATTCAATTTTTATAACTAGTATTGCGGTGCAATTAGTTCAAAAAAGACCGAACCTCAACATCAAAAGAGAAAGGACGATTCATACGCCAACTTGTTCTATACAACTTCTTTATGGTTTGGTGAAAAGTTACACCCTTTTGAGCATCGGGTTTTGGGGGAAGTGGATTGAAAGGTGCGAAATTTCAGTTTTTCGTGAGTTGATGTAAAAAATTTCATGTTTTGGATGTTTTTTCTAGAGAATAAAATTTGAAAGAGATTGAGACCAATTACAACTCTGTATCATCAACCGTTTTCAAATAACTATTTCTTGAAAACTCCATAATTTTTCACAGGAATTATTCCATTTAAAAGTTTGTAACTTTGAATTGATAACACTTGCATCCTTATTTCAAAATCCCTCTCGGCGAAATTCATTTCTCTTCAATTTGAGACCAAATTCACTCTCCTGCGTTCGGTGGTTCATGTGCTACAGCAATTTTAGAAAACCCTTACACCCCCAATAACCAATAAAATTACATTTTATAAAACGAAAAACATACGAAAAATATTAGGATTTGCTCATATTCTAGATTTCTTCTCTTAAACCCCTAGAGTGTCATAAATATTGTTCGCACGACCAATAATATCATTTAATTCATGGGGATTGGTCAAAAGCATCCTTTTATTTTTAATAATTCATATTCCCTCATAACTTTTTTACGGTACGTCGGATTATATCGTTCAATAGCTCATAAATTTCTACTTATTACGGCGGTATAAATTCATATATTATAATCCAAATTCGGTGAAAACCTCCAAAATTCAGATTCAAATAATAATAACTGCACATTGGAAATTCCAATTTTTTACATTTTAATGCTCCCAATCCGGAAGTTGTGATCGAGAAATCTGAAAATTATCAAGAAATGTGGGAAAATCGTCCTCTCTCAGATGGTTACTATAAGAATTGCAAGAACTTTGACATAAGAAGGTTCACAGCCGGTTTTTATCATATTTTTTGTGATAAATCCACTCATTTTTCCAATCTTTGCAAATACTTCCAAATTTTATTCTCTAGAAAAAAATATTCATGAAATCATTTCGTCCGACGCTTGGTTCAGCACCAATTCACGAAAAACTGAAATTTTGCACCTTTAAACCCCCTCCCCTCAAAACCCGACGCTCAAAAGGGTGTAACTATTTACCAAACAATAAAGGGGTTGTATAGAACAATTTGGCGTAGAAATCGTCCTTTGGATATTGAGGTTGGGCCTCTTTTTTCAACTAATTCCACCCTACTAATTAATATGCTTTAGCACTAGCTAGGGAAATATTGAAGAAGCAAAGCGGAAACACTGAACCGCCTCCCCACTAAGCTCTTTCTAGTGCCTGGCCATCAATGTCAAAAATATCGGATAGCGGTTCAAAAATATCAATATTTGCAAAATATCGTTTTTCTATATCCTACTTGATACTTGTTCAGGCCCGCCCCGCCCAATATGAAAGAAACTCAACTAATAAGAAAAAAATTAACAACTTTATAATCTATGGATTTCCCGACTCAACTTCAAATTCCAGACTAATTCCCGACTTTTCCCGACCTTATTTCATTTCCAGACTAATTCCCGACTTTCCCGATTTTCCCGACTGCTAGACACCCTGTTGTTATACACACACTCCCCCTGTACTATAAATCCCTATAAAGTCACTGTAAAATCTGTACAAATTTAGAATCAACCACGGATACTAGAATACATGGTGGGTATCATAAGCCTGATGCGCAGTAGATTGATAGGTTTATGACGTTTCTAGAGCCCACAAAAAATAGTTCTTAATCAGATGACACTTTATGTAATTTAGGGCTCTATAGTTCCTTAATGTCATTCAATTTTTACTTTCCTTGTCCTACCTACTATCTACTGTAGGTAAGGAAAGTATTGCTTTCCAGAAAAATTAAGGTACTCTAATTTCAAGTTTTCTATTCTTTTCAAGGTCCCCTGTTTACAACGTTTTTGTAGGCTCCAGAAACGTCATGACTAGCTGGTTTTTGGCTGAAACCTGCGCGTGATACCTACCGTGTGTTCAAGTATGCGTGAAATCAACTATCTGAGATATCTTATAGTAACAAACCTTGCTAATATTTGAAATTGCAACATGGATAAAATAATTTGGAAAGCATTGAAGCAAAGATGAGTTTATAATAAGCAACTGTAGGCAACCATTTTTGTTTATTGGAGTGGCCAATGGAAGCTTATCTACACGCACATATATGATATAAGTGAAGAAAGTAAGCTATGTGAAAGATAAGAAAACTACTGAGCTGTGAATTTTACTCAAGGGTGGGCGGTAGTGGACGGCAAACTGCCGAATGACAAAATCAAGCCCCATAAGAACAATGTAATTTTTATCAATCTCTTGGAGCAGATAGAGCCTCCATTTATGGACAGAATCTTACGTTCTTTATGTCATTGGAAAGAGAATTAAATTCTCCAGAGGCGTGACTTTTTACTTTTTCGATTTTTAGTTTATTTTAATAATTATCGTATAATCAATTAATCATAAGAGTATTGAACTCTAATTATTGAAATAAACTAAAAATCTAAAAAGTCACGCCCCTAGAGAATTTGATTCTCTTTCCAATGAAGTAAAGAACGTGAAATTCTGTCAATAAATAGAGGCTCTATCTGCTCCAAGAGATTGATAAAAATTACATTGTTCTCATTGCTTGATTTTGCCGTTCGGCAGTTTGCCGTCTACTACCACCCACTCTTAAGAGCAAGTTAATTAGAAACATTTTTGTGAATTAACATACTGTTCTAGTAAATATCCTAGTAGATATATAGTAGATACGTTCTAGTATCTAGTCTAATAATAATTACAGTCTAGTCGGCTAATATTATTGTACTGTAACATTATCGATTCAAATTTAGAAAGACTGATCGTTACGATAGACGTCAAATCAATTAGTAAAGGTGGTAATTAGTTGATGAATAAATAATACACATTAACAACATTTAAATATGGAAAACTTACTTGAGAAAAATAACAAGGGTTGAAATTATACATCTACTAAAAAGTAAAAATAAGAAAAAACTTTGAAACTGTATTATTAGTGGGAGAATGATAATGATTTTCAATAATCCAGAAGTTATCAATATTAATTGAAAACAAACAATACCATTTTCTTAATGAAAAGAGTATGTATTAGACATTAATTTTTTAGACAATTAAATTTTCTCAGACAACACATAATAATGACATTATTTTTGTAACGGAAGTTTTGAAATACTGACTTGGTTAGCCCAGATCTTAGCTCCTTGACAACGTGTTTCGTTTCAGCCCTGAGAAATATGACAACGGGATAAAACTGGGCATAGTTCAGTCGGTCGACGGCATTCGGCGTGATATCCAGCAGCGCGTGCTTGCCCCTCTCCATAATGTCTCTTATGGCTGACAGTCTTATGATTCCACTTGCCTTTTGACTTTTTGCCATGTCCTCCATATTGTTTTCCAATTCTGTAACAGTTCATGAAGTAATTAATCATATGATGGAAGATTGAGATTGTACCTACTTTTCATTGGAAAAGCAGTGAATACTCATTGATAAGAAGTGAAAAGATATAGGCTATTGTTAATAAGGATAATTACACTAGGGATGAATGAACAAACATTTTTATAGTAGAATAAAAAAATAATTTGGAAGCAAATTATCATTATTATCAAGTTACATTTCTCAATATAATATATTATTATCATTATTATTATTATTATTATTACTATTGATTTTTGACCAATTGAAAATCTGATGTGATGTTCAATCTGTTATCAACAATAAAAATCTTTTTCAACAATTTTCCTACTAGTAGGGGCGAATCCCTTTAGTTGAATCTAACATCTAACACAACGACTTACAGTGCTTAATAAAGTGGCTTTTCCTGTCCATGAGAATTTAGATGAAACATTCATGTTCATAGTTAAGTTAAGCACGCTAATTATATGAAAACAAATAAATTATGAGTATAATAATTCCAACTGTTCAGGTGAGAATACTTACGAGGAGATGAAAATTTATCAGGAAAGTCTTTGAGCAATTTGTCTCTCGCAATGTCTGATACTGGTCCAAACAGAACGACAGGTCGAATGAATCCAGGATGCCTTAGGACGACTCTTTCATAGGCGGGAAATTTACTAATACTATCGCCAAATACCACGTCGTCCCAATGATCCTGCAAAAATATCATATCTCAGTAACAAGATCTGTGAGGAAAATAATTAATTCACGTTTAAAATACTAAGACGAATTATTACATGATACATAGTAATAAATTCAATCAAAGAGCATATGAGTCCTAAATCTTTACAAATTTCTCATTGAACATAAGTTAAGAAACTATTCTAACGACGTATTAATTTCAATCAATATTCAATATTCATATTAGAATATCAGAATTATATTCTAATCATATTAGAAAATATTATTTAAAAAATACTGGATTATATCAGAGAATATTCAATAATTTATTTATTTATTCAATATTACACAATAACACTTGAAGGTGAAAACACAGACATATATGTTCAAAACGTCTTCTATCCTAATTTTATTTATTTTGACTGAAATATCACAAATGATAAAGGTTATGTTCAATATCATTTCTATGCTCAACACGAATTTCCACTTCCGAATGGATAATATTAAAAAAAAAATAATACCTACTTGAATATTCGAATTAAATCCAGTTTAATTGGTAATTATAATTGGAGGTTACAGTAGTTTATAAAGAAAATAGAGCCTAAAATTCTTTATTGCCCGAATCAGAAAGATAAGTCCACATTTTATTTCAATATTCCCATAATTACAAGTATACCAGTAATTGCTGAGATTTATAATTATAATGATAACACGTTTTTTTGGGAGTGATGTCCATGAGTCATATTATATGAATAGAAATGTTTTGTAATTACCAAGATGACTATTGGATCTATTATTTGTATTTTCTTTTAAGAATATGAGCATGGAGTTTTATTGAGTTATTTTGTCGTGTTTACCTTGCTTAAGGATTTTGATCTCCTATGACTATTGCGTCTCCTCCTGAAGAAACTGCCACGACTCTCAGAGGCAGTCAGCTCTTTTTTGGTAGCATTGAACTGAGCGGTCGCCAACTCTTCAGCTCTCGCTTTATTTGGTATGATGCCTTTTTGCACTTCTTGGTTATTCCTCCCTGGAAAACAAAACATGATCGTGCCATATTAGTTCATGACTATCGTCGTGTACCAGTCTTTCATCGTTATTGATCAACTGTTTTAGTAATTCTAACAGTGAAGTAACTACACGGTGATAAAAATAACTTGTATAATAGCTTGTGAATGGTTTTTGTTGATTATATGTGACACACTGCCTGGTAAGATGTAGTGATATTTATAGGATAATGGAAACTGAAAGATGTTGTGAAAAATCACAAGTTTTACTTAGAGAAATCATGAACATGATTTTAGCCCACTTCTCTTTTAAAGCATAGAAATATTTAAGAACGTACTCAGCACAAGTAGCATATACATGAAGTTGAATACAAGATGACAATCATATTACTTCTCTTACAATATATCGCAGAATTAAAGTGGTAATCGCAGGGATTATTATTTATTCATTTTACAGAAACTGGTAAACTTATTGGTTAAAAACACAGACTATTGTCCTAAACGTTTTTATACCAAATTTTGATTAAAAAGTTCGAGACTAGGTTATATGTTTACGTACTTCAATCAAGGATTTATAGTCCAGGAGAAATACCATATTAGAAAAATTTTGAATTCAGAGCAATAGGATATTCTACATTGAACAATTCACCATGATTTGTGAAAGCTCAGGGAAATCGATCGGAAAATAAATAGAATCCATCTATAAATATAACAAATAATGTTTAGGTCAGAAATTATCGGTGATAACTTAAACTAGAAAATATAGAAAAAAAATTGAATTTACCTATCCTCAAAACTTGCCAAGACCCGACCACACCATTGTGTAATGTGTCTATCACATGGAAAACGTCGCCTTTCCTAAAGCTCATTTCGCCTTTGTTTGGTTGGTCGTAGTTGAAATGGGCTCTGAAAGCAAATAAGTTCATATTCACAATAAATAATCATAGGAGAAAAAACTATTTATAATATTCACAATAATATTAATAAACGTTCAATCAAATATTTGATTTTATATGCACTTATAAAATAGGAATATTCGGAAGGATAACTCTAAAAATGATTTAAACATATCATGAATTTGAAAAATCCCAGAATATTGAGCCATTCTTCACAATTACGAGTTCCAACTACTTCTAATAATTTTACTCACAACAAATAGGAAGTCTGTCCAAGCAAAGAAGATATTCTGGCAAGTTGAAATGAGTTCAGCTCAGACAATATTGGTTCAAAAATTATAAATTTGTTTGAAATTGTAGATCAGAATGTCCCCTACAATTTGAGACCAGATTTATGATTTGGACCGAGCTGGAGTCATTTTTCCATCATGCCAAAATGTTTTCTGTGCTTGGACAGACTATACAAGTAAATTCCAATTCTAAAGTAAATCAATGATTTTGGAAATTACAAACATAATTTAAACCATACAACCTAAAGAACTATAAATACTATTTATAGAGCCCTAATACAACCACATAAATTCAAGAACTTTTCAGTTTTACAAACATATGAGACAGAATTTTAATTCACTTACTTTATATGAAAAGAGTCTCCTCTTTGTGAGGCAACAATTTGTTCATATTCATCTCTCCTATGCTGCACAATGAGGTGAATTTGTTCTTGTAAACTTAATAGGAATAAAACCGCTTCCTCCCTCGTCACTGACTTCATGTCCATATCGTTGACCTAGAATAATACAAAGATGATGATATTGCAATTTTTAGTGTATGAAACTGTTAAAAATGTGTCAAGATCACATTCTCAAAGATATCCTAGCAATTGAAACTCAATCGGACGAGAAGAAATGAGGTACAAAAACTTGTAAAATACTGCAACAACAGAAGAAAAGTTCATTCTAATCATATTTAAAAAATTCACAAATAAATATTCTGGGAATTTATTTTCACAACCAACAGAACTATTTTCAATTATAACTCGGGGTTATTGTGATTGTATTATTATACAGCACACACCACTGCTTTCATTTCGATTTCTCTATCATTTTTTCAATATGATATTTTATTTGAAATTTATAAATTCAACCCAATACAGATTTCTAGTTATAAGCAGTCTTGGGACTTTATTGACGATTACAAATTGGACCAGTCATTTTATGGAAGTTCAAAGTTACAGAATATCCAATTACTGAATATTACTGAACAAGTTCATTGGAGAATGAACTCAAATTTACAGTGAAAATTGGTGAATAATCAAAGTTTGAATGTGAACGTGACCTTTATTCTCTATATTTACGTATAAATATAAAAAGAAGAAACGTTTTGGATTTTGTGTATGTTCCTATATCAAGAATGTAATGTAATTTTGTAAATACGGTATCAGCCAAAATAAAAAGTATGGAAACTGTTTATGTACTATTGTTTAAGTACTATTTCAGTACGGTACAGTTTATTTTGGCTGATACTGTATATCATGAATAAATGATAAAATTCAAAGAATTGTACGATAGACTCAAATTATAGAGACTGTAAAAAACAATCATTATTTTTTATAATTATTGCAACTTAGATTACCTTGAGAATTTTATCGCCAGGTTGCAATCCTTGTAACGAAGCAGGACTTCCAGGCTGCACTGCAGTCACAAATATTCCGACTTCATTGCCTCCCGTCAACCTGATGCCCACGGAGCCTTCTTTTTGGAATGTTATGAAACGTGGGTCCGGCCTGCAACACAAAATATGTTAATTCAAGAAGATACTTCATTTAACTTTCAATACTTGATTGTTTGACTTCGATTACAAAACTTTTCAAGTAACTTTTCAAGGTAAATTCATTTACCAAAGAGTTGATAAGTCTTTTATACAAGTTAAAAAAAAATATGCAAAATATTTCAAAATGTATGATGAATGTAGAGAATGTCAATGTGGTTTGCGAAAACAAGAAGTACCACAGACCAGATCTTTGTGATTAGACAGGTCATGGAGAAATGCTATGAGCATAATGTGGACCTGTATATTTTGTTTGTTGACTTCAACCAGGCATTTGATAGTGTCTCCAAGGATGGACTTTACTGGTACATGGAGCAGAAAGGTATACCTCCCAAAATAATTAGGCTTGTCAAGGTCATTCTGAACAATGCAAGGGCCAAAGTAATGGTAGATGGCAAGACAGGAGAGGAGTTCGAGCTAAAGCACGTTGTAAGGCAAGGAGATGCTCTCTCAGCTACCCTCTTTAACATAGCACTGCAAAGAGTGTTAGAGAATGTAATGGATACAGGTAGCATCATATACAAATTGAGGCAGATGTGCGCTTACGCCGATGATATAGTGCTAGTAGCCAGAAATGAGAGAGAGCTAATTGGAATGTTCCTGGAGATGCAAAGAGAGGGGAGAAGGATGGGTCTTGAAGTCAATGAAGAAAAAAAAAATTTATGAAAATGTCACAAAATCTGAATAGGCGCACGCTGAATGATCTTGCGGTAGATATATGGACATTCAAAAATGTTAGCAATTTTTCATATCTGGGTGTAGATGTAAATAGCTCCGATAAAGTCAGCGAAGAAACAAAGAACTATGGCTGGTAATCGTGCCTATTATGCAAACATTAAGCTCATCACCTCCAGAGCCATATCTAGAATGACCAAACTTAAAGTGTACAGGACACTGATAAGGCCTGTTGTAACATAACGAGGGAGGCGTATGGAGACAGAGAACAAACCTTGAAATAAATGATATACTCCAGGGTGAAGACATTGTACGCCATATAAAATCGCGGAGGCTACAATGGGTTGGTCACTTGGAAAGAATGGCTCATCATAGAATGCCTAGAAAAATGTATAAAGGTAAATTGGAGGGAAGAAGGCAAAGAGGTAGGCCAAGGAACCGCTGGCTGGTGGCTGGATGAAGTGGAGGTGGATATGAGAGTGATGGGAGTCAGGAATTGGAAGCAAAAGGCTGGTGACCGTTTGATATGGAAACAGGTAGTTGGAGAGGCCAAAGCTCACCCTGAGCTGTAATGCCGAAAGATGATGATGATGATGATGTATGAAGATGTAAGCTATGATGTATTTGAAGAAGAATGCATAATCCCAACAATTAAGTATATTAGTATCGTATTATGCGATTATATTTGTATCACAAATTTCAAGACACATAAATATTCTAGATCTAAGTTAAGAGGATTTTCCTAAGTGTTGACGTTAAGGCCCATATCGACAGTGCGAGGCATTTGCCGCACATACTTCGCACTGTCGATACGGGCCTTCAAGATTCATCATTAGATTCATTAAGTTTTAATAAGTTTTGAAAAAACAAAATGCTTACATTGGTTGTTTAGACCTCTGCATCAACAACGGATCATCATCATACAACATTTGTTGTCTGGTTCCCGTTGAATAGTAATCTGAAATCGAATAAATATAATCAGTTTCCATATTCATCTTTAATGATGTAGTAATCGATTTGAATATCTACATTATTAATTTATCTACATATCTTTCATTAATTAATATCTGTTGTACGCATAATATCTATCTAGATTATACCCGATATTATGTATCCAAAGTTTTGAATTCGTAGGTAATTATTTCTCCACTTGGAGAAACATAGAATAAGAGTTATAGCCAACCCTTAATGGCATCAATCACTTAGATGGATGAATACCACCAAGGAACAAGGATAACACAATTATTGACATTCAAATGCAATTCTTTCCATTACTCAGATTAACATAGTTGAAGCATCAAAAAAGTATTGAGCCTATTCAAATCCTATTGATAAGTTATTTCACAAGAATACAAATGAAGTTGTACGGTTTGAACTTTGTTAGTCGAAAAACAAGGACTGAAGAAGTGTAATTATAAGTAATTGACAATAGTTGAACATGGGCTATAAACAAAATAAAAACAGAAAAATCAGGGTGATCTTATTGGGGTTTCAATTCAAGGCATTAGTGATTTGCTTGGTGAAAGTTGATTGGAGAATGTTTTTAATTTCACGCCAAACAATGAATCAGTATATTGAACACTCACTTTTCAGTCCATAGGCTGCTTGAAATAAGAAAATAACATTAATACATTGAAACAATGGTGAATATATGAGGAAAAGGTCGAAATTAATAACAAAAAATTAAAATTTAAACAATATACTGATGCTTAGAACTGTTCAATTATTGCAGCCATAAAAAATAATTAACTTTCTTTTGTTGTTTTCCTACTGAATACCAATAACAAGTTCGAAAATGAACTGGTTAGAGATGAAATCCTTGAATACTTGAACACTCTCCAAACAAAATTAACTTTAACAAGAAAAATATTTTGTAAACTTGTATTTTAAAATACGGAAAATTATCAAATACATTGATTTAATGACGCGTGGCTTGAGTCATAATGCACTGCTTTTATAATCAAAGTTCCTTGGTTCGACCCCCAGATTTCATCACACAGATTTTTGAAACAGCCACTCCCGTCTTTCGGAGGAGAAGCCGTTAGTCCAGACTGTCTTGAAAACGTCGTCTCTCTTATCATTACTTCTCTCATTACTCATGCACAAGTCTAGGATTCACATGGGCATCATGCCATCGGAAACTATCAGTAGGGCAAATCAAAAATAGCGCAGGTTTTAATATAATAGATAAGAAGGTTTATTTAAACGAAACATTGAAAATAAATACATCAACATGTTCACCTCACTTTCCGATTTCATGTTTCCAAAATTATGTCATGTACGTGTCCTCCTCTACTGCGCTGGCACGCATCAACTCTGTCCAAGTAATTCACTAAGTTACTGCACGACAAGTTTCCACATCCATTTCACCAATAACCCGTCGATTTTGCTCCTTCAAGTCATTGATGTTTCGGAGCTTATTGGGTAGTGGCTTCAGATGACCAAGTTGGGGTATGTTAATTGATACTGGCAAGTCATTGGCGTTATCGGCGAACTGGGAGTGGAAACTTGTCATGGTGAGTTTCATTCACTCATTCATTTATTTAGCGTATGGCTTTCAGTAGTGGGGAGACTCAAAGGTTGTTCCACTTCGACAGCATATATTCAAATTTTCTCTAGATGGAAAACCATGGTTATAGTTCATTCGGTCATTTAAAATAACAGATTTTTCAATTCAAAACATAATATCAACTGATAAAACCGAAACACTTCACAAAATAGGTGTTTCATGGAGTTTCATGGAGAGAGTTGATGCGTGCCAGCGCAGTAGGGGAAGACACATGTATGACATGATTTTTCAAATATGAAATCGGAAAGTGAGATGAACATTTTACTGCATTCATTTTCAATTTGTCGTTTAAATAAACCTCTTAATTTGATATATTAAAAGCGGCGCTCTTTTTGAGTCACTCTTCACTCTATATAATTATCTAAGCTGATATAGTCTGTCCAAGCAAAAAAGACATTTTGGCAAGATAGGAAAATGACTCCAATTCGGTCAATATTGATTCTAAAATTGTAAATTTAGTCTCAAAAAATGTAAATCAGAATGTTTCCTACAATTTGAGACCAAAAACATAATTTTTGAACAAATATTGACCTAGCTGGAGTCATTTTTCCATCTTGCAAGAATGTCTTCTTTGCTTGAACAGACTATGGTAACTATTCGATGGTAAACTACCTTCAGGTCTGGGAGGCGGCGGTCGCGGCGGATCGGGCGGCTCGTCGAGGCCGCTGCGACTTCGCGAGTGCGAGTGGGAGTGCGAGTGAGAGTGTGAGTGGTGGGGGGAGTGGGAGGGCGATGCGGGCCGATCCAGTTGGCTGAGCGACACGGCGTCCATCAGCGGATTCCTCTGGCGTCCGCCGCGCGGCAACAGGTTGCTTTTGTCGTCCAGCAGCTGTTGTCTGGTCGGTGGCTGCACGTACAGATTCTGCGACGAGTAGTTCGTGCCGTTCAAGCTGTCCAGGTAGTTGCCATCTGCAATCAGCCACAGTTATTGTGAGAAAAAATCAAATGAAATCAATTGTAATTTGTTTTATTTTTGAAACCCTTTATGAATTTGATTAGATTTTTTATGTTTTGTTTTTGAAAGCCTTAATAAATTTTATTTGCTTTTTTATTCTGTAGATAAAAACGAATGACATCACTTGTTACAGAGTTACAGGGGGTTTTCTCAAAAGTCAACATAATAAAATCAATATTTTCGAGCCAACATTCTCAAAATTTATTGATATTATTTAGTTTAAACTCTAATTATTATTTCAGTGAATTTTCCCATCTATTTCTTGTATTAAAATTCTGAATGAATTTTTTTCTTCATTATTAAGATATTAAAAATATTTGTTCAACATTTTTTGGACTGGAATAGTAAACGAGATTAGAACATTAATGGAACTAGCAATAGAAATGCCTGATTTTTTCTTTCCCTATGATTGTTCTATATCATAATTGAATCAAACTGATAAATATAAAATAAATTAATGAGTTTATAACTCAATAATGAATAGACCTATAATGATTATTAGCCTATTACTATGAATCAAACCAAATTTTCACTAACAAAAAGAAAAAAAAATTTAGTCAGTCCGTAAGTTAGTTCAATAACTCATTATTCTTATGGTGTTGTGTATCCATTCTTTTTTCCACTTTAAAATTTAAAACTCAATAAAAATCACTTAAAAATGGAAATAAACTTACTTAATAGTAGTTACTATAGTTTCGACCTGTTGTGTGGCCATCTTCAGACTGAACAGTAAACTCTGTTCAAGGTTATGTTGTGGAAGGTGGTTGGAGGAAAAGGGTGGGGATAGTGGTGTGGGGGTGTAGTTGTTATAAGGGCGGAAATTTTGAATTTTGGTGAATTTTGTCAAAAAGGGTGTGGGATGAGAAGTTCAATTGATCATTCAGGATATTGTTGGGAAACTGTTTTGTGTGATTGTAAATTTCAAATTGTTCCAATATGTTTAATTTTCTGCTTTTTTGTTGTATGTGGAGAATTTCAAGGTTGGTGTTTATGTCAGTATATGTGTGGTTGGATGTTATGAGGTGGTCAGCAAAATTTGAATGGGATGTTGGATGATTTATTGCCCTGATGTGTTCTCTGAATCTCAAATTGAAATTTCAATTCATCTTATCTGAATCTCAAATTCAAATTCAAATTCATCTGAATCTCAAATTGAAATTTCATTATTCTTATCGGCATACCGTTTTCAGCTATTAAGGGCTGCCGGTTTCCTCGTCCACTATCAGTACTTGACTGTCACTGACAGTGAATGAGGACCCTGACTATTGAGAATCTAATATTTACAATTAAATTCGCAATAGTTTGAGTACATTTCAGACAAATTTGTATTCAGCCTTCTATCTTCACAACTGAGGTTTCAATAAGATGCGAGTAAGGTGCTTTACAGTACACTTTGTACACATACTGCGAAATACGTCGAGAACTACCTATGCCGAGAATGTTCAACATATAGTAACTTTCCCAATACGCTGTACAATTCAAAGTACGTTATTATATTGAATGGAGTTCAATATGGAATAATTGTTATTTTACAAGCGGCTGATTAAAAATAATGTTAATGATATTAAATTCAATTTTATATGTTCATCTCCATTTTTTAAATAACGAGTTTCAATACCTTTAGTTGGTAGAGCTGTCGATTCGGCTGACTGTGACAGGGACCTGGCCGCCTCTCTCCTCACTACAATATTCAATTTCTCTTTGCTACTCTCAATCAGTTTCCTGGCTTCCTTGAGGCTCATGCCATCTGTCGAGTGGTTGTTGATTTTGAGCAATATATCACCTTCCTGTACACCGTTGCCATCTTGTGGTTTGACTACTTCGCGGACAAATATTTTACATCCTAAAACTAAGCCGAAATCTGCAAAAATGAGAATAGAAAATTAATCAACATCGAAATGCAATTGTTAGTTATTGAAGTTTTTCAGTTATAGATAGTTCAACACATATTTATCCAATATTATAAATCAAAACATATAAATCAATACAATGAATACAGAAAAAATTCTCAATGTTAACACTGCAATAGATTTCGGATTAATTTAATCAGTGTGAGTGAGTAGAATTGGCTTTTTCCTGAAACTACATCCAGGCACAAACATTCAAAATTTCGAATAGGCGAAATAGTTGAAATTCCATAGACTTGCTCAGATGCCTAAACGCGCCAAAAATCTTGACGATGCCGCAGCATAGACCATTGTTCACTTTAATAATATAATATTTAATATTTATACTACATACTAAATTCCATTTAAATTCAATAAAAATTGAAAATTTACAATACTGTTGGTAAAATGGAGGTTGAAATTAGAGTATTTTACTGAGAGGCGCATTTTTGAGTAGGCGAATTATGAAAATAGTAGAAGAAACAATTCAATGACTGTATCAAATAAGTTGACTAATCATTTTTTAAACTGACCAACTCATACATTTTTTTAGGTAAAATACATACCCACAAATGAAAGAATAAATTTTCATATTCTATAATCTCTGACTAAACGTGCACATGCTTAAATAAATTGACAGATTGACTGAAAAGGAGATGAATTTGAAGTCTACGATAACTTGAAACAAAGTAAAACACATACAGGGCGGCTACTGTTGCGATGACAAACCATTACAACGATACGACACAGTCTCGACAGAAAAATTAATAACACTTACGCTTTCCCAATGCTATGGCGTGTCTATGCTACGTCGTTTATTGGTCATGATTTGTCGTGCATAAGGTAACCACCCCATACACGCACGCACACATACGCAAAAAGATTGTTTATTATTTCTCAAATTATTGATAGCTTATGCATTTACGTGCAATAACTTTTTTCAGGTGAAATACAACAAAAAACTTGTGAGAGCTTATAGAAATATTATAACTAACCATCTTTTTTCCGGCTCTTGGCAAGTTGGAAGCGTAGCGTCTGCGGCTCAGGACTGAGGGGCAGCACCACCCTTCTCCTCACCACCAGCGCCACGGTGTTGCCCGAGTCCCTCAGCACCTGAACAGCTGTTGCATACTCCACATTCTCCAGTGACTGTCCATTAGCACTCATTATTCGATCGTTTACCCTGTAAACCAATAATTAAATACTATTATCAAAAATATTATTGACCTATTTATTGTTGAATATCAATTTGTATTTGATACAATACAATCTAAATACAGTCAATTGCCTTGTGGTTCGTTGGTTTCAAAATGTAGGAATATAGAAAAATATGTTTCCATTATGTAGTATTCTATTGGATGATATTCTTATTTATTAGTTGTTGTTGACTTTTGATTAAATATTTTCTTATTTGAAATACATTAATTGTGAATAATATCATATTATATTTGATATAATGCAATCTAAACGTATTTTATTACAATGAACTGAATGAATGGAAAGACAATATATTGCCAATAAAAATTATTGACTTTATTGACAATTCCACCACTTTGTAAACTTCACAAAATAACAAATACTCAACAAGTGGAACTGAATGAAATTTGCTAACACTTGAATTACAATTATGCAATAATTACATAAATGCATAGATGTAATCATTTATTACTGAATTTTACAGATCTCATTTGAAAGATGTATTACAATACTTCTTGATAAATAAAGTGAAAAAAATCAAATACCCTTTTAAAAACATTTAAATATTTTATTTTTTTACACATATTATTTTTAATATTTCAAAGTTTTAAAAAGGGTATTTGATTTTTTCATTTTATTTATCAATTATTTTAAATAGCCGTATGTTTAAAGTTTAATTTACAAATACATTACACGATATCTAAATAAATAAATGAATATAATATATCCAGGAAGTTACAATTTTGTGTGGAATTTCAAAATTGAAAGAATCAACATTCAAGAAAATTGCTGATTATTAAACATGAACTCTTCACTTGTCCTGCTGAATAAAGAAAATGATTATAAACCCAGCAATTCCTACTTTCAAGTTCAATGGAACTATGCAAATGCAACTAAGGCGTTTATGAAACTCATACAATCTATACTATCCAAGAAAAGAAAATCGCATTAATGTCCAAGATTTGACTTGTGACAGTGTCATAAAAACAATGATTTGAGCCAATTTAATTGATATTACAATCATGAAGGGTATTTGAAGCAATTTGAAGTTTTCCAGTCAAATCAAATTTGATTACTAAAGATGAATTATTATTCACTAATTTTGAAGAATATTTATGGTCAATTTTTTAAGATGAGTTATTGAAATATTGATTGAAAGATTTTATTTACAAAATAAACATATTCATTTTACATTGTAGACACAGATAAAAATACAAAAACATACATAGAACTAATAAAAAAAACTCTCACATAATATGTGTTTTTATAGTATATAATTTTATTGGCCTTGTCAAGAAAGCAGAAGCTTGTGCTCTATCAAGGAGTTGGAAAATTACATTAGTTTGATATATGAACTAATACCGTATATTAATACTGTATACGAGTAATATTAATACAGTATGAATTTTTTTAATATAATATGATAATAATAGATAAAAAAACACAAATAAATCTCAAAAGAAATAACCGAAGTAAAAATATTTAAAATAATTTATTCTTATTGTTTAGTTATTTTAAATAAACAATGAAATGTAAGATAAATCAGACATGTTGATTGAAATGATTAATGAATATGAATGACATCATCTGCCACATGTTAGAAACATAAAAAGTGTCATGTTTTGACACATTTTGATAAAGACACTATTCATGTGGGCCGTGGGCGTTGTTTTAAAATAATAAATCGTGCCTATTAACATTCTCACAAACAATCCTGTACTCATAAAGACATGATAGAGAACTTGTTTTTCCTAACCGAGGTAACTGATGTGTTACCTGCTGGGCTCATTAATATCCTTATTAGGTTCGACAAGCATGTTCTTCATAAGAAGATCAACAACAATACGAGTATTTCAATTTCGAGTAATAATCCTTCTTATTATAATCGAATCTGTAATCCGTCAAACGTAATTATCCGCAAATTATACCATCAAGTTGGTTGAAAGAAATGAACTTGAAGGAATTAATCTCAGCAAGATTTATTCAAAGGATTAGCCTACTGAGAATACGAATTTGAAAGAATTATTACTAGAAATTGAATTATCGGGGAGTGGATTAAGGATAGTAAGGAAAAGAAGGAAGATTATTTATATCAGTAGATAGTGAGGATAGTGATGGACTGAACAGGCGAGAGAATAGAAAAAGAAGATTATTCAATCCTAAAAATTAGTTTAATCAATGGAAAATTTCTTGAATTGTCATTTGAACAAAATGAATAAACGACCCATAGGGTCACGACCCATAGCACTACCTACATTATTAATTTTGTGAATTGGCTGCTAAGACAGCTAGATTCAAAATTCAAATTATTTCAAGAGATGATAAAATTTAAAAGTTACAATATCACAGACTGTATCACAAATATTGATACTCAGATAGGCTAATGTATCATACATTTGAATGCATAAAAGTTGAATCTTTCTGATCTTTTTGAATGAAACGGATTATCTTCTACAGTCCCTAAATCCATTCCGTTCAGACAAATACCAAAGCGTCCTAACCCATGGATGGGGGGGTTTAAGGGGAAGCTCATTCCAGGCTCGGTCACGACCCATAGCACTCCGTGACGATGGAAAGGGGTATGAGGAGGGGAAACGCCTGCAGTTTTTATTTCTTTTATATGCCTGACTTCCAGAATCGACGACTCATCGGACAGAAATGCCTTTTCTTATGCATCCTCTTCAGGCACATAACCGGCAAGTCTGCCAGCCTATAAACAAGTTGTTAGCATACTTTGCAATGGTATGTGTTGCGTTTGTTAGGTACTCTCCTACGTACAATATCCTTTCGTGCAATAAACTTGTTTTGGTTTTCTTGTCGTTGAATAGCGGATAGCCCGTAATTTTTCCATTGCCTCCTTGACGTTGAAAAGCGAATAGCCTGCAAGTTTAGCATTGCTTTTCTCCACGGGTGTCGTGGTAGCTAAAAAATGTTCTCGGTTCCGGTCATTGGACAACGACTGCAAGAGATGAACTCTGCCCTTCCATTATCATTGCAAAGTTCTTGTCGTTCATTGGTTTCATCTTGGTCGTTCATCTTCTTGTTCTCGAAGATGATGATTCACACTGCATCAAATGACTCAAGCTTAGTTTTGAGACGACCTTGGGCGTCGGACTGTCTAATTTTCTATAGACTAAGGGGAAATAGATTTTCTGAACAATATATTTCAATTTATATTCCATTTAAACCAGCAATACAATCAAGTGTGAATAGAAAAATGGAATATAACAGGGAAATTAAAAAAATAATAATTTTATAGAAAAATGGTTAGTGGAATACACTACTATTTTTGTTTTATATGTGATTGTAGCATGAATAGAAATAAAACATTCAGTTTTTATAAAAATCAATAAATTTTTAATAAAAATTTAGTATATTTGTTTTTGGTGCAGGAGTGCAGGAACTTTTCACAATGTGAAATTATTTAATTATAAATTTCCATTTCTTGCATTGTAAAGCATTCCATTCATTCCTTCACATAATATAAGTAAATAATGATGGCTCCTACAAGAATGAGAAGAGGCTGAGAGGCAGTTTCTGATTTTTGTGTGAATTACGAGTACATTTATATTTCTGGAATACTAAAATTTTATTTTATCAATAAGACTATAATAAAATCAAATTCAATTGAAATATCTTGACCGCTTTCCAAATATTGTTTTTCCAATATTATTTATTCTTTCCAATTAGAGTTCCACTGAGTTGAAATCTATATTCCTTTTACACACAATATTTCCATTACTAAAACTCGAGATTTTTCCAATTATCATTCGATTGAGTTGAAATCCATTCTGCCATTCAATTTACACGAGACATGTTGCACTGTTTATAGTACAGTGCAATTAGACATTAACCGGGACATCCAAAGTGAAAGTTTCCCTCCAACGCCAAACTGTTCTATATAACCCCTATATTGTATGGTAGAAAGTTACACCATTTTGATCAGCAGGTTTGGGGGGGAGGGGGGTTGAAAGGTACAAAATTTCAGTTTTTTCAAAATATCTCGAAAATTATAGGGTTAAGGGCAAAATGAGTTCTATACAAAAGTATTCTAAATTAAATTTTGAATAGAAATGGTTCTTTACAAAATTTCGCTAAGTTGAACGATTCCCGAGTTACAGGGGGGATAAGCGTAGACATTTTTTAGATTTTCCAGATTTATCAATAAAATATGACATTATTGTAAATAAAAAATATTTTTATTATAATAATGTATTCCATGTATGGTAATAGTTATAATAGTGACCAGGGGTCAACGCATTGATTCATTTTAAGGGGGGGGATACCCAATTTTTGAGAGGGAGGGGGGTGGGTTTGTTGTTGACGCCACCTTGTTTTATAGCACATATATCACATACTGAACTATATACCTTATAAACTGTACTATAGATCAACAGATTTGTGAACCTCTGGGGGATATTAGGTATTTTGGGGGGTAACATTCCATTTCGACTCCCGTCCTCCGTGGGGTTGCCCTGTGGCATTGGCTGGTAGTAGTCCACCAATTTCTCTAAGGGCATTCCTTTCAGAGGAAAATATTTTTTATACCTGTCCTCATGGATGCTAATAGTTATTACAGTAACCATGGATGAATCCATTAATTTATTTAGGGGGGGGGGATACAAATTATTCGGGAGGGGCCCCTCGTAATTTGATATAGTATGCAACTTTGGTTTATTGCACATAATTTACTATGTACCTTTTAAACTGTACTATTTTATAGAGTCTGGGAGAACACAGGAGGGACATGGTATATTATGGGAGATACTCTGCTTGTCATTCACCGCAGCGCGATGATCGCCTCAAGATATGGCGCCAAATTGAGAAAACAGAATGTGCGACACCGTTTTCGCTCTTGTTTTCATGTTTTAGTCTAGTCCTTCAACGTTCTTCTCCAACAGCAAACACCACCAACTTCAGTGTGACATAAAGCATTCGTGGAATTGTTCCATCCCTTCTATCACTTGACAGCCCTCAGGCCACTTACAAATGAAAGTAGCTGGGCAGATCGGCTTATAGCCGAACTGAAAGCCTACTCCCACCCCGTAACTCTCGAGTGTTTTGGGGATATTTGGTGAACGAGAAAAAAAGATAATTCTGTAAGGAAAGAAGGGATTTCAATTTCGAAAAATATTATTTTTGCCAACTTGACAGCTTAATCAAAATGTTTCTGGTTTAATCAGAATCAGAATGTTTAGTTTCTGGCTCAATCAAAATGTTTCTGGTATTAGTCAAACTCTGTATAAGATGATGATCAACCCCTATAAGTGTCAAGGAATAATAGTATTTCTTATTTTTGCAGTAGGGTATTTATTCAAAATTCATAAGGCTTTTTATAAGAATATTAACTCGAATCCCAATAAGAAAGTCTATATGAATCCCAAAAATACTTGAATAAGAAAGAATAAGAAATACTTAAATTACCGTACTGAATTACACTAATAATTATATAATTGGTATAAAATAAATTAATAATGTTCAATAATACAGTATAAAGGATTGAAAATTTATAAATACTTTTCAGTACTCTGAGTAGGCTTCTCCTGCTGAGGGATTGATTGATGTGTTGAAGAATAATATACGACGAGAACTGAATGTAATGTGACGGATATAATGTTCTATTTAATAAACAATTCCAACTTGCTTTCGATTTAATATAATCCTAAAGTGTACAAATGATAACGGAACTCATAAATAAACAGACATCACTTACATATAATTATTATTCAGTTATAATAGATAATTTTCAAGCGTCTGATGAACATTTCCTTTTGCAGTATTCATCTTACATTATTTTATTTGTTTCCATAGCCTATTTTGCTGGTTTAAAATTCATTTTCAATGTATAATCACTGCCGCCAGCCTGAACGACTAATAATTTAGTTTTAATAATTACATATAGTATAAAATATTTATTTAATCCTTCTTCTACTAGATTTTAATTCTTCTATTACCTCCTCATCATGATAGTATTTTTTTGTTATTTTTATTAATATGTTTCCTATCTCTTTTATCAGCAATAATTGTTATAATTTTCTTATTTCATTTTTGTGAAACATTATTAATTAAGACAAAAAGACTTTTTCCAATTTATTCTTAATTTTAATTTATTTTTTAATCTTATTTTTACTTGTGAAAGTTTTGTATTGAAATGGCACCTGCTGAAAAACCTATGGGTTTAGCGGGACCGAATTTTGTTATTTTTTATTCTCAATAAAATTGAATTGAAAACTTCATAATTTAAAAAAATCTTATGTAGAGTTTTACATAGTTAAACTCTCTCTTCATCTCGCTGAACAATGCTCTATGCTCTAGTAGGATATTCAACAAGAAAATGTATTGATGATAATATTATTATTTGAACAAAATTTAACATGGAAACAAACAGTAGTTTCTCAATTTTATCAATAATCACAATTAGTATCAGCCTATCAGCACAAAATCTAGATTAACACTGACTACCACACTAGGTACACACTTCATTTGTACACGTCGATCACCAAGTAAGTTTCATTTACTAGCAGGTCAAATGCTAGAAGGAAGGTTTGTTAATAAACATATCTTGTTTATTTAGCTATTGTGCGGTTGTATCAGTTCCACTGCAAACGTTTGTTTGACGTGAATCGCAAGCAAACGAAACGCTTCACTTGACAAGTTGTTGCTATTATCATACCGGACCCTAACAATATTGGACTGCTGCTCCATGTTCAGTAAATACCGTACATACTGCACTCTGTACAATTATCATGAACGTCCAACCTTATGGAAATTGCTTCGTCATCATTTTCTATACTAACTATACTCGTATGTCATTATTTAATCACCAACATTCAAGAAGAAACTGGAAAAAATTGAAAAGTACATGAAAAATGCATTTGAATATAGTACGCAGGAGAAGAGTTTTGAGAGGACTCTGAACGGAACTCAATTTTTCATGGTAGGTACATTAAAAAAAGTAACTTGTCAATGAATTTTCAAACAAAAAGGCATCTGCTCTTTTGCAAGAATATGGACTACTATTGATTTCAAGTTTGATGCAAAATTTCATTCCTTCTCACACATAGGAATATTAATAGTGGATGGACATGTATTGATGCCTTTTTTGATAACAGTCAATATTCAAGCTTAAAAGCTTGAACAAATAAAATAATACTTGACTGTGCCAAAGGAAAAATTAATTTGTAACAAAAATATAAATATCCTTTAATTACATTGTCTCTATTTTGTAGTGGTACCGAAGGGCCGTTTAGTAGAGTCGACTTGCTTTAGAAGATCCTGTGGAATAAGTAGATTGAAGAAGGAGAGTAAAAATAGCAACTTGAAATTGAAATTGCCGTATAAAAAGCGGACCATTCATTTTTGAAATTATAATCAGTAGTATGTATCAATATTTACGATCAGCATGATTATCGTATGATTTGTGGTTCCTATTTTGGCTAAATGGCTTAATTTGCTGACTTGACTCGAAAACTACTTTAAAGTCTTTAAAATAGTATACTGTATTTGGTACTACTTACAATAGTTTTCCCTCGGCGGGCCCCGCCTTGAGTACATCGGATATGGCGATGGAGGGGTCGCCGTTGGTGAAGTGCGGATTGTCGCGTCCGCCGCTAACGGCGATACCAAAGCCATAGCCGGGCACCCGCGTCAGAGTCACCTGATGGAACTCCCACACTATCCGCTCGCCGCCCTGCAACAACAAAATACAATTTCGCAATTAGCACCGCACCGCGCCGCTCTAATCATAATTGAAACAACAAAACGCTTCATCCTATTGTAGAGGTTTTTAATGGAAAATGTTTTTTAGGGGGAGGTGGTTTCATTAAATTCTAGGGACTCGTGAAATCCTCACAAAATAGGGAAAAAGGTTATGTGAGCCATGTGAAACAGAATTCATCACTCACTTGTTTCAAAAGGCTATTTACTATTAGCCGATTCCAATAAGATAACCGATCGGAGTATAGCTACTGACTGATCACAGTTAACTTCTGGACATCTAGTATGTAACTGCCTCTTTTCTATTTTACAAGTCTTGAAATTCTATGAGACAACTCTATTCATTTCACGGTATCACCAAAACAGTAATTTAAAATTTATCTAGATTTGAACTTCATTGCATTTTAAATTATGAAAGCCTAGAAAAACGGTACTTTGTGACACAAGATAATTTTTACGAAAATTATAAAAATATTAAATGAAAAGACGAGATATTGTCAAACCAATGATTAATTGAAAAATAGATAACGATAAATTTTAATGAAGTTTACCAGAGATTGATAATGTTGTAGCAACGGAAACCGGTATTTCGATTTTTTAATAAATCGGTGGTTGGACATTATATTGTCTTTTGATTTAATATGGATAACTACCACAATATCACCTTCACAACTACTCAACAAGTGAATTATAAGAATGTTCAATGACGAAAACCAAATATTGATTAAAAAATGCGATTGACAAAAATATACTGTAATTGAAATTAGTGATACAACCTATGAGAATGGAACGAATATTGTGTTCTCCAGATATAATATTCTTATAATCCAGATAGTTTTTTTTCAATAGTTCAGGAGTTTGATTTCTTTTACTTAATGTAAACACACTAAATATCAATTAGCAATGAAGTAGATTTTTTTTTAAATCTTGTTATTTTTAACAAGAGATTTGACAATTTTGTAAGACCATTTTTCTCTGAGAGGATCCAAAATAAGAAAATTGGCCTGAGTAAGCGGACAACCGCTGTGACAGGAGCACTCACTCACTGGGCGAAAAAAAGAACGGTCTAATCTCTAATGAATTCGCAAGAGAACTTGTCACAGCTTGAACGAACCTCGTAGCAAAGCACAGTGTCATAGGATGGGAGCAGAGAAGAGGATGCGCTTTTGTTAGCCTAACAAAATTGAATCTTCAATTTCGTAGCAAATTTCCTTCTTCGTGCGTTATTTTCAATCGACATTGACCCCGCCGTCCCATTCACATTCAATTACAGTTTAGAAAAACATTAAAACAATGCAGAAATTCGACCGCTATTCGTTTAGAAAATTCCAAAGTGTGTCAATTCACAAGACAATGAACACACTACTAAAACAAGTGACAAAAAAATAGATTAGCAACGTTATGAAGAATGGCCTATCCAATTTCTTGTCGCAGTAATAACAGGGTACTGCAAAAAATCAAGAGGGAGTGACATTTTGAACGGGATTTATAACGGATTTGATTGGCACTAGATTTAGGCTACACGACTCCACTAATAATTGTTTGAACACCATATAATATTATATTTTCACACCTTTATTTTTGGGAGATGTAGAATTGGAAGACATCAATGATTTTGAGGAATACAATATCTAAAATGATAAAACCCCAGTATTAATCAATTCATTATCAATACAGATAATTATTTTGCAATGGTATTTACGAAATAGCAATTCGTAAAAATTATATTTTTTTATTTTTGGCAATCAAGCACAACTTATTTTGAATAATAATTACGAGTAATTTACCTTAAAGTTTGATGAACTACAATCTAGAAAAAGTTTCTACAGAACTACAACGCAGTTCGACTTGCTGCGTAAATGGGCCTTATCGCATAAAAACAACATACTATACAACAAAAATCAATGAATATGAGAGTTTTGTACGCATTATCTGACTTCATTGATCGCATTATCAACCCTTTTGAAATACTTTGCTATAAAAATTTGGAGATTAGGTCAACAAATGAAAATATTGGCATATCAAAATGGACTTTATATTAACTGGTAAGGAGGCAAATGCTACTTATGTATGAATGAATCAACAGCACAGGATTATTATCAAGAGAAGAGAAAAATTATGCAACTATAAAAGAAGAAGAATGGAATTTTGGGGCTTTTCTATTTGAAAACCCTGATTGGAAAGAAACAGAATTTGTTGAAGTTGAATGAAAAAGAACCAGTTAAATCACTCAGATTGATTTGCCTTATATTAGTGATGTTTCTGATTTTTAATTCATGGAAATACAAAATTAAATCCATCAATCACAAATCATTCTAAAAAATAAAAATATTTTATTTCAGCATTTCCAGATGAAAGCTGGTTTCAATCAAAGCTTCCTTCAAAATAAAAAGCTATGCTTGAATTCATAGACGTTTCCAGTGAAATAGCAGCTTCTGTATTCAACGACTAAATGCCGTATTTTAACGTAGAGGCATGTGCAATTTTGTGAAAAAATATATTTTCCACAATCACAAATATGAAATGACTCATTCGAATGGAGCGATGGTTGGAAATATACATAAAATTAAGAATGTATTAGTTTAGAGGGGAAGAGGATATCAGTGTAACTGACTATCAACTTAAACTCAACTAGTAATTGGAGAATCAATATTTTCTTATTTATTCATATATGTATACAATGTATTTTTGTCGTCTCCCTTTAAATTATTTTGTCGTACCTTTTTCCAAATGAATCGTAACCACCCACAAGAATATAGAAAACCGACAAAAATCTATCACTTCATGCCAAGTTTCATAGAAAAATGAGAATGAAACACTGAAAATACGAATTCTTTTATGATGAATTTATTCCCAGTTGATAGAAATATTCATCTTTTACGCCGGACTCCCCGGTACATCAAATCTGCGTTATTACGTGGAATCCAACATGAATCATTTTAAGCTAGATGTCGTGCATGAATTATAAAAAGGACGAAATATAGCCTACTTGAATTAGCATATAGTATAAAAATGTGAATTTGATATAATTACCCTTCTCATATTCGTGTAGTACTTCATGGTCAACTTTATTCGGCAAGTTTGGAAACTAGAAACAGTCTTTTTTAGATTGGATTCAAAAATTATCGCAGCAAAATTGTTCAATACGAATTCCCTATTTCAGATTAAAGACCGCGGTCCAACTCCATCACTGACTCACAAAATTCACATTTTGACAATAAAATTACTTGATAGTTCGTGAAAGAATATTTAAATAAACTTTATTTCAAACAGTTAGAACAGAATCTCCCCGGACACTTATTAGGTTATTATATACTAACTGTTTTTAATTACTGAAATGAAATCGGTATAACAAATTCTTTCTAGAGTTTGTGAAGTCACAAACTCTCGGCACAGTTGTTAATAGGCTACATACTGAGAAAAACTAACACGATTTCAAGTAATAAAATGGAATATTACAAGAAAATCCTCCAAGTAGTCCAACAAATTATTTCAAATATTTTAAATGGATTATTTGGCTGATCGGGCACAGTTTCACAAACTTAACTCATCTCGCTCACATACAACTCACTTGAGATACTCGTATTAATCTTGTATTTGATCAATAAAAACTATTCTTATTTGAATTTAATGCATTGAGGATCCAATGGATGAAACGGTCTAATCGCAAAGAATGAAAATCAATCACTCAAAATAATTACAAGATACAAACTGTCTCCAAACTACTATTGATACATTCGTAAAACATTTCGACAATAATTCAAAGATGATAAAATGGTCGTCAAACAAGATTTTTTCGAACAATAGTTCAAGAAGAGTATGTCTACAGAAATGTTATAGCCTCTACATGAATACTCCAATCCTAATAACTTGACGTATTCAAGGTGCGACTGCGGACGCAAACGGAAACGTGTCTGTTGGACGGCTGTCAAACTGAGACTGAGCTCCTCGACGCCTGCGACGACGCTGTTGAGGCGTCGTCGCCATGGCAACCGTCCGTCGGTCTCCGTGGATTTGCCGCCTCTGAGCAAATAGATGCTCCGTATATATGTATATGAACTGTAATGCTACAGTATATTGTAACGGCCAGTCGGCACATCAAAATGTATCAATCTCTTCTGCACGACAAGAGGCATTGATGTGTCCAACGCAACCCCATCCGAACACACTCTGCGCATACATATTATTCTCACACTGCTATTACATATCACTCTTCTCTTTCCATCGAATAATATAGAAAGAATAGGGTACTATCGAATAATACAGAAAATCACAAGTCGATTTTGTGTGCAATCTGATGGTGTTCATCGATTGTTGAACATTTCTTTAATATGTTTCTATATCGTAATGATTTAGTTAGTGATCCGTGATCCATAACCGGGTCTAGTCATGAACTAAATATTCATACTCTGTAGTAGTCTGTATCAAATATAACTACTCTAAGTAGTCTGTATTAAATTTTATTATCGACAAATTATTCGTATGTCTATTGCAGCGGTTCCCAACTGGTGGTCCGTGGACCCCTGGGGGTCCGCGGGGCATGTTGTTGAGGTCCGCGACATATAAACCGAAAATTTAGGGAATTTTTGATAACACGGGCTATAATATCCCCTCCATCTTTTTAAGCACACCCCACCACAGTAACTGTTGAATTTGTTAATAATGTATTATTCTGTTGTGTTTTACTAATTATTGTATTATACTATTAATTGTGTCTTCATGTGTGTTTAAATTGAATTAAATTGAAAATATAATTGGTCAAATTTGAACTACATTTGATCTAAAAAACATCAATCAACAAATTTATAAGCATGTAGAAGAAGTGGAAGGAAAGTTATGATATGTCTTGAGTTTCAAACGGAACAGGTAGAATCAAAGAAAGACTAACATTAGATCATATCATTCAAGCAGCTAGCAGCTGAATGAAGAGCAAAGAGTGTTTTGAAATTCAAATCTTAAATTTTTATCATAGAGCTCCATCCTTGATTCTGACTTCTGGAATTTTTCTTCAAGCGAATTCATGATAATTTTATAAAAACCTGTTTCTTTGAATAATGTCCAATTTACTAGTAATAAATTCTAATGTTTATTCGAATCCTGTCTAATTTGCTAGTCATAAAAATGTCTGACGAGATGAAGCACTAAATCGAGTAGCTATAGCTAAATGAGAGCGTTGAAAAGGTTGACTATAAACACCGTCCGAAGAACTCCTAAGAGCAATAATACTTGCAGAATAAATTGTAATTTTTGATAAATCTATGAGTATTCGCATTCAAATTCTAATCTGGGAACAAAAATCCCAATGTTTATCGCTTATTAGCATATTCATGCCATCCCAGTAACAACAGTCACACTTTTTCTAATTCCGTCTGAGTTATGACCAATTTGGAGCCCAAACGAAAGTCTACACGTATAATAAAAGCGCACAAATATAAAAATGCGGGCGTCCACCGGTGAAATGAAAGCGTTGAAAATAGAATCTCACATGCAAATCTGATCTGGGATGTCGTTTGGGGAACAGAGCATAAACCAAACCAAGTGGAGGTAATCACTGGAGGAACGAAGCCAACTGGGATAAAAATAATAGAAAGGTTAATGAAAAATTATTACAAATACTGTCTCCAACGCCCCACATAAACTAAGTATGCATGAGCATCCCTAAAGCGTAGCCTGGAGATAAAAGTGTGCGAGAATTCAACGAAGAATTTATATATGTAAGGGGTTGCAGGTCTGTGCTAAGCATGCCTTTGCCTCACATACACACAGTCATCACGCCAGTTGTCGCTTCAGTTTATGTAACACAGTCTACACACACAACGACAAAAATGATAGGCATATACACAGACACACTCCACGTCTCCCACCCTGGCTCACAACAGTTTCGCCTACAACATAAAGGCGTATCTTCAAGCGAGCAATCAACCCTGCACACATTAATGTCTCACGCACGCACAGCACCGGCCAAGCAATGGACTCCTGCTGCAGCTAAAACATGCGAGTGTGAGGATCGGGAAGCACAAGAGCCCAAGTAGAGGAAATGAACGCCAAACGAGCATAATTAAATGTCTTCATTCGAATGGGAAAAGTTGATGATGCATAGCATTCTGAGAGCACCTGCGACACAAAACAGGCCGTTTACCACGGCTTGTGAAAATTAAACTAGGCATAAATGGGCTCAGCATCAATATAGTCTGTGTCCTCACGCATATTCAAGATAGCTACTCACACATTATGTCTCGTCATTTGCAAAGGGCTCAAGAATCGCCTTGATAACCTTGATGTTTTCAAAATTTCTGTGGTTATGAGATTTCAAATGAAAATCAGTGATTTGGGGTCTTCAGTGATACATAGACTTCAATTTGAACTATTTTTGTAAATTGAAACAGAAGAGATATGTGCGAAAGCCTGTTGTATTTTTCCTTGATATATATATATAACAAGGCGAATATATAAGGTTGATGAATATATTAACAAGGCGTGAAAATATATTATACACCTTGATGAATATATTATTTTTGTAAAATAAACGAGGGATGAAAGCTTTTGATCATCAGTTAAAACAAGATGAACACTCTGGTTACTATCTGGTTACACTGGGCTTTAAGCAACACTGGAACTCAAGCCAAGATCTCATGTTAAGTTTATTCGATAATGATGGTTTGTTAGAGTTTGAAAAATTCCAACCTATTAGTACGTACATTAGTACGAACTTCTAAGAAATTTTTATGATTTAGAGAAATCAAATAATAAATTAATAACATATACAAAATATTTACCGAATTCATGATATGAGTTGATTTATACTCTTAACAAAAGTAGATTAGAGATGAGCATGGTAATGAACCATGTAGTAGGCGATGAAAGAATAAACAAAATGAAATCAATGAATTCGCTTTAAAAACGTCATGATTTGAATAGCTGTAGGAAAAAGTTCTTTTAAGAAGCACGCCGAACGTTCCTATAATATCCTTTCCATTTTCCATACGACGACATCTATGCAAAGTGAGGAAATAGGAAAAACTCAAAGCCGTGAGTCGTTGCTGTTACGTTTTGACAAGTAGAAAGAGAAAAGATTGAGTCGCCCAAATTTTTCCACTTTGGGGATTGACGATATAATCATAACGGCGAATCGAACTCAAGGAACTGAAAAAGCGCCTGGTTGAGGAAATATTCAAGGAAATGTAAAAGCGAACAAATATCACTTGCTCGGATTCAGACTCAAGCACAATGTGATAAGTTTGGTCGGGCTTCTGTCAAGTTATTCTAACTTTGGATATTTTTCACTCGAGACTGAACTCCTCTCCCTAGGCTGCTTGTCTTGCACGCAGATGCTTCTCGATGTTTCGTTGATGAAATGATAACAGAAGAGAGTTTTGCGATTATTTCGCTCAACATTTCAGGGAAAATACAGGTGTTACAGAAACAGAAACCAATATCAAAGTTCAACGCAGACTAATGCTATTGTTTGGACAACGGTTCTCAATTTCCAATGCAATTCGTTAAAATAAGCTGTCAGACGAATAACTTTCGTACACGTTCTGCGTCCAGTTGCTTCAATCCTATTATCCAATCAAGCACTGAAATTCATAATATTTATAATTCAATAAAGTTTATTCAACTTTCAAAGCACACTTTTCTATTCCACGAATAGAACTTTCTGTTCTAAAACATTAATGAACTGAATAAACATTTTTATTAATTCAGTGCAAAAAAAATTCATCTCTTACCCATTTATTACGCGATAAAATAAATCTATGAACAAATTTTTACGTGATTCGATATGAAATACTCAAGCATTTTTCCATGAAAAAACTACAATAGTACAATGATTGTGAATTTTCAAAGTTCGGTTACTTTATTCCAATTTACAGGTACAAAATTGCTAATGAATAGAAAAAATATAGTATTTCACCAATAAGTAACAGAAATTTGATTGTATCCTTACCGTTATTACACACAAGTGCATTACTTCACAACAATATCAACCAAAACAGCTGTCAAGACGTATAAAATTCATATTGAAAATAATTGCAAATACAGCACACATCACACGCAACAAGAACAACACTAATATTCACCACAGACAATAGCAGAGTGACTGTTTCCCAAATGATGTACTGCATTGATCAGACATTCGAACAGGATTGGATTCAGAGAGAGAAGAAACTGAACAGTCATAGGATGGGCTGGAATGCACACTGAATAGGTAATAAGCTCTTTGTGACCAACATCATAACCACATTGAATTCCTTTGCAGACACATAGTCCCAGAAGATTACCTTTTGTCACCCATCACAACCACAACAATGACTGGATATTAATTCTCAAGTAAAGCACAATCCAACAGGTGTTCAACTGTATAAAAATTGTAAATACAGTATTCAGAAGGTTCAAGAATTAGTTCATCAGTTTTGGAAATTCATCATTTAAATTCAATAGAATAAATAAATACTATTCGTACATACGAAATTAAAAAAATATGCGGATGAAGAATTGATTTCTGATAAGATTGAAAGGCCACAAATTTAGATACTATTTCGGTTGTTACAATATTCTGATGAACTAAAACAATTTCTTCTAATAATACAATTCAGTTCCATTATTAATTGTTATCCTATTATCTATTATACTACATTGTACATTCTATATCCAGTTGCAATTCATAATAACTATGTAACAACAAATGATCTAGTTTATCACATCAAACAATTACCACCACAATTTTAAAGCCACAATTTCGTTGTAGCGCACTCCCATTTTCAACGCTCTCCCATTGGATGAGTCATCCATTCAAAAAGACTTCATTTTGAAGTAAAAAGTACGACATAGCAATACCGAACAAGTCACCGGCTATTGGTCAAAAGGAAAGTGACTTATTACGTCCCCCACCACACAGTAGGAGTGGCTTGTGTTGACCAATAGGAGTTCACTGAAGTAGGTCATCCAACTACCAATCGCTTCAATCGCTATCGCTCCATAGCAGGCTATACATTATCTCAATCAATTATACTCGTATTTGTTTATCATACTTGAAATTGTCGGAACATTTCAGAACATGATACATAAATAATAATTATGATACAAAAAAAGAGTAGCTGGATGGCCTCGTTCAAATATCGGGTTGAAGCAACAATTAAAGGTAGAGTGACATTATTTTGCTGTTGTTTACTTCTAGATTGATAGATTTTAACAACTGAATCTGAAGCAAGTACTCTAAGATTTATTTTTTTTTGGAGGTGTTAGTATCTAGTTATTGCATTTGATTTAGACCCTAACTACAAATCACCATCACTACTACAAAAAAACTCAATCATTCAAAAGAGAATGTTCTTATACCTAAAACTATTAGGTACTTTCAATCGACAAATTTATTATTTCGAATGATTTTGTACACCCTACGATTTTAAACGCTGAACGATTATTAGAATAACTAACTTTAAGGTAAGATTGATAATTTAATTAAGAAATAATAATAATTTTAATGTGACCCAAAACTAAAACCCTATTCCATTGTCTTTCTTCTCCCTCGTTCAAGCAAGGAAAGTCTTGATTCCACATAACGGGTGGGAATTCGAGATCGTACTTCATTGTAAAACATAATCCATTGACGGAGGCAGAACGGGTAGGCGTTTATTAGTTGTTGCTGAGGAGCTCTGAATGACGGGAAACAAGGCACAAATCTTGTACATGGTATTGCTGCACTGTTCTTTAGAGCAAACAGATTTAATAGCGTCGTTTAATTCTGCCCTCGGGGAAAACGGAAAACCTAGAACTGAGCCGAGCAGAGTAGAGCCCGGATTGGGAGTGAGGCAGCTCGAGTGGCTTTCTTCCAACGTCTTCTGTTCGGTTCAGCCTCTCGGCGTTGACTCGCTCTCGACTAATGACTCTCGGTTAGCAGTGCACGTCTCTATAAGGATATCGTAAATTTACTCAGACAGGAGAAAGTAAACGTTTCAGCTGGTTACTACAGTTTCCTAGCAAGCCATGGAATTTTTCGAATTTCATGTATGCAAATGTGTATGGGGAAATACTTGGGCACCTGTGACTTGTTCGAGTTGACAGTACGAGAAAGCAACATTCAAGCATTTTTCCAATTTACCGGTTCTAAGTGTTAGTGCACCATAATCCATGAAACATAACTATAAAAAATTGAATAAGCAGAAACATGCCTCAGATATGAAAATGAATATTAAGCCTGAATATTTTGAATACCTATGAAACTTGAAATGATAAAAGTGTTTTGTTGGAAAATAAACATTTTCGAAGAAGATAAAGTGCAATAGTACCCTTCATTCGTACACTATTTAAAGTTATATAATCATACATTTATAACTGAGAAGAAAAAAATATCATGATTATATTACTGATTATTTAAGCCCATTAGGTGGATTGTACATGATATGATATTTATTTGGTGGCAAGGCAATGTTGTACAATCATTACATATAAAATTATAAGTCACATCCGACAAATTCATAAAAACTTCATCACACTTAATTGACTTAATTGGAAAAGGTAAAGGGTTGTAATTTCTATGTAACAATAATTTATTACTGACGAGAAGTTTTTATATCCCCTAATGAAGCACTAAACCTCAAGAATTGGTCAATACTCTTCTTCAATGATAAAAGGAGTTTCTCTAACTTTTCTCAAAAGAGACTCAGTTTCTTCATTCATGTTGAAATTTCCATCACATGAAATTATATTTTATAATTAAAACACAAAAAAGGGAAAGAGTTTTCTGAAAATCACTCACAACCGTGAGTTACTTTTCTCTTCTACAGCTAGCAATAGCCATGAATTTTACTGGAAAATCGCTTCACAGCAATTTCACAGTTTCAATGCCTGAATTCTGAAGAGGCAGATCCTGTAATCAATATTGATTTCAATTTGATGTCGGATACGTATTTGAAACGATAACAGGTGCGCTGAGCCGTGCACCTGTCAAATTAAGTTGGGCGCGATGAGATTAAAAAGTTTCAACGGATTAAATCACACCAGAGTCGGATTTTCCATTCCACTCTTCAGGCGTCTACCACCTGTACTCGACTCATGAAATACCAATTCAAACCCGGCTCTTAATTATTATCCAACTGAATGTTTTTTCCAAGAGAAACTGAGATTACTATTTAAAAAACCGGGTTCATAACTAACTCACTCAAGCCAACACGTGTATCGGTTGTGATGTAAACAAACCATGAGACTCGTGAAAAGTTATGGATCATTCTGCTATAAGACAGCACCATGAATTCCAAAGTCAAATTGTCACTACAACTGACAATTATTGTCATTACAATGTTCGAAATGTTTCAAGTTTCAACCACTTGAGACTAGGCAATATCAATGACAATGTATAAGTTGATAATTTAGTCATTCAGTGAATAAGTTATATTCTACTTTGAACCTCTGGGGCTCGTGCCCACAAAAACAGGTGAAGTGCTGTACAGTAAAAGATACGGACACTTAGCCTGTTTCGTGGGCACAAGCTGCCAGTGCTTTGAACATTGTGAAAATCTCTACTAAGGTAAGGAAGTTCATTGTCAGCCAAGTGAAGCCAAAAAGAACCAACAATGAATTGAATGCGATTGGGTACGATTCGGGAGAGAAAGATACACATAATCATCATTGTTTGCAGCATTATAACAACTTGTCAAGAGTGACAATGCTTCCATGGACGTCGCATCCAATGCAACCGTGTAAACAATTTATTTCGAAAATCTTATCAAAATTATTAGATATCATAATTACTGGCTATCAGAAATTTTTATTTAGCTCAAAATTGTTAAAAATTATTATTTCACTGATCATTGAACACTTGTCTGATCATTTTGTTGGAAAACCAACATAAATCCTACAGAGTTGGCTAATTACCAAAGGAACACCATTAACAATGTTATAATATTCATAGGTGCAATTAATTTCATCCTGAAACAATACACTTTGTCACCAAATTTGAGTTGGCGTTCGAAATAAGCAGTTTCATTTCTGTAAATAATGATACTACCCACGGATTTTAGAAGGAAGTACCAGCAGCAGCGCTGACTCACATCCCAAATTCTCAAGAAAACAATCACAGACAATTATTTTTGTTGCTAATTTTTTAATCGTCGTAGGTTGAATCACACCCAACTCATGAGAACAAAGTATGATGAATTCGGGAGATTTTATTATTATTAGTATATGAGAATTTATATTTTTCTATAATATTAATCAAAGCCTTTCTCACAGGACTATTATCAGGCTAATCACCTCATGCTGATAATTCACCTGTCAAAATAATCCAATAGAATATAGTATTATTATAACCTACCCAAGGTTTCCTACTATCTCAACTATAGTGATCGATTAAAATCAGTAATTTGAATTCTGAATCATATCTATTCAATTAATTCAATTTCAAATACAAATTTATTCATCAAAGATTCAAATTTAAGCCGGTAATTTTATTTCGTTAATACCATTTTATAGAATTGAAAAGTTGACTGAAACTGAATAAAACCAGAAAAGGAACTGAATGAAGATGAGGCAGATCAGGAACTGATCTGAAATTGACCAGAAACTGAACCGATTTCAATTATTCATTAATTTATCATTATCAATGAATCTCAATGGAAATATAAATATGACACTGAACTTACCGAACTGAATCTGAACAAAAAGGGTGGAATTTGATACTGAACAATCGGTCAGAAAAACTTATAAATAGACGCCGAAGATTTTTTTGATTGATGACTAAAATATGTGAGGTAGAATATGAAATATACCGGTACTGTACCTGCATCAAAAATAGAGAACAATTTTCACACATAAGAATAATATTAAATCAAATTCTTCTTCCTAGTAGAACAATAAGTGCAGAATTTTCATTAGGTTATGTTCATGGACAGTACCTCAGGAAAGGAGGAAGCCATACAATACATTAATACTAAAACTAAATTTCACGGGATTTGGCTTATTACTGGTAGTGAACAACAAACACATGCAAGGCACTGGCCAGTCTGAACTGGTACACAAAAGTTCAAAGAACTAGTTGTCCTTCGGGAGGCCTCAACAAGGCCACGCTGGAAGAAGGCTGAAGCAGCCGAAGAAGACCACGATCAGGAACAGAACGAATTTGGTACGCCGGACCAATAGAAAGAGAGTAAGATATTCAAAGAGAGAGAAAGAGGATCATCAAAATATCCAACTGAATTCCGATTGTGTATTTCTGCTATTATATTCGGTCTTTATTCTACATATTGGGCCTCCTACAAGCAAAATCAATCGTATAGCTGTAGGTTTCTCATTTATGATTTATCAATGATAATTATTTTCCAGCATGAACTGACAATGAATTATCGGATTGTAAAATTTCAAAATTTCATGTTGTACGTGAATTTTTCATTTTTGAGTAGTTGTGAAGGTGATATTGTGATAGTTATCCAAATTAAATGAAAAGACAAGATGTTGTCAAACCACTGATTTATTAAAAAATTCGAGATACCGGTTTCGTTTGTTACACCATTATCAATCTCTGGTGAATTGAGATTACCAGAGTTTTAAACTCTGGTAAGTTTACCAGAGATTGATAATGGTGTAACAACCGAAACCGGTATCTCGATTTTTTTAATAAATCAGTGGTTTGACAACATCTTGTCTTTTCATTTAATTTTGTACGTGAATTATATTCCATATTGATAATGTCCTATAAATGATTGTGATTGTGATGTATATACGTGTACAGTAGGAGCAGACATATTTTCACATTGGATGGATTCCAATAAAATGTAAAAGTTGTGCAACACTTAATAATTTGCAACAACAAAATATGGAGTGAATTGAAAATAAAAGCGAATAATATCTACTACACCAAAAGTCAATTATTGTCCTCGTATTTTACCCAAGTGCATTGATCTCATTCAAGTTCAAGATTTTCCCAGCACCACGCTCGGAAGGATCGAGTAATTAGACCATCAATGAGCTTCTATTATATCACTGCTCTAAAACTTTCTTTCCTGCTAAGGTCATTCTCAACAAGCCTTGACCCTTCCTAATGAGCGTATGCAGTAGAAAACAATTTCAAATTCCCACATCACCTTTGGTCCTATCACAAGCAGGTGGATCAACTGCTAATCTGCTAAAAAATTATAGGCTGTTAGTTTACAAAGAAAATACTTCGATTTCCGCGCCGGTTGCGGCTAGCAAAACGATCTCTTGCACTTTATATCGTTTTAAATAAATAACCAACTTATATAATATTTAAAGCAACGTCTATTGTGAAATACAAGTCATGGGGTTGAATTAAAAAATAAATACCAGATCTTTTAAAAAAATCTCCCAGGGGCCCCCGAGGTCTCCTGGCGATCGCCAGGTTACACCCCTGCCAGACCGGGCCTGAATACCATATAATCTGCCAAGCTATAGACGGATTTGCACAGCTCTAGGGTAGCCGTCGCTCAGGAATGTTACCTTTAGACCTACTGGAATTGGACATTATTTGAAACTCGCAAGACTGAAATTTCACTTACTTGTTTACTTGTGACTTGCTATCCAATAAATAATGCGGTTTCGACTGTTCCTTTTTGCCGGGTTCATACGATGCCAATTGTCTTATGAACCCTACCGCTGATGTAAAATATCTATTGTGTCTTTTGATTTTGAAACCATGATTTATAGTCCATTCACGATGGCTTGAGACGAGATAAACAAAAGCTCTGCATGTGTGTGTGCGCGACTGGGGTGGCTTCGTTTTAGCCACGACATGAACAAGTCACAGCAATGCTGAAATACCGAATTTTGCTGTCGGGACTGTAACCAAAACATTGGCACAAAAACTTTTACTATAATTGTTTGTTCATTTTAGGTTCATGCAGTCGAGAGAGAACCGAAACAAGCAATTTCCCAATGTAAATCTATAAAAAAGATTACTCAAAGATTCTAATTCTAAATTGCCTACAACAAAATTCGGGATTTCGGCATTGCTGTGACTTGTTTATGTCGTGGCTAAAACGAAGCCACTCCAGTCGCACACACACACACACACACACACACACATGCAGAGCTTTTGTTTATCTCGTCTCAAGCCATCGTGAATGGACTATAGGCATGGCTAAATGAAAACTCTTATTATTTTCAAAAATTAGTATTATTAAAACTAATTGACAACATCAGCTTGACAGCATCCAATTATTGGCATTGTTTTAACCCGGCATTTAAGTAAAAATTGTAAACTTCCATCATTACTTTAATATTTAAAGACAAAATTCAATGTACATGCAATAGTCAAGTCCGGTGATAGTAGCCTATTAGTATAGTTTGTCCAACCAGGGGCGAACCCAGGGGGGATTGAGGGGATATATAACAGCATCTTGTGAGCGCTCCTTCTTAACACTTTACTTCGGAAAGTGCAGTCTTACATGAGAAGTGCTTCAGGACAGAATGTCCAGCCCTATTATTTATTCACAGTGACATTTCCGTTAACTTTTGGCATGTACTAAATAAACTGTCACATAATAAATCTCTGCGTCAAGTAGGTTCAATTTTTTGTTAGTCGATATAATTTCAACAATTTAATTTATTCAAGAAAACCTAATATACTTATGGAATGAAAACACAGATCTATCGAATGTAGAACTTCTTCTTCCCAACAGAATTATTTATCAACATTTTTGGAATTGAGGTATAATCATCAAATACACTGCTTATTAGCAAATCGCATCGCAGTACTCAGTATCCAAGCATAGCTATATTCCAATCTAGATTAAATGACAGGAGAAACTTTCAAATAAAAAACTTTCAGCACAGCCTGCATTTGAAGAACGCTCACTTCAAAAATTGTCCAATACAATAAACAATAACTACAACAGACCAATAGCTCTTGTTCAAATCAATTAATCGACAATAATTGATCACCATTCATTAATACTTTACTCTAATGAACAAAAGCCATTTCTTATCCTACAAGACGCTAGAAAAATACGATAATGTTTGTTGGGTGAAGGTGAAGGCGAACTGAATACAAATATAAATACTACATACAAGCAAAAATCATCACCCCCCCCCCCCGAAAAGATTTTCCTGGGTTCAATCCTGATTCCATATCACCCCCCGAAATTAATTCCTGGGTTCGCCCCTGTGTCCAACCAAAGCATCCAAAGAAGACATTCTGATAACATGGGAAAATGACTCAAGCTCGGTCAATATTAGTTATGAGATAATATGGCCTCAAATTGTACAGCAGAACGTTTTCCAACCAATTTATAATATAACCCAAATTAAAATTTTTTGAAACAATATTTACCAAGATAGAGTCATTTTCTCATCTTGCCAGAATGTCTTCTTTGCTTGGACAGACTATATGTAAATGTATAGTACAGTTATGAATGAGTAACCGGAATTACCAATTCATTAAAATCATTCTAATAATAAACTTCAATTCTTCAACATAGTCTGAAAGGATATATTAGACAGTTTATATGAGCTCCTACCGCACGGTGGACATTGGTTCTCAATTACAGTGACTATAAATAATTGAACAAGACTAAAGTCTTCTATAGTCACTGTATTCTCAATAGCTCAATACATTCTAGTCTTGAATAAAGCATAGCGATAATTTATAGTCACAGAGAAGATAAATTTACCTTCTCAATGATACGGTTCATCGTATAATATATGTACAGTAAACGTTCGAGTGTAATGGTACTGTAATGACAATATGAAAGTAAAAGGAGGAAATCATGTAAAAATACAATGTAGCGGTCCTTTTAAGAGTTTAAAAGTTTACTTCCGTCTATTCAATGGAACAGCACCTGTTCCTACTGAAAAATCCAGATGCTTCAACAATATCCCATTAATATTCGTTAGGGCTTGCATATTTAACAACTTACTTGAAAACAATTCAGTTGTTTGTTGACCTTGTTGCACTCAACTACGTTATGAATTTTAAAATCTACTCGGGTATCAAGTACTATGTCGAGATTTTTTGTCTTCTCTGTATCCATCTGAATACAGATTACAAGAAATATCACGATGAAACTTGACCATGTACATCAATTTATAAATAAATTTGAATCCCAAGTATATTTTTGAGCGTATGGCTTGAATTGTATGACGCAGAGTCTCTTATGATGGAAATTCCACCCTCTGAAAAAACAGGAATTTTCCATGATGGGAAACGGTGATTGTTCCGAATGTGAAGGACATCCAATAATTTTCCAAAAAGAATCATGAGTACTTCAACTGATACCAAGTAATGTTTGTGTAGAAAAGGATTCATCTTCAGTACATGATTTTTCACAAGAAATGCACCATAATCTGGTTTGATAAAAATTTTACCAACTGTATCCTGTACAAGTGGTAAGGCTACAAAAAAATATTTTATTGATTAAACAACATTCAATAATTGTGATTGTAGCTCTGTAGCTCTTGTGAAGAGCAGAACTGAGCCACTTGTCTCCCCACAACTGAAGCTGAAAAATTCCAGGAGACTACGAAGGGTCTTCGTGGGAAACATCGGGGCAGTCGTGACCCATAGAGATAGAGTCATTAATTTTGTCTTTCATCCCATCCCATTCAAAGACTAAAGTCACCTAAAGCTACAAGTGACAAAAGCCTCACTGGGTCCACACAAATTTACCAAAAAATACGTAGCTGATTTAACAAAGTTTACTCTAACTACAAAAACTTTTTGCTTACATACTGAACTCGTGTAATTCTCCTGCAATTCTTACCATTGGACAGTTTTTTTAATGCATGACTACAGAAACGGTATGACAGTCTCTATACACGAAAGCACTCATTAATAAAACAGTTCTCAACTGCCCTACGACCCAATATTATCTGATTATTTAGTATTGTTAGGAACCAATTATGAAACTGAATCACCGAAATCATTTTTAACATCAGAGGATTTCATTTTATTCTCAATTATACTTTGAAACATTACTGCTTAGTAATGTACAGAACACAGAAGAGTACTTAGTCATGAGTGCTTAGAGCTCATCTCCTAGAAAATGGCGTGAAATTAGATAATGTAGCCTAAGTACTGGGCCTGAAATCAACATTTTCTTACGAAGACATAAAAATTATGTACTGTACCTAGAATTCATAATAAGTTTCTAAATTGGGTAAATTAGGCGTCTGAAGTTAATCCCTGTATTTCAACACAAATTACAATGTGGGATGATTACTTTGGCTTAGAGGTGAAGCTGCACCACAATGTAACATGGAAGAATGTAGGATGAGTTAGAGCATGCATCAACATGTACTAAGGGCGACATGAGCGTGACTTACACGCCCTGTGGTATTAAACCTCTATTTCCAAGTTCAATCACGGCCGCTCGATATCAAATCGAAATTGAAGGTACCTAGGCCATAGCTACAAAGAGCACGAGAAAGGTTTCAACCCTATAATGTTCATGTCTTGAAGAGAAAGAAGTGAATCTAATCCTCTTCTTTGTTCATCTTCTTATTATTCTTTTTCCTTCTTGTATTTTTTTTCAACTATTCTTCGACCGCAATCTCCCCCTTTCAAGTGTAATTTAAACCGAGAATCACGCAGGCGTCCAGAGAATTCAGAGGTGCTGGAGGAGAATGATGAGAGGAAGAGAAGGAGGAGGAAGAACAGGGGGGAGGAAGAGGAGGAGGAGCAGGAGAAGGAGGAGGAGGAGGAGGAGGCTTGTGGGCTCACCAACTTTTAGTTTTGTTTTTCAACGAAACCGGTGAGAGGGTAATCGACCCTTGTGTGAATGTGCACTCTCATGAATTGAACCTCAGCTTAGGAAAAGTTAAATAAATCGAATCGCAGGTTGATAAACAAATTGAGTCCAGTGATGAAGAGGAAAACCTTCGTAAGACAAGTAGGCCTAAACACTATTTTGTTATAATTTATTATTGAATTCATGCTTGTGTCCATCCATGCTTGGGCGCATCACTTCCAGAATAAGTAGGCTACAGTTTCTGTGAGCGGTTAATAAAAAATATCAACATTTGATGAAAGCTGGTCAGGAATATTAGAAGTCACAACATAATCAATGCCAATCTAATGAAGAATCATTGATAAAGCGAATGAATGAAACCGAATAATTAATTTATATTTTGTGACATGAAATTTTCAACTAAATTCAATCACTGAGACAAGTAGGTAGGTGACTAATGAAAAGTTGGAATTGGAACATTACAAAATTAATCAAACAGAAGAGAATATGTAAGTTTGAGATTGTAACATTGAGACACTCGAAAGCAGATACAGTAATCACAGAGGAGGTAAGATCCTCTTCCTCTTTACTGTGATGCAATTCAGTAGACTTTGACCACATCAATAGCTGGGTGATTGATTAGCAGGTAGATTTTTTTTTCAAATTGATTAGAATAGAGCAACACTACATGTAATTCAGTGATGTCAAGGCTGACCAACCTTCAACCTGAGTTGGTTCAAGGGGAACGAGCATGATTGCTGGAGCTGGAACGTTAATTGCATCAGTGATTCAAAAGCCTACATCTACAAAGTACAGTACATTAAATTGGTACTAACAATTGTTTATTGCTCTCCACCACGCATATGTCAAATAAGACACTATTATATGCGTATTCTAGTTTCTAGTTTAACTTCCTTTTTTCCAAAATAATTTTTCAGACTAAGTAGAGTGAGATACAACCTTTTATAAATTGCCTTCTCCCAGTATATAAGATATTTCACTATCAACAGTATTGGACTAGACAGGTTTAACACAGTGAAGGTTTGAGGTTCAACCCCCATGGAAAAAGGAGATTTGGGAGTAATCCACCAGAAAATATTGAAATTTCAGTACAGTATTAAGAAACGTACATTTTGGTCATAATTCAACCAAAAATACGTAACTAAATTCTCGTATTCACATTATTATCATCTCTCTTATTCTCTCTTCTTTCTTTCTATCTCGTTTACTTCCGATACCCAGACCAATGACCTAAAAACCCCCCTTTCTACGGCCCTGGAATTACAATCTAATTCGTTATTATCAGAGCTGATTTCTCCAGACAGCTGACCACATATGCATTATGAAGTATTTTCAAAGCCTAGCTCTACCGCCGATGATGTAACCACTGGACAAAAAGTTGTCCGAATATTTATTGTAAGTTTAGGGCCGCAGGTGTCAACAGCGTGCAGAAAACAAGGAAGAGGAAGAGGACGAGGAATGCCAAGTAGGCTTTCTCCAGAGTCGCACACCGCACAAAGGAAGAGTTGATTCAATATGATCGGCACACCAGAGGCAGCTCTCGTCTCAGGAATGCAACTCAAGGGCAAGTCCCTTGTCGCACCGCGCGGCCGAGCCATGCGGTGAAAGTGCCATCATCGTCTTCTTGTCTGTTGCTGCTGCTGTTCTTGTCTCCCCTCGGCCAAAAAAACACGGTGATGTCAATACAAGCTCACAAGTCCCAAACTAGATTGTATAAATAGTATTCAATGTTTTATCCCTATGAATCGAAACAATCCTCACGAAGAGTAAGTAAGATAGATTATCAAGTACTAAGGTGAGTTTAGTAATAATAAGATAAGTCACGAACTTATTGAACGAAGTTTAATGAAATTGATAAGTATCGCCGTAATAAGAGATAAATTTTATAACCTATACTAAACAATAGTCAGCAGATCAGTGGGCAACTGGGGCACAGTAATTTGATAGATCCTCGAAATTGAAAAAAATTAACCCAGATTTATGATCAATTTTAAAAGATTTAAAATTAGATATTGAAATAGTAAAGTGGAATAAAGAATACTCCTTCATAGACCCTACAGCCTACAGCATTTGGTGGGAATTCAGAGCATGAGAATTTTGTGAATTTCACAAAAACTACGTACTTGATACTAATTCAACAATATTATAATGGGTTTAATTTGAGAAATTTTCTAATAATAATGTGCACGGGAGCCATATGTACCACCAATAAAACAGTAGAGTACGAGCGTAGTGAAACGAAGAGAAACCTTTTTGATGATGACAGTCGTTAAAAATAATGCATTTGGAGCGAAAGCTCATCTCGGGTTTGTAATTACCGAACCTGAAACAGAATAATTCGCAATGCAAGATGACGTGTACCTGGACCTGGAAATGCAAGTGCAAGAACAAACTTGTGAGAGTGGTCATCATGTTTCAGGTTCATTGTACTGCCATTTAAGAACATAATAGCTTTCCATTTCGCTTTTACAGTCATTCACTCGTTCAAACGATTTATCTTATTTCTCTCACTTGATTGCAATCTAAAATATATTTTCAAATCCAACTACAAGAATATTCGTCGAAGACTTTCATATTTCAAGTCGTTAAATTCATCTCTCATCATAACTTTCCAATTGCACATAAACAAGCATGAAGCCTATGTGTAGACAAACCTCTAAAAATTACTCTGCCTTCATTGTTGAAAAGACCAACGGATAGATCGGGAATATAGCCTACCCTAACAAGAGAAAAGTGAATATGGTGAATAGTGAACCAGGGTGCTCCTATTTAATTTTAGAGTAATGAGTATTAGAAATCATCTCCATTTACTGTGTTACATGTAGCCTATATCAATACCTTAATTGGCTTTTTAGCAATAACGATACAAAAATGTAGATTCATTTCAACTTATATTACTAAATAAATAATAATAATAATCGTGTAACCTGGCTGGCTCAGGTCTGGTGTCAGAGTTTTCAGGTCGCTCCTGATCAATTTCAGGGCCTCTGACATGACTTAACGACTGTTTTTAGGCAGCCGGGACCGACGGCTTAACGTGTCCATCCGAAACACGGGAAAGTGGCCTGAGAAAAATTCCTGGTCTGTCCTGGGTTTGAGCCCGGGACCTTTGGGTTGCAACGCCAGCGCCTAATCCACTCAGCTACGCCACCCCCACTTATATTACTGTACTCCAATAGTATTAGTAGAAATAGGAAAGAGAAATACGTTGTAAAAATTAAGGTAATCAATTGAAATCGATTTATATCAATTACCTTTAACCAATATGTAATTCTCTTGATTCATAGAAGAGAAAATCAGTATTCACCTGTAACAAAAGAAAGGCATGGTAGAATCTAATTTGAATGAATGAGACAATAATAACACATCCGAAATCAAAAATTCATTCTCAAACTTCAGAATAACCGAATCTTCAGAAATATTGTAGGTTGTAGCCTATGTCGAAAAAACCCGGTTATGGAATACATACGAATTTATGAACTATAGCAGAGCAGGTATATCAAAGGAGCTACTTTAACAATTTTTATATTCCTGCAAACATTCGACCAAATAAACAAAGTTGCACTTTGGTTGAGAAGTTTTGTCACTCACTTTTAAAAGTTGAGAACAAACTCAAAAGAAAGCAACCATGAGATAACTTACTCAAGAGGCAGCTACAACCAGAGCTCATTACACAGTAGGCCCGTTGGCAACTAATTAAGCAGGTCTCAAGAAACTAATGAATAGCCGAAGAGATGAGTTTTTCAATTGAGGGCTAACTTTCTACAACTGCAAACTTCCCTCCCAAACAAAAAGGAATGTTTTTCATCAGTAACTGACGGCGGAAAGAGGAGAGAGAATGAATTCAATTTCTATTGTTCGTTTTTCGATTAATGAAGTCACAAGACCAGCAAAATTCTGAATCTCAGACGCGAAATTTCATCAACAATGATCAAAGCTTTTTGTCTCCAAACCTTAAAAAATGGCTGTTCTTTCCTTACGGCTTTTTATCAAGGACATTGGGTATGCTTTCTTCACACTTTAAAATCATTCTATTATTTAGAAAATAACAATAAAATTGAATAATCTAAGTATAAAAATTGAATAAAAAGTGAAGTTCTTCTTGTCTCTCGTGGTCATTATATTAACAAAGTTAAGATTTTGTATCATTCCTATTTCATGTTTATCGAATGTATAAATCTGGTTGACAATAATTTCTGGAATGTAACTTAAAAATAATGTAGAGAAACGAAGGGCAGTTCAAGACACAAAAATTGAAATAACTATGAGAGCTTGATGAAAACATTATTCGGGTAATGTATTCAAAATTGAGATTCTATTCCACATTGAATGCTTTATTTGGAAACAAAGAACCAGTTGAAAAGCAATTAGTCTAAACCCATTTCATTCAACTTGCTGACATTCGACATTGGAAGATTAGAAAAAATGCTCAAAGACATATCAAGTTGAATTTTCTTTCAGATTGTCAATGTCATTAATTTGGAACGATGAAGAGATAACCGCAGGAAATAGAACGTTTACTTTTGTAAGCATGGTATTCATTGAGGTTGCCAGAAATGATACAGTTCGCGCACACTGAGATGACACGCTGTTAAAATGTGAAGTTTACTGTGATGGCGTGTCTTCTAAGTTCGCGCAAACTTTTACAAAGGTAGCAATTGAGAAGAGAAGGTGCTCTGCCTCACTTCTCGTACCTTGCAATTAACGGCTCTTCTGAATGACAGAGCAATAATTGCTCTGTCAAATCATGGAAAATCAGTACTCTACAACAGTAACAGACAAGAGACAATCACTCGCCATGGAATTGCAGCATAGTCAGGATCATGAATTTCATAATAACCTGTCATTGGTTGAAAACGAAAAAGGATATATACTTGAATGAAAAGAAGAATGGTATAAAAATATTGTGATCAGAAATATATCAATTTGATATCTGGGTTCAGTTAGTCATTTACTTTCCATCTTTTAGTTAGGATTTTATATTTCTTTTCATGGTATTCTACGGAATCGGAGTTGTTTCTATGGAATTAAGTGAAGACAAGTACTTGATTGAAAAGGAGAGGAGTTCGTGATAGTACCTCGTTCTTTTTGAGGTACTTTGGAAGTCAACCGTTCTTTGTAAGTCAAACGGACGAATATTCATTAACTCACTTGATTTAAGATATCATAGTTCAGTTCATTATATTTGAGTATCAAGATATCATATTTAAGTATCATTGATAAGCCCTGAAATTGCATCAAGTCCTCTCGTTCAAATTCAGTAAAGAATAAGTTAGCCTATAGGTAGCAAACTTTAACTTTCAAATTAGGATTTTCATTAATGAATGTTTAAATGAAGGACTCTTTTGTTTCATAATGTCAAATTTACATCAAAACAGAGAATTAAAATTTATTACGAACCCCAAAGATTGATAAACTTATTCAAATTTCAGATCTGACTCTCTACATCTAATCAGCCCCGACAAATCGATAACGATAAACCCAAGTTTACGCATATAGAAGCTGAAGCAAGATTGGAAGGAATCGAATCAGATTGTGAAAGAAATTTGAAGCAACCCTTCTGTTTTTCAGACTCGCTTCAATTCTTACTAATGACAGCATTCCCTTCAAAACCAATTTCCGATTCCAATGTCGCCGACTCGGAATACAGAAAACTGAATTCTGCTTGATCTGGCTTGGGTCACATTGGACAAGTAAGAACGTTAGTGCGCTCGATCAACCTTGAGCACATTGCGCGCATTTTTGTTATCGCTATCACGTCCAAGCGAGATAGGGAGAGGGAGAGCATTATTTGCTCCAGAAAGCTTTACAGCGACAGACTTGCTCAGTGATAGGAGAGAAAAAAGGGCGTTTTCCTATCAGCCCCAGTTTCTAGGCATACATTGCACAGCAAACACCCTGAGCCAGAGCGAGTGTCCTACTTAGCGACAGAATGCAGGCTTGACTGAAATTGCTCAACGCTTGAAATTAATGCATCACTGGGTCACTGCCCCCGATAATACGTACACCGTCAAACCAGCCGGTGCTAAACGTAGTCCGTCCAAGCAAAGAAGACCCTCTGGCAAGATGGAAAAACGACTCCAATTCGGTCAATATTTTCTCAAAAATTATAAATTTGGTCTCAAATTGTAGATCAGAATGTCTCCTACAATTTGAGACCAATAGAAAAATGTTTGACCGAATATTGACTGAGCTGGAGTTATTTTTCCATCTTGCCAGAATGCCTTCTTGGATTGGACGGATTTCATCTGCGGTTTTCTCAAGTGAGCACAACAGCTGGCTGTTGATGCTTCTCTTGCAACAATGTAGATGAGGACTATAATCTCAATGTGCGGTTATCATTGAAGAAAATAAGCGGCCAATGTTTACATCGTAGAAATACACTAACCTAAATTCTAAAGGATGAGTGTGAAACGTGTATTATTATTGTACTCATTAACCCTTGGTAGACACTGTTTGAGTCACGGACGCGTTTCTAATTATTCTGTAACAATGATTGGTACTTGGTAGTATAAAACCTTTAGTGTTGCAAGTATATGAAGTATAGAACCACCCCAAGACTAGATTTCAAGTTATGGAGAAGAGAAGGTTGAGTCACTGAGAGTATTTAGAAGGGCAGATCTACAAAATTGATAGATCGAACCGATCAGTGGATGAATTTAGCACCAAAGCTCTATAAACTCTCATAAACTTGACCTTTCAATAGATTTCTCGTATAGAAAATTGTTTGATTCGCTCAGTAAACTTTGTTCATTGACACCCAGAAAATGTGAACATAAGAGTTTACCAGAGATTGATAATGGTGTAACAACCGAAACCGGTATCTCGATTATAATAATAAATCAGTGGTTTGACAACATCTTGTTTTTTCATTTATTATGGATAACTACCACAATATCAATTTCACATCTACTCAAAGAGTGAACATAAGAATTTGTCACAGCACTTCCAAAATCAATATTTGTCCTTATTTTACACACCAAGCGTTAGGCTGAGGCCGCACTGCCGGTGGGTAGAGCCTGGAGGGTGGAGGGTAGTTGGTAAATCTATAGAACATTCACACCATCCACAGTAATACATCGAATGAATGGTATGTGTTCAGCCGCCATCTTGAAATTCTTAAATATGGACAACATAAAATATCATTAAACTTGAATAATAGAAAATAATAAGTTTACAATACTTTTGTATTGAATAATAATGATAATGTAAAAAAATAGTTGGAGAGAAGAAAATAAGATGAATCACTCTGTAGGCTATGTAATATCAGTGAATATAAAGTACAAGATGGGCGAAAAGTCCCTACCCAGTACCCACTCAGTGCTGCAAGTTTATTTCAGCGCATCACAAGATATAGGCCTATGTTAGGAAGTATGAAGTGGTAGCTTGCGTGTGGGTTCATGAACGTCCAAAAAGCGGAAAAACTATGGATGAACTTATGAACGACTTTTTAGTGCGTTTTGGGAAACCGGCAACAAATCGAAAAACTTTATTAACATGGTGTAAGAAAGCTTTTTCGACGGGAAGTCAAATCAAATTTATTTTCCATAAAAACACTTTACAAAACAAAAATTAACTAATAATTCACGGAAAAATAGCACCAGCAAAGAAAATTCTGAGCGCGGAGTGCGAGTTGTGCTTATTTACAGTACCTAATGGAAAATACAATATCGCAAATAACATTAAAAAAGAAAAAAAATTTAACAGAAGAAAAGAGAACCAAAACAGAACCAGAAGTAACAATGGCATAACACAATGATGATTTTCTCTTAGCATAAATCTGTTAACAATATAGTATTTGCTTTCAACCAATCATCAAATTCTCTAGCGTGATATTTTTTGCAGCTCATCTCTACTATTCTCATTGGAACTAAAAGCATCATTTTATTCAGTCTGTATTTAAATTGTTTCCTGCATACATCTAAGTCTATCCTTTGCTGGTTTATGGTTATTCCTCTTAGGTTGTATGGTGTATCTCGCATTTGTAGTCTAAAATTACTTTTGTATGCATATTGAATAATATTTTTACTATATAATTCCCTCACAGTAAGAACTCCCAATTCCCGAAAAAGCTCACTACTTGGATATAGTCTAGGTTTACCCAAAGCTGCCCTTATTATGTGCTTCTCCATTACAAAAATTTTGTTTATATGACAGCTCGCGGCTCCCCCCCACGACAGAATCCCATACTGCAAAATAGACTGTACATACGCTATATAGATCAATTTAGTTATTCCTATTTCGTTCATCAAATTGATTTTATAGAATCTGAAAATAAGATATTTCAATTTTTTACATTTGTCATCAATATGATAATTCCATCTAAGATGAGAATCAATTATAACACCCAGGTACCTGGCATGATCCACCTTATCAATCATTGGGCACTGACAATGATCCAGCGCAGCAGGCAAATTGCATGACGCATCATGAATCCGCAATCTCAAATTTGTTGGTTGTGATCCAGCAGTAGGGGAGAAAGCTATGAATGAACTTTTTTTATGATTCAATGTGAGCGTATGGATATCCAACCATGTCTTGACCATCTTCAACCCTTTCATTGCCAAATCTCACTTCCTCCCATGTAGAACCCGTAAAAGTCACAATGGTGTCATCAGCAAAAGAAATAATTGTTCTATTTTCAGAACTGAGTTTGAGCACATCATTCATGTACACTAGGGACAATATTGGAGATAACACAGTACCCTGCGGCACCCCGTATTCCGACAAATGCACCTGATCAGACTTGCTTCCTATTGATATGATTTGTGTTCTGTCTTTCAGATAATGTTTGAACAAATCTAATGCCTTGCCACGAATTCCTATATTTTCAAGTTTTTTTAACAAATTTTTGTGTGGAATTGTGTCGAAGGCCTTTGCCAGGTCCAGCAGCACTGTAAGAGTTTTTTTATTGTTTTTTTAGTGTTCTTGATGCGCCACGTAGCGGGAGGCCAAACACTCATGTAGAGACTTGTGCTGCTGTGGAGGAGTCAATTCAGCGATCTGTGGTATTATTAAAGACGAGGTGCGGAAACATCGATACACCAAAAATGATCAGCTGAAGGATGCATATCGTGCTTCCTTTGCAACAATCACACCAGATTTGCTGGAGAGGATGAATCAACAAACATGAATAAAACTATGCGTTGAGCATGATGGGATACACACAGACGTTTTAGATGCCTAATATTGTAATTTCAAATAATAAAATTATTAAACACTATTATTAATACTTTATTACCAAACAGTTATTCAACCCTAGCAGTGGGTACTTTTCGCCCACCCTGTATATTTTTCCATATTCTTTGGTAGGCCTAATATGCTTTTGAATAGAAGTGTGAGATTTGAATTGTTACTAAAATTTGAATTAATTTGAAAAAACTATTATTTCTCGACTTTGCATAAGCCTGAAATTATTCTGTATCTTTCTCTTCTTCGTTTTTCAAGGTTTTTGGGAATTGCAGTTTCAACCTCTATCAGGTCATGCTTATCAGGGACCCGCTAAATCTAGCAACAATCAAACGCTTTATTGTGGAAAAATGGCATGGATATAACGACCTTTTAATATTTTTCCTCAAACACTAAACTGCTTAAATAATAGCTCAACAGTAATTTAGAAAAGCACGTAGCGGAACTAAACATAGTTTAAGTCATAGGGAGCAGGAAACTTACGACAGCAAAGCGAAAAAGTCTTCTTCAACATCCAACTACTAACACTACTACTGTATACTATAGTGGTATTTGTAGTAGTATTACTACTACAAAACTCTTAAACTAATTTAAGATTGCGATAATTATTATCACTAAATTTTAGCAAAATTAAATACTATCCGACTTGATTAAAGCTTATGAGATAGGAACTGAGTAATATCACATTAACAGTAATTGTTGATTATACTGTTTATAGTTTATTTGTACATAATAATGTAAATAACCTTAAATTTCATCACTTTTACGGAAACAAGTACATATGAGAGATAAAGCTGCATAGCTCCTGCACAGAACCAAACCTGAAGTGGATCTTCAATTTACTGTAATTCGTGAATACAAGAAGAAGATTTTGCTACCTAGCATAACATTCATTTCAAAATATCAACTTTTATTTTGTATTATTTAGTATGTTTTATGAGTATTATTTTAGTATTTTTATCAGTTGAGATACATATTTTAATTTGAAATATTTCAACGTCTGGGCATATTTCATAAAATTGGATGTCATCAAGAAGAACAAACAGGATAACGATGGACAATCGGACCCACACTGGACTAGACAATCATATAACTATGACATATATATAACTATACAATAAATTTATTCGTCTTTTGGGCATTCGCCTTTCATCTATACAACAGGATTTTCTTCAAGCGGGCCTGTGGGTTTTCTAATGATGATGCAATAATTTATTACAATTTTATTCAACTAACTAATCGTTAATCGTTAATTCAGTTACAAATTAATAGCTCTAGTACTCTTGAATCTCTACTCAAATTAAATACTCTAGAATCTCTATTCTATATCTGAAAGTGGGCGGAACCCAATCCACAAGCGAAATAATCTCAATGAGATAATAATAATTGAATAGTACCACTGTACTGATTTTCATCTAATGTGAAGATCAAAATATGAAAACAAAGGGATAGATGATTCACGAATGAACTTATTAATAAAATTGTGTTGATAAATTCAAAACTTTGTGGCAAATAGTTTTTTTTGTGAGGGTGATGCCCATTGGGCCCTTGGGCCTGTGCGTGGGTAATGGGAAGGATGATGATGAGAGATGAATGAACCCAAGATTCTTAGACACATTCTTAGTGTCTAAGAATCTTGGAATGGACCATCGGGAAGCGATTTTTGAGGCTCATAAATTGAATTCAGAGGAACCGGTCACCATTACAACAGTGGTGGTAGAGTCACGTCAGGCGCTCTCTACCACTGGGACAAACCGCTTCCCTGTGGTAATGCTTATAGTGAATCACTATGAGTTATTATTGCTTTAATCCATTCCATCATCAAATTGGTTATTATGAATTTGAAGTTCGAGATATGTTTTATATCAGCCAAATCTATGAGGGAGAGATACAATGGAACACATCTTATTAAAAAAATAAATTGAAATGCTAAATATAAAAGTATTTACCTCTGTCTAATCAAAGTATAATTTAGAATCTGAACAGAAAACAGTATTTAGGAACATAACAGGAATATAATCAGTGAAGACTTTTATTGGTTACAATTTGCTTGAGCTATTAAAATACCGTTGAAAATTGGATATATGCTGCACTGGATTCGACCGTGAAGGAGCGACATAACTGTCTGATTAGATTTACAACCCATGCTTGATGACACAATTCACCTTGAAACTTAGAACATTCTTTATTGAACACTAGTTCGCATCCATCATAAATAACTTGAATTGAGCTTCATCACATTTTTATTGGTAATGAAGAGAGATGTCAGTTTGAAATAAGGAAAATAATTATTGATTGGAAATAATTATTTAAAATCGATTTTCAATATTTCAGATGTATCTACAGTAATATTATTCAGAAGAATATCAAGCAGAAATAACTTATCATTTGAATCAAACAAATTGCATTATCGTAAACAAATCTACAGTAGTTCGAAACGGTGAATACTAAAAGCTTTCAGTGTTCAGCTTCTGCATTCGTTGAAGACTAGCAATCTTATCTAGTAACTTCAAAATGGTTGATTATGGCAATTACTTATTGCAATTCATCGACAAGTTCATGCACAAGTATTCGAATTAAATTATTACAAGGTTTGATAACAAACTAACTAGAAGATAGAGAACCATAATAGTATATTATAAGATAAATGATTATTATCCATTCAACAAGGAAAATGATAATAATGTCTATTTGAAATCTTCATGTTTTATTACTGGATTCAACTAGAAGATTAACTAACAAACGCTATTCAATTTCAAACCATCTACATTGACCGTTGACAAATTACTCAACGTTAATATTGCATAAAAATCTAAATGTACAAATTTATACAAACTACAGTATATGAAATAGAAATCTGTGAGCTTGTTCAGTCGAGAGAAGCGAAGCGAGCACATTTCGCGAAAGGGTTAGAAGATTTTCAGAGCTAGCTGCAATTTCATCAGATAGCGAGGGTGTCATATAGGTTTACGTTAAGAATGCGCCTTATCAGTAATCCCCTTCGTACTATGGGAAGCCGTACATTTACGGCGTGGCTCGTTATATAGTGAGTGGACAGATAGAATGGACATCAGGGTGGGAGCGGGAGGTGGGAGGGAGAGTCAGGGGTGCAAAGTAGAATGAAGATGAAGCCACGTCGACACAAACCCAGCAGAAAGAGCAGCTTTGTGTCAGGGAAGGTCTAAATACAACGGCACGACAAATTCCAATAGCATCAAACCCCTAGACCACCTTTCCAGCCATACACAAAAAGCGTAGGCATCGCAGCCAGTATATAAATAAACTGCCGTTCAAGAGAAAGCAAAACTGTAATTTCAGAAGGGTTGAAACCATTGACTGTCGTTCCCTGAGTCATTAGCATTTTCCACCGACAGCAAAGGCGGATTCTATTATAAAACGGATGACTTTGCCTGATAGAATAGATGAGTTGACGTTTGAATAAATTCAGTTAGTGAGCAAGAATAAGCAACATAGCTATTTGATAAGATTAACAACCCATGTTTCATCCAATCTTCACCATTTATTTGTAAGTTATGATGATAATCAATTTCAGTAATAAGAACATAATAGTTTTCAGAAATACTCAAGTACTTTTGATTAATATTTTATAAATTTTTTTACCTTATTTGATTACATGAGGACATGACAAAAACCCAGTGCAAGTGTTCATCATGTTTTCAAGAAATAAAAAATTTTAAGTTTCAAATATATTTGAAAAATTTCTGAAACCACCTATGATTTTAGAAAGTTTTACCGATCACTGTGTGAAAAAATCTTCGGCTGGGTTTCCCTAATAGGGAAGAGGGTATAACAATACCTCAGATAATAAAAAACTATTATCTGTGCTACTGCTTTGAATTACAGGCCACCAATATCACCTAAAAAATAATAACGATAGGCCTAACTACATTTATCAAGAAGATTGATTGAATAATAAAATTATTATTTCATTCGCAAACATATCTTGATTGGATAATAAAAAAATAATAATATTGAAGAGGTAAGTCACCTAACACCTTTTATAAAAAGTCAACCTCTTGTTAAAAACAAGTATTCGAGAAGGTGCATTGGGTGGTGATATCATTGTAAGATGCTGAGATCGTGAACAAGAACCAATAAAACCGAAGTGAGCAACTGATATTTATGTAGGGAGATGAAATCTGAAATCGAAGATTAGATCCCGAACGAAGCATTTGAACTGGGAGTTGGAGAGTGGGGGGACTAGAGAGAATGCAAGCATTGCTTTTGGTCGTGCTTCAACCCGCTCGGCTCAGTTCAGTTGAGTGTGTTCTGTACTTCTGGACGACCTTGAAGAGGACAAGCAGCACACATTCACTGTATAGTATACACACCATAGAAAAGCAGCTTCATCGGCTGTATGCAGCCGCATCCAACTCCATGCTCCACTCCAAAAAGCTTTATCATTCATTACATTATTCAACTCGTTAAAAACAATGGCCACTCAAAACGTCAATAAATAACTCAAGTTAAAGATGGATTGCTCAATCAACTTTTTCAATTCATAGAAATTGTAATAATGATGAGAATATTTTGAAATGGAAATCATGAGAGCATGGAGATTTTCAATTGAACTTTTTAGTTGGGTACCCAGAACGTTCGGACTTCTTTTTCCTTGATTGTATATTGTATGTATAAGGAAATTAATGTATGTATGTATACTGTAATAAGATAATGACTGCCTTTTATCTCGATAATCTTATGTTAATTATAATGAAAAATAGTAAAAGTTATGATGGTTATTTAGCTATATTATTCATTTTCATTGGAGTTCATAATCATTCAAGTCCTTTCATTATAGAGAACAATAAAGAGTTACATCAGGCAATTATTACTAATAATTATGATCGTAACAAAAACCTTATTACGAGTCATCATCGCACAAACGATTCATTCATTCACGGGAACAATATTTCACCCCATTCATCAACAACTGTAAACGGCGATTGACCGTTCAAGTCTAACGGAATCGGATGACTGGGAACACAATGGAATTGGCAATCATCTGAAGTTATCATTATTATTGCAGTACTAGGTAGGTCTAGTGAAAGAAAGGTGGCTTCCATACCTGATCTGGAGGTCCGATATCTGGCAGGGGATCCATGGTAATCAATTTTGTTGATCACTGAAGCAGTGTACCTTGTCAATCGGCACAGTTCTGGTGGCAGGGTGACATCATTCTCCCAACTACTTTTCAAATAATCCACGCCAACAATTACAATCACTGAATTCCCAGGTATATCAACAGTGTTGGAGAATTTACTAATCAAAATAAATTACCACTTTACTAACAAACACAGAACCCAATAGCTTATAGAAATAGAAACTGAATGTCACCTGGCGATTTCTTTGTTGCTCCCAATCAATTTCTCAATGTTTGTGACAATTTTGAATTGGAATCGAGCTAGGCAACATTTCTTTCTCAAAGCAGTAAATTTATTAATGTTCTTGTTTATTTATTTATTCATTTTACAGAAACAATAACTTATTGGTTGGAAACACAGACTAATGTCCAAAACGTCTCCATACCGAATTTTGATGAATAATAAAGTTCAAAACTAGGTTAGATTTTCGTAGCACTTCAATTAAAAAAAGTTACTATCAAAGATGTTTTAGGATAATAATCCTCTAATTTCACATTTTACAAGCCAGATTCACCTCATTATCTACGCATAAGCTGCTTTCAGATCCTTGGAAATATGAAAAAATCGTTTAATTTCGCAAAGAAACGAGATGAATATTAATGAAGCAAGAGCCAAGATGCTCTGATACATTGAATTATGTTCTGATACATTTACAGAACATAAAAGTAGGTACAGAGTTGCAAATAGCAAGGATGTAGAAGGGCAAACCACTAAAAAAGTAGTCATAAAATGTTATTGTAGAACATGATACAGTAATATAATGTGTAAGTTATGGTTGGACATTATCTTCCATATTATAAAAGTACATAACTTAGAGCTATAAAATTAAATGGGTAAATTTAATGCAAACAACTGTACCAAACAGTAAAGATTTTGAGAGTCCAAGCTGAATAAGTTTTCAGGAGCTCAACATAGATAAGAAATAACAGGAACAGCACTAAGATATAGCTCTTGGGATAGGAATTTTTCATTAAATAGTGATATGTAAAAATCAACATACATATCAGATTTGCATCTCACTCACTCCCTCTTCCTGTACCTATGATTTCTATCTTCGAGTTCAAAATTACATTCACTCATTATGAATTTTAATGAAGATATAGTAGGCTGTGTATCTACAGAATTACAAATTTGAACCGTAGTGGTTAAACATCAGTCAGTATAATATATAAATATAATTATTATATTGGCTTTGTTTTAAAAGTTGATAGAAAACCTACCGTACTTGAGAAACCTCATCAAAAAACAAAATATAACATAAATACCATACAGTTTACCGGTGGAGTATGAACAACAATGAAACAAGTCAGAGAAATTACCAGGTGACAAAATATAAGCAGTGTTACGCTATCAACACTTGAATTATTCAGTACGCGCACTAAACTGGAACCACTATAGCTGCAAGAAGCACTCTGCGAGTGTTCTGGTTGATCGCAAGGAATTCCAAGACCACGCCGTTACTACCACAGAGAATAGAACTCTCTGATCACTACAGGCACTAACACGATGGAATGCAAATCAAAACTAAGTGGAAAAAGATTGTACTGCCGAAGATGTCCAGAGAAGAGCGTCTCTGGAGTGGCTAGCACACAGCGGCAGTGACAACCATCCACAGCGTCACCGACAATAATACTGACCTTTATAATTTTCTCTAGAAGAAAGTCAGACTCTAGAACCGATACTCGCCAAGGCATCCGACCGACCAGCCAACAGTCTCCAACTCCAACTCTTCACCCCGCTCCTCCAAACACCACGCCTAGCTGACGTCACACTTAGCTGAGGCTCCTCACACACACTCACACACGCCACACTTGCACGCGCATGCAACGAGCGCGCTCCTCAACAGGTTTCAGGCCCACCTGCGGCAGCAACATTTCCATCCAAGATGGCGCCAATCTCAGTCCTCACCTCAAGAGTATGAGTATCCTATATTTATATAGTTTTGTCTCCAGTCTACACATACCACAGTGTTCTATACGCTTCGCGTTCACCAGGCAAGGTTGTTGCCTGAAGCTAATAACACAATTTTCACATTCACCCCAAATGATTGGATTCCTGGATATGAATGGAACATTTTTTGCGACAGTGTAGCGTTAAATAAGAAGTGCTAGACTTTGTGGGTGTGGCGAAATATATAATATTTCAGATTATCAATATTTGTGAAGATTCTATGAAAAACAGAAGACTGGAATGGTTTTAGTATTTTATTGTTTAATGGGCTATATCCAAATGGACAGGTGACAGTTTTATGTACTGCACTCTACCATGGTACTACCATAACTATGTACTTCCATTGACTATCTACTCTATTAAGTACACTAAATCTACTTGTCTTTGGTACTTCACTCTACCATGTAAATTTTCATTGGGAGAGTTGTGTTAACTTGAGTTTAGAATCTCAATTTGAAATCTCAGCCAGATCAGAATAACAGTTTTCTGAAAACTAGGAAAAGATGAATTAGTAGATTATGTTCTCACAATAGAGAAGATTACATACACACGACACACTCCATTGTAAACCGCACACACCTACCAGCTACCAATTCCCGTTGCTTTGTTGTAGCTTTGACTCACTTGTTGACATATGGACTGGGTGCTCCATTCATCAAGCAGTCCAAATGGACAGGTGACAGTTTTCCTCTAAAAATATATTAAACCGTTAAAGATCTCTATTGTTGAACACTTGCAAGTTTTGCTTGAAGCAGTTGATGAACAAAGAGCGTTCTTTCAGAAATCTAAAAAAAAAACTGAGCTGGGTCGATTTTCAAAACCCCCATCATCTAATTTATTTATTCCTAGTATTGCAAAACTAACTTTTGAAAGTCTATTAAAAAATTGTAAAATCAAAAACATTTTCTAATCGACAATCTGTGAATGAGTTCGTTTTCATTCGTGGGTTCTATTTGTTTATTCTTGATTCTCGCTAATCGCTATATCTTCCACCATTCAGAGTACATTCTGAATTTTTCAATACTATGATGAAACTATTATTACTGAGAACATTGTTGCTCAATTGCTTTTTCTTTGAAGGCGAAAGATGCACATAAGAGATAAATGAATATGAATGAATGGAGAATTGATATTAGAATAGTATTAGCTATGGATTGTTCAAGTGGATAGATGATAGAATAGGCTAGTTTAGATTGATCTAAGAAGATCACCTTCAAACATCAATAATAATAATTCGATTTGAACTTCAGTAACACCTGAGTAAGACAATATAGCCTACTCTGAGTTACTCTCTGCATTCCTTTCTCAGTAATGCGGAAATCAACATTGCATTGCTGACATACTAAAACTATGACTACTGCTGTCAAGTCTATCATTACTCGAGTATAAAGACTACAGACTGGTTTCAAGTTCCACTTCTCACAGATCGCGAAGTCACAATCAGAGGAACAGATTGGAATATAACACTGAATAACACAGTTTTGGCATGATTTAGTTTTACTTCACTTCAAGGACCAATAATTTCCTCCAGAAACACGTAATTTTTCTCAGTTCATCCGGGTTAATTATTTTAAATATTCAGTCATCGTGTTCAACACGTACACTGAGCATATCTGAGAACACTCTCAGATTGTTTTCAGTTTGTACTGTGGCGATTGTACAACTGGAATCTCTAGTTTTTAGGACATGCTCAATATATAAGAGTAAAATAAGAGAATAATAAGAGTAAAAATTGTGCACGGATCCCTATATTACTGCTGCTTGAATATGAGATGCACATATGAAATCAAATCAAGTTCATTCAAGAACTGGAAACTTAGTCCAGTGTAGTTTGATGTAATGGAATAGGATGCCTTCAGGAAGACTTCCTATCGCAGCCCATGTTATGAACCAACTGGAAAAAGAGATAGGCTATTGGAAGGCCGAGGAAATGATGGGTACCGGAACAGGTTAATTAATAAACCTAATCCTTGAAGTGCAGAAGAAGAAGAAGACCTAACAATATTTTATAATACCTTTCAAAATTAAATTTATACACTTTTGACATATTATATTTCTGCACATGTAACCAATATTTATAGATCTGTGTAAGTTTGAGAATTTGCATTATTATTTGTATAGACAACCGAGAATCATTACTCCAGTCAAATCGCTCGCGGCTATGAAAGGTTTCAATCGATTTTCTGACCAAGCCTATTCAGTGGGTTAGAAACTAATTATAGGCAAACAATCCAGTATAGGAAAACAATAGAGAAGGAGCGCAGGAGAGCAACCAAAAAAAACCAGGACAGAACGATGGTTTCAGAAGGTGGAGTGGTGGTGAAGGGTAAGGACCTATGGAGAAGGGTAGAAGTGAATGATAGCGAGGGTAGTGTAGGATGAAGAGGGTGACACGGAGGAGGAATAATGAGAGGAGAGGGAGGCATCATTCACAAGTTTGCAACAAGTCGATTTGGTGGGGATGACCTTGAAACTTGGCCACCGATCTGATCCTTCTCGGAAAAAGAATGCAAAAAGCATGAAAAATGAAAAAATGCAGACACAGTCAGTCGCCCACAACAACCAAATGGGCGAAACAAGGCACAGGTGTGCAAGGAGTGTGTTCAATATCAGACACATGTTCTATATCTATATTGTTCATGTGAGATAGTGCACATAGCACATCTGCATACCAAAACCAAACCTTCCAATTCACAGATTCAGAGTTACATTTTCTGTTAAGTATAGCACTCAAACATATTATTATTCACTTCCACAAATTAGTTCTTTTTTCAGTAACTCATATCTCAAAAGTGCCTTTCAATTTTGAATAGTTATTACTAATTAGTATGAAGTTTTCTACACTAACACACTGAAATCCGGGTAGTCTGATTCTAAAGAGAATTGAATAATATAATATTATATTTAGTTCTTTTCTTTCTGCCCCAGTCATCAACTGGATCAAATATGTGGATGATAATACATAATTTAGATTGTATATTATTGAATAGATACAACAGTATCTATAGTTAATAGAATAAAATCTATTCTATTCAGTGCACTGAGAGTTGAAAGTGGGATACAATCAGTTCCAACCTCATATCTTAACATGAAGGTATTTTAAAATAGTAGGCGTTGTCCGTGAAGTTTATATCCACGATAGCATTGCTTGCACATGAATTACGCATTTACCCTCAATACTGCTGAATTCTTAGTTCATGACGAATTGAAGAATTTATTATTGAGCAATCGATATCACTCTATCAGAATTATCTATCAACTAGTTGTGAGTGAGTGGGTGAGATGAACGGATAGAGATTGGATAGAATGGAATGTATCATAACCAGAGAGAACAGAACTATAACTTAATAGTCTTATTCTATACCCTCCAATCATAACAATCATTTGGAATTGGTCGATAAGTGAAAGGGAAGTTGTTTATTCAAGTAGAATATTCTTTACAATATTTTGAAGAATATCTACAGGCTATGAAAATAAATACTCTCATATTTATGTAGGTAATCGAATGAGCCTGTATCACTTATTTTGATAATGATCATTAATGGTCACACCTGTATCGAGCTTGGTCTCCTCGATATAACAGTTTGATAATGACATCATACAAAGAAGTCTTCTACTGAACAACAACTCTAGTACTGTATAATAGACTCCCTCGAGAACAAATGAAATTAAGATAAGTAATAGAAAAACTTGTAGAATGGGAATTAATAAAATAATACCACAAGGAACTGAACGAATATTTCACCATGAAACGTAATAAAATTCTCGGAAGAATAAATAGATTGGTTTCATAGTACGAAAGGAATCAGGTAACGAACAAAAGAGTTTCAAACTGAATTGTCTGCACTCATTTTAACAAAGAGAAGAGAGCTGACAGTTCAGCGACTATGTCACAAATAACTTCACAAGTATGCTGCCATCCAACACACAGAAGAATTGAATATTTTGAAATTTTACAATTTATTCTCTAGTATAAATAAATTCTAGATTCGTACAGCTTGGGACAACTAGGATTTCTGTATAACAACATACTACAGTGAATGAAAATACTGTATACTGAAATAAATTATTAACATACAGAATAATAAGATACTGTAATGGATAGTCTTCAATTATTCTCTCAGTTCACTTACATATCAATGGATTAATATCAATTTCACACGTTCATTAACGTTAGAAATCTCTAAAAGTGAAACCTGATCATGGAAACCTGGAAAATCACATCTTTCCATTCTGCAAGTGAATGAAACCACTTTGAAGTTGTAGTGTCTCAATTCCAGCTCAACAAATCATCCAGATGATAACAGGTCATACTTAGTCCCTCTACTAACAAGATTTTTGAAAGAAGTTTAAAACAGAATAATGATAATTGCCTGAGGAAATGGCTGGACGAACTGGTTATGTTATAGAGGGGAGGTGGAGAAAAAATAATAGATCAATAAAAAGTCGATGACCAATCTGTAGCTGATGAACAACAAAGGAAACGGAAAGAGAAGGATGGGAATATGCAGAAAAGAGAAACAGACGTCCATTTGAAACCAATTCGAAAAGGTAAAACCTGTCAGATTTCAATCAGACGTTTTTTGATTGATGAACAGCTCTAGCATTTAGACAAGAACAACGTAATTGCTGACATATTTCGGGCTTCTGATTTGGAAGGTACCGCCGACTAAATGCATATTTAATTTTAGTTTGGCCAGTTTAATTAAAAGGCTAGACGTTCATTAAAACAATGGAATATCACGAACAGACCACGTTCTTCTATTAAGTGAATACTAAACTAGATAAGGATGATAGGATGAGAATTAGCAATAAAGAGGGTGGGAGTAAATGCGGGATTATGTGTGAGTGTGAGAGTGAGAAAGGGAGTGAGGAGTGAACGAAATAAGGATACTGCGGAAGGAATTTACGAGATAAAAGCACAAAAACAATGCGATAGTTGATCAGATAACGTGGAAACTCTTTTCCCAATTCTAAACGAGTGGCAAGTTAACTCTGTGATTATTAATTCGCATGTAAATCTCTATTATAAAGAGCAATTCAAACGCCTACTGGAGACTAGAATTTAGTGTGGTAGAGGTAATAACCCACTTATATTTTGAAGATAGTAGTTCAAGTGAGAACGTTGCTTCTGTAGTGTAACGGGCGTGGCTGAGACATACTATTTTTTGAATATTGACTAAATTTTTCCTGCATCTATCTGTAACTAAATCTTTTTCGAATCCTCAAGTGGTTGGGAGCATTACGTGGATTCGTTCCTCCAAATGCCAGATTATTTCTAATTAATTTTTAACTTCTCTAATTTTAGCAACTACCAGTACAACTACGAGTCAGGAACTTGTATAAAAAACAAATATTTTGTGATATCCTACACTCCGGTTTTTATTGAACATTTCCTTTAAAATTCAAAAATAAAACTACTACATCAGATTTTCCAAAACAAAGTTGTTTTATCAATTGGGAACTATATTAAGGCCTCGGTTAAGAATATTACTATTTAAATTTGAGCTAGAAAAACTCCATCAAAAGTTTGGCACTCACCATAATCACTATTGACACTCAAGATATTCACACACGAATAAACACACAAACTTCCATACTTTAGTTAAACTCTGAAACGAAACTAAACCCCGATTTTAATTTACTACTGACTTGAAAAAAAAATTTTTTGCCCCTCTGAATGGAAGCAGTTCCATTCAGAAAGCCGAGGCCTGTCCACGAATCACATCTTTCTGCTACTGTGTCTGAACCGAGACTCCTTGTTTTTCCCAATGAAAATTCCCCCTTCCAACTCTCAACGGCACCCGGCCGGCTCCACGAGCAAAATTTTCATTTGAACCAACAAAATTTCTCAAGAGTTCAATGTTCGTGCAATTCTGAGTACAGTATAGCTTTTCAACATTAAATCGAAACAGATACTTGCACTCGAAAAAACACGAAAATTGCACTATTTCAGACACATAATCAGTTTAAATAGATCATGATTAATCCACAGTACAATATTAATTCAAAAATCAAAGTTCATCCTCATAATTTCTTAATAATTCTAACCAGTTCAATAACCTGAAAAAAAGACATATAGAACACACAAAAACTACAATAATATATTTAAATTTTCACACTATTACAGTAGTACAGTATTTAGAAACTCAATGCCATGATTGAAATTCGATTAGATCACTGAACTCTCAGTTTATAAAAAGAATTTATTGGAAATCATATCCTCTGAATCTGTTTAAAACAATATAAAATTAAAATATTTTTTATCTACAGGCGTATCGAAAAGTTCCTGTTTCAGTTTTACAATCTAAATCGAAATGGCTATCATTTCAAAACTGAATTTTAGGACTGTATCGAAAAACTCTCATTATGATACAGTTGTCACTTTACGACACTGTTCCAGAATTCATTTCGTGTTCCATTTGACCATTTCGCAACAGGCTGATAAACAATCAACACAGCGGTCGAATCTTCTAACCTAAAAATTTCGACAAGTGATAATACTTCATCTTACCGGTATTTGTTCATCAATATTTCAGTTTACGTATTCGAATAGTCTAAAGTTTAGATAGTTTAATATATCTTTAAGTTTATAATATCTTAACTTCTATTATAAATTGCTTAATAACTTGTCTCAAAGGATGACATTGAGAATGAAATTCTTCCAACTCCAGAAGGCAAATTAGCTTTATACGGTATGTAGAACGTTTTTACTGTTAATTTGGGCGTATATTTTAAAGATAATTAGTCTATTTTGGATGTTAAAACAACTAAATTGTAACATGAGTTATGAATAGAGGCCTACGGTAGGCTAGACTGTTTTTGATTTTGAACTGACAATAAATTCACACTAAGAGCGAATGTTTATTGAGAAAATTCTATTGTTTCTTCACAAACTTCTTGTTTTAAATGATTAGTTACAAAACCAATGTTACTTGTCTAGTTGAAAACATTTTCTGTAAAACGCAGACAAGTTTGTTGAGCTCCAAAATTAATGGGAATGGAATAAGCTAAAAACTTTATTCAAGATTTAAGTTGAAAAACAAATGTAGCCTGTTTCATTCACCTCCTTGCCTAAATTTGAGTCAATTTTTAATTTTGCAGAATAATAATTCTATCTATTCATTGGTTTCAAGATTCTCATTTAGCCTTCTCATGTACTATAGATTTGAATTGATAACTGGATGTGAGTGAGTTCAATAGTTATTTGTGTATCAGTGCGCAAAGTGTGATTTTGCTGCATCGAGAGGAACAGTTTATGCACGAACCGCAGGCGAGTGCGGAATGGTTTCTTGAGTGCAGCAAAGGTACTTTGTGCTCATATTACACATTAAATTTTTTCTACAGTTACCATATTGAATGTGAAAAGTTGAAATTGAAATCGTCATATCTCAGTTATTTATCATTGAATCCTGACAAACCAGGCTCCTTTTTATTCACAATTGAAAGCTCTAAATTTTTGTAATGGTACAGAAGTTTATACAACCTTACTTTCGATAGTAAATTCAAAATTAATATATCAGTTGGCCGCCATTTTGAAAATTTCAACTATTTTGAAGACTTAACACTTATACTTGAACCTGCCAAATTTCATTACAATATTTAATTTTAAATTAAATTTTTGATTTTCAATTTTTAATTTTTAAATCTTAATTTTAAATTTTAAACCTCTAATCTTCCATTTTCAAATTTTCAATTTCTAATTTTTTTTTTTTTACATCAAAAATCTTAAAAGGTTGTTTTTTACTTTTATTTCTATGCAAAATAATATTGGAAGTTGTTCTAAGTTGAAAACAATCGGCAAAAAAATGTTCTGCTCATGATTTGAACCCCCCCCTGATCGGTAAGCAGTGAAATACTAGTCCACGTCGATATGCACATTTACTTCTGTGATAAGACCTGAGGTAGCCTACTCACGAAAACAAATCTTGTAGATTGTTTCATTGAAAGTGTCTTATTTTCGGAACACCCTGTAGATAAAATAGTGTATGCAACGGTTGTATTCAGCCTTTAACGCACTCGATGATATATTTAGAGCACTCGCTTACGCTCGCTTCGCTCGCTGCTCGTGCTCTAACTTACATCTCACTCGTGCGTTAAAGGCTCTCATTATACAACCGTTGCATAAACTACTATTAAGAAGGCCAAATGGTACTTGAAAAATTCTTTAGAACACGCATTCTATGACTACTAAAAATACGCTATTATACATTTTTCTATTATTATTGTAATCACTGTATGGATTAATTCATGTACTTTTGTAATTTGTCATTGCAATTGTAAACTTGGTAAATGGGAATTAAATTGATCACTCAATCTATCTCAAGTTAGGAATACTGTAATTGAACGAGCATTAGCGAGTTCCTATTTTTGACTTAAGTCACCTTCTAGAATAACTTTCGAACGCCTGTATTAATCAACTTCAAATGCAGACGACATATTCTTCGAATCTTCGAAAGCAGATAGCCAGAATAGCAACAAAATAGAACTAGAAATCTTAATCTTTAGTCAAACAAAAATTATTCATTTTTTATTATTTGTATAAATCTATCAATTTAACTTTTCATGAAAAAGTTTGATTTATCTTGACTACTTGCGACAGCCACCGAATAAAAAACTTGATTAAGTGGACTTAATTATAAATTTGGTCTCAAATTGTAGAGAACATTTTGATCTACAATTTGAAACGAAAATTTCTAATATTGTCAGAATGCCTTCGTTGCTTGGACATGGACATACTATATTGTGGTTTAATAACCTCTTTGAAGACATTTGCAGGATGTTGATGTGTCATAGAATAATTTATATAGAATACTCTATCTTTAATTATTTTCTTGTATCCTTTGTTTTTCTATTTAAACTGTTGATAACTTTATTAATTTGATGTATTTGCATTTCTGTGCTGCATTTCTTTGTAAATAGGAATAAAACAATTTGAATTTGGATTTGACATATCGTACATTACAAAAGTCCAAATTCACTTCAATTGCTTTTCCCCAGAGAATCTTACAAACAATACATGGATTCATTCCCCCAACTCGAATTTTTGGAGAAGTACTCTCTCATGTAAATTTTTGCATTATTGTGGTTGGTTCATTTCCGAAGTGAATTTGTTACGATAGTAATGTACAATGCGAATGATCCCTACCGTGCATCAAGGTGTATGATACATCACGACACATGTACAAATGAGATAAGATAATTAAGGTGCCAAGATTAGAATTTGAATAATAATTCACCTGAGTTCCAGCGAGATTATCGGTGCTAGCTGATTCGGACCTTCGCATCCTCACGTAACTCAAAACGCCCATTGCAGACGACTGCTCGAAAAACAAACCAATGGACAGTGAACTTGAACAATCGAAATGAAACTAAGAAAGCCACAAGTTGACGAATTGAATGGCCTTCAGGCTCAGGCCTAGTCGACGGCCACCGCTGGCTTCGACTGCTGACAGGAGGCGCGTCTGCTTTCCACCGACGGAAGGAAAAGGAGAAGGAGGAGAAAGAAAAACGGAGGAGAAGAGAGGAAAAGGATGTGCCGGCCTCCGTTTTTCCACGCGGTTCTTTCATGCATATTCATGGTTTCGGACAGGGGGGAGAAAGAAAGAGAACACTGGTAGACAAAGAGAGAAAATTGGGAAGAAAAAGTAGAATACGAAGAGAGAACAAGAAGAGTGGACGAACAAAGTGTGGGAGGACGATCTTCAACTCGGACTTTGCCGGCCAGCCGACAGTAATTGTTATCTACGCCAACAATCTGAACCGCGCTCCAATCTGGATGAAAAAGCGAAAAGAACACGCTTGGTGGGAAAGTAAAATGGTCGGAAAAAGAGTGTGATGCAATGGTGAATACCCTCTTTGGCCATTCATGATTATGACGAACTGCAACTCCTGCTCCTGCTTCTTCCTGTTCACGTTACGAAGATGAAGTGTAGCGACGACTACTCATAAAGATGAACAGATGTGAGTAGCGACTATTTCAAGAAGAGATCAATACAGAGTCTAAACTAGTTCTTAACTAATACTAGAAAATAAATAGTTCCAAAAACTGTCCATAAAATTTTCTTTTGATTGGATTCTCTACAAAACTTTAAAATGAGTGCTTCAATCGTATAAATCAAATAGGCATAATCAAGTTTGAAAATGGAAAGTTCTTCATTTGTTTCTCCACAAATATAATACATAGATAAATATATTTAACATACTTCTAACTGATTTACAGACCATATTTCCTTTCAATAGTCGAATTTCTGATTTCAGGATAACGTTAACGAAAAGTGAATACCAGAACCCAATCGGAAACACCTCTTATATCACTGTATCCAGGGGTGCCCATCCCCCCCAAGGCTGATGGCGCAAAATCCCCCCCAAAATTCATTAAGGTGAGTGGTTATTGGGATATTTGTAAAAATATGAAAATAATTAATATTTTTCAATTTCAAAGAGGATTAACATGTTTACCTGATGCTTCAACTCACTTTTCTGTGGCTGAAACTTGTGAATAATTTAGTTTTGAATAAGAAGTGTTCAGTCATTAAACAGGACTTATTTCAGTACCTATTTCTGAAATAAATTAGGCTACAGTATAATATTAATGATACTCACATATGGTCTTGATTTCTACGATTTATGGTCTCTATGATTTTTTCTACGATGGTCTTGATTACCGTATTGAATTAAACTACAGTTCAATCTATGAGACCACCTTATTATGAGATTATAAGGAAATCGAGATAAGGAATCTTTTCAAAGGAAATCGAGAAAAATTATCTCACTTTTTCTGATTTTTGTCTTGAATATATTGAGTATGAACAATCTTCACTCAAAAGAGGCTATTGATTTCAGTATCCAATATCACAATTGAATGTGTTTTATTTTTTTGCTCCTGTTATGTATAATTGATAGTTTGTTTATAGAACTTGTAAGCGCTCCAGTCCTTCGTCAAGAACCAAAATATTACTAAGAAAGAAAAAAAATCACAGTAAAATAAAAAATGAAGTCAGTAGAACATGAAATAAGTTAACGTTTTCCCACTCCATGACATTCTAAAAATCATGAGCTCGGTTACGCAATAATTAAAAAATTAACACTATAATTAAAAACAACAACAATATTTAAATGCTGTCCAATATAACATTCAATTTCAAATCAGAATGCTCAAATATCCTGATTTACAATAAGTTGGAAAAATTGTCAAGGTCTAGATATTTATTTCCATTTCCAGATTTATCACTATTTTATTGCAGCCGTGCTTCCCCTGAGAGCTTGTACATCAGGCAGCAGCCACTTATTAACTGTATTCTATAGAACTAATGCAAAGCTGAAAATAGTCTTCCCGGCTAGCCTACTTATTAATGAATATTTTTTTAATTATAGCCTACTTTACCTTTCATATTACCTTTATAGTTCATCACCCGACGAAACTTTTTTGCTCCTTCGGCTTGTTTTTCCATAACGTTTTCATGGGCTTTCACTTTGATTACCTATTTTATACTCCACCGGAATGTAACCCCTATGTACTGTACATGAACTCCGCACATTATTTGTATTTTTCAACTTTTTTGGAATCATAACTTAGTAAGTCTACATTCAATTCAAAAGTAAAAATATAAAACACTATACATTCATAAACCACGTACTGTATTACGAACAACAAAAATATACCACCGCTCAATCCCACAGAAGAACAACAAATGAATGTGCATATGAGCATATTGTATAAAATTGAATATTGTCAAGTCAACTACGAAGAAGGAATAATTACAGGAAGCGATTAAAATCGATTTTGTTTGTTCAGGTCTGAATTCTATTGAAAGTTTTGTGTTCATTCTGGGAAATGAGATCAACTCAGTCAAACGGAAGCCTGGCAGCCGCGGTGATTTGTAAACATGAATCGTTAGACATTGTTGATCCATAACAATTATAGGCTTATAATAAGTAAATTAACTATATATGTATTGGTTCTACATCTACAACTCATCTACATCTATAATGTCAGAGACATTATTCTATTCAGTTGGATTATGAAAATATATAGAAAACGTTTAGGTCCACATGTGAAAGTGAAGAATTCAAAATAATAACTCCATATTACTGTAATCAAATTAATTTGTCCCCCCCAAAATTTTCAAAATCCCCCCAAATTTCGTGCCGATGGCGCAACTTGCGCCATCAATCCCCCCTGTGGGCGGCCCTGACTGTATCAACTTACAACTGTATTTTGTATATTCTTTACTAGTCGAAGTGAATAGCTAAATATTGTTCTTTCAACACAAAATTCAAGTCGAGTAACTTTTAGGCTTCATCACAAAAACACCTATTCCAAGTTTGAAAGCATGTTTCCAGCTGTAAACAGCCTATTTCTCAACCAATTTTTTCATGTCTCAGCTATTACCAGTACAGGGCGTGTGAGACTAGAAACAACCGAGTGATGCTCGCCCGAGTAACGACCATTGAAGATTGAAGGTACATGCTCGCGCTCGACACCTCGTCAAGGACATTGGTGGAGAAAATGAAGCGGAGAAGGTAGAGGGGTGAACTGAAAAAGAAGTTATCTTTTGGGAGTTATCTATATCTACTATAGGTAGGATTGTCCAAAAGACGAACAGGTAAAGAAGAAGCTACAGAACAGAGTTTATTCAACTTTCACACGCACACGCAACGACAACGAAGGACGCAACTTTGTCTCCGCTGAACGCAGCTAATAAACGCAGACGCAGACGGAAATAAAAACAGTAGGACACGCTCCGGTTGCTAGCTGACTGCTCGTTTTTCACTCTGTCTTACCGATAATTCTGACCGTTTAATTCTGATAATGGCTTGACAACGTTGTACTCAGTACAGTAGTACAAGGCTTTGTAATCCGATGAAAATCTGCATTGTTCATATTCTTTATTTTATTTTTTACAATGAATTATTGAATGTATGTGAGATTACAGAATACAAATTATCAGATACGAAAAATCATTATAATTATTATCCTCCTATTTGTGAATTTGTCACCAGAGAATTTTAGATTTCATGAAACGATTCAAATGTAACCAAAACAAAAGGATGACACATCATAAAGGGTTATTGATATATATAATTTTTAAATTATAATCCACCATAATATACTGTTTAATATTCTCTTCTCGGTAACAGAACAACAGCAGTACTTCAATCAATTGTGCAATTGTTTTTGATTAAATTACAGCAACAGTATTATAATTGAGGGTCATGCTTCAATTTGGAAGCGGGAATATCAACCCTATATTCAAGAGAGAAATTGAAAGCGTCCTGATTTGATGAATACTGGAAGGTTAAAAGGTGAACGCCGGAGATTTATCATGGCAGCACAGAAAATAATATGTTAACAGGCGCTTTTTTCTCCCGGAATATGAAAGGGTTGGTAATAATTTTGTCTGAACAAAAAGTCAGGCATGGCAAGCTCATTAAAAAGCTGGTGACACAAAGGAGACCGATGACAGTTTCCGGCACACTGAACTCAGTTCCAGTTAGTTCATCATTGCGTTCCCTGTTTTCATATTTCACCACATAACACGCTCGGCCTCGAAAAACGCACCATATGCCGAATTATTATCAAAGAATTGGATGAGTTGAGTAACATGGGTGCGAAATTTTCAAAGGCTTGGTTGTATCTGAGAGAACGGTTGAATACAGATAAGAGTGTTTCAGGAGGAATGTGTAATACTTCTCAGGCTGATTCCTCACACCAAGAAGTCAAAAATTTCCATGGGGAAAACCCCCCAAAAATGCTTTATTACCGAGATACCAAATGGCGGAAAATTGACAATTTTTTAAATATATAAATTTTTCTAATTCCTTAGTCTTCATTCAGGTTCCAAAATTATCAATTCCTATGTAGAATTAGCTGAGAAAATCAATGAAACCAGTTTGAAATTGGAAACTTCAACGGTTATTGATATAATGAGGAAAATATGCTGAAAAAATACAATTTTTCAACAATAAAGGGTTATAACTCAAAATGATATCATAAATTTGTATTTTTGATAGATGGAAGTTGAAGAGAACCCAATTTCCAATAAGAAGTGAGATAACGGCGATGGTGTATATCTTCATTCTTTTCTTTATTCTTTCTCTACAATATATATTCGTATGGCAATTCTTTTATATATTACAATTCTTTACAATTGCGACTTGGTTTCCAAGTATTTTAAGCAAAGGATGAATGAGTGAATCTTACCCAAATCATAGAAATTGCGATCGAAAATGTCAAAATAGACAAAACATTGCACAAGTAAAAAATCAGTGTTTAGTCGCGATTTTTAGATTTTCAATTTCAATTTCTGAGATTTGGGTAAGATTTACACAATCGCTGTTATTCAACTTTTTCTTGGGAATTGGGTTCTCTTTAACTTCCATCTATCAAAAATACAAATTTATTATGATATCATATTGTGTTCAGATAGATCCAATAAGATTTTTCTGTCAAACTTAGATTTTCTCCTTTTGAAAAGTATAGATTATTGATATTTTTCAAACAGGTCCAGATATTTTTCAGTTTTTCAATTTCTCATCTGAATGTTCAACTCATCTCGATTATTGAGCGGTATCATTAAGTATTTGATCACTATCTATTAGGCTGAGGCCGCACTGCCGGTGGGTAGAGCCTGGAGGGTGGAGAGAAGTTGGTAAATCTATAGAACATACACACCATCCACAGTGATCCATCGTATGAATGGTATGACGTCATTCTGTTTTTTGAGGTTATGTTGTCCATATTTAAGAATTTCAAGATGGCGGCTGAACACATATCATTCATACAATGTATTACTGTGGATGGTGTGTATGTTCTATAGATTTACCAACTACCCTCCACCCTCCAGGCTCTACCCACCGGCAGTGCGGCCTCAGCCTTATAGCTATAGGCCTACTATTTCACTCCAATCTAAACAATTTTCAATTGAAATTCAATTAGGGACACTACAGTACACAACTAATAATTAAGTACCTACTAAATTCTTCAAGTTTTCCTCACCCTATATCCACGGCGACTGCGAGATGTGCGGGACGAGAGACTCCTTCTCCTGCGGGTACTGCCGCTGACAACGGTGATGCTGCCAGAAGATGAGAACCGCTGTGACGGTGACCGTCTGCCCAGAAGACGGCGCACCAACCTCATGATCACTTCTCTTTATCTCTTTTGCCTTCCTTTATCACTCCCTTTCACTCGTCTTTATCTTTATCTTTTCTACCTTCATTTACCTTTCCCTTTTAGTTTCCTTCATCTTTCCATTTTACCCACTCTTATCTTTTACTTTTAACTTTTCCTTCCCTTTACCGCTAAAAATCGTTTATTGTCGCAACCAAATTTGAAAACAATGTTCGACCAAACCAGTGTCGATGGATTTGGAGGAATCACACGAACTGTCAAACAGACAATAACGAACAGACTGTGCGAGGGGCGGTGCCCGAGGAAACCCTACACCGGCAGGCTCAGTGACTTACCCCTGGGGCGTTGAGGGTGGCAGGGACGAGAGGGGTGTCGAAGCCGAACATGTGACAGCAGTCGGCAGAACTGATAACGCTCAGAGCTGGCTTATGTTAGGTGACAGAGCTGGCTTAGCATACGCCATTCAACTGCTCAGCTTACAATTGATTTTCAATATGGAATTAATTTTTGGCTAGAACTAGACAGATATACTGTATTATAATCAAGATTATACGATCCAAGTTTGAAGGATGTATTTGTATTAATCATGTATTGTATCAATGAATTAATAAAATAATAATACCTATAATATTAACAATAGTAATAATAAATCATAATAATTATTGCATACATATTATTATTATAAATAATAGTGATGATAATAATGAAGCTAAAATACTGATATGCTGAGAATAAGTCGAGAAAAAATTATTAGTTTGTTGTTAAACGAATTAGACATGCCTACGAGAGATGATATCTCTCATCCGAGAGAGAAGATTCGATTTTTCATGATTCGTCTTTTTATTAAGAAATGGTATTTCTCTGTCAACTTGAATTACAGAGGTATGGGAAAATGAATAAAAAACGCTGGATTCATCTGTGCTTTGAAATGGAAGGGAAATATTTTATATTCACTATAAAAAACACACGGCGTTGTTGAAGAAAGGACATAATGCATAAGAAATACATGCAAGGAAAAAGGTAGCCTGTGCTAACAATAATTGGTGGAAATACTTGGAACACCCATCGCATTCGTTGATCGACAAGACACAAGATACCAATCACAAACAGCCATCCAACTATTAACAGCTATAACAGCTCGAGTTACTTTTTTATTACTTCGCATGATTGAGGTTTCTGTACATTATTTCAGTTACAAACTAAAATCTAAAAAATATTTCTGCTTTTTTAAACATTTTTTCAAGGTTTAATGTTGGTTAATTTGTAGTGTACGAATGAACCATCATTTCGAATAAGCACGATTTACGTAAAAAATTAGTCCAAAACGATTCACCGGAATTCTACAGTAAAGACCAGTGTCAACCTATAGGCCAGTAAAGAGTAAACCTATATTTATTTATTTATTAGATACATAACAATTATACTGATGGGTGAAAACACAGACATGAGTGTCCAAATCGTCTTCGCTCCTAATTTGGATGAAAATATTAGATAAGGTTATGTTCAAACTCACTATTTCAAAATCACAAATTTTCACTCCCGAATATAGAAAGCTATAGGCCAGGGGTTCTCAAACTGCGACCCCCTGCCAGGTCAAATATTTTGGCGACCCCTCAAATTACAGACTCAAATTATCATGCTAATACTATGTAGGCTACATATTGTATATTATTATATATAGTGTCTTAATTTGATATCGTACTGTTAAATTTGTACGCTGTCTACTGAAATCTGTGTTTCATTGACAATAACAATAATTGGTGCTTATTTTGTAAAATAAAAAGTTCCGCTACAGAGGGTAGAGGGGGCCAAACTAGGGACCCCCCTGGAAAAAAATGAAATTTTAACTTCTTGAAATTTGTTTTTTGAGTGATTTTGAAGCTTTAAGTTGAGTATTTTCACCATAATTTTTCAATAATTTAACAAATGATACCCTCTCTCCCTCTAACAGGTATCGGTGCATACCTTCACAAGTTAAGCCCTGGGCCCTAGTAATAATTTCAATTAATTCAACAAGTTCCTAGCATGTACATTGCTTGCTATTCTTGGAAAACCATGAAAGTAAGAAGTGTTCGAAAAGTACCACCAATTGACAATTTTGATTTGAAAAAATGAATTTGAAGATGAATTAAAAAACTAAATCAAGAACTGTTTGATTTTGGAGAGAGACATTGTGTTGTGTTTAAGAATGATTTATTCTTGTTGTAGAGACTGTGAATTTGAATCAAGTTACCAATTCAATTGAAAAGTTGTGCAATACGAATACATTACAGTACCTTCTTGTTTTGAAATAGACTGCAATAAACAGATGTTAATTAACAATAATTCAATAACAATAATCCAACTTAAATAAAATTGATTGATTTCAAATTGAAAAAGACAGATTTCTTCAAATCAGTATTAATTTTTTACTTAATCCTTACAAGTTCGTGACCCCCCGGCACATGCACCCCACGTTTCACCCACCGTTTGAGAATCCCTACTATAAGTTAGGCTACTTCGCTACTATAGTGAAGGTGAACGGAAATAATAGTAAAGAACGTCTCGACTCCTGAAGTCACTCATTCTACAGCAGGCAAGCAAAAGCCATCTAGCGTCAAAACTTGTGACTACTTCGATCGGCAGCTCTGGCAGCCTTCTGCTTTCTCTGTTAGATGTCGCTAGGTGTTCTGTGGTTACAGGATCTATAAGTTATTTTTTATTTTGACGTGATCATAATAATTATGCTCATAATATATAATATAAGAAACCATTATCTGCTAGACATGTTACCATAAGGAAATTTAAATGTAGCCTACAATGTAGGATTGGTTGAAATCTAAGCCTCTTTATTGAATTCAGGACATGGCATGAGCCTGGACGGTCTCAATTTTGTTTGAATATCATTGAATAGTTATTGTAATTATGTCAAACTATTCTTCATCTCTATTAATTGTGTACTCTGATAATTTATTCCTTGTGTGATTGAATGTAGCCTATACTACTTAATCTGACAATGTGAATGTATTTTTATGTAAGTACTATGACAAATCAATATATTCTATTCTATATAAGTAAGAGACAAGTGTGATACTAAATTTATTTTTCTTTTAGTTCGTCTACAAAGACAATAATGACTTGATGACATAGAATTTCAAAGTAACATTGTTAACAAGTAACAACTGATAAGTGACAAACGTTTGAACCGCCCTAAAAAATCTGATACTAATCCTTGTGAATTAATTTATCACTGTAGCTAGAGATACCGGCAATGTATTTAAGAGAGAATAGCAATGCAAAACATTTTTAAGAAGATTAATTAAATTTTTTCAAATAAATTGTTTCATAAGTTTGTGAACTGACCTGTTCCTCAACTGGTTCCTCGAGCATCTCCAGTCCTCCATTGCAAATTGGCAATGTTGGTGCTGTTGCAGCGTTTGAAGAAGAAGGCCTCAAAGTACTGACATTTGGTGAGTTATCATTATCCCTGGAAAAAAGAATTATTCTTTAGAAAAAGTGCATGAATTGAATTGAATCATATCCAATTGTTACATCATATCTGGTACCTAGTACACAACTAGGCTCGTTGGGTGGCTCGTTGGAGGAGTGATAAAGCGCCGGTCTGATAACCAGGTGGACCCTGGTTCGAATCCCAAGCGGAGAACAATTTTTGACCACAGCACAATCACATAGATACGACCACCCCGTCTTTCCGAGGAGACGATAAGCCGTCGGTCCCGACTACCTAAACAGTAGTCGTCATCTATCATCCATTTCATTACCCACGCACAAGCCTATGAGCTTATGTGGGCTTCACCCTCATAAACAAACAAACAAACTATTTCTGAACACGAAATGAGAAGCTCTTTTGGTATTCCCATCTTTTTAGGTTGTACATTTCAAATTTTTTCATCAATTTGCAAATATTAATAAAAATATTGATGATGAAGTTAGAGTTTCTATGATCCAATTCAATAATTCCAATAATATGAATACTGTAATGTTATAAAATTAGAACACAGTACAGACATACACCCCTTAACAATTGGGTGGCTCGTATTGGAGGAGTAATAAAATTCTTTGACCTCAGCACACCCTTAGCCACCCTTACTTTCGGAGGAGACGATAAGCCGTCGGTCCCGTCTACTTAAAAAGTGGTCGTCATCCACCATTCATTTCATTACCCACGCACAAGCCTATGAGCTCAAGTGGGCTTCACCCTCATAAAACCAAAACCAATAAACATTTCATGTCCAATTTTACAACATGATATAGTCCTTCACAGAAAGGATCCGAGATTATAAGTTTCTAAGTAATGAGGGGCATGAGGGCTGAAATTTGAGGCAGATGAAATAATAATCTCATACAACTCCGACCAAGAAAAATCTTTGATAATACATGAGTTGGTATTGATTAGCAAGTAGAAATACCTGTGGTATTTTATGAGTGAACAACTTGAAACATGATCTAAATCCACTCAAGCTTGAGCTAGAACAGGAACGTTCACCATGAAATTTTATGTTCATGATATTGGCAGGCGCACTTTCGATAGTGTTAAACGGGGAAACTACTATTTTATATCGTAGAGCGCTAATCCAATTTCTTAACCAACAGCAGACATCTTTTTCAATAAAGCACCTAATAACCGCCTTGATTGAACAGAGCAGAGCACCTCTCAATTTAATCGAGTTATGACGTGACTATCTGCACAATCTTTCTCAAGCCATTTTCACTTTATGCGTTCGGTTCAGATATAATCCAGTAACGGACAGGCGAAATGTTATCCATCATACTTGTGACAGAGAGCAGAAACTTACATGAGAAGTAAAGTGGATTAATGGCAATGTAAAGATTATTTTTAGCATTTGCTTGCATGTGTGAAAGAAATTAACAGGTACTACAAATATTTATACGGGTTTGATGGATAAAATGTAACCAATATCGCTTTTAAAGGGTTTTAGTAGTTTTAAAAGGATATAATAATAACAAAATTAAATGCTCAATGTAGATGAAGTAAAATTAGAGGACAGATTGTCAAGTATATTGTAACGGCGTCCCGGCGTGTCATCTCAGGTTGCGCGTAACAAGCCTACAACAATATTTTATCAATTTTGAATAGATGAATGAATATTGTAACATGCAAACAATCAAACAAATAATTATAATAGCTGGAGTTCATTCAGGATTCCGCGAACTCAAAACTAACAGATACCCATGAAAAGTCTATTAAAAAAAGAGAGTAATAACTCGATACTCGAATTATTCGAAAAATTTTCAATTTTCTGGAAGCAATACTTCAGTAAACACAAAAAGATTATATTTATCATTTCAGTAAAATATATCTGATAGAAACTTGTGTTTTGCTCCTATCCCATTAGAGATTGCACTCTGTAGCCTCTCATACAATGCTTGAAAAACATTTATATCATATTTTTTAAAAAGATGATAATTATGGGCCTGTAATAGAAACGTTAGGATTTTAATTATTAATTTGATGTACGAGAAAGAGACATGCTCTCAATAGCTTCTGAAGAGTATATGACAATATATTCACTAATTTAGGGAACAGGAATGGAGAACTTGTAACACAATGAGCCTCACGCACACTGAACAGCAATTAATGTCCCAGAGGGATTGTCGAGTCAAGACCAGAACACTGTACAAACCAAAAAGTGGACGGTACTGAATTTTTCACCAACGAATGTTAGCGTCGTCATACCGGAATCCTAGTAGCTGACGACAATCGCTCAGTGTGCGTTGCTCCGTTTGTTGTCGTTATTCTCAAAGGAATCGCACGACTTATTTGTGAGCAGTACGCAGGGGACAGTCCCCTTTCGTGCGGCGAGGTTCAGAAGCGGCCAAGGGAAGCTAGCCTTCATACAAATGCTAACAGTGTTTGCAAATGTTATGCTGACCAGCAAAGTTTTGCACCTGGGAAGTTTCTGAACAACGTAAGATTGAAATCAGGAACATAGTTTGTATGTTGGAATGTTTTCTGGAATGTATTAAACTGTATTAAAAATAATATTCATTCAAGTTGTGAATTTCTTGATCCAACTGTAAGGATAACACTCACTGGTTTTGATTGGCGATGATTTCTCACCAGAATTTTACGTCAATTCTATCTAACTCATGTCAATTTATATTCTTTTGTGAAAACTGATTCGTAATAATTCAAAAGCGCTCCAGTCATAAGTATTCACCACTATGAATCTACTGCATTTCGTGAAACTATTTCGAGAAATTATCAATAATTTTTCCTTCAATATGACAAATCATTAACTATTTGGCTTCTAATGTTGAATATCAAACTATAATAAAATGAGCAGTTTGAGAAAATTAGTGCCTAGTTCGAATTTTCCAAGCTAGTCGTTCCTAAGATTGAATGGTCTTCAACTGTACGTATCCGCTAATTAAATTCTTCGCTAAATTTCTACCAAAAATCAAGAATACATGAATCACTCAAGTACCCACTACTGTATCTCATGATACGGTTACAGAACATGTAAATCATACGGAAAACAGTAGCACTATTTCCGTAACAGTGAGAGAACGGAACGGGCGATGCTAATGGTAGATAAGTACGGATAAATTTCCTTAAGCCACGATAAGCCCTAGCTGATCACCCCCATCCCAACACATAACTTCTCCCGAGCTGGAATCAATCTGAGATTTGAGTGTAGAATTATCCTCACGCTACCTAGTAGCTCTACAGCACCCATTTAGCAAGCTTAATAGCTCCAACACAATCGATACAATCTGCATAGCTCTATCAGCAGCTTGTGGGACTTCCGAACAACCCATTCAAAATGGACTCACTAACCACAATTAAGTGTGTCTTCTTAGCGAAATCTTGGAAAATTTAATGATAAGAAAAGTGAATTAGTTTGACCAACCACAATTAGAAGTGTGTATGATTTATTAGCGATTTAGTGATATTAAATAATTTTTTAACAGCTAGAACGCTATTTCTCAAGTGCCATAGATGGAGAGATATTTTATTCTCAACTACATCCAAGTTAAGCAACAGACAACCTGACACGATTTGAACAACACTCATGATAAATGATAAGATTAATTTCTTTCTTTATTCGCCATATATACAATTTGTACAGAAATTACAATCTCATATTAGGTATTTTAATCTGTAATTTATGATTAATGTAATAATTCAATAAATAATAGAAAAAAGTGAAAAAACATAAAATTAAAATAAAATTTCTAGATTGTGATATTTTTAAATGGCATTGCTAGCAAAGACACATGTCTGATCGCTAGCAATGAGTTGAGTAACAAACTAAATTATTGTATTTTTTGACAGAAAACTAAAGAAATAATTCACAAAAAACAAGATTTTCTTATTCATTCTAGGTATTTCTAGTCATTATGATTTGAAAATCCATTATCAATTACAACCATATATGAGCACAAGAGAGAAAAATATAAGTATATGAAAAATTGGAAATTACGAATTAATATATGATTCAGCTGAAAATGAGAACATTTTTAAGAAGTATAGGGTGTACCGGTAATGACATCCAACGATTAAGTTATAGCTAATCAAATTGTATTATATTGTTAAATTTTGTCTTCAGGTTATAAAATATCGACATGATTCAATCAAGAAATTGAGTTCTCCAATACAAATAAACTTGTGTAGTATGTGAAGTCATAAAATATAGTTTTCAATCTAAAAATCGATTTAAAAGAATATTTTAATTTTTACCCAATCATCAATACCGTTTATAAGTTTTTTGTTTATCCTAGAGGTGAGTAAGTTTCTAGGAATCTTATTAATAACGATATTAACATTGTGTTCAAACTGCCTTCTACTTACTGAAAGTCTGGAGAATCTGACCATAAATTGATTAGTAATTGATGGACGCGTATTGTAACTGATTGCACGAATCGTTGGTGAATTTTTATTTTTATTTATTGAGGATTAAATTTTTTATATACTGTTGTCTTATGGTCAGAACATTCATTTCTTGAAAAATAACTCTACTAGGATAGATTCTTGGCTTGCCCAAGGCTGCTTTAATTAAACATTTTTGCAAAATGAAAACTTTCTTTAAATGAGTATCATATGCACCACCCCACACCTCTAAACAATATGTGAAGAGAACATGTGCATATGCTAAGTAAATATTCCTAATAATGTCACGGTTAGCTAGCTGATTTATTTTGTAAAAGGTATGAATAAGATATTTCAACTTGGAGCAAAGATATAATGTATGTGCTGTCCATTTCAAATGATTGTCCAACATGACACCCAGATATTTTATTGATTTTACTACTTCTATTTCTGGACATGCACAGTTTAGGGATTCGTGATTGTCTATTGTACTATGCAATTTAAGCTTAAAATTTGGGTTTGGTTGACCAGATGCATTTGGAGAAAATGTAATAAATTTAGTTTTCTTGTAATTCAAAGTTAAAATGTGAATATTCAGCCATATATGTATGTCTTTTAATCCAGAATTAGCTGATTTGTAGACGTCATCCCAATTTTCACCACGAAACAGCAGAGCTGTATCATCAGCAAATGAGACGATTTTGCAATTAGGAATATTCAGATTGAGCAAATCATTCACATATATGAGGAAGAGGAGAGGGGAAAGCACTGTTCCTTGAGGTAGATCATAGTTCCCAAGATTTTGAATATTTGTTTTATTATTAATTGTGAGGATCTGGCTTCTGTCAACAAGGTAGCTAGCAAACAACTTGAGAGCATTTCCTCTAACTCCACATGCCATCAATTTGTTCAACATGAGATCATGGGGCACAGTGTCAAAGGCTTTCGCCAGATCTAAGAAAACTGCAAGGCTTTTTTCATTCTTATTAAATGCGTCATCAACCATATTTGTAAATTTTAAAATTGCATCAGTTGTGGATTTATTACTTTGAAAACCAAATTGATTTTTATTTATAAAATTATTTCTATCTAGAAAGCTTGAGAGTCTACATTTTATTATCTTCTCAAATATTTTAGAAATATTTGAAAGAAGACTTATTGGACGATAGTTACTGGGATCACTTGGGTCTCCACCTTTATGTAACGCCTTTATCACAGCCAACTTGAATTGTTTTGGAAAATAACCTTCGAATATACATCTATTTATTAAATTAGCTAGAGGTTTAGAAATGCTAAGGGCTACCTTTTGGAGACATGAAGATGATATATTATCGTGACCAGGTGAAGAACTGCTTTTTAGTTTAAAAATCGTATTTATAATTTCCTGTTCATCAGTGGGCTGAATAAAAAAACTGTTCATTGGAGGATTGTTAAATATTGTGTTCACATCATTAACGTGACTTTGAATATTATTTTCAAGTATTCTTCTAGCATAAGTTCCTCCAACGTTTGCAAATGATTATTTAGTAGATCAGCATCAATTAATGGTTGTTTATATGTCTTTATTTTATCCAACAGCTCATTTATGCACTCCCATGTTTTCCTTGCATTACTTAAATTTTGTTCCAGTTTCTCATTGTAGTATATAATCTTTTGTTTTTTAATTATGCTATTAAGAGTATTGCGGTATTTTCTGAATCTTTCTTTTAATTCTACGTTGAATGGTTGCTTCATTAATTGTTTATGCATTTTATCCCGGTTCCTCATTGCATGTATGATACCTTGAGTAATCCATTTCTTTATTGGTCTATTTTTATGGGATAACTTTGTTATAGTGGTATGTTTGTTAACGAGTTCGGTAAATCTTTTTGAAAATAGTTCTAAAGTATGATCAATATTATAATTTTCATTGAAAATAAAATGCCAGTTTTCATTCTCAAAATCAGAGCTCAAACCAATGTAATCCACTTTTTAAGAAACTTTTCAACCTTAACAGGATTTCTGATATTATTATGTGGGATATGAAGTGATGTGCTAAAGTGGTCAGTTATTGCAGTTTTCCAAATAATTCCTTTTACTTCGCTATTTGATTTAGTAGAGTCTTTAAAAAATATATGATCTAGGCAACTACTGGAATTGTTTTGTATCCTGGTAGGCTTATTAATAAAAGATTTATATCCTTTCAATTGAAGCGTATAGAGGTATTCATCTATCACTCTGTCATTACCAAGTAGGTCAATATTTATGTCGCCAATTATAATTTTACAGTAATCTGGGTTCAAGTTATCTAAGCATGAGTCTAGACCATTGATAAATTCATTTATTTTTAACGACGGGGATCTATAGAGCCCTACAATAATTAATTTTCTACTTCCAATAACACAATTAATAATGATGGAGTCGGTTTCTTCGATTAAATCTGTTATCAGGTCGTATTTGAAAGTATTATCTATAAACATACAAAGACCATCGCTTCTCAAATATCGTGCTATTTTATCAATTCTACTATACCCATTCAATTCATAATTACAATCATGTTCATCAGTAATCCAGGTTTCAGACAATAATACTATTTGATATTTAATTCCTGTTCTATTCAAATAACAAGAAATAAATATTATTAGAATTAACAAGAATTAATATTAGGAGAGCAGTTCGCTTGGCTTGGATGTAAAATATGGCTCTTGTTTTATATAATTTTAAAAGTTCTACAGAACAGGAAGAGGCAGTAACACATCAATACTTAATACACATGCACACATATGAATCCAGAGTGCATTGGCTTTTTACTTTTCTGCAGAGATTGTGAAATTTTAAACCTTTCGCATATGAAAATATAACAAGCTACCTTACTTCAACCATGATAAGGTTTCTTATTAATGGATGCAAGTCATAAATGGTTGAGTTAATGGTATGAAGTGAAGTGCACTTTGTTCAAGCGAAATTAATAATAAAGAGTTTTACAGTTTCTTATAAGTATAAAAAATTAGTTGCTAGGCCTTGCCCATTAAAAGCCAAGATGATTCAGAAGAAAGGTTTTGGGTGGCAATATTATATTATAGACTATATATCTACGTTGAATAAATGAAATTATTAAAAATTATAATGTAATGGAATATAATGGAATTAAAAAAAAAACGCTTAATGGCTGGAAACCCCTTTAATTGATAAGCATTTTAAGAAATATTAAATGTGTGGATATGCCCTCCCCTCCTAAGCAAATTTAGCCTTTAAAGCAGATTTAAGACATTCAGGCTTTTTATGTTCATGCTGTTCTGAGTTGAAGTTATTATTTCGAAAAACAATCGCAATATTATGTTTATAAATAACAATAAGTATAAATTGAATGCCAATTATCAACTTCCAGCCATGCACAAAAAATTTCTGACGCTTTTTTAAATACATAGGTTTGTTTTCGAGGGCCTGCGCTCAAGGGAAATCAATTTTATGCAGTTCACAGAAAGGAGAGGCGTTACAGTTTGAAAAAATCCAACAGACAAAAGATTCCTTCATCTGAGCAAGTACCTAGGGAACAACTGCACAAATACCAAGCTAGAGAAGCTGGAGGGAATAGAATTTACCGCTTTCTCTGATTTTATGAATAAAAATCTTCCAGAGAAAATTAAAAAGGTGTGAGCTAAATAAATACATACTTGCGGTACTTTCCGTGAGATATTTTTAAATCCCAAAACTGTATTTTCATATCCCATCACATAATCTGTGGAAAAACCAGGGCAAAATTTTTAAAATTTAGGGCCAGGTCAAATTTAACTCATGGAAATGAACTCAAATAAGACATGGTAAGTTGAAGCTTATAGTTTGAAAAATAGAGATAACATTTTCATATAAATGTTTCGAAAAAGTCATCTACATAAGATTTTTTTCTAGGATAAATCCTGCACAACCTAATTCGTTGTTCAATTGGTAAGAACTGAATTCTTGAGAGATATAAATAAATAGTATAGGCTAGAAAATAGAGTAGATTGAAACTTTCTGATTGATTCCTTCCATGTTCATTCGTAAGGTTTCACAATAAAGCAATCTAATTTAAATTTTTGGATTCAGTATCAGAACAAACCGTATATTAAAAGATGCCACTTTCATTATACATAGGCTATCCCTTCCCCCCAAACGATCAGTCGAAGGGAGATCCCACAGAATATAGAAAAACATAAATTAAGCTCACAAAGCTGTCTCTTGCAAAGGCATTAGCAGAGGACTGGTCTTACCAAGGATAAACTACTAAATTATGCTTTTTCAGAGTTTCTTCTCTGCTCGCTGCATGTCCCACCAAATATACAAATCGTAAAATAGAAACGCGAGTCAACTATTAGCTAGTTTGTAGAGGAGCTTAAATGGATGTGGACGAGAAGTTTGTCGTCGTATCGCAGCCTGCTAATGCATGCTCTCATTAATGTAAAAGAAGAATACCAAACTCATCTGCTGGGGACGCTGGGGTGGCTCCAGGCTGGAGAAGAGACCTATTTAATAATGGAAACCGTAATTTGAAAGTTGCACAACAAAAAAGTTTACACGCCCTCTACTTGATGCTGGAAAGGAGTAACCAAGATAAAGAAATGAGAACAACCAAACAATATGCAAAACTGTATTGTATCGACGAAGAAACACTTAATAGTATAGCATCGACTGCTAAATTTTACGTTGTACAGTACTTGCTAATGATCATCCATACAGTGCCTGCAAAATCATCTTGAATAAATTTATCGTAGTTGATTCATTCGAATATAGGATAATCATTTTCCAGTAGTTCAGTATGAAATCAGTAGATTGTAAAATACAAAATGGTAAAATAATCATCCATCATATCTGAATGTGAACAGTAGATGGGGGTTTCGTAGAAAGTCTTTCTACGGAGGGCTCATCTATCTGGAGTTATATTAGTTGTGATCGTTAGTAGAAGAGCTAATCATTTCACAAACTGAGTATTGATACCCAGATAAATTGAACTGAGTTTTATTTTTTTGCAAATTTTTGTGATAATTTGAAGTTTCCGTCTCCCGTGAATGACTTTTATAATGTTGTGTAATAATTATTGATGATACTGTATTATTTCTCTTTCCTTCTTCAGACGACACCAACCGATCACATGTTTCAAGTCTATCGAAAATTATAAAATAACTATGTTCAAAATAGAACAACAAATACCTTCTCAAAACCAGCTCGAATTGCCTCCTTATGAACACAAAGCTCGATTCTAATCAAATATAAATCATGTAGTCAATTATTAAGCTAGTGAGCGAGCATTAATTCTGAGGGCACCAACAACTTTAACGATACACATTCTGGGAGCATTAACGGGAAGCAGGTAATTAAAGTAGGAGGGCTTATACCTGACATACGTAGGTAATTCCCGCTCCCCAGATGGCATCAAAGGAACAACTGAGATGAAGTTCAGGTAATTAATTGGGGGCCAAATTGAGTGAACGAGCAATTACTAGTTAACAAGATTTCTCAAACGCCGACCTGAGACGTCTTTGGCAGTATACATGTTTCTTTCATGATTCCCGGTTGTAAGGTATCAGACAAAACATCACAAATATCACGAAGCTGGGGATGAAGCTTTGAAATTTCTTAGTAACATTATGTCATTATTGGTCCCCGAACTGCAATAAAACGTACAATGCAATAGGGAGAAACCTTTATTGCCAAAAGACATAATTCAAAAACTATTATTGTTGAGAAATTCATAATACCTGTACTGCCAACTAAACTTTATTTTGGATATTTTAATCAAAATTGGAATTCAAGGAGTTTTGGGCTGACGCCTGTTCCTTAATTCCTTAATAATGTTTTTTTTTGTGATAAAATAAATAAAATAAAATGAAAGCAGATGAACATTGGTGTTTTAGAAACCATTCTAGTTTTTCAAACATTTTCAATTCATTCTCTTGTTTATATGTTGATTTCAAAAAATCTTTTATCTACGGGCGTATTGAAAAATTACTATTTCAGTTTTACAATTGAAATCAAAATGACTACCATTTCAAAACGGAATCTTAGAACCGTGTCGTAATGAACGTTTTTCGATACAGGAGGAACTTTACGATACAGTCCAAATTCGACTTTATGATACATTCCTTGTTTCATTTTGAAATCAGGTGATAAAAAGTAAACAGTGTTCAACTAACCTCAAAATCAAAACTGCGACTGGGATTGAGTAGCCTACCAGTATTTTTTCGTCAATATTTCGATTTATGTATTTGAATATTTAACTAATTTAAATAGTCCAAAGTTTAAATAGTTAAATATACTTATAACTTTGTTAGTGAATATGTTAATAACTTTCACTTTTACAAGGACACTCACGATTTTGTTGTTTGTCGAATGCGTTTTGTGGTTCTGACTGATATGTTATTTTTAACATATTTAACAAGTAATAAGTTGATTATCATAACAGTTCAAGAAGGATGAAGACAAAAGAAGTTAAATAAACGACGGTATGTTGATTTTTTTAATAGCATACACTTACAGATAGCTTGATACTGGTGGTCTATAGCTTGATACTGGTCTGATACTGATAACTACACTGGTGGTCGTAGATAAAATAGTGTATGCAACGGTTGTATTAGGCCTTTATAGCATTCGTGAGATATTTAGAGCACTCGCTTCGCTCGTGGCTCTAACTTACATCTCACCTCATGCTATAAAGGCTCCCATTATACAACCGTTGCATAAACTACTATTACACATTCAACTCATTTGTGTAGTATTTGACTTCTTAATACTTCATATTGTGGAATGAAATGAAGTAACTCATTTTACAAAGTGATGTTCTTCTTGTATTTCTTGTAGACTTGCAGATCCACAAGAAAGAACTGTCTGTTTGTTTCGCGTGTGTATCGGTTGTATCACGGAATTTGTACGTTTCGTCGCGGTAACTGCGTGCTATATCGGCCGAGTTCTTCCACCGAATTAGATTCCCACCTCTTTTTATTGTCATAACACGCTTCCTCCTGAGATTGAAGTTGGTGCTTCTATTGTTGTTTGTGGCATCGCAGACAATTTCCAGTTCCTCTCTCACTCTTGTGTCCTCTCTTTCTCTTCTAAAATCCCCCAAGTCAGTCTGCTGCTGTCTGAAAGTGATCCGAATGAAAAGCCAAAACCAGACTAGACCAGACGATCGCCCCAAGCTATTAGTCAGCCAATCTTTTCTCTCTCTGTTAGCCAATCCAGAAACGAATTTTCCAACAGTTCCTGTTGAAGACTGTCTTTGTGATCTATGCAAACAATCAGCTGACTGCCAAATTGAAATATCAGGCGAACAATGTCGGGGAAACATTCATTAGAATAAGGACTGAATCGAAGAGTGTCTAGTTGTGAGTAAAACGCGTGGGTGTTCAACAATAGCCAACAAGAACTGTAGGGCATTAATCTGAAACGAAACACTTCAACTGAGGAGAAATTAAAATAAAATAAGAGAACGATAAATAAGTAGAAAATATATAGAAGATGATGTGTAGTCGAGTAATAAATAAGAGACATAGTTGGTGTGAAAAAGAAAAGGAGGTAAAGATTGAAGACAGTGTGGAGAAAGACATAAGTGATACCAGAAGAAGAAAACAGATGGAGGAGATACTGAAAATGGAATGAGAATCAGACTACTAGAAAAATACATAAGAAGAAGAACACATGTTCTCTTCAAGAGACTATCAACTGTACACAAGTTATCATGAAGTAATTGTGCACAAGTTAGAAATCAGTCTTTTCATGAAAGCCTAAGGGTGATGTTAAACGGGCGTGGAAAACGTCACGTTTAGCAAAGAGGTTTCATGGAGATTCCATATTCATATATTCAAGTCAAATCTTTATAAATCTTATCCCCAAAATTTTCTCGCTGATGCCAATGAGAATAAAGTATGATGATAGAGTGCGAGAATAAAGCCAACGAGTGTAACTTTGAGGAGGCCTGCCCTCCTCAAGGAGGAGGTCACGAACTCAATAGATTGAGCCGTTTTGGGTGCATACCTCCTTCAAAGTCCATACAATCAGCTGAATTTAGCCAAGGTTAGTAGAGCTCAATATGAACCTTGGTATTTATCAAGAAAATTCTTGGAACAATGTTCATAATGGGTTGAAAAGGATATGCCATCTTCGTGAAACCTCAAACGCGACGTTTATCACGCCCCTATAACATCACCCCAACACCATACTAGTAAATTGAAAATTAAACTAAAAGCTAGGATACCAATTTATTATGTAGTGTGAAATGTCTCTTTGATATTCACTCCTACTACTGATTTTGAACATAATATCTTCCTTTCACTGCTTTCCCACTATACCTCGACATATTTGATTTTTAACCGCAGTTGATTTCCAATAATTTGTAGCTATCCAACTAATTTCACAATGATATTGCTTCTCCTGGTAATTGAAGAACCCTTTAAAAAATCATTGAAATGAAAAGATTCTCTATTTACACTATTGTTCGAATTATTTCAAGCCCTGAACTGAGCAGAGCACAAGAGCACATACCATTAGTGCCTAATAAAGTTCCAACTCGACATTCATCAAATTATTCAACATCCGGTACCATCAATTGGTACTTACTTGCGTTGCAGCAATTGTAGACCCTCACATCATTTATTAGCACTGTTGGAAAGTAGCGTAATTGAGTCGTATGGAGTTTTCAATTGCTTCCAGTTGAATTCAAACAAGTATCAGTTTCATATCACACTGTACTCTGTACAGTAGATGGACCCTAGAAAATTGAATTATGTTTTTTGGAAGAATAAAACCAGAACTATGTTATTTGAAGCTTCAAAAAAATCATGTGAACGTGCGTTTTAGAAGTAAACTTTAGTTGAGAAGTCCAGTTTCCTGTATTACCAGACATTGAAATGGAACTCTCCCTGAGGATAATAAAAAAGTATTCCAGCCTTCTTAAAGCAGCTTGCACAAGTTTAACAAGTTCCAAAGCAAAAATAGTTTATTTCATTAATTTTAAGAAAATACAATTTTTCAAGTGCTAATTACTCACGGTTTCGGGGCGACAATTGTTTCGTGCTAGTATGGCATATTTTCAAGCACAATACAGGTTTTACTGAGCAAGGTTGTGCTTGTGCAGCAAGATGTAAATGTGTTATACCAGCAAGAAATGATTGTCGCACCTAAAACTGTGAGTAGTTTTTACTCGACAGCTGTATTCTCTTAAAATCTATGTTTATATTGTAGTGATAAAAAATGGATGAACAACAACAACCGTCAGAACATTGGTAGAAGATGAAAATTAGTACAGTAACTACATAAATAGAAGAGAATTTTTACAAGTAACAATATTTTCATAAATACGGATTTTGAATAATTATCCAAAGGCAACACATTTTATGAGAAAAAAATGCGTCCTAGTGTGGTTTCTATTATATTTCAGATTTCCTCATTTCATTTAAAATTTTGTTTGATTGAACTGTTTAAATCAATATCTACAATGTTATGTCGCTTCCAATTCATTAAAATATATACTACATCCTACTTAACCAAAATTCGCAAAATACTCATTGGATTAATAAATGCACATGATAATGAGATTGAAATTGAACTCAATCTATTCTCACCCTCTATGCTCCGTTACATCGCTCCTGGTACCTCTGTCTCTGTCACTCCTTTCAATACTCCTCTCTCTCCGAGCGATTTTGATTGATTTTTGCAGCACTGCACTGTTTATTGTAAAACCGACTAACTAACTGGGTCAGTCTAGCATAATTCTTCAATATTCCTCACATGGACATCAGAGAGACTAACTTAATCTGCTTTTATCAGAGTATACCTGATAGAGTTCAATTTTGAAATAAATGCAATACTCATAATATTATGAACCATGAACGTTTTCTTTAACCTCAAATTGAAATAAGTTACAGACTTAGTTCAAATTATTTTTTTCACTTCACTAGTAAATAGTTTTAATTCTTAAAGCTATATTCAAATAGATTGAGCTCTATCATAATCATTTCAATATTATTATAAATTCAAAGTATAATATTTTTGTCTATTTTCAGTATTATATTTCCAACCGTGATTCTTTCAATTTTAACAATTATGCATTACATAATCTGATTTAATACGTTGATAAGTTTGTATTTTCTTGGGTTTCACAACGGATTGACATTAATTATACTAACATTAAAATACAATTTCACCTGGGTAATATTCCATAAATATAAATCAGTTTCTAGAAATTAGACAACTGAACTCGAGAATGAATATCGGGCGAAAATGGTATATTGAAATAGATTTTTGGTCAAATATGTGCGGCATGATTTGAATTCCATTGAACGAGATGGCGATATTAGATTCAATTGGATTTGTAAATGGAGTAAACAGTATTATCATATATTGATTTGAAATTCCTGCTATGCAATTGTAATGAATTTAGAAACCACTAAATGTACCACAAGCTATTCAATTATGAATTATATAGGAATTCATTCCTCAGAATTCAAATGGTATGTATGTTACTGATATGAGGTTATTATTTATTATTTTAGCTAAATAATAATACAATACTCACTCAATACTAAAATAAATATTTCTGTTTTGATTCTCATCAGTATGAATATTCCCTTTTGAAAAAGCCTATCAACTCATCTTGCAGGACCAGTATTATAACACAATAACAGTACACTACAGTATAGTATAGTATGTTTGCAGATGCGAACGACAGACACCAATCCTGCTTGTATCGACTAGAACGCCGAATTAAGTTTCGGTTCTGCGAATGAAGTTGGGCGTTTGAACGAGCTGATTGCCGAATGGAACGACGACTCATTGAAAAGAACTGAACTAGTTCATGTAAGGGGAATTATGGTTTACTGAATTACTATACACCACAAAGAACGAGGAAAGTGGAGTGAAATAAATTGATTTACAGTTTTTCATGCTGCTTCTGAGTGGACAGTTCCATAATATAAGAACATCTGACTTAATGCCGAATACAGCGTGAATTTGGGACTGCACCACTACAGATTGATAATTGACAATTGAATAGCTTGTGGTACATACATAGCTAGTTGCTTATGAATTCATTACAATTGCATAGCAGGCATTTCACAAGTGAAAATATCTAAGTAGTGTTCTACTTTTGTTCTCTTAGTGTGTTCTCTTTAGTTTGTTCTCTTCTATGTGTAGGTCCTTGATATGAATTAATATTGAGTAATGAGGGAATGAAAATCTGAACAAAAACTGTTCACACACTTTGCTAAATTATATTTTATCGAAAAATAAGGCTCTAGTCAATTGAGCATTCAATATGACTAGTCATAAGACTCTAGAGCATTGATTGACCGACTCTACTAAAAAAATATTCTTATGGCTTTTAATGGTGGGGAGACCCTTACGGGTGTTCCACCTCGCCAATGTGTACTTGGCCAAATACTGGCCACCCATCCAAGAGCAGTCCACAGTGTTCGTGACTTAACATCACGTTCACCTCACCGATAGATCAGCCTCACTGAAAGACCATTTGCCAGTACACCGACTCTACTACAGTACATTAATACAGTTTAGCCGCCCACTTTTGAAATCCTTTGAACTTCAAAAAACGTATGATGTTGACATACTATGACACAAGGTAATTAGATTATAATTGTAATATAATCTCCTTGCTATGACATACTATACCTAGGATATGATATTGGGCATATTGTATTGAGTTCAAAACTACAGCAGTAGAACAGTGAATAAATAGAGATGCGGCTGGGCAGAAAATAGATAAAAGACCACACAGCATGGAACAATTCTGTTACGGCGGCTGCCCAACACTCTATCAAGGTTCCATCGTTTTTTACTTCAACGGTGAAAAGTTAATCACACAGTCCATTCTCAGTGATTCGACGGAACGGAGAAAGGCGACTTTTCTTTGTAGCTGACAATGTCGGCGGTTACGGAAGACTCTCAATTTGAAAATTGTCACAAACAGTAGGCTGCTGAGGATAAAAGGGCTAGGTACTATTTTTAGAGGACTTCAAAAAGCGGAAGCTTCAGTATTGTTAACGTATCGATGATTGGTGCGGCCTGAAACCCTGGAAATAAAGTTGATCTAGACATGCTAATCAAAGGCTCAACAATCCAAAGCTTTCATGCTTTTACCAATCGAGTTTATATATTTCAAGACATCGTATTTCCTCATTCCTGACATACAACTACGTATAAATCTAAAAAAGTATTTCATGTACAAATACAAGTGGATTGGATTTCAAAGAGGACCATTTTGTTTATATGTTGAAGATGGATTTACGGTATATGAAATCTTGAATTGAAAATATTGATAGCTTACCCACTGATTCGACAACAAAAGCTGAAGGCTCACCTGAAACACAACGAAGTATGCCTTATTATTATTATTGTTAATCTTGTATAGTTGCTAAAATATATGGATAGGGAATATCTTATAAGAATAATTAAGTCAGACAAAGAAAGTAATGGATAAATATGAATATTAGAGAAATGAATGAATATTAGTGAATGTTTCATAGAAATATATAACTTGTATAGGATAAAATATTTGTAAGAATTCAATACAATGAATCAATCAATCAGTTCAATAAATCAGATGAATCAATACAATTCTTGATAGAGTTACACCATAGTTCAAGGTGATATACATTAATCGATAAATAAAATGAAAAATCAAATACCCTTTTTAAAAAAACTTTAGAAGCATTATTTTTACAGACATGTTTCGGGTCTAAGCCCATTCTCAATACGATTAGAATAATTCGAAGTATTTTTTAAAAAAGGGTATTTGATTTTTCATTTTTTTATTTATAGATTAATTTAAATAGCCCTAAGTTTAAAGTTTGATTTTGATATACATTAGTATTATAATATCAATAATGTATAATTGAAACGATGATATATGGTAGATTAATTTCGATAATAAACTGGTCAAATGATTTTAAATCTAATCTTTACAGCTTGAGAGCAATGTGTTATGCAATTTTGGGCGTTTGCCATGATTCAAAATGATGATGGTAGACTTTGCCAGAAAAAAGCACACCTGGGTAAAAGAGACCATTGGGATCATTCACTTTTGACCAGCTAATGCTGTTGACAGAGGACATTAGTGGACATTGGGAGATATGAGGAAAACAAAACATAAATAGTTACCATTTATTAGCTTTGGAATCAGCTCAAGTTTTCTTTAATTAAAATATTAATTAGAATAATTTTTATATCTTATACAGTTGATACTGTACTAAACAAAGTTCAACAGAATACGTGGAAATAAACGTGGAAACTATTTAATCAGATTTTTTTTCTAGACACACTCCACTCCATAAGTTGATAGAGGCCCGAGGGAATATATTGATTCGCAATGAATCATAAATGGAAGAATACTGTATATATATAAACTCCATGGTAAGTAACCTATTCCTCTGTATAATTCGGGGATCGCCTTTCCAGATTCGGTAGGCGGTGGTGGAATGCTAAAGTTTGTAAATACAGTCATAGAGAAATAGAACTCTCTCTTACACTTACCCTATCCCAAATACTAGGATCCCATTTGATACAGTACAGAACATACCTTGAGTGGTATGTGCAGCTCGCGTCATGAAATAAAGAGTATAACCGTGGACCAATATACTGTCATATGAATGTAAACTCAATTATTACACTACCCAATAACTATGTTACAGAGGGCAGTTAAAACGTACCCACTAATGAATTCGAAACACCATAATTAAAACTTGTAACTGCGTCACCTTTTTGGCAATCAAATTCTAGCTTGAAGTTGAAAGAAGCTCATCTATTCATTAAATTTTTCACAATTCTACCACTTGAACTTGAAAAGAAACCAGACAAGTCTGAAATTTGAACTGGAATCACCGCTGTTTCACACAGAATAGCGTTAGTGCGACTGTTTGAATAGCTTGCGGTCACAGATTCGCTTTATTATCCAAAAGAAGTGTTTCAGAGGTACGGGTTCTTCATTCACTTCATACATGCGGTCGCTTCATGCAGTTCTCCTCACCCCGCATCACATTCATAGTCCTGATTCCTACTTTTTCATCTTTCATAAAGCTCATTACAAATTTAAGACTCATGAAAGCAAAAACATAACTCGACATCACCAACTCTCTTTATAACCTATTTCGGCCACATTGTCTACAATAAAAATGAACTTTGAATCAGTGAAAACACTAGGCTGCCAACCTACCACAAAAGAATATGACTCCATATCGCTCTACTCATCATTATCATTATAATTACATCCCCAATTTCTAAATTTAATCACTACTCGACTACCAAACAAAAATTTACATATTCCCTTTGTCACAGAGAATAATTCGAGTTGAACAGCTCTCTATTGCTGGGTTATTCTATTCAAGATATTTAGCTAATTGGATGAATGTAAAATTATGGCACAAAGATCTTTTGCTAATCTTCAGCAATTACCTGATTGGTGAGTAGAGGTGAAATTATTCATGTTTACCTACAATCCAAAATATATTCATTTGTTTGATTGTCGAAGACCGAACTTACTTAAACACTGGTCAAATTGGAAACTTTCAGAACTGTACAACTTTAACAATGAATTCTCCTTTGTCTATTGCTCAGTTTGTCTATGGAATTCATATTTTCATCAATTAATGAATTAAAGTACGTAAATATCACTAGCCGGCAGGCTCGCTTCGCTCGCCTTCTCCGTCTAGCCGAAGAGCAGATTCGAAACATTGAAAAACCTTACAACAGGCGTAACCCCAGATAGGAATTCGAAATTTATTGAACACAGCATTTCCAGACTTAATCTGGACCTGTTTACCAAATTTCAACATTTTCTGCCAATCGGTTCTCGTAAAACCTAAGAAAAATTCCGAAAATGGTGAAAAGCTAATATTGAGCATAACATTGGGAAGTATATCGGACATAGTTCAAAAATTGATTCATATCTCCCAAATTAGTTCATCTATAATCTTGCTGAACCATTGAATTTACAGTTAGGATTGGTCGAATTAAGGCGGAATATATGCAACCCGCAATACATCTAGAATTTTGAAAACCTGATTACTGGCGTAACCTTGAACGGATTTTAAAAATATTTTAACACAACATTTCTAGACCTTATTTGAACCTGCCCACCAAATATCAACATTTTCTACCGATTGGTTCTCGAAAAAATTAAGAAAACGTCGATAAACTATAGAAAAACTAAAAATATTTGGCGTATCCTTAAAAATTTTTTTAAATCCGTTCTTAGCGCGCGTCTAAACGTCCAACTGAACATGCCTGCCAAATTTGAAAACATTCGGTTCAGTGGATTTTTAGTTCTGGTGATGAATGAATGAATCAGTCAGTCAGTCAGTCAGTGCCATTTCGCTTTTATAGATATAGATAAAAATTATTTTTCAACTCGAATTCATATAATATACTATTGTACTTAAGTACTCTTTTACTAAGATTAAATAAAAAGTAAATAATCTAATGCATTAAATTAAATTGGATAAAATTGAAAGAAGTTAAATAAATGATTAATCAGAAAAATGATATCATCATGTTTGTGTGAAACCGAAAAAGTCTTTAAAATACTCTCATTTCACAGTAGAAAAACGAGCACTTGCTGGAAGAATTTAATTCACACAGTAGTTGAAAGCAGTGAGCAAAGATCCAGACAAAATACGCTCTGAAATTGTGACATGGATTTCTTCTCTTTCTATTTTCGAAATGCTAGAGTGAAATTCTAGTGGCTCTATAAAGTTTCCCCTCGTCACAACTCGGCCTAAATAAAGGCTGCTGCGACTCACAGATGGACTGACGGACGGGAGTATCAAAGAAAGAGTGCGACAGAAAACGGGAATAGAAGGAAGAGAGAGTAGAGAAGAGAGTGGATTGGAAAATAAACTAAACGCAATTCAAAAGAGCTGTCCCCACAGTATAGAGACAGCCTCAATTTAATTTTGTAGTAGACAAATTGAAGTAATTAAATAAATGCACATCCGAATCTCATATGTAAAATTAATTTGAAATAGTTGGAAATAATAGTTTTGGATGAAACAGGTAGCTAATCTATATATTAATTTAGTTGAACAATTTGTAAAAAAAATCTCTATTCTATTACTAATTTGACATTGATAAAAAATGGATCTTGTTCGGAAGGATGTTTGCAGGAGACAATACTTTCACCAAGCAAATAAATTGATTAATATGATTTATCTCACTGAATATATTGTTGTGAGATATTATGCATTGTTTAAAAGAAAAACTGAATGGATTCACTAACAGCATAAATGTTCTGTGTGATTTCACAGAGAAGGAATTCTTCTCTGTGGTGATTCTTACTTTTGTATTCAATACTTACTTTTGTTTTCAATAGTGTGTTTACCTTCTATTTTTCTCATAATTACTTCTCTTGTCCTCTAAAGTTTTTCCACTTTTCACCTTCTTTGTTCTTTTCCCTAATATCGTTTCTTTGTTCCTTTGCTTCTTTCCTCTACTTCTTTTGTAAGTTTTGGTTATATTGAATCATGTTAGCAAATCTCAACTGCGCACAGGATTTTTCTTGCGGGTGATTGGTTATTTGAGTTTTAGCTGAGCGTTTTGTTTTTGAGTGTATTATGTCTTTGAAAAACCACAATAAAGTTGAATGATAGAATTTGAAACAAGAGCAAGAGCACATAAGTAATTGACGATCATTTCTCTAACTCACAGTTGCCATCATTTCACATGTCACTAGTTTCAGACTGTAACAACATAATTAAGCTCTGAGCTTTTTCAAGCCGGACGTTGGACTACAAATAGCAGACGAAAATAATGAATAGAATATTTTCTGTAAGGATACGTGCGGGCTGGATGGTTTCATTCAGGATCAGGACGATTTGACAACGGTTCAGTTGGTGTAGTTTGTAGCTGTAGTCTATAGAAGACGCCAAAAAAAGTGGCGGTTGACGAATCATTGAATTATTAATACTCAGCTCTGCCAGGTGAGTCGATGAGCGGTCTGCGAGAGCATATCACGTCGCGAGCAACCTCAGTTGAACAGTTTCGCTCTGGTAGACCACTTTCAGACTATCCTGAGAGAGCTATCATAAATGAAACACATTCTCCACCCGCCAGTTTTGTTGGCGTCTACACTACACGCAACGACAGGTGAACCCATTTCCGCAGGCAAATAATGTCGAAATATTTCTATTTTTGTGCGATCGGCAGGATGCAATGCGCTTAGCAAACAATGCGTGCATCAGGATCACAAAAATAATAATTGTAAAAGTAGGAGTGAGCGAATGGCGAAGAAAAAATAAATAGTCCGAGTAAGAGAGAGGAGATGAAGAGGCGAAAATAAATCGTCAACAGTAGGAGAGAACAGAAAATAAATAAGAAAAAAGGACAGTAGAAGAGACCAAATACAGAATAACAAAAATAAATAATGAGAGTAGGAAATACAAATAGAGGGGAAACAAACACTTGCTCGATTGTATACATGGAAACTGAGCGATATAGGTATTCGGTTTTTTAGTTGATGTAGACTACTCCAATTAGGTTGTTCACAATTTTATCGGCTAATGGCAATTTTATTGGCTTCAATAATGACAGACTGACAGTTTTAAATAGGAGAAAACTCAATAAATTGAACAAATTAAGGAAGCTAGAAGAGAAATTCAACAATATGGAGATGAGATACAATATACTAACTAACTTATACAAATATAATTGAGTTACCCAATAGAACGGTGGAATTCAGAAACATAAAAATTTAAACGGTGATTGAATTTCCAGTACTAGGCTATATTTGTATTTCAGAAATAACAATGAAGACTAGGAAAAAAAACGAGGCGTAATATGAAGAAGAGGGAAGAAAGACAAGAAAAACAGTGAGAGTGAGAGTGATGAAATATTGAGGTAGAGGAAAAAATAGTGTGCGTTAGAGTGTGCAGAAGAGGGAAACTAGGATAGTGAGAGTAGTGGTGTCGAGTCAGTGAACGATGTTTGGCATTGGTTGATGGGACAGAGCACATTCACACACACGTGCCTTTCAATTTAAAAATAAACTGTCCCACTGCGTGGACCCCGAGGCAGGCAGGGCAGAGCAGAGGATGTCACTCCTTCAATGAGATGGAATAAGTGAGTGCTGCTGCTTCGGATAGAGATGTTTGCCACTGCTGCGCTGAGCGGGGAATTTCCGAGAGATCAGAGCTGAGAAATGATGGTCGCCAAGTCAATGACAGCGACAGCTAGCACAACAGAAAAAAGCCAGAAAGGGAAAAGAAGAAAAAGTAAAATGGAACTGCTTCACTGCCAGACAAATAAGTGAAAAGGAAACAGACTGCGAAAAGGGGAAGGAGTTAGAAAGCAACATGCGAAGAAAAAGGAGGATGAAGAGTAGAGAGAACAGGAGGTGAAGAGGAGAAGGAGCAGAAAAGCAAGAATAAGAGGAAGCATAAGATGGAGAGCGAAAAAAGTAGTCGATACAGAATATGAAGATGGAAGAAGAGGTGAGTAGAAGAGCATGATGAAAGACACAAAGAACAAAGAGATGTAGAGATAAAGTAGGGTATGATAAGTAGAAGAAGAAAGAAAGAGGAAAACATGAAAATAATGAACGTGGAAAAGAAGAAGAAAATAGATAGAAGATGAACAATGAGTAAATAAAATTAGATTGAAATGTAAGGAGTAATTATAGAAGAAATAAATGAATAAAAATAAGAACAGAAGCAGATTAGAAATACAGTATCAAGATCAAGGGAAAACAACACAAATAAGATTATGAAAATTATGCGAAAGAATAAAAAGAAGGCGAAAAGAGACGACAAAGAAAAAAGGGACCAAGAAGAAGAACAAGGATTTAGGATGACAAGAAAAAGAATTGAAATAAGAAAATCGCCATATGATAGCACGCAGAATGAGAATAATAACAAAAAGCAGGAAATAAAGAAGAATGTAATGTCACTTGGTGAATATCTCGCGTGTGTAAGTGTGTGTGTGGTGTCACAGAAGTGTGCAGTAAAGAAGATAAGTTGATGAAGATGGGAAGTCAGTGGGATAAAGTGGGTTCCTTGGGATAAAGTGAGAAAGAAGCTGGGAGCAAGATCAAGGGCTGAAAAGAAGTATGCAAGGGGAAGCTATGTGCGTGTCAAGTATATCTTCTACACTTCTCATGTAGTACTCAACATATGTCGCTGTAAACCCCAACAATATGTTTTGTTTCTCAGCAGATGTCATGGAGTAGGGGTCTACTGTATGTAATAATTCACCAGAAATTATTACTGTTTCAACAAAACTGAATGAATAGTATGCTGAGAAATTCTATATATTTTAGAGCAGAAATATACAGCTTTTCAATAATTATCAACATAATGAACCAGAAAAAATGTAGCTCTTAGGTATTCTCTTGTTTTTGGATGGATATTCAGTAAGGTACTCATAATGACAATATCTACTTGAAAAATAAAATGCGAATCAAATACCCTTTTAAAAACTTTAAAATTATTAATGCACAAATATGTTTCGGAACATTCAGCCCATTATCAATGTGGATAAAATACTAATGAAATAAGTAAACAAGATTAAAAATATAAGTCTAAATAATATAATATGATTGAAATTGAAAACGTATGTTATAAATCCTATTTACACCAAAAACTAGGTTTTTAATATTTTTCGAAAATTGGATTAGTATTAAAATTATCTTCATTTATTATTTTGTCGCCATTCAACTTTTTTCCTTTGCATATTTGAAATTCTTCTTTTACATTTAATTTCATATTTTTGTTTCCAAAGTTCAATATTATCATATTCGTTTTTATATCTCTGTAGCTATGACTTGGATCCAAAAGATGTTCAGCAAAGTGTAATTGATTCCCATTTTATTTGTCAATTATATTAAATAGCCCTAAGTTTTAAAGTTGACAATATCTACCTATATTCTAAAACAAGAAAACACATTGAACTTGTTCCAAGTATCATAAACAATATCGCAGAGTTCCCAACAGCAAATTGGCGGCTGGTGAATGATAACGATGTTTTGTCAATACACAGCTGATGCTATGCTGAAACAGCAGATTCACAGTGTTGAAGGAAGAGAAAGATAGAGAACAAGAAAGTATTACTCAAATCAGCTGACTCACTCACCAGTATTTTGTTGGGAACTCTACCACACTTTCTGATTTAGTACTATTAGTACGGTGCAATTATACTGGAACCTCAACATCCAAAGAGAAAGGACGATTCCTACGCTAACTTGTTCTATACAACCCCTTTAATATTTGGTAAAAAGTTACACCCTTATGAGCGTCGGGTTTTTGGGGGAGGGGGGGGGGTTGGTGTGAAAGGTGCAAAATTTCAGTTTCTCGTGAATTGTAGCCGAACCAAGCGTTGGACGGAAAGATTTCAAACATGTTTTTTCTAGAAAACAAAATTTGGAAAAGGTTGAGACCAATACCAACTCTGTATCTTCAACGGTTTCCAAGTTACAATTTTTTGAAAACATATTTTTTTCACATGAATTATTTCATTACTTTGAAAGTTTGTAACTTTGAATTGGAAACACTTGCATCCGTATTTCAAAATCCCTCCTGGCGAAATTCACTTCTTTTTGATTTGAGACCAAATTCACACTTCTATGCTGAGTGGTTTATGTGCTACAGCGATTTTAAAAAACCCTTACATCCCCAAAATCCCCTGAAATTACATTTTATCATACGAAAAAAAAAAACTAAAAATATTCGGATTGGCTCATACTTCTAGATTTTGTTTAGGCTCTCTTGTTTTTAGAGGGACAAAGTATGATGATTTTAATTATAATGCTGATGATTTGTTGAGAATGAACTATACCCTATTCACGATCACTTGAGACGAAATAAAGAAACTTTTTGCATGTACAGGTAGCTATTTTTGTTTGAGCTTGAGGAAAAGCCAAGAACTGTGATTGACTACAGCTGTTCGACTGCGGCCGACCGTCGTATGAAGTAATACCTCCCTTTACCCGCACACACGCGCGAAAAATTTGTTCATTCCGTCTCAAGTGATCGTGAATAGGGTATATAGTACGGTGCAATTAGTTCAAAAAATACCGAACCTCAACATCCAAAGAGAAAGGACGATTCCTACGTCAACTTGTTCTATACAACCCCTTTATTGTTTGGTAAAAAGTTACACCCTTATGAGCGTCGGGTTTTTGGGGGAGGGGGGGGGGTGAAAGGTGCAAAATTTCAGTTTTTCGTGAATTGTAGCCGAACCAAGCGTTGGACGGAGAAATTTCATCATGTTTTTTCTAGAAAACAAAATTTGGAAGAGATTGAGACCAATACCAACTCTGTATCTTCAACGGTTTCCAAGTTACAATTTTTTGAAAACTCCATATTTTTTTCACAGGAATTATTTCATTACTTTGAAAGTTTGTAACTTTGAATTGGAAACACTTGCATCCGTATTTCAAAATCCCTCTCGGCGAAATTCATTTCTCTTTGATTTGAGACCAAATTCACACTTCTATGCTCAGTGGTTCATGTGCTACAGCGATTTTAAAAAACCCTTACATCCCCAAAATTCCCTAAAATTACATTTTATCATACAAAAAAATACTAAAAATATTCAGATATTTAAAAAAATATACTAAAAAAAATACTAAAAATATTCAGATTGGCTTATAATCCTATACTTATTATGGAGGTCAAAATTCTCTAAATTTTCAGACCAAGGACATCACTCTACCTTCATTAGTTACAAAGTTACAGATGAATAAAGTATTAAAAATTAGTAAAAATTGAAATAGGATATTCTACAGCAATGCTTTCTTCAAAGTTTTATTCAAGAAATATATTGAATCATATATAGTATCAAAGAGTAAATTTTTCTCTACAATTTGAGACCAAATTCACATTTTTTGAACAATTACAGAATTAGCTAGATCAATTTTTCAAACCAACTGTAGAGCTCAGAGCTCACTCTGAGAGGCGCTCCACACACTATGAATGATACATTGAAACGCTTCGTTGAGCTAAAGAAGACGGCGATTGGCTTGAAAAATGTACGTAGCTCATTAAATAATTGTTCAAAAAATATGAATTTGGTCTCAAATTGTAGAAAAAAATGTGATCTTTAATAACATATAAGATTCATCATGATTCTACAATGAATTCATTATGATAACATTGTTGGAAAATCAGCGTTTTCAATTGTTAAAAAATTAAACATAATTCATTCTATTGTAACTTGGTAACTATTGGCGGTAGAGTTATATCCTTGGTCTAAAAATGTAGAGTGATTTATCCTCTAAAAGATGGTATATTAAAATGTCTTGTTCAATGCATTCATGTTAGAGAAATTTCAATAGAATTGAAAAAATGAGCGAATTTATCAGAAAAAGTGTGATAAAAACCGGTTGTGTACCTTCTTATGTCGAAGGTCTCGCAATTCCTATAATAACCATCTAAAAGAGGAAGATTTTCTCTACATTTCTTGATAGTTTCAGATTTTTCCGTTCACAACTTCCCGATTGGGAGCATTGATATGTGGAAAAATGAAATTTACAATGTGCAGGTATTATTATCCAAAGGTATCATTTAAATCTGTATTTTGGAGTTTTTCACCGAATTTTGATTATAATATATGAATTTATAACGCCGTGATGTGCAAAACATGATGAGCTATTGAACGATAGAATCCGACTCACCAATCAAAAGTTATGAGGGAATATAAATGATTAAAAATAAAGGGATGCTTTTGACCAACCCCCATGAATCCTTTGATAGTCTTCGTCGTGTCAACAATTTTTATGACAGTCTAGGGTCTCAAGAAACAAAATCTAGAAGTATGAGCCAATCCGAATATTTTTAGTTTTTTTTTTTTTTGTATGATAAAATGTAATTTCAGGGGATTTTGGGGATGTAAGGGTTTTTAAAAATCGCTGTAGCACATAAACCACTCAGCATAGAAGTGTGAATTTGGTCTCAAATCAAAAAGAAGTGAATTTCGCCAGGAGGGATTTTGAAATACGGATGCAAGTGTTTCCAATTCAAAGTTACAAACTTTCAAAGTAATGAAATAATTCATGTGAAAAAAATATGTTTTCAAAAAATTGTAACTTGGAAACCGTTGAAGATACAGAGTTGGTATTGGTCTCAACCTTTTCCAAATTTTGTTTTCTAGAAAAAACATGTTTGAAATCTTTCCGTCCAACGCTTGGTTCGGCTACAATTCACGAGAAACTGAAATTTTGCACCTTTCCAACCCCCTCCCCCAAAAACCCGACGCTCATAAGGGTGTAACTTTTTACCAAACAATAAAGGGGTTGTATAGAACAAGTTGACGTAGGAATCGTCCTTTCTCTTTGGATGTTGAGGTTCGGTATTTTTTGAACTAATTGCACCGTACTATATACCCTATTCACGATCACTTGAGACGGAATGAACAAATTTTTCGCGCGTGTGTGCGGGTAAAGGGAGGTATTACTTCATACGACGGTCGGCCGCAGTCGAACAGCTGTAGTCAATCACAGTTCTTGGCTTTTCCTCAAGCTCAAACAAAAATAGCTACCTGTACATGCAAAAAGTTTCTTTATTTCGTCTCAAGTGATCGTGAATAGGGTATAGTTCATTCTCAACAAATCATCAGCATTATAATTAAAATCATCATACTTTGTCCCTCTAAAAACAAGAGAAGACCTTGAACTTGTTCCGAATATATAATGTGTACTGAATGCATACTACCATTTTCAATGTAAGCTCGCCCATTAAAAAGCGTGTAACAACCTGCCTCAATTCAGTGGATGTAGTGGATGGATCAAACGAGATACTCAAGGACGGGGGAGAAAATACATTAAGGGCATAAAAATGGTTGTATGCTGAGCACTTTCCCACTAGCGAACAGACACATCGATGGAGCCTTTTCATACGCCGTTGTGAATTACTGATGAGTATTTAGAGAGTTGTACTGAGGTGTGATGAGGGATGGGGCAACACAAGCAATCCTTTTAAACCAGTGAAGAAAGTATTGCGATACGGTTGGTGATGATATATACCAGGCAGGGACAAGTGCAAGCTGAGAAACGGTGTGAGAGGCAAGATAAGAGTGAGAAAATCTTTCTATGATGGGTGTATCAGTTTGTGTCCAAGTGTTAGTGAGTATATTTGACGTGTCTATCAGTCTTTGAGTATGTGTTGGTGAGTTGAAACTGGGAGTCTGGGAGACATAAAAAGATTTCTAAATTGAAGAGTGCAGATAGGATGGATACGGATCAGTGAGTCGCGCCCTTTTTTGATATTACTGAGTATGAATCTATTCAAAAACATGCACTCATTCATCCGCCAGTAAATGGAGGTGATCAAAAGATAACACTGCCTCTAGATCCAAATCACGATAAGGTCATGGTTGATGATAGGACTTTGAAGTAAACCTACCTTTGAAAAGGACAAGGATTTTTGCCACTTGAAATGTTTCCAAAAGCCATAAAAATACCAATATTTATTGGATGCCTGATTTGAGTGCATTGGAAGGTTACTTACTGATTGAATCTGTTTTGTCTCAAGTTGATATACTAAGGAGAATTGAATGACAAGTGAAATTTAGCCTAAACCATTCAAATCTAATCTTTCATAAATTTAGCAGCACATAGTTTTTCCCCGCATCAACATAGTAACAAATAGTGAATATAGTAAATATAGAGAATATAGTAACAAATTCCCGCATCGAGTGTTTTAAAGAGTACTTCTTCAAGAGCCATTGTCATATCTGTATTGTCATATCTGTATATTGTCAAGAGCCATAATGTCTATATCTGATATAGACTTTAATATACTTAGATTTTCTTATAATATTGAGACTACATTGAAAAAGTAACTAAATTCCAATTTCAATATTAAAACAAATTAACTGATGATTTGACTTTCCTATACTGAAATCCGATGTGGACAGTTTCACCATCCCCGAAAGTTGAAAAGCGACGTCAGCAGAACTATTGGATCAATTGTGGAGGGGTGAGAGGGGGCAATACAGTGCCGTGATAAGGAGTTGTTGGGTCGCGTGCTCAAGACCCCCGCCGCCATTGTTATGCGATTTTGTGCACGTCAATACCAGAATAGAGGAGTCTTCTTCCACAGGCCACAATATTTCTTCTCTAAACATCCATTAAACTCGCATTGAGCTTCAAAGTTCTCAACTGATAGCTGTTTGCCTCGCAAACCACAACAATCCACAAGAGGTGGATTATCAAAGTAGTAACAAAATTGTGAGAAGAGTAGAAGAAACGAGTTTCTTTTCAATTCATTATGAAATTTCATTTATATATGAAAAGAACATATTAATTAAAATAGAAAATTTACGCCTGTATTTTATAATTGCTCTACAGGAATGCATGAAACGTAAAAATGTACCATTTGTGAAACTCGTTAAAAAAGACAAATAGACTCGAGTTTAATTATATTTAATCGTGAACATAGTTTATAAGTAGTATTGTGGATAAAAGTCATATTTTGTGTTAAAAACTATTGTTGTGTGTGAAACATCAGTCCAATTCAAGTCAAGCTACCAAGGGTCTCTCCTTCATGAAAATTTAAAGTCCTTTGATACAGGAAAAAGCGGACATAACGTACAGATTAATAATAGTAAGGGCGTGAGACCTACGACTAACTTGTTAAAATAAATACCTAGGAAAAATAAGCATATTATGTAATAATCATACGCGTCCAGTGTGTCCGCTATCTAACCTATCTTACATGTTTACATAATTTCTTCTCTTAAGAAATATATCAAATTTCTTATACAAAAAAGCTTCACTATGACGTGCTGAAAGAAGATGACTGAGCTACACAGTGTACGTACCAGCGTCCAGCAATCATAAAAACTTTATTACGATTTTTGTGTCCTAAAATCTTAGAATGGAAGAAATGTAGGAATTTGGTCCATAATTTTATTGGAAACGCATATGCTACCCTTATTCTTATTGGGACGTCGTCTTTCGACGAATAAGGAATAAATAAGTGCGATTAGTAAGGGCAAAAACAGCTAACACAACATTTCTTGCAGCAACTCAAACTGCAATCTAAACTTTATGGAAGACTATCCGAATAATTCTGATGTGATATCAATCGTTCTGAAATTGATATTTCATCCTTATTCAAAGATAATATAAAATGTTTTTACGACTTTATCAAAACAACTTCAAAGTATGAAACATTCTATTCAATCATTTGGTAGACAGATATAGATAGAGTAAGCGTACTGTCCATTCATTGAAACTGGACTTAATTTTCAGTAAGAATTTTTTTCAAAAGGTTGTTCCTACTAGACTACAAATAGAAAGCATAATGAATAATATTCCATGAAAAATAGTGTTGAGCATCCCTATAAAGTTTGCCACAAACTCAAAATATTTCACTGACGTCCGTTATATTACTTTATCCCTTAATTATTTGTAGAAAATACAAAGCTTGGTTAATTTTTAACTCATTATATACACTCATTTTAAACACAGTGTATATTTAATAGTAATACCATTACTATCTGTCTGCATTTGAGATTATTTTTATTTTATTCAACAATAATGTTTCATGTTACCCTAATGTATTGCTTAAACTATAATAACGGAACAATTCAAACCAATGAACATGAAATCATGTAACCATACCAATTGTGCCATACCAACATCGAAGTTCCTGGAGGAGAGCAATGATGTTCTCACTATTATGTAGCACCTAATAAAACACCGAAAAGTAATTGAACAAGTTGTAAGTAACTACACGTTAAACATTTTCAATTTTCTCCGAAGTTGAATTGGCTGGTGGTTTAGTGGTTTGCTTTTGTTCCCGTGATACGTATTCTGAGCATGACAATCGGCTATTTCTCTGTCGACGAGCGTAATGTTCTGGAATGGGAGTCGTAGGGGTGAGGGAGGGGAAATGAACTGTTTACCGGATAATTCAGGCAACGACATTGGGAAAGCTCGTGGGGGGGGGGAGGAGGAGGAAGAATTGTGAACTTGAACCATGTGCGCCCCTATTCAGCTCTCTACCCGTATCGGTTCACTAAGTTCAGTTACGAATGTTTAAACTGAGACTGTCAGGAAGTAATAGTGGGAAATCAATGAGTAAAGCATTGCATTCTATCTGATATTAATGAAGAGATTATCCTGAAAAATTTATTTCTATGGTATATACTCAAAATAAGTTTCATATCTGTAAAATAACTATATATTATTACCAGAAGACTGGGTCATGATGCGAATTTGTATTTTCCTCCATTAGTAAGTATCTCACTTGAAAAGTTGAAAACTACAATTCTTATTGGGAGAAGGAAGATAATTCGGTAGTTTAAAATATTTTTACATTAGATACGAGGGATTGATGAGAAGAGAAGATAACAATATCAATATACAAGCTGAGATGAGAGCTCATTCTATTATTTCAATATCTTTTTATCGATCAGTAGCCTACATGATTATGCCACTATCCCATGGAATGGAAGGAGCATGTCGAAAATTCTGTTCTGGAATTTCGTTTGGAATGGTACTGTTATACAATTAGAGAGTTAAAGATATTGGAGAGTTTATCACAATTCAGATTACTTTTCCTTGCAGTTTCTAGATGGCTTACCAAAATGGATTATCTAGGCTTGTTAATCAACTCTACTCTTCAAATAATCAACAGTAACAAAACTAGATTTTTATCCAAAACATACAATTTAAATAATTCTAAACGAAGTTTTCAAAAAAGAATTTTATGTTTACTTTTTACTGAACAATAATTTTGAAAAAAGGAATTGTAAGGCAGCCAACCGAGGGTTACGTTTTGGGTCCTCTTGATAAAAGTGCTACAACATGTGGAGAAATAGAAGAACTCTCAAGTTCCAAAGATCAGAACACTTGATCTTTGGAGGGGAACAGTGGAAGAAGTGAGACCGCTATAATATTACAGAATGAGAGCTCACCACTCATTCTTTTCCTAACAAGCTTTCGCATGAGCCCATTATTAAGATTGACAGCCTAAATTTATTCTGCTCTTAAAGTTCCCTTGAAGTCTCAAGTCATTAAGTAAATCTCAAGGAAGGCATCTTAATCTCAGATTTTGAAGCTTGAATGCAATAACGACCTTCACTGAAAAATCTTAGATGAAAGGGGAAAATGTAGGTGGTCTTTGAAGCAATAGATCAGACTAAAATCTACTGTATTTCAAGATGAGATTATTCCAAAAAGGTTAGAAAAACTTGCCTTCATTATTGGTAAAATACGAAATCTCATTAAATAGATCTTACCAATGAAAATGATGGCTTGTAATAGTTCACAATGAAAAAGATGCATTAGAAATTATAAAATCATTGTTGTTACCTGAAAGTGGATTTCGATTTGTAGCAGTAGAAGGGCAGAGGAACTGGAACGAAGTATCCCAGAGTCGGCGACCAGACTGAGTTCGGAGTGGGCGAACTTCTCGAAGACCCAGAACGTGGTGGGCTTTGCACACAATCACTGATTCCCAAAATACTGTTGCGACCACTGTAATACGAAGGTAATCCATTCGTACGGAACGACTGACACTTGCGATTTTGTTTTAAACGGTTATTATTATTATTATTGGTAGCACCGTTACTCAGGGTGCTACTGCTGCTAGTAGTGGTTGCTTCGCCGTTATTGTTATTCACACTGTTCGCTCTTCGCGGGGAGCAGTTACTAGCCGTCAATAACGGCGAGTTTGTCAAATTATTTGTGTTATTGTTATTCAAATAAGAGTAACGCAGAAGAGAACTGTTTGGTCTACGGTAAGTAGCAGAAGTTGAAGGGAATCGATGAATGTTGCAAGGAGCTGTTACTGGATTGTTATTGTTGTTATTTGTGGATGTCACAGTTGTCGATGAGGATGAGCTATTGTTATTGGTGGAGCTGCTGTAGGATGACCTGGATCCTGAAGGGGTTGAACACAGACTGGAGCTGCGTCTATGCTGTTGTAGCTCCCCATTAGTTATTTGTTCCCCAGCACAATACATATTTTCAATTTATGTCTACTGTTTCAATGAAATGTTGTTTTATTCATGTTGAACTCTTTCCACGAACTCCAAACTTATATTGCATCATAAATATTCAATTCTGAAATAATACATATTGAACTTCTTAATATTTTATAGTTATTCTCCTATAGCTTTTTGAAAATTTATGACTTCAAAATGTCCTCGATGTTAATGTTCATTCATTGTCGTTCTTACAAAACCATATTTGAGATCTCAGAGTAAGTTCTTGAATCACTATGTTGACTATCAATTCAACTATTCTGTATTAGTTATTGTTAGTATCAGCCATATCGCAATAATCCGATACTTATTCACGACTAGCTTCCTGAATATGCGACTGAACTTCAACGCTTTTGATGTCCATTTACATTTTTCACAATAAATTTATGAAGTCACTGTTGTTGATATTATTTTGGTCTGAATCAATTCAAATATCCAAGTACAATGCTGTTTCAAATAGGGTTTTGGAGGTTGTTCATGAATATAGAACAAAACTTCAATCTAATCCACAATTTCAAAATACTGTTTCCCATATTCTACTCTAAAATTCATATTTGGAAAAACTGACCCATCATCAAGAAACTGTGATTTGATAAGTCTACAGAAGAATATCGATCAATCCTTGGAATAATTTATGCACAACTTGAGTTCCCTGAACAAGTTTATGAATAAGAAATCACTTGGACTCCATCCTGCAAGGATAGTAAACTTTGTCCAAAAATATAGTCTGATAATAATTTAAAGAATTGTCTGTTTGTTTGTGAATCATACTATTTCACTTCAATTTGGAACAAGTAATTGAATTATCTTCAACTCAATTGAAAATTTTATGAAATTAACTTGATTTTTCTCGAAATGGAATTTGAATGTATTCAAAATTGCATTCTATTAAGAAGCTACTTCACAGTTAATATATCAATCTCGGATTATTATGCACCATGAATATTCACAAGTTATCGACAGAAGAATGTTCACTGACTCAAAAGCAAATACTTTTAGAAATTAATGCACTTTTCTCATAAGGCATCTAGTCAGGTCACTTCGAAATTCGAGGAATCGGCGGAGAAAACCCCTGTCAAGGTATAATAAAAAAAATTAGATTTGTTTGAAACAAAATAGTAAAAGAAAGAAGCTCTTTTAGTGAAATATTGATATTTAGATTACAATGATTCCTCAATCAATATTTCAGCTATAATAAGAAACATTGAACAGGAAACTGATTCGAAACTGTCCAAAACTCGAATTAGATAGTTTCTGTTTCTATTTGAGAATCTTTAAAAAAGATTCACTGGGATTCGTCACCAACATGCAGTCTAATTCATATCTAAGATGTTTTGAGTTGAATCAAATGAATAAACAACTTGAATTTGAATAATTTAAACTCAAACGCCTTGACTGAGAGTTTAATAACTTAGTCTAGACAAATCTTTGCCGCCTGAGCATTAAATAATACATGCATTTTTTATTATTCAACATTAGTATCTTTTTTCGATTATGAACCTACGAAAAAACATCCACCATCAATGATTCAATATATTTTAAGAAAATTCAACTTCAACAATATTCAACGATCATTTCACTGTATCCCAACAATACAATGCAACGCTATAACACAATTCCACCTGAGCCAAAATCATCAAAGTACAGAAACAACATCGCGTATTTCACCTGGCTGAAGGTGGTCATAAATAATTTTCATAGATTGTGCGAAAACGTAGCGCATTGATAAGCCATGTTGAGGAGAGACCGAGTCATACAAATGTGCATTAAATTATTATTGACCCGATCACACAAGCCTATCAATCACCGATTATATATTGTTATTATCGGGGAAGCCATATAGCAGAAGTGCGGTGACCGGTGAGCCATCCGCGGTTGGTTTGCATATAATGACGGTTGGGGTCAAATGGGGTCCGATAACAGGCTTCTATAGTCTATCCAAGCGAAGAAGACATTCTGGCAATATGGGAAAATGAAACCAGCTCAGTCAATATTAATTCAAAAATAATAAATTTGGTCTCAAATTGTAGAAAACATTCTAATCTAGAATTTGAGATCAAATTTATAATTTTTGAACCAATATTCACCGAGTTGGAGTCATTTTCCCATCTTGCCAGAATGTCTTCTTTGCTTGGACAGACCTTACCATGTACGGGACCAGGGTCTAAACAGCGTCGGTGAATCTAGAACACGGTTTACGTTGATCCCTGTTCAGCATTCAAACTGATAAAATCCATTGATTGCGGACAGCATGACTTTTCATGTAAAACTTCTCGTCGATGGCATGTTACACATTGAGTTTTACTTATCAATGGTGTATTATCTGAGTTAATGGTTGGTGGTGGGGTGATATATTTTCCAGGTATTTTTCTGACTTGATCCCTGCATAACCTTATTACTTGTGCGTTGGTGATGGGGAGGGATGAATGACCAACAGATTCAGGTGGGTTCAGTACCGCATTTCCCACTAGGCCCAGGCCTAGGGCGCAAAATTTTTAGTAACTAGCTATTCTAATACTCTTTGCTTTAACCTACATAAATTTTACTGAATTATTAATTATATGAAGTCCACCCAATCATTTTCAAGTTTTTTCCAAGTTTAAACTATTCAAAGATTTTTAAAGTATGAATTCAAACCAAATCTAAAAAATATTGAACAATAGTTTTCTAATAGATATCCAAGAACTATTTAGTAACATTGACACTTTATCAGTCGTTACACTTTATTAGTTGTTAGCCTTCCAAGTGATGAAAAGTATTCAATGAATTTGAACAAGCGAGGGTCATGCCAGGAAAAATATTTGTCTTGGACAAACATAATTATGAAACATTTGTTCAATGTATAAGATAAGATATTGTGTAACTATGATTTTTCAAACTAGACTGATAGATTGTCAGTGTTTTATTCAGTCAGGTTACGAGGTATTTTAAATTTTCAGACATGCATTTCCAAGAGATGAAATAAATGGAATGAATTCGGAAGGCGAAAAGTACGGATTTCTATTTCACGCGAGAGTGGGTCTACGATTTTTCAGGAAATTAAATTATGACAGCTGCAATAATGATCTGAGGAGTTGAATGCTCTTGTTTCTAGCCAACCTCAAGATTATTATTGAAATGATATACTGTATTCCACTTTTTTTTGCAGAATTCAGCAGCAGAATAATTCACATTATTATCACTACTAAATACATTTCTTCAAGTTCATTCTCTTCTTAGAGGTTTTTTGTTCTGATGAATCCATACTCCAATTGGATAAGTTTAACTCGTCAAGAAAAATCCAGGCCAAATACAATTTCAGGAAAAGCTCAGACGAAAAAAGGGTTTATAATTTATTAGATAAATCTGTAACAGGTCTATTTGGGAAGAAGTTAGCTCATGTACTTTGGATTTTTTCAATATTTCTTTTGGTTCTAACGTATCCCTTATCAAGCTCATGAATCTTAGAGAGCGTTTAATCTATATGTTCTTATCTGTTCTGATTGAAGGTCTCTTGATATATTTTCTGCTAGTATTCTCCAATCTCAAACAAACTGCAGTACAAGATAGCTCAACAGGCAAAACACAAAGACATAGAGCATCTTCCAAGATAAATGAGTTGCAACATATTTTCTTTATTTCCATAGGGAACGAACAACGTGCAAATATAAGCCGTTCAAGAGAAAGAGATCACAGAAACAACAGAATGATTTAATGCTATGTCGTACAAGTCAAAAAACATAGTAATCCCACATACAACAACATGGAGGAGTAAAAAATATGGGGAAAGCTGGTTTAGCGAGTAGTACTCGAAAAACGAAATACTGTCAAGAACCGAAAGTTTCTATACCACCAGCCTAGAGGCAACCCATTTCTATGTTATTCTCATTTCTTTCTATAGAGCAAGAAATCTTCTTTCTACTGTTGCGCTAAGGGAATACATGGGAAAATTACACCTGTTTTATTATTCCAAGTTCCTGTTACTCTAGAAGGAGAATTTTTCATTCGATGACGTTGGTAGATTGAGGTGGGATGGGTACTACTTCTATTATGGTAGAAATTGGAACTAGAAAGAATAGTCATGCTGTGGGAAATAAGGAAGACTAGGAACAGGTCTATATTTGAAAACCTATCAGAAAATGTTCGACGAATCGGGATTGGGTCGAAACAAATAATACAAAAAAAAACCGAATGGGATTGAACAAATGGGATTGAAAGAAAGATTCATATTTTAAATGATTTGATCACTAGATAAGAACTGAAATTGCATTGATACAGATTAATCAACATCTGATTTCAACAATTTAATCATCAAACAAATCCTCTTCTCAACAATTGAATTATTCAACCACAACACCTCAAATAAATCATTTCATGAAACACAGGCCAGCATCAAGATCTTAACCACCAAGATTCCATTCTTGGATATCCTTTAATCTGCTTATTCAGTTCTATATCCATTTAATTTGTTAATTTAACAATGATCCTCAGTAAATGCGCAAATAAACAATTTCCCAATTCAATTCCCAATTTGGATGAAATGCCAGAGGAAATGGTCTATAGAATGAAACACAAATAAAAATAGGGGAGTGATCTACAACCAACATCAACAGAAAAGTCTTATTTCCATCATTTCCACTTCCATTCCTAGCCCTAATCCTTGAGGTACTCATAACAAGGGACCCTATTCTCTTTCACAAATCCCATTCGTGATTTGATACGACAAGACACTAGCCCAAGCATGGTTGACCATGTTTTATTCAGAGTATTAGCGTGCATAGAAGAGCACCCCTATTAGATGACCCCTCTAATGACCTTGACTTTGGTGAAGAGCATTGAGGGGGTTGACCCACATTGACTCCCAATCACTCCCGCTTTCACCCTCTCTCTCTCTCTCTCTCTCTCTCTCTCTCTCTCTCCTTATTCATTTTCGACATTGGCTCAGCTGGAATAACATGGAACAAAATTAATAGTGAACGTTGAATATTGTCCTCATCCAAGTCTCGGTCAAGTAGTATTGAAGCCTACTCTATTGCCATTTTTAATACTAGTCGTTCATGGTATACAACGTCCTAGAATAGTTAATGTAATACGGTACTAAAAACCATTCATATTTTACTATAAAGATAAGTGCAAGACCTACAAGCTAACCATTATTAAAATTGTGAAAATCTTCAATAATCAGGTATTTCAATCTTAAATTTGCAATCTGTTGATCAAATACAATCATGATTGAATCAAATTGAGAACAAAACTCGCTGTCTAGCCTATAAAATATTATATCTTCATGATTATTGAAAACGTTTATTTGTTCAATTGAGCAATTCATTGATTTTTGTAATTATTATAAATGTTGGTTTCTTATTTTAAATCATCAAATAGTTTATTTTTCATAAAATTTCTTTTTTTAAGCGTTTGTAAGCTTTTCTAGTGTGGAGAGTATCCGCCTTTTTCCTGTTCAACAGGGCTACTAAAATTTTATGGAACATAATTTGAAAATGATTCTTAATGAAAAATTCATTACTGTACGGGAAATAAGAGCTCAGAATAAGGAACTTTCAAGCCTAAAAAAGTAGGACTCGAATTTCTCAACCGCAAAACCCATAAAAATTAGGAAGAACTAAGTGGAAAAGTTATTTAATTTGATAGTCATAAGATGTCCACTAATGCGCCCATGCTAACTAATGGGTAGCAGAGTGTTTTGAGTTCAAAAAATTTCCCACCACAGTGAATTGGTAAGCGTATGGAAATGAGTCGTTAGAGATCAACTATGCAGACATAACGCTCCTCTCGTTGGACATATTAAGAAAGATAACAGTTTGATGAACACATTACCAAGCGTGTTTAATGTCCGCAGCATCATGAGGGTAGCTCTGATCTAAGTTAAAGGATGCGGGCTAAAATGATGAATTACTTAGTTTAGTAGAATCATTAAGAGAAAATTTCACATGAGGAATTTGCGTAAAAAATATGAACATAATATAAGTTGTTTAGAACAAATATAGAAAAATTATTTATATTGCTGGTAAAATGTGTTGAATTGAAATGTCATTTCAAATTAAAAAGCACATTTTCAAGAGAAGTGTCTCTGTCTCACATTATATTTACTTTTGCATAAAAATTTCTATAAAATAATGAAATTTCATTTTCAATTTCTATTCATAAATAATTTGAATCCTAACTTACCTATGTCTAGCTACAATTGAAAATAAGGTACTGCAGTTTAGAGCGCTTGATTTAGTATGAATTTATCAGATATCAGAGGGTGTAGGCTGCACGTTATAAAGATTTGCCTTCAAAGAAAATTCTAGTTTTATTTGTTGTGAAATATTTAAATTTCAAATGAAGGTTTTATGAATGAGTTGAGTATATAACGACCGTAACATAACGACCAGAAATTATCAATATTAGTGTTAAAATCTAGATAAAGTATCTACATTTTGTAAGGTGTAAGGCATATCTCATCTCAAGAAACTTATAGCGACTATTTAAGTTGAAATCTCAGGTCAAACTGAGATAATAGCTTGAAATGTACAATGGATTTAAATTTTTGGAAGGAGAATCAAGACAATAGAGTTTGGCAATCCTGTTCCCGGTCTCTATTTCGAACAAAGTAAAATCTGAGTACAAGAGATGGCGAAATGATGAAACTGAAGATGAAATGCGCTTGAAAATACACGTATCAAGAGAGCAGCAGAATATTATTAAAGCACAAAAATCAGCAAACAAAAGACACGTTAATCACTCTCAGTGCTGAATTTAATACACAAAACCATTATGAAAAAGCCAAACTCGTATCATGAAGGAGCGTGAATACGATTCAAATTGATCTGAAATAAAAGTATAATGAGTAGGCCTATAGCTGGTGCCAACAATTAAGGCGGTTGGCGAATGTTGTCAATAATTCTCAGCTCAATCAGGACAGTCTGTTAGGCTGAGTGCGAGAGTAAATTGTTATGAAAGCGACCATTGCTATACTGACTGATTGGTTCAAGAATATAGCTCCAGTCAGAACACCCTGAAAAATCTGAGCATTAATATCCGTAATTCGCCAACCGTCTTAATTTTCGGCACCAGTTTTGTTTTGTTAAATTTATTAATGTTTTTTAGATTTGAAAAATTGAAAGATTGTTTTCTAAATATGTTTTAATGATACAGAAAAGATATCGGATCACAATATTTGAAAAAGTTCCAGTCTCATCAAATTTGGATTAAACCACAATTGAACCTTCTAACCTTCACTATTACATGGAAAATGCCAGAAAAGGATAAAAATCAATCAGAAGAAGCAACAAAATCCATAAAACCAATGAAGGCTGAAAGTACAAGGTGGCAAAAATACTGATAGTGATGTTTTTGACATCAAAGATACAATAGATTCAATCATAATAGCAATAATATCATATCAGGTTTAGTATAGTATTGGCAAATATCAAGTTTTGTTCTGATTCCATAAAAATTATACAATCAAAAAGAATTGGAGAGAAAAAAATAAATATTAAAAAGTGGGGTTCGAAAAGAATTGAACAAAAGTATTTAGTCAAGGTTTTTGTATTGTAAAGACTGCATACTTGCATACTAAATTAATCTGATTGCTTTCAAATAGAAGCGATATTCTAAGTTGAATTTTTGAAGTTCGAATGGAAAAATACTCTAAAGTGCAAAACCAAGCAATTACAAAAATTGGGTCTGTGGTTGTGGTTGAAAAAGTGACCGAAATTTGGTGGTGAATGCCATCCCCCTGATCCCCCCCCCCCCTACGCTTCACAACAACGCATGCGACTGTGGTCAAAATCGAATAAAGGAGCGGCAGCTACACGAAATAGAATTTCGTCGTCCCCTGCAATTCTCAAAAATTAAACGAGATTTTATCAACGCACCGGAAAATAGCACCATCATCATTATTCACTCTCACAGCCATGCTTGCCTTGCCGGAGCAATCTTCATAAGTTTGGTTACATGAAAGCTTTATATTTACAGTCTGACTTTGCGAATGAAAGAAAGAGAACTCTGGTTCATATTGTACTTTTTCACAAAAGTGAAGTAAACTACAGAGAAGTTGTAGTAAGAACAGAATAGATATTAGAAAAGAGAACATTAATACTGTATTTACATTTTTATTTGGATTGTGAGATTTGATTTTATTAAAAATTATACAACAATAATTTAAAAATTGATAATGGGAAAGAAAGATAAATTTTGTAAAATAATTCGATTTTGAAAATATTAATTATGCATTGTATTAATTTGAAAACATTTTTCATGAAAAACTAGAAATTAAAATTTCAATTGAGTTGAAAGATAAATCTCACAAATGATTGCTGGAGCAATGGACGCTATAATTTTCGGATAAAATAATTCAAATCCGCAATTCGAACATTAATTTAATTAGAGCTAGAATTAATTTTAATCGTAACTTATTTTTTTAATTATTGTAATTTATTATCAAACGAAGTGAAATTGGAATACTCTAAGTTATCAACAAAAGTAAAAATTATAGAAAAATAAACAGTTCATAAAAATGAGATATTATTCCAGTTCTTGAATTTCTTTTCTATGGTTTCAAACTGATTGCATAAATCAATGAGCCTTGAATGAAACAGAAGCTACCTCTATTCCTGTTGCTATTATTGATGTGAACTGATTGGAAAACTGAGTTTTGGATTGATTCAAACTGGACTGATTGGAAATTGGCTTCATTCAAATAATAATTGAATAACTGACCTGATCAATACTAATATTTGTCAAGTCAAAATGTATTCAAAACAAAATTTTTCAACTCAAATATAACTTTATAACATTATGAAAAATGAGGTCGGCTGGTGAAACTTTCTTCTACAATCACTTTTCATTTATCTTTACTTCTCGTCTCAATATTACAAGGAAAATTAATCTAGTTATAGTCTATATAGATTATGGCCCAACTATTGTTATGAACTACCAGTACCACTATGAGATAAAGACCGGTCATAGCTTTATACTGTGATCCTAACCAAAATCATACTCAATCCAATTTAATTCTGAGAATCACAAATAATTCAATTTCATGAAACATAGGAGAAACTAAAGCCATTTCCTCCATATGAAGGTACAAATTAATTGTGTGTTGGGGCAGCAATTGAAATTTCAACGTTGCCAAGGGACTCGCAAGCCGATAATAATTCTTGGCCGAATAGAATGGGCAAATCTCAGCACTTTCTTATGAATGAATGCTAGCAACATTAATCAGGAGCTGAGGAGAGAGATGGAGAAGGAAGATCTGTGGCAGAAACAGGAGTAAAGCAGACGGAGAAGGAGGAGTGAGAGACCAAGGTTGGCTAGAGCCGATCCATTTCGGATTTCGGGTGGCATCAAATTATGAGGTAGCATCCCCTTGACCCCTTCCCACCCTTCAAGACCTCTTACCCTATCTTCACTTGAGCTGGAAACACTTCAAGAAACTATACTATACCAGCAGGCAAGGCCCACTCCTCCTACCATATATCTTCACTATTGATCTCAAACACATTTCCCCTCGAATATTTCTTCCAGAAATCTTTGCCATAATCTAATATCTACCAAAACCTGCATTATTGGAATATTCTTGGCAATGAATAAATTAAAGATTTCACTGATATAAAGTGAATAATATTCAGGAATCAGGTGCTGTGTTTCCAATAAATATGGAAGATGAATGTGTCTTGGAATGTGATGCAATAAATTTATTGCATTATGAGTTTCATAAGTACAAAGATTAAAGAGGCATTTAGAAAGTAAATTAGTATTTTAGGATTTTGCTCAGTATCAGCAAAGCTTCCTTATATATTAAAGGAAGCTATGCTGTAATGGTATATTCTGTCTACGCAAAGAAGACCCTCTGGCACGATGGGAAAATGACTCTAGCTCGGTCAATATTGGTTCAAAAGTTATCAATATAATCTCAAATTGTACGAAAAAATTTAATCTACTAATAGGACCACATTTATAATTCTTCAACAAATATTGACCAAACTTAAGTTATTTTTCCATCTTGCCAGAGGGTCTTCTTTGCTTGGACAGATTATACAAGTCAAAGCGATTTTTTCAATGAGGCTATCTAACTCATGTTTGCTTTTTGTATTTTTCTGGAAACGTAATATTAATAAATGAATGAAAAGTAATAGTATAAAACTGATAGTACAAAAATCAATTTAATAAAACAGACTTAAGATTCACTTTTATTAACTAAATATAAACATCAGACACGGAATCGATAGACATGAATCCGGTATGGTCTAGTGGCTAGGATATCTGGCTCTCACCCAGAAGGCCCGGGTTCGATTCCCGGTACCGGAATATCTTTTTGAACAATTTTATCATTTCTATATAATAGTCAGTGAGACATTCATGATTTATACTTTTACTATACTTATCAGATAGATGTATTACTACTGTATTGATCACAATTTTATTAGAAAAATGGCCCGTTTAAATACAGAATTCAATATGAATAAAACTATCTATTTTCTTGTTAATGTGACAGAGATGATAATACAGTACTATACTCTTAAATTTTTGTTCGCCATTACCAAATTAGAATTTTAAATTTCATTGCAGCCTCAGAGAATGTAGAGAATAAACCAGGAAACTACAAAAACTGGCCACTAGAATAAAATCAATGTGAAATTCTTTTTTCCATAATTGAATCACTAATTTATTCAAAGGACAGACATCCTGTTCTGGCACTGGGTCTTTTCAATCGATTTTCAACCTATTCTGCACTAAAACCGTCTACGATGAATTATTTAAGAGTTCTTGCTTCGAGTCACGGACATTAGAATCTGGGGCCTATAAGTTCAATACAATTCCAATGGGAATAATTCCTTCAATGACAGAGTGCATTTGGGTCGATTGTTTTCGAGCTGTTTGTGCAGTCGCATAATGAAAACTTCCAATTAAGGACAATTTAATTTAACAATATTAGAGTGAGAGCTTTGAAAACACTTGGATTACATTTCAATTTATAAATATTTAAAACACGGGTACTAGAATTCTAGATTCTAGTATCCGTCATTTAAAACATCCTTGCAAAAATTTCTTGTAGAATAACCCTCAGAGCAGATAATATACTGGAGGCCTATACTGACAATTTACTAAAATACTAAAATATATACTATACTATATATAAATATATTACTATACTAAAATTTTTCAATTTTTACATCAAATAATACAGTAACGTAATCAATAAGCTTGGAGTGAATTTAATTTTAAAATAATAATATATGATGGTTAGTATTTAATAAATTCATTAATGAAATCATGTCAGGCTTTAGGAAGTTTATGAAGAAAATTGTAATAAATTTCAATCATTGAATAAATTTAGCTCTTATTCATTGACGTCATAAGTCATATGTAATTCAATTATTTCATTATCCAACCATTAGGTTGATGTGCTTATCTGCGGAAATTATTATCTGGAACGCTGGTGAAAATGATTAGAATTAGAAGAGAGCATATTACGTGGAAAGTTAATTGGGGAAAGAGACGCTCAATAATAGATAAGTGGTCGGGATGTTGAGGGGGATAGGGGTGTCAAAAAGGGATAAAAAGAGGTGGTGACCCGAGAAAAACTACTTAGCGCAAGGCACTGGAAATTAGTTCTGAAAAAGGAGAGAAGTCTGAATCATGGGTCATAATTCAAGTGCTGCTACTTCGTCACTTTCATTCTCCATTCTCTGGTGATCCATGATTTTGAAGATAGATACATAATTTGAATGAAGTCATGATTTTCAAGCTTGTTTTGTTTGAAACCATCCTAACATTTCCTAACTCAACTTTTCAGTGCTTTATTTTGTAGTTTTCAATAATTTTCACAAGTGGGGTTAAAATTCCACTTAAATTCGCGTGTTTTTCCTACGCATGTAGAAAAAAAACTCGTTTCAAAATAATTAACAAGGCCAATATATTTGATACGTAAAATTATTAGGATTGATTGTATGGTCTCTTCAATTAGCCGCTACGCCCAACCGCCTCTGAAGAGTATGGCTTCTGTGACAGTTGGACGATTTGCGCGACATCAGAGAGAGAGAGAGAGAGAGAGAGAGAGAGAGAGAGAGAGAGAGAGAGAGAGAGAGAGAGGGATAGAGACGAAAATGATGAATTGATTGAGTATCTATTCAGGAATCGAATTGAAAAGAATAATTGGGCCAAACCTATTATCGGCCGGGCGAAAATCCATCACAAATCGGCCTCGACTCCTACTCTGCTTCATGTTCATTAATTAATATCACTCTGTTCACCAAACCAAACATTGATTGCGACTGCATTATTCTAATTAGAGGAAAATATGTAATGAAAATGATCGAAGAAGTGGCCTTATTTGAAATAGGATTGAAAAACATAAATATGAATGGATTCAGGTAGAGATCATCACTCTATTTTGAGTACTGCATTCTTGTATTCCAACACAGCTCAGTAATTTTTTACGTCAACTCATTGATAACAGTCCAATCAATAGAAATCAAAGATTTGGCAAGAAATATTGAATTGAACGGTGAGTGAAGTTCAATTCAAACTTCTGAAAAAATAGGAATGAATGAGTAGAGATTTTCACTTTCTTCGACGTTAAAGTTACAACTGCACTCCAATATCTTGTAGATGTCTCATAAGGCTTGAATTCAATAGATAATTTCTGAAATATTTTCTGAAGATATTTCGTGATACTTGAACCATAGACTAAGGTAACTCAATCTATTCTTGAACGTGAAAGAAACACTTTTAATAGTAATTTTCAGAATGAATGAATGTAATGCAATAGTAATGCAAGAATGAATGAATAAAAACTAAAAAGGAAATTAATTATAATGAAGATTGGCATTTCAACAGCGTAACATAATAATTGGAATTTATTTGGAAGAAAATTAATTTCTACTTCTAAATTTTAATTTTCAACTACATTTTCATATAGTATTGTTGGGAATAGTTGAACAACAAAGTTAAAAAGTCGGGTTTAGATTGTTCTAGAATCTAGACTCTTCAGTCTAGAAGGAAGGTTACTCTCTTGTCTCATGATGTTCTGTGGGTCACTCAATTGAGTTTCGTGGTGCGATGACTCTAGCCGTATATCATTCACTTATTATAATGTGTGTTTTAGCTGCAGTAAGATGGGGCTGAGTGATTCTAGATTGTAATAAACATGCACTGTTTCACCCAGCCTGCTTTATGACCATTAAACTTGGTTAAAGAAGAGCGTGGAAACGCAGTTTAGCCACTTGAAAGATTGACCTCTACCAATCAACTGGGAAAATGTAAACTGATCTTAGACACTAAAATGCTATTAGCTGATTGTCGAAATTGTATTGTCCAATTTGATGTGCTGAGAAAGGAGGATATTGTAAAAATAGATAAAAATACAGAAATTGCAGTCAAATTTGTTTAATACATGGAAACGTGGGCAATGAGTCTGAACAGTTCTAAATCAATATGATAATTCAATAAAGTGGAATATTAGCTGATCATTTGAAATAAAAACTTATATGAACTTCACTGGCGGCTTGTACCCACTAAATAGGTGAAGTGCCTGTATCTTTTACTGAACAGCACTTCACCTGTTTCGTGGGCACGAGCCGCCAGTTCAATGAACTTCAAATGAAACACGTAGAATGAGATCATGGAATGAATTTTACATTAAAGAATGAGGGATGATAATCAGAATGAATGATTGGATTTGGATGATGCAATAAAGGAATAAAGCATGAAAATAACCGATAAAAATATGGAACCGGTTGAAGGACACGCCTACAAGCACATATCAATCAAGCTCCGCCCACTGATTCCTCATTGGTCAACAACGTATTTCTGGAATTTGTCGATAGGTTGCAGTAGATACTGGGTGATGTCGATGTACTCATTTTTGCTCATTGGTTTAAAAAAATATATATAATTGAATATCAAAGGAAGAGGTAAACTACCAGATACAATTCATGAAATGTATGATATTGATAGTGCACGAATTTTTCAAGTAAAAAAGGTGATAATTAGGTATTGGAGGAATCAATTCCAACAAATGAATTTTGGGAAGTGGACAAAAACAATAAATTTGATTGAAAGAATAATATGGTACTGAAAGAATAAGTATGGAAACGGAAGCATACTATAAATACTTGAACAGCATAAATTGATAAATGAACTAAAAAATATTGATATGGTAGTGGTTGTATGGGGGAGATAAGTTAAAGAAAAATACACAAAGAAGTGCGTGACACTAAGAAAAAAATATCAGATTCTTTATGATTTATCTTAAATGCATGGATTGTTATCAGGGTAAACAAAATATGCATGTGACTTTCGTTACGGGGGGGGGGGGGTTGCTACCCATCAGGGTATGTTTCACTCGCATTGGTCACATTCTAGTCATTCATGCGAAAACAGTCCATAATGTTTGTGACTTAACATCATAATCGCCTAACAACCGCTTTCAGTGAGCCACTAGAGTACCGGACACACCAAAAGTTATCAAGGTAATGTAAAGAGCTGCATGCATGGTGAGAAATTAATACAGAATAAGAAATAGGATGCAAGATGAGAAATTAACTCTCAAGAAATAGGAATGATCAAGTTTGGACAGTTTCGAATGTTTCCAACGAGAACATCATGAAAATCACTAAGGTCATTTGGCTTGATTGTCCTACTCCAAAATTCAACTTGGGCCCAATTTCGCACACATTCATTCAAACTAAGCCCAACAAGACTAAAAATATTTAACCCAATCTAAACTATAGCTTTGAACCATGTTTGAAAGAATATTATGCATACGGATTCAAGTTGAATTATTCAGAATAGCTAGTCTACTTGCAATTACATAAAACTTTAAACAATATTGCAATTCATGAATATTTTACTCATTTGTACTTTTCATAGAAAACATCAACTTCCTAGGCCGAATAAGAGATTGAGTATAGAAGCATAGGGTAGCTAGATGAATACTAGAGTAACACAATTCTAATACTCTTTGATAGAAGAGAAGAAAATTAACCTGATAGTGTATCACATCACACAAACGAGTGAAAAGACACTCTCGGCGAAACTGATCGTATAACGGTGCGGACACGGTCGACCGCTGGAAATAATTGTCGTTCACAAAGCACACTAACAAATCGGATCACAGTCGTTTTCGAATCGGAGGCGGTTAGTCGAAGGCGGGCAGGCGGAAGTCACGAGCCGGGAGGCGGCGGCAGAGACACAGGCCGGCCGGTGACTACAGTTGACGCGGGCCAATGTTCGACTGAGCGAGTCAAGCCGAGCGCAGCGCCCCTTCAAAACCCAAACAATTCCCGCGCTCCAACTACTGACTGTGCGCGCGTTCTTCTCCCCAGCACTCTCTCACATTCCCCTACACTATACTGCTGTTATAATTTAGTTACATCTATTCATTCAACCAAATTAGTACTAATGAGTACTAAGGACGCGCCTAAAGGACGAATAGCGTCGCATAGGATGAAAAAAGTGAATAGTCCGATTGGTTTATAGTCTCACTCTCTCTCGTCCTAGAGATATTACAGAATTGTCTTCTCTTTCTATTGTTGGTAAAAATTACTAATAGAAGTGATGATACTTTAGTGAATAGAACATTTAGAGTACTTTTAAAATTCAACTTCTTTGGCATAGTACATCATCCTTTCAGACTATTGCTATCAATGTATTTAATGAAAATTACATTCACAGTCCCCTTATTGATATTTTTCTATTTCAACACATGTTTCATGCTCTTGAGAGCCATTTTCAAGTGTAACTAGGGAAGCGCATGCGGAGGCAGCCGCAAATTGAGCGGAGCGAGCTTTCTTTTTGTGCAAAAGTTTTTGAAGCGTAGACTCGAAAATTTGATCCCGGTATTTTAAGCCTAGCTAAGCCTAGCTGATGGTGAAAGTGGCTCATTCTATTACCATGTAATGTTATGAAATGAAAATATAAAATAGGAGCAACAACCTTTAAGTGAATGTTTTCTCAAGTGAGTGTGTATTTTGATAGAATAAGGCAAGATGAGAAAATGACTCCAGCTTGGTCAATATTGGTTTAAAAAAATATTGATTGGGCTCAAATTGAAGGTCAGAATGTTTCCTACGATTGAGACAAAATCAATAATTTTCAAACAATATTGACCGAGCTGGAGTCATTTTCTCTATGAGCGGTTCAACTTTGTAAATACAGCATTTGACGTACCTTTTTTGGTCTCAAATGTGCTCTGATTGTTTAAAATAATTATTCAGTAACAAATTATAAAGGAAAATCGATATAAACTTGAAAAATCGCGAAAAAAGAAGCCTATTGGATGAAATTTGGGCAAATTTTTTGTGTATTTCCACAACAAGCTTCCATTGTTTGTTAGCATGTTGAGAAATATTGGATAAATGCAAATAAATAAATAATTTTATTAATAAAGACATCAGGTAAAAAACCCATTTTGCCTCCTTCACAAAGTACAATATAGTTATTTGTGTATCAGTACGCAAAGAGTAATTTTGCTGCATCAAGAGAAACACTTACGCACGAGCCGCAGGCCGTATTACGTTTTCCAATCTACCATATTGAATGTGAAAGGTTGAAATTAAAATTAAAATAGTCATATCTCAGTTATTTATCATTGAATCCTGACAAATCAGGCACCATTTTATCCAGAACTAGCCGGCAGGCTCGCTTCGCTCGCCTTCTACGCCTAGCGAGGGGGCTCCGCCCCCTGGACCCCCGACAGTATAGGCAGTGAAAGTGAGACAAACAGGCTCGCTTCGCTCGCCTGCAAAACCTCTGTCAGTGTCAACTGAGACAAACAGGCTAGCTTTGCTCGCCTGCAAATTCCGTTCAGAAGGGATTAGAAATTTATTGAACACAGCATTTCTAGACCTAATTTGGACCTGTTTACTTAATTTCAACATTTTCTGCCAATTTGTTCTCGAAAAACCTAAGAAAAACTCCGAAAATTCTGAAAAATAGTAAAACGCTAATATGAAGAGTAACCTTTGGAAAGTATATTGGACATAGTTTAAAACTTAATTCAATATCTTCCAAATTAGTTCATCTATAATCTTGCTGAACCTTTGAACTTACAATTTGGATTTGTCATATCAAGGTGGAAGATATGCAACTCGCAATACATCTACAATTTTTAAAAACTTATTGCTTGCTTAATCTTGAACGGATTTCAAAAATATTCTAACACAACATTTCTAGACCTCATTTGAACCTGCCCACCAAATATCAACATTTTTTACCGATTTTTTTAAATTTTCAATTTAATTTTTAACTTCTAACTTTTAACTTTGAATTTTGAATTTTGAATTTTGAATTTTGAATTTGTAATTTGTAATTTGTAATTTGTAATTTGTAATTTGTAATTTTGAATTTTGAATTTTGAATTTTGAATTTTGAATTTTGAATTTTGAATTTTGAATTTTGAATTTTGAATTTTTAATTTTCAATTTATAATTCTTAATTTAATTTTCTCTTAACCAAACAAATCTTAAAAGGTCGTCCTATTTCTTTTATTTCTATGTAAAATAATATTGGAAGTTGTTCTAAGTTGAAAATAATCGGCAAAAAAATGTTCTGCTCTGGTTTCGAACCCCCCCTGATTGGTAAGCAGTGAAATACTAGTCCACGTCGCTAACCACTGGGCTATGAGGGTTCGATAGGGAGTCGATTCTGTCAGTGATACCAACACGATTTCAAGAGCATAATAGACATTTCTGACCAGGAACGTTTCTCAAAACTGATGTTAGGTTGCAATCCTGCAGTGCAGAGAGCATGAATATAGCATGAATAATGTGTATAGTAATAGTGTGTAAGCAATCCTTATTTCCTTTTTTCGTCCTTAATATGCAAATTTTCAAAATGCTGTATAGCCTATAACCTGGTCGTCCATGTCTACTATAACCATGGCAAGTTTGAATTTAATCGGTCGAGCGGTTCCGGAGTAGTTATACAAAGAGTGACTTTCCTAATCCATTAGAGCTTTGCTTCGCTCCGCTCAATAAAAAATGACCAAGAAAGGTACTGTAATTGCAATTTTTATCTACTTATATACATAATCCTAGTACAAAAGAGTACTTTTTATGAGTACCAGTTACAACGACCAGTTTTTTTCAAGCAAGCAGGCTACCATTAACATAATAGGGACGAAAACATCTAAAATGTCTTCAAACATCTAACTAAACATATCAATAATTTAGAGATTATTATAAAACTAATGTGTGAAAAACAATTTTCATAATGATGAGGCACTCAGAAGATTGAAGAGATTGGAGGTATGGAAGAATTGGCTCAAGAAATTTAGCCGACCGTTTATCCTACTTTATGGTGGGTAGGCCCAGTAGGCATGAAATTTATTTGAATCAAGTTATGGAATCCTACAAAATTTGCTATAAATATCAATTATTTCCATTAGACCTAATTATTTTATGGATCCACATTCTAATGCGGTTGACAAGGTCTCCAGAGTGGTATGGAGGAACAATGGAAGGAATAAATTGACTGATGCCTTGTAGTCACACGCAAAGGTTGGGGATGGGGGTGATTCTACAAGGAAGGTAACGTATGACTTATGGAAGGAGTCGCTCATGCCATACCACGGAATGTTCCTTCGTTCAGTCAGGAAAGAAAAATTGCCACTCGCACGAACCAGAGAAGAAAACGGAAGCCAAGAACGTCAAGGGAATGTTCCTTTTACAATAATGAACTGGAAACGAGCTTCATTCTGAAACTGAACTAAACGTTCGCTTGCCCGTTTGTCGCGTTTCCTAATGAAGATTGAGCGACCCCATTATATTATTACGCCGAGCGAAAAAAACTTGATAATTAGCATGTTAAACAATTCAGTTTCTCTCTCTTGTCGTTTCTACTATTTAACGCTTCCTCTAATTTATTCCGCAAGCGTTTTCAACTGTATTTCATATTCGTCTTCTGTTTTAATACAAGTAACAGTCGAGACAAAGGTAAAAACTATTGAAAGGTTTCAAAAAAAATTGCATTATGTAGTCTACATTTAAATTCTTGGTAGAGCAGTTGAAGTAGTCAAGCACTACTACTGTACTCGTTCACAGAAACAAAGCATGAATGAATGAAAATTCTATTTGCATTTTCAAACAAAAGTTAATTAATAGCAATTTTTTTGCACAAATGTCAAGTGGCAATGACTTAAATTAATCCACAAACTGAGAGATTTGATAAAAATTTATGACTTGATAAATTCTATTCAAAATTAGAACGACTATCTTTTTTAATGGCGTGAAATAATTCAAATTGAATGAATCATAATAATTGGATAAATTGAACAATTTTATTTAATTGGTTGGAAGGAATGATGGTCCTGTATTTCGAAAATCCCCGAAACGTAATGAGTATTTAATGATAATTGATGTAAAACTGTATTGTGTAACTCTTAATAAAGTTTCTGATTGGATTATTATTCCTGGTCTAGTGCAGGATTTAGAAATAGTTGTAAATTTTACAATTAGCAAATCCTTACACTAGAAACTCGTAAAGACTTCTCGCAATTAATCGAACTATTAAATACCAAATGAATAACAGTGAATTGAAACTCTACAAGATTTGAATCAATTACAAATTAAGATCGCTTTTAATTGTGACGCAATTTTTTGTGTTTCAATTAGACTAGTTCTTGTAAGACTTTCTTTCTATTATACCTAACTATTTAATGGATCCATTATTCTAGAAACACGATGCAGAAAAAATACTGGGTTGTAGCATATTTTTTAACTGGCAAATTTTTACCCTGTATGGTCAACAAGTTTGATAAGATATACTAATATTATTAGTAGATAAGGTATTCTAAGTTTTGTAAACATATAATGTTCTAAATTTATATAACATATAATGTAGCTAATAATACTGTACATCTAAAATTGGACCAAGTTAGTCTTTCCAATAACAGAAAATAGCTGTCATCCTCATTGTTAATTAGTAGAGTCAAAGTACTTCATTGGTTTGGCTCAATAAAAAACAGGAGTTGAATTTCATGGCCCCAGCAAACCAATTTCAAAAAGCTATAGAAATAATACAGGTACCTGATTATTTCTTGAAAAGAAATTCTTTGAACCTGATTGAAAGCAGTGATCAGCAAATTCAATTCCGGTGATAATTTAAAAATATTCAATCCTCCAATTCCATAACAGAAGATACCCTATAGAATGAATTTACTCTCCAAAATGAAATATTAATTTGAATGTATAATTCATTTTCGCTCAGATCCATAATTTTCATTCCATCTAGTATTGATTACTACCCTAATTTATTATCAATATTCAATTAATTAAAGATGAAATAATTTATCATTATTCATAAATTAATTCTATTTATTGCTTCAAACATCAAAATAAAATGGTCGGTTGAAAATGTTTTGAGGGTATTCTTATTTTTAAATAATGGAGTACCTGAAAAACAAAGTTTTTTTCAATAGGATGCGAATCTTCCAAACGATCTTTAGTTCATCACCTTCCCTTCCTATGATGTGAGCTATAAGTTAATATTTTAGCTATTACTGTAACATAAAACATTAACCCAATAAATTCATCAACGTTGTTGTAAGGCAGACAATTTATTAGGTACTTCAGCTAGATTGAAATTGAAACTAATAACACTTAATAACTACATCCTCTCTCCAGATTGATTGTCTTAGAATGTTGTTTGCTATTCTATTGCTATAATTTATCAAGAACGGCAATTCAACAGCAACGGAGTGGTGAGTACTGTAATGAGATATGTCAGTCCGTCAGTAAGCAGTTCAGTAATTCTCTACTAGAGCGCAGTAGCTTCTAGTATCCAATTTAGAGTAGAATAGAAAGCAAGTTTGTTTATTAGATTACTAATAGACTTTAGTGAGTGGCTCCCTATTTTTATTTATTCAGTGACTTTTTCATTAGTAGACTTTGAAGAGAATAGTTGAGGTATTTATAGAATAGGTACCGTACAGTGTTAGTCAGTTTCAATAACATCTATCTCATAAAAACTGCTTTTCCTTTTTTGTGATAGTTAAAATTTCAACTACTTCATTCTCGAACTTGGTATATCAATAAACCACATGTATATAGAAGATTGCTTATTATTAAACCATTTTATAAATTAAAGTTTAAAGTATTATCAAACCAAGCAGTGAGATAATTTATACAGCAGTTGTGATGAAAATAAGTAAGGTCAGGATTAACTGAAGATTTAGTTAGACTTTACTGTCTGGCACTGGCAGTATTTGAATGAAATAATTTTCAATGAACTTAATTATTGAAACTGTCCAATATTTGATGTAGCCTACATTCTAGAAAACTACATTAGAAATTCATTTCTAATTTATTCTCCAAACTTTAAAGAAGAATTTTTCTTCATAATTTCTCAATTAATGTTCTTGGAATTTAACATTTTCTTACCAGGTTACCAGAAACACTTTTGATTGAGCCCCTGTCAAGAGTTTCTGGTGATGATTAAGTTCACCCAAAATCAGGAATATGTTTACTTTGAAATATGAATTACACTCTTGAAGAAGGCTTTCATGAAATAATAACTTCTCCAATATAATTATAAGGACTTCTAAATGCACAAATAATTTTTATTCATTACTATTAAGTTTGGTTATCACAATTTTATAAGTGCTTCTTTCAAGTGAATATTGATTTTTTTCATTAACTGATACTTCACACTCAGTCATTCCTAGAAATTACATTCATAACCATAAAGAACTGTGTTACTATCATCTATTCTATATTATTTGATAATGCTGGTCTTGATTTTTAATATACTCCAAGCCACTCCTCAACACCTTCCAAGACTTGAGAAATAAAGCGGTTTGTTCAAAATTCAAGCCTAGCCTACAGATTATGACTGAAACCTATACAAAGCGTATACAATTTACATACAGTAGGCTCGTCAATGCGTACCAGGTAGGCATCTATTGTAAATTTAAACTATACGCAGAGTTCACTTCTCAGTATGATCAAAACGTTCCAACAAGAACCCACAACAAAAGAGGATGACTTTCTGAATATTCAATTCGATGGAGAGGACTACAACATTATAACTGTCGATCTGTCATTGTAACACACACTGCGGACACGTGTAAACATGCGTATAAACCATGCATAATGATGAGGTGGACACAAACTACAGTAGACTACTGGAGCTAGATAGCATGCAACTACTTTTACTTCTAGTAGCCTTTTACTACTGTGGAAGTTGGCTGGTCAAATTATACTAATATAGCCTTCAAAGAGATGTAAAGCCATCTCTACTTTGAATAAATGTCCAAATTTATTTATAAATAAAATATTTTGAATAAATTTATCAACACTTATTAGCTCTATGGCTGATCAAATTATACTACTGTACTATCTAGTCTTCATAGAGATGTAAGGCCATCTCTGCTTTGAATAAATTTCCGAATTTATTTATAAATAATATAAATGAAATATTTTAAATAAATTCATCAACACTCTTATTAACAATAATTCTCAACAATAATTTATTTAAAATTATCAACAATCTTATCTTCAATTATTCAATTCAATCTTATAAGATATTACTGAGTCGATTCCATTCACTAGAATGCTTGAAATGAAATGAAATTTTTTTTTTGCTGAGGAAAATATTCTTCATTAATACTTCAAGATTCCTTGATGTTTTCCAATATTTATTCATTTATTTGAGCGAATACAATATGACCTACTTATTAGATAAAAACGGAAACAATCATGACATAAACGATTTTTTCAAATTTTGTTGAAATGGAAAATAAATGTTCACAAATTATTATTCTCACTACTCAAAAATTTTCACCCTCGAAGAATGATCACTATTATTTATGAAGTTAGAATTTTCAAGATCATAATATTCAAATGTCAATGCTATTATAATAACGCCTATTACTGAATGTATACGTATACTACATCCCAATCCCAATCTCATCAGTTCGAATTTTAATGAAATCAATGTGGAGTTATAGGCGAATCAAATCATGTTTTGTCACTATGAGTAGAAATAAGGAAACATGAAAATTGACTAAAAGGAAAGGTTCTACAACTACAACAACATTCAATCTACGAATTAAAAAAGGAAAATACTAGCAATAACCACTATTTATACAAATGACTCGATGAAATAAATACAAATCTTCTGTATCGAATTTTGGAATATTATCAAAAGTTCTAAAAGTTCATGGAGGCTTGAGGAGACTTCAAAAGTTCAAGTGTAGTGAATAATTCAGTAATGTATTTTAATTTTTGAGCATAAAATAAATTATATATTATAAATGGAATTGAAAATTAACAACCATTCACACATATTGCTTGATTTTATTTAGTGATATAGTTTTGAAGGAAAAGATTAAGACAGAAAATACGATGGTTGAGGCGTGAAAGTGAGATGAGCAAACCCACGTGTATAAAGCACACAGGTTATGCGATACTTTTGGGAAATCGAAGGCCGGCCACTTTTTCATGAAGGGTACACAAGCATCCAACCCCTTTCAACGCGGAAGTGGTGGGCTGCCACTTACACTGCTGCTGTGTGCTATGCTCGGTTCCCTTACTAGAAGCTTATTTCCATTACGATAAAGTTGTGCGCGGTCAATGACCTATCTTGGGAATAACATCCTGTTATTGGCGCGAGATCATCTGGTATAGTTACAGGACCTGTGAAAACCATCTTCTGTTACTGAGTGGCCACCCTTTCACAGGATCACTTATCCAAAGATATACAATAATATACTGGATACTTCTCCCCTCCCTCTATAAATACACATGTTATTAAATTCCCCCTCAATCCTTAATTGCATTCCAAAGTGGCTTTTAACGAAACAAATTAGTCATACAGCATCTATATTGTTAATGGACCACGACTTTTATGACCGGCTACACTTCGAATCCGTTTCAATTTTCATCATCTGTTGATTTTATGATCAGCAATTGATTTATAGCCGACGTTAATCCGTGGGAATTGAATAACTGACGCAACGCAACTGCCCAAATGTCTGTGTTGATTTTTATTGAGCATAACTGTTAAACGTGGTTGCGCATTTCTGAGAATTATCTTTGACTTTAAATGCACTATAGGTGATTAATAAAACATAGTTCGTGGACCAGCCAAACTTGAAACACTTCACAAACCGTGTGTATAAGATACAGTCGATTGGTACATTATACTTAGGTGATGGTTCAATTTGAAAAGATTACCCCTGTTATCTGAAGGGGAATTAATCATTATACTCGGGAATTATCTGAAGCGGTATACTTTATAAAGTTCTACAGTTACAACGAATTAAATGTGAAAATTCATTCAATGGATTTCTTTTTACATTTTAATTTGAATAATTAATTAAAATGATACGTTTCAACAAGATAGAATACAATATTGTGCGTATAAAATGTTTAAATTTAAAAAAGAACTGAAGAAATAATTTAATTACGTTATTACTTTTTATTTATTCCTATAAGATGAGGTGAGAATAAAAGCTCAGAAATAACTAGCAGTCTTCTGTACTTCTAAGGCAATATAAAAATGTTATTTTATTGAAACACTTCACCTCACTTACACCAACCCCATCAACAAATTTGCCTTCATAGGTTCTGAGTTCAATAGTGAAATCCTAAAAGATGATGATAGGATATCGTGCTAGGGGGCAGATCTTGAAAATTAGCATTTAATGGCAATATCACCACCACTAAAATACAGTCTAGACTTAAAGAAATTATAATGTCAACATTCTATTGATTTTCAGCAAGTGGGCCTAATTCATATAAAAATTATTCTTTGCTTTAAACCATAAAATGAACTACTGAAAATGGAATATTTCAATTATGAAATCATTGACGAATCTCAATGTGATTAATTCATCAAACAGTCCTATGATTGTGTTGAATCCTGAAAAGGTAAAATCAAGCTTTTTCAATGTTTTGCTTCTATCTATAAGTAGCAACAATGCAATACTGTACAAATTTCTACATCCTACGAGTAACAAGACATAGAAGTAGATAATCTTAAAACAACTTACAAGTTACAGGACAATAATGATGTGTTTTTTACCTGGAATAGAAAATTGTGTTATTCATTTCATTTGAAATCACAATATAGAATAAAAATTATTGGCATTGATTAAAATTCTGATTGTTTAAACAATATATTTGAAAAATGAAAATAAATCGATAACTTCACTTGTCTAGTAGAAAAACATATATTAATTCATTGATAATACCTTCCTTAGAACATAACTTACATAATACAATTATACAATAGCCTACTCATACAGATATTACTCATACTTTACTCCATCATACTTATGAATATTTTAGATGTAATATTTCATTTGTAACCTTCACAGAGGGAACAATAAATTAATAAAAATTTAATATAAATTAAATTATTTAGCAAAACATGGCGATTCTAATTAATAATTAATAATAACAATTATTAACGATATTGAACAGCCTCATTTTGAAAAATTATATTGCATGAAAAAATATAAATATTGGAGAATATTTTTTGTGAAAAATAAAAATGATTAAAGCAGTCGAACTGTGTTTTGATATGCATTCAATAAGATGCCACTCCAAGATTAATTTTAAACAAGAAGAGGAACACTTAATCTGATTCGATTTGATAATTCGAAGACCATAGGGTCATTTATCCTTGTCAAGTGATAAATCTTCCCTCTCAATCTGTTATCAGTGCTTCCTTATTATGATTGTGAAGATGAAAACTGATAACAGATTCTCTCAAATAGACATTTCGTTTTGAAGTAATTCCATGAAAATACCAATCCCAAACCACCAAGTCATACAAAACTTAACGGTCATTAACGCTACTAACCATAATACCATAACGGCCGTCAATTATTAACACTTATTTATCAACTAACCAACTACCTCCATTCTCTCTCACAAGCTCTTCATTTTTATTTCAATTTTATGGATTGCGAACAATAATAAATAATTCAAACAATGAGATCCCCTATTTTTCCACTGGAAAACAATAATAACTGTCTCCAAGATCCTAGAGCAGTAACCGTTATTATTTATAGCCCTAATCTTGTCGCATGTGTAGGAAAGTATAAGAAATTATGTTTTGAACCTATTAAAATGACCTAAGTCATTACTCAGGTCTTAGGTTCTCGGTTCGTTAAATTTCTAATAGGAAGTTGAACAATTAGAGGTGAAGAGACAAAGAAATCCTATGATTATAAAAAATTGGATTTCAACGTCCTTAAATGTCATCTAACGAATCCAATCAAAAAGTTGACTATAGGCCTACACGTAAAATGACATAATTTTCATTTCAATACAATGATTTAAAATGAATTTTCATGATATTAATCGTGCCTTTCAAGTTTATGTTAAATGGAAAAAATCTAGTCCTAGTGAATAACGCTCTAAGTCATACCCAATATTTGACTTGAAAAAATATCACTATTTTTTGTCTTTCATTCCTATTTTCCTCTCCACTTCTTCCATTTTTCTTATTTAATGATTCTGAATTCAATTTTACAAACCTCCTACTTCTTTACTCTTTTTCCTTCTTTGTTTTGACAACAAAGACACAGTTCAACATCGAGGGCACGCTCTTCTGGAAAACAGTTTGTCTACAGAGTGACTGTGCAGTCGAGAAGACAACATAAGGATGAAGAATGGGTGAGAATGAAAAAGAGACAGAACAGAAGATAGAAGATGAAGAAGGATAGAAGAATTAAGAGTCAGTTGGTAGCGGAGGTGTATCCAAAGGAAGTGGGTCTGTTGATTCCCATAGAGTACAATGCTCTCAAAATTTATCTTACTTGAAAAAGGGGATTTGTTCAGCTATAACGAGTTTTTATTGGAATAAAAGTAGCATTTGAATAGGAAAAGCATTGAACAAGATGTTCGTTTATGATTAGATGTTCGTCAACCCGATTAAAACTCATTGAACAAATCATATTTTATAGGGAACATGGTAGTATTAAATAATAATAACATGATTTCAGATTTAATCTTCAACATGATATTTGAATGGATAAAGTTATTGATTTCTAGATATTAGTAATAGTGGTTTGGAATTTTTTTTAATAATTTAGACTTGGTGAGAGCTTCTATTGGTTGATACGTTTAGACTTAATAATTCCAGAGGATAATTTTTGAATACGGTACATTTGGCGTTTTTAAAGAAAGAATTTATTTTTATTGAAGTAACAATTCTTTCTTAAATGTTTTAATTGAGTATTGGTGTTTAATGATTTCAATTGATCGTAAACTATATAATTTCGAAATAATATGCTATATGATCTTATTTTATCCGGTTCTTAAATTCTACTGCAATTAGATGATTAGATCTTATCAAAGAAATCAGTCAAAGGACGAAAATGTACAAATATTTACAAACATTGAAACATATTTGAGTTTTAGTGAGTGTATGTTTGTATATAAGTCTAGTTGGCGTTTTTCAAGATCTTGCTCTACTTCTTCAATTGACTCTCAAAACTTTCTTCTCTTTCAACTCTTTGAATGGAACTCTTTCGAGTGACTGTAAGCTGTAGTAAGTAGCGTGCATAGACCTGCCCCATGCGCCATGCCTCGCCGTTAACTAGGCACTTGTGTGTAATGATCACGCCAAAATACAACATGAAAGTGCTAACCTGTTATTTTCTAGACTAAAATTGACTTGTTCCCCCGGCACGAGACTTGTAAAATTTGTTGTTCTATTCAATTTTCCAATGCTTGAAGCGAAAGCTTTCTACAATCGAATCTAGAATATGTGTTTTTGTATCTTCTTATCAATTAAAGACTTCAAGTAGTGGAAGTATCCCAATGTAGTACCGGTACACTATTTTTCTTATAAGTTATGTATTTTATTGGCATTGCTATTATAAGATACAAATATTTTATACTATATGATATAAAGTTATAATGAAGTAGGAATACAAGTTACTTGATATTTGAATATTTTATTTATAACAGAAAAAATGCGAAAAAGTTCCAACTTAATTACGTATTATAAACTGGACAGTTTTGTTGTATTTTCTACCCACTTTTCCATCAGTCAATTGAATTTGAAACCATAAATCTAGTATATTGAATAATTTTTACTTGCTGGATATGATAAATATATTTATTTCTACTTTATCTAAAATTCAATTTTTCATCCAAGAAAAACTTTATAAAACTATTCATCATTAGAACGGAAAACTTCATCCTTTTAGAATTTTTTTATCCATAATAAATAACTTGACAAACGAGAATAGTTGAAGAAATTGTGATAAGTAGACTACAAAAAAATTTTCAACTTCTCAATAATAAATAGTAGAAAAACTCAGCTAACAATATTTCAAAAGACGCTCTAGAGTGTTATTATTGTGTGAAAGACTAAGTTTTGGTCAGAGCTGACCTACTACGGTAAATGTGTCAGTACATGTCAGTATAAGTTAATAAATTGATTGAGAAAAGCCCGCCGGCTATGGAAAAATGGAAATAGTAGGCCGCAATCTGAATGAGCATTTCAAGATACAAGCTAAACACGGTATAAACAGCAAATTAAATAATAGTGCTTCTAAAAATAATTTGAGAAACGAGAATAGTTCAAGAATTTAGCCTCGGGTAGCATCCAACACTAGCTAAATTACAGACACCAGAGATCATGGAGACCGTGGTCTTCTAAACTTACTAGAGCTGAATGACCATAGCCCAACCACACCCAACATTTATATTATTATTATTCAATTTAGCAACTCTACTTGTTAAATTTAGCAACTCTCTAGTAAATTATCGTAGATATAATATCATACCTATCTATCATATCCTACTATTAGAGAGAGTTATCATAGGCTGTTACCCTAAACCTCAGTAGGCCACCACTAATGACTTGATTCTTCTTAATTATGTAGGTAGTGTTCAGGCATGTAGCCTTCTGCAGGCTACCAAAAAAGAGCCTCAGGAGTGACGGCTTCAGAAATTCAATTATTGAATCTTAGTTATATCATAAGATTATAATTGATTTCAAATGGAAGAAAATTTTGCTTAATGGTGTTATATTGGGAAAACAACTTCTTTTATTAATTTACAAATTATTATTTAGCTAAAAACAATCCCATTTTTTGATGGTGGAGCTATGACTAAATTTATTGATTCATACTTTTATTATAATCTTTATCCATTCATTTTCTATTGGTTGAAATGTTGAAATATTTTTTTATTGTAGGTTTTGGAATTAACGAAGTTATATTCGGACAAATCAGCAATGACCTAGAGAATAAATAGGAAGGACAGATAAAATAACGTATGGTAAATAAAATAATTATTATAATAATAGAAATCAAGCATATTCTATTGCCGATATTTCATGCATCAACACTATCAACTAGCCCAGGCAAATTAGATCGAAAAAAGGCTCTGCCTCCAAAAAAATAAGGTTAGGCTGGAAATCGTCTTAATCGACTTTGGGCATCCTAAATAAGTTTACTATGAGTTTGCGACGGATTCCGAGGTGTGCATAATACAGGGTAACTAGAAAACCACCAAATTTCGGTTCTGTTTTTAGTTTTTCGCAATTTACGCCAAAACGAAGCGTCTGACAGAAAATATCATTCTTATGCTTTTTTTAGCTAATAAAATTTCCAATAGATTGGTATCAAATCCAACCTTTTATCTCAAACAAGGACCGAGGAATAAGGCTTCAAAAAAGTGGTATTTTTTGAGAAAAATGAAAATTTTACCTCATTCAGTATTCTATTGTTCATATCTTCCGTCTGATGAGTTAGAAAGGTGTATTTCAAATTCCCTCTGGGGATAATTTTGTTCTCTACAATTTTAGACCAAGAAAGACTTCATATCTTGCATATTTTTTGTGTTAGGGCTTTCAACATGTTTCCTTGCACAGTAAAAAATACCATATTTCCACTATTAACCTCCAAAATCAGTCTATATATTCTTGGAAGGACTCTCCAAGGATAATAAACTAAGGACCTCCGTAACTTTCGTAAAAGTTGACGGATCGTCAACTCATTGTTTTCAGCTCATCAAGGCGGTTGAAATTCATATTTAATTTATTAAAGTTGATCGGAATTGAAGAATTGTGCTACCTTGAGTACTTTGAGATATTTCTCATATACCGAGAAAAAGGCTACTAATTGTGTTCAAATGCGTCTATCTTGAAAACCATTGTTGGGAAATGGTCGCATTTGGGCTCAAATTGTAGAACATAATCTCCTCATAGTAAACTTATTTAGGATGCCCAAAGTCGATTAAGACGATTTCCAGCCTTACCTTATTTTTTTGGAGGCAAAAGTTAAATTTGCCAGGGCTAAACCCTTAGAATTAGAAACCACAATTTTTAAAACAGTATTTAATTATTAGAAAGTGACGGCTTCAGAAATTCAATTATTGAATCTTAGTTATATCATAAGATTATAATTGATTTCAAATGGAAGAAAATTTTGCTTAATGGTGTTATATTGGGAAAACAACTTCTTTTATTAATTTACAAATTATTATTTAGCTAAAAACAATCCCATTTTTTGATGGTGTATTTTTTTGATGGAACAGTATTTAATTATTAGAAATGTCATTGAATTTCATTTTTCTTGTAAATTATTTCAACAATTAAATTAAAATTGCCTCATTGCAAATGAAGTAAGTACTCATAAACCTCCTTGTAAATACCCGAAGAAAAAAATTCAGGATATTACCTGGAAATCGGTTTGTTACAAGCAAAAAACTGGTTTCACCACAAAAAAGCTGTGTAGATGATACAAGAAACACATGATGAATCGAATTAGAAATTCTCGATCAACAGTGCACTTGGATATTAGTACAGTAGTATGAAGGGTGCATGACCGCAAAGCAATATACATACTTCTGCATACCTGTATTCAAGGAGAACTACAAAAAACAGCAAAACGTTACTCTTACAACAGGTAGATAGGTAGCAGAGGTAGTAATGAACATACCATTACTAACGTGAAATGCCTCTATGTTTTCATTTGTTAGCATTACAAAACTAATCATTAAATTCCACTTATATACTGGGTTTCCAATTCAGTACCGTATGCGAACAGTAAGATGAGATATGGAAATCAATTCACTGGAATATCTTCCTCATTTTCCTAAGAGTCCAGTCAGCAATAATGACGAAGAAATGAAGTAGTGAAGCATTTTTTTAAATATTGGAGTGGGAAATATAGGGATTTCTGAAATAGGGTTTTAATTGATATCTCAAGTTGAAATTAATCAAGAAAGAACAAAAAATCTTCCGGTACCGGGAATCGAACCCGGGCCTTCTGGGTGAGAGCCAGATATCCTAGCCACTAGACCATACCGGACGTGATATGAACAATAAAAAAACTGAGATTAACAAAGTTATAAGAATGAAAATTTTTACACTTCGGTGAAAATAGAAATGCGCTTGCTATTTTCTTCGCGAAAAGACATAATAATTATAATTTTATGCGTGAAACAGTTTTAGGTTATTAATGTGAAAATAGACGGGTTACTTCTCGAAACCGGATAGGATCTTCTCTAAACGTGCTTCCCCTTTCTAAAAATTTTAAAGGATGACGGACTAGACTAGAATATTTCAAATATTATCTGTAAAATTATTCAATTATTATTTGTAAAATATAACATACTGTCTGAGTATCAAGTTGGTAGCCTTCCGCACAAACCGGTATATTTATGCTCCTTTGATAAAAATAAAATTTTATTTATGATAAAATTACTACAGTAATTGGAAACAATAGATAGAGAAGACTATTTTCTACAATTTGAGTTCAAATGTGACTTTCTACTACCAATGGTTTCCAAGATAAAGACATTTGAACAAAAAAATTTTGTGTTTTCTCGGTAGAAAGGAATAAGCTCAAAGTACTCAAGTTAATAAAATTCTTCAATTTTCACCGAATTCAACATATAATATACGAAATTGAACCGCCTTTTTAAGCTAAAAACAATGAGCTATAGTTTGTTAAGATCCGTTCACTTTACGAAAATTAGGGATGTCCTTAGATTATTATCCTTGAAGGGTACTTTCAACTGCAAATAACCCAGATTTTGAGCAGTAAAATAAGTATTCTGATGAGGAATGGTCCATATAGATTATAGACTACCAGACTCCAGCTTGAATATATTTATTACTTCGTATGTATATTTTAGCAACAAAATATTGACAAAAACCACCTGCAGCTCATTTTGGAGGTATTCCATTCTTGGAAAAGTGATTGTTAGACTTCCAAAAATAGGTTCAATATCAATATTAATTGAACGAGCGTAAGCGAGTTCCTTCTTTTGACTGAAGCCCAAAGTCGTTGTCCGTCTGTTCGTTCGTTCGTTTGTTTGTTTGTATGTTCGACAATAACTTTTGAACGCCTCAATTAATCAACCTCAAAATCAGAACATAAATTCTTCATACTTTTATACAGGTCAAGTTCGTTGGACAATGAAATCGACCGACTCCTTCATCCTTTTTCAGGCGAAAAAGGATAAACTGTCAGCTACAATATATCTATATATTATACTCCCGTATATTTCAACACAATAATCACGGCTGGGGAAAAAATGTCATATGGAATTTGAATAAATTATTTTTTTGGATTCATCTGATTTTAATAAAACAGCTGATTTATTAGCGGCAAATTTGAAAGAACTATCATAAAAATAATGTTCTCAAATGAAAAGTACCTTCATGTTGAATTGAAGTCATATGTTGAATATTGATCTCAAAGTTTAAACATGTGATAGGAGTCTATTTACTTAAACAGCTGACAAGAGGCGCGAATTTGAATTATTTTATCACAAGACATTTTTCCAGTATTTTTTTGGTAAAGAAGGGCTTTTATTTGCTCTTGGGCAGCAAAAAAATGTCACAGTAGAAAATTTGATGAGAAATCATGATTATGGATTTTTTAAAATCATAATTATCCGGTTCAAATTTAGCAAGCAACTGATAGAAGACAAAAATTGAAAATAAAAATACAATAATTATCCAAGAAGCAAGAATCTGTTCAGAGCTAACAAGATTTTAAAAACAAATCTGATTGTTATTATCACACGATGTTTTCAATGTAACAGAAATTGCGGTTGGCGAATACTCAGCTCTCTCTCAGGACAGTCTGTAAGTTGTCTAAATGAGCAAAACGGTTTAGTTCCGCTTGCTCTTGTATTGACTCAATAATATGTTCTTGCAGATTGCTTGCCGACTGTCTCTCCTGGTAAAGTTCCTTATCACTAATAAATATTCTTATGGCTTTTATTGGTGGGGAGACCCTTACGGGTAGTTCCACCTCGCCAATGTGTACTTGGCCAGAATCGGCCACCCATCCAAGTGCAGTCCACAGTGTTCGTGACTTAACATCACGTTCACCGATAGATCACCCTCACCGAGAGACCAATTGCCAGTCCTTATCACTAACAGCTCTTCAATCGCCTTTTTCGTTGGCGTCTGCTGTAATCTCGTGTAACACCATTATTTACTGTATCACTCTTGATGTAGGTTTCAGTTGATAGAACGTACCGCGGCGGGCAGTCGCGACTGTACAACAATGGTTGAGAGCATACATTTTATTCGTTTTGCTTGATGCGGCCGCGACTGGATTCGTTCAAGGAAGACGAATGCTTCAACAATGGAGCATTCAGCTATTGTTGACAACCGCGATCGACAGCAGCTGGCCGCAGTCACTTCAAAAAAATATCCTCTTATAGCTATGATCAGTTGATTATAGAAATGTTTTAGCTTCTAAGCTCTTAAGCTTGAATAAAAATTTTTTTTCTTAGCTGTATTAAAACTAATTTATTCCACGGGAATATTATTTTTTATGAAGTTTTATGAAATAACAGATTGATAAATATAAATCACTAAAATACAATAATATTCTTTAATAATGATTAATTTATCAATCTTTAAATTTTGTGAACCTATACTGATTGAAACATAATAGAAGGAACATTCAGTATTGTATAAATATAGGGATTGATAAGAATTTTTATTCATATTCTACCTATTCGCGGCATCCGACGCATCAACAAACTTGATCAAGTGGACTTGACTGCAAAATTTCATCATCAAGTTATCAAACCCATAAGTCAACTTAAAAAGTTCGCACGCGAGTTCTTCAGCCCATGGGGCTTACTAGTATAATAATAATATGTTATTTGAACTCTACTTCTCATGCTCCACGATGTTTAGGATGAGGTGGTAGTGGATTTATTGTTACTTTATGAGTTACATCACATTTAAAAGCAGATAGGACAATTGATTGTCATTTTTTTGGAAAAATGGAGGTTTTGATAGAATGTAAAAAAGTTTCTATCGGGCCGGTAGTTTGCAACCCAAAGGTCCCGGGTTCAAACTCAGGTCAGACCAGGAATTTTTCTCAGGCCACTCTCCCGTGTTTCGGATGGACACGTTAAGCCGTCGGTCCCGGCTGCCTAAAAACAGTCGTTAAGTCATGTAAGAGGCCCTGAAATTGATCAGGAGCGACCTGAAAACTTTGACACCAGACCTGAGCCAGCCAGGTTACACGAATATTATTATTATTATTATTATTATCGGGCCGGTTTTTGTTTTCTTTTTTTTAATAGACGCAGATTTTAGTCCTTTTTAATTTCTATTCAGGGCATTTTCCTCTAGGATCAACCGTTTTCGATTACATGCGAAAAACTGAAAAAATTGTACATTCTAACCCCCTCCCACCATATGCTCACCCCTCAGGTTCGGGCACTCCTAACTAGTCTAAACAAATCACCGAGGTCAAAAATTGGGGCATATTTCATGCACTCTATACCCGTGTGGACAGACTTCATTGACTGAATTATAAAAATATCAGAGGATTCATTTCTTTTCAGAAAAAGTAGTAAACTTTTCAGAATAATATTATTATCCCTCATAAAAACAGAACAGTATGATTTCGTTCTCAATATAATTAGCAGACAGTTTTTCATTTACCGGTACTGGTGGTTGAACTTTGTTTAAATTTGAGGCTGTTAATTTGGTTCTCAGCCAGATCCAAATTCATTGGCCAACGACAGTCGTTTATTCATTTCATCGGAAGCGTTTGGTTTTTCTCAAAGAACAAACGATTTATTTGTGACCAGATCCATGCCAATACAACTGAACGGCCAATTCACTAGTCTTTCAACATAATTTTGTTTACCATTAACGCGGTGCGGTACCTCTCACTTTTTTACAAATAAGACGCAGTAGGAGGTTGATTACTAAGACAAAAGTAACCTCATCACAAGTGATGATGGATAATAAGTGACATATTTTATAGACATATTCCAAGATCTGGCTGCTTCAACCCATCCAATTCTTCATGTGCGGGTAATCCAAATATTAAATTGAGTCAGTCTTCAAGTGCTATACAGATATCTAAAAATTCATATTCTTTGAGCGGGATTAATAATACTGTAATATTACACATCACTAATAAAATCCATCAACAGGGGAGTAATTATAATAAGGAATAAGTAGACTGCTTTACGTGCTGCACTAATTTGAACTGATTAGTTAGAGATCTCAAGCCAGCGATGGAATATTGAACGAAAATCTTAAAAACTTCGTATTAAGTAGTTTATATTTAGCATTGTACTGTTGCCTACCAACACTTATATGCTTCAAGAATTAATTTAATTATCATAATTTAATCGTCATTAATAGCATAGAAATAAATATTGTTATCAATTTGAAATGTAATTTATAATAATGAAATAAATGGTAAAATAGAAAACAAGTTATTATTGGATGATTAATTAATAATTCATTTGAATAATTTTTATCAACCAATAATTTTACCAAAATGTTGAAGTAAGATAAGTTGAAGACCTTTGAATGAAATTAGTATAGAATAGATGTAATATTGCCCATATCCAATTGTAATAATGAAGCCCAATAGACGATACCAATAGATAATTAACTTTTTATAGGCAATCAAGTAGCCTGAATGCATGATATCTGTCCTTTTAAACAGTACATTCCATCCTCATAGCTATTCAAAGAATGTTTTGTCCAATTGTAGAAGATCGTTAGATTCTCCTACTCGTGTTTCAATTTGGCGAAACTACCACAAAAGTTCAACTAGTTTCATGACCTTTGTCCACCTATTAATTGCAAATTCAAGAACCATCTGTCGCCATGATTAAAACAACTTCAATAACTCTTTCATCCACTTGAAAAGTTTGAGAATATTATTTTAAACGCTTATTCAAGTGCAACTGTCTATTTAATATCTGAGCTTACAAAAGGTTTCAACTTATCAATAATTCTATTATTTGTCATGAAAATTTTCAACTCACTAATATACAATATACATTCACCAAGATGAAATAACAATTTTCAAATCTGTTTTGTTTTGCTTATAGATTAAATAAAACACAAATATAAAAACCATGCTAGATGAACAAGAAAATAAGTGTTTTAACATACAGGGTGTTTCAGGAGGAATGTGCAATACTTCTCAGGCTGATTCCTTACACCAAGTAGACAAAAAAGTTCCATGGGACCAACCCCCAAAAATGCTTTGTTACCGAGATAACAATGGCAGAAAATTGAGATTTTTCAAAATATATTAATTTTTCTAATTTTCTAGAGGCTTTAGGAAGGTTCTAAAATAATCAATTCCTATGTAAAATTAGCTGAGCAATTCAATGAAACCAGTTCCAAGTTTGTAACTTTGACGGTTATTGAGATAATTGGAAAAATATGCTATAAAACGCAATTTTTTAAACAATAAGGGTTATAACTGGATAAGGAATCATAAAGTTGTATTTTTTATTAATGGAAGTTGAAGAGAGTCGGATTCTAAAGAAAAATTTAAATGACAGCGATTGTGTAAATCTTACCCAAATCTCAGAAATAGCTATCAAAAATCGCAAAATCACTACTAAACACAAATTTATCACTTGTCCTAAGTTTTGTCAATTTTTGATAGTTGAATGGCGGCGATTGTGTAAATCTTACCCAAATTTCAGAAATGGCGATCAAAAATCGCAAAATTGACAAAACATAGGTCAAGTGATAAATTTGTGTTTAGTAGTGATTTTGCGATTTTTGATAGCTATTTCTGAGATTTGGGTAAGATTTACACAATCGCTGTCATTTAAATTTTTCTTTAGAATCCGACTCTCTTCAACTTCCATTAATAAAAAATACAACTTTATGATTCCTTATCCAGTTATAACCCTTATTGTTGAAAAAATTGCGTTTTATAGCATATTTTTCCAATTATCTCAATAACCGTCAAAGTTACAAACTTGGAACTGGTTTCATTGAATTGCTCAGCTAATTTTACATAGGAATTGATTATTTTAGAACCTTCCTAAAGCCTCTAGAAAATTAGAAAAATTAATATATTTTGAAAAATCTCAATTTTCCGCCATTGTTATCTTGGTAACAAAGCGTTTTTGGGGGTTGGTCCCATGGAACTTTTTTGTCTGCTTGGTGTAAGGAATCAGCCTGAGAAGCATTGTACATTCCTCCTGAAACACCCTGTACATTTCCCCAAAAATTTAGCAACGCTTAGTGCCTGACTCCGCTAACAAGCACAAAAATAATTCCATAATTGTTCAGCTAAACAGAAGAATAAAGTTTTCAATTATTCATGGAATCGCAACAGTTCATAAAAATCTTACAATCATTTTGAACTAACATCCACAAAATTATTCTTCTCGTTACTGGTAATAATTTTAGGTATTTTAAGTGGGATGAAGTTAAGCAAGTATGCTTAGAACTAGTCAATCAATATAAAGTCAACTCTTCCTATGCGGGAATAGTGAATGCAGGCTAAATTTCAAATGCATGATTTCTAAAATATGGTATTTTACTTATTATTGAAGATTTTTCTATCCGACTGCATTTATAATTAATGTAATTCTCATGACATATTTCCTAAAATCAAAATGATCTGAACCAACTTTATAAATAAATTTAATTATAATAAAAAAACGCAAAACGTGTTCATTGGATTTATTGATCCAACTGATCCGCCTTCCTCTCCTGAGCTTTTGATTGATTTTCTTTAGGAAATAATTCCACAATTTACCGTTAGGTACTTCTTTTTATATTTAATTTATATTTTTACATTGTAGTTCTTATATTGAATTGATTTTATAAGGAATAATAACAAAAATTATGGGTAGTATGAAAATTATCATTTTTTATTCAGTTAAAAGTAAAAGCATGTTATACTATTGTAGACAGTATTATAAATTATAGCCTACTATAGAAACTTTCTTTATCTATTTCTGACAAGACACACAATCAAAAAACTTTTTTTTGAAATGATGAAAGTAAAGTGCACTTCAAAGTTCCAACAGGGACAAGCAATAGAAAGAAATGCGTGACAACATTCTATTGTTTAAAACTTGAAAGTGCAAGATAAGGCGAAAGACGGAGGACAGACAAAGATGCAATATAATCAAATCTTGTATCTTGACATTAGTGAGTAAAGATCAACGTAACTTAAAAGAGAACCCTTGAAAGAGAACAAATTTCGCAGGTGAAATTATGACACAAACACGCATTTACTTGGGTTGTTATTGCTAAACGTAATATTGCACTCTATCTTAATGTCAAGAGAGAAACCTTTTCAAGAAGGTAGTGCCATGACAGACAGAAAATATCTCATCAGACTGGTAAAAGGTACTTGTGAATTCGAAGGAAGGATACGCGTAGGCTTCTTCTACATTAAACATGGTTTACAGCGAAATAATTGAAACTTGAACGTTTTATCATCCAAATATCCTGTATAAAGCTGGAGTATAATTATATCAATTCACTGTTTTCACATTGAGCTATCATAATAATTTTGGAGTAGAGTTTCATAAGCAATGCTCTGAATGGTTAGTGACAATCTTAAGATACAGTAATTATAAATGACGATTGAAGATTTTTTTGTAACACATTTTTCGATTTTTGTAGTATTACAAGAATTATTGAATCAAATAGGTAAACTAAGCGTACTACTTTTAATGAGTGTGTGGCAATTCATTACCTAATTGAATTCAAATCTATTACAGCAAACATTACGTTATATAAAATAAATTAGGAAAGTTGGAGTCTTGGAGACAACCCCTTTAGTAAATATTTACTGATTCTGATTTTCAAGATGAAATTAACTTATTGTTTGAAAAAATAATTGTGAATTGGAAAATAGTTTTGAGTTTTAGTAGGCAGTAGCCCTAAGTAGTAGATATCAATGACAATTGTCATGATATTGTAATAAATTACTTAAAGTAGGCAAACAAAATATATCAGGATCTTCAAGTGTCTAAATAAATAATTCAAAGTGATATTATTTTAATGAATTAAAAAAATGAAAGAAATGGAATGTTGACAATTTGATATTTGAACACAAACAAGTGTGCATTTTTATATTGAACATTTTCACTTGATGAGTTAAAATATTGAACTCTGAGAAATCTTATTCACATACAAAAATAAATTCCGGTACCGGGAATCGAACCCGGGCCTTCTGGGTGAGAGCCAGATATCCTAGCCACTAGACCATACCGGATTGGCAAGGGGTGAATTTTCTCCTGTAACCAAATTCACAAAAATCGCTTAGATATAAATATTAATAAAGCCAATGAATTTATATTTTTCATGGCGTTAGCGGATTAGATGGTAAATTATTTGCTCTAGAATTATTAGTAGACTGTGGTGTGTCTGGTTGTTCAGTGAAACAGTTGCTAGGTGATTGTGATGTTAAATCACAAACACTATGGACTGATTTCAGATGGGTGACCAGATTATGACCAAGGCGAGTGGAACCTACCCTTATGAGTAGCTCCCCACAACAAAAGCCATAAGCATACTTTTTAATTAGTAGACTACATTTTGTCAAATAATTATTTTGGATTGCAATTGCTTGATAATAGAATAGTAAGTTATACAGACAGAATTTTCTAGAGTATCTGCTTCACTCAACCTTGTAATGATTTTGTATTTGTAATTTTAAAGGATATTGTAAATTATATCTTATTTCAGTAAGGACTACAAAATTACTTTTCAATTAACTCAATAATTTTTTTCAAGAGATTAACTGGTAATTCAACCAGAAAATCTTAAAGCCTAATGAGTTTAAGATATTAACTTTGAGTATGGATATGAGTTATAATCCATAATCAATAACTTATAATATATCGATAGATAAAAGTCATAATCCATAATCAATAACTTATAATGCTTATAATCCATAATGAATTATATTAGGTTGACGGTACCATAACAGCCTGCCAAATTAGCCAAATATTAAAATATGATGGCTATAAAGCTTAACATAGAAAATATTATAAATTGAATTTTAATATGATAGCTGTTACACCTTTGTATATTATTAATAAGTTTTAGTGGAAGCCGACAGAGAACTTGCCGATAAAAACTAATGAAACGAAATAAGGCGGTGTCCACCCCACAAAGAAATAAAAATATGTTATTCAGACTTTTTCACGCATCATTGGCTTTTTACTATTAGAATAAAAGTTGAACAGTATTTTCAAATTTACTGCACATTTTTGCTAGATAAGATCAGTATAGCTGTGTCTGTGTGGTATTATTCCTCAAGGCGGAGCAGCTTGTGATAAGACATCAAACTGGAGCATGGAGCTGAGACCCATCTAGCGATCAATGTAGGTACCAGCATATAAAAAACGAATGATGAAGCTCAACGGGATCATTGTGCATATCAAGATTGTCGCCTTTCTGAGGAAGAGGTGAGGTATGGTAATGAACTAAATTAAAGTTAATTAAAATTTGTAGATGTAACCAGTTTTTATTGCTATAATATCCGGTCGCACTGCACCAGCTCAAATATTGTAAAAAGTTCAATCAACACCATAATCTGAATGCAGCTTAAATCGTTAGCTTGTAGTAGTAATTTTGCATCTTCTTTTGAGATAAGGACAAGAGAAGAATATCTATGTTGTGTGTATGCTTGGGTCAAGCAGGCATTTCCTGTCAAACTGGCTGCTAAGTTAGGCACACACTACACCTAGCCGAACCTACCCACCGTGGGAAGTAAATCTCCGTTGTTAGTATTCAAGAAGCAAGTTACATCGAGCTTCATCTCAATGAAAATCAGTATTAATAATACTCAGTCTGTATTTAGGAAAGACTCGAGTTAGCATCATTAGAGGCAAGATTGTAGTGTTTGTCCCACTCCAGTCAACACACCTAGAGTTAAACAAGAATTTCTTGAATGGTACCCACTATTTTCGCATTTAAATTTTGCCCTGGGCTTGTAAAGCTGTTTCTCTTTCACGACCATCTTGTAACTATTAATTACTCTGGAGACGAGAAAAGAAGACGTTAAAACACTTAAGAAATGTTATTCATGAAGCTGTAAAAATTATTTATTATAAAGTTGGCTCAACTGTTAGGATGAGCAACAGGTATCCTCAACTTCGTTACCTGGATTGAATGTCATCATCTTCATCCTTAAAGCAGAAGGATCAAACTTTGCAGAAGCCAAGATCTTATGTGAGTATCATTTCAGAAATACTGTAATTAATCCAATTATTTACAAAATTTTCACCCTATAAGTTGATTGATAATATTATCAGTTTATTGCCTTATTGGGTGATTATATGCTAGAAACATATTTTCGCCATTAGGTACCAAAAATAATATTGTTGTTGTTCAACTAAATTGTATATTCACACTTTTGAGCCATTACAATCAGGTTCTACATCATTTTGTTTTGACAGAGATCACCTCAGATTACAATAATTTTTTTCAAAACTCGAGACATTGTCAATTCTACTACATTTTTCCACTATTAAATGGAGATATATACTACTATATTTTTCACCTTGAAACTATGAAAAAAATTGAGTAAATTTATTGAAGATTGAATAGAGCAAGTCTCTTTACAATAATAACCCAAAACAGATAAAAAATTATCTAACTTCGAATAATAAATATTTCCATGTTGGATTTTTATTCCACAATATTAGAGTAATTTTTTCTGAGGTTAGAAATTCTCATACAGTTTAATCTTAAATTCCTCTTAAACAAAATTAATTCTAGAGTCGAATACAAGTAATGTATACTCCACTATTAAAGCCTTATCCCAGCAATGAGTATTCTATGGATATGCCATTAGCATGTGACATTTTGTCCAAATAATTACACTGTACCTTTTTCAGCTTTCTAACGATGCAATGATTATACTGCAGAGTTCTTTCCAGTGATTTCGATGAGTTGAAGCACGATAATTATTCTTATATGAACCCTACTATACCTGAACCAGACAGCGCATAAAATAATCAAGCATCATTAGCGTTCCATTGCGTAGAAGTGGTAGACAAGTATTTTTTGTTTGATATTTCATAATTCATTGTTCTTTAGCTATAAGAGAGAAGAAAAGCAGCATCATTACAGAGAAAGTTACCTTGGTAAACTATCTTCACTAGATGTCAGCTACCTCTGTAGTTAATTACTGTATTTCCACATGCGATGCATCCAACTCGAGTGAAAAATATAAAAACTCAAGAAATTTGACACGGAACCACTTTCAAACTACTCAAGTCTTGTGCGAGGTGATATGAGATGCAGAAAGAATATACAAATACATGTATGGAAATGGAATTGAACAATCAATAATGGTAAGTGGTTTTAAATTATGGTAATACATGGATCAGACTTTGAAAATTAAGTTACTATACTACTAAGCATAATCTTGACAAAAATCTTATGCCAACTATATAATACCCACGAAATTAATTGCAGAAGAATAAAAGTATTATGATTATGGATTTTAATCTGAGCAAACATGTCTTAGTAAATAGATTTTCAATTTAAATAAATTTCAATATTTCTCCAAACAATGTACATTTTCTCACTACTTTAATGCATGGAATGCAGTCTCCTATTTCCCAACTTCTCCTCTATTGAGGATTTAAATTAAGACTTGGAATCCAAATACTGTATTCAATATTGAGTGCATTTCTGCCAAGAGGAATTATATTTCTTCATCTCTGTGGATGAAGATAGTATGATGAGAGAAAAGAGTGAGAGAAAGAGATAATAGAATAGACTTGAAATCCAAATAGGCTATTCAATATTGAGTGCATCTCTACCAATATAGGAAGATTAGATTAGATTTCTCTTTTTTTGTAATGATATAAAGAGAGATTCAGATTCAGATTCAATCACTTTATTCATGTACATTACATAAAATGGAGAGAGAGAGAGAGAGAGAGAGAGAGAGCGCGCGCGCGAGAGCGAGTAAGTGAGAGATGTTAGTAATCCTTTATACATGATGCAAATATAAACTTGATAGATAAGATCATGATAGATAAATCTTTTCCAACTCTTAGAGTGATTTGCAGGGATAATGCATTATTCAGTTCACTCTCAGAAGGATCAGCAAGGACATTGGAGATTTATGACAAATTACTGATTTGAATGAACGTGTGCTCTCTCAGGTGAGTTGGCAAATGTCCCGGGCCGTGGGTTTCATTCTGGTTTTCATCAGGATTCACTTTCATTACAAACATCACCGGTAGTATTTTTTTTTCATTTTTCAACCACCATGGTAAATGAGTTGAGTAAGCAGTAGCCTTCATGCTACAGCTGGAGGTTTTTGAGCATTTAAAAAAACCATGAAAGTTAAAATCACATTCTAAAAAAGTTGTCTGCATAACTGTAGTATTTGGTAACCACAATTCAACGTTGGTAAAGCTGTTCAATAATATTGGAATATTAACTTTAGTTAATTTTAATAATTATTTACATTCATGAAAAACTGTAATCCCATACATACGACATTAGATACACTAATTTGAATAAATTCATCTAAATCTCCAACACCTGACACCTGAGTGATCTAAATAATGCTATTTCAATACATTTAGATCACTGAACTAAAAAAAAAAAATTCCATGACTTTTTTCAATGCATATTCTAGTAAATCTGAGCCAAATATAGCGTTATTTGCAGTAACTTGTTATTTTTACGATCACTCTTCAGCTTGTTTTGAAAATAGCTTCCAGTTCATTAGAATATACTTGAGCATATTAAGTTCAAGGATAAACTGATAGATGTATTAATATATGGCAATACAACAATCTAATTGATTAAGGTTGCATTCGAATAATGCTAATAAATATATGGTTCCAACATTCCAGCATGAAAAACTTCCCTCAACAATCTCGAACACTATAATTTTATGTTTCAATTTTTATTAACAACCTACTTCCTAGCTGTTTTCATCTCATTTCATAACAAATAATTAAAATTATATATCATCTCATATTTGATTCGTGGGTCTACATTAGTACATTATTATATTAGTATAGGTCTACGTACGGTACTTATATTAATTTCATTTATACTACTTATTTAATCTTATTTTCAGATATTTCCATGAAGTGTGAATGCATAATGTCTCGAAGCCCATCATTTTAATATTATAGAGAGCTTTATTTAAAGGTTTTTGAACCCTGCTAAAATGACTTCTAAAATCAATGAATCTAAAAAAATAGCTTGAAGCAGTTCGAAATGGACGAAAAATTTTATTCCTATAATTTAAATATCGGATATCCATAGCAGACATTTAAATGATGCGAATGAAATGAAATTAACAAGGGAGTGATAAAGATAAGAGTATTTTGTATGATTAAACTAACAAATTGGATAAAACCTGTAACAGTTTTGGACATGACAAGTCTATAGAAAAGCACCTGTTAGAAAAGGAGTAGTAAGGAACTTTTAAAATAGGGCACACCTACATAATTCCATGATACGGATGGAGAATATGCAATAAACTCCCACTTGCTTGGAAATGCACCTCTAATGAACTCTGGAACGAACTGGGCTAGCTGTTATTCTGACAAAGTTGACTGAATAAATTTTCCTGTTCTACTTTGCAACAAAATAAAACACCCGATTCAAACTGTCAGCCGAATGCAACAATGCTAACTGTCACTTTCTATGTAAGTACATAAGTTTTGAAGCAAATCAAATCAGCAGCAGGCAATAACCAAATAGTGGGGGAATCTGTTTGTTGAGAGATAGCAGGCTACTGTATACGAATATGATCAGAAAAATAGAAGATAAAACATTTTCACCATGAAAACATCACTTTTCAAGATGGTAAAATATTGTTGGATGGGAGGAGATGCCAATTGACATTACATTTTTTATCGAACTCTTTAATTGACTTATTAATATTTTTCTGAGTAAACTTACTAGGTTGTTTAGTTACTGATGAAGAAAACAAACTTGATTACTGAATCTCAGTAGAACTAAAAAATAAACAAATGCCCTCATTCTTAATCAATATCTGAGTTTCACACACCCAAAGGGTTCAGTCATAAAATCGAATAGTTTTGCTGGCATAACAGAAAGAACACAGTTTGTACCAAGATATTGAATAAATTTGTACTATTTAGCTTACGCTCAAAAGTTAGATTATTTCGTCTACTCCTTGTGCGTTCCAACAGCTGATGTTCTCAATTAGGGCTGTCATTTAGCTATGCCTAGATGATGTTTATAAATCAAAAGAGACAATAACTTAGATGAAAGTAGATTACATAAACCAGTAAGCTGTCTTATCTTCTTTACGATAGTCACATCAATCAATAAATTTGAGTTTTTTCATAATAATATTATGATATAAAATATATAGAGATAAAAAACAATCAATAGAAGATTATTATGTTACTGTAATTATGTTTTAGAAAGGCAATAATTGGATTGATTCCTGGTGCCCTCAGGTATTTTGAAACAAATAATAAATTCATTAGTTGCCTAATTTTGAATTACTGGAAGCATTATTTTTGCGATTTCTGCATTTAATTTGATCAATTTCAAAATGACTGAGAATTATCTGATTATCATTTAATAATAGAATATTGTTTTCCTTTATACCAAGGCATCATCTTGAACTTTTTTCAACTTTATAATACAATGTTGTTGACAATTCACTTCTTATACAGTCATTGCATGATAAGCAAATTGCAAGAGATTTATATCAAACTTAAAATTATTTTGTACAGTTGCCTCATTATTCAATAAAAGACAAACTAAAGGCACTATCATGATGAAGTAGGAGGGTTTTATTGTATTCAAGGCTTATTTTACCATAAATTATAAGATATGATTTTTAAAACAATGAATAGTTGGTTGATTGCTTCGATGAGTGCATAAAATGTTGAACTGTATGTTTTTCATAATAATTCTAATTCTGCCAGAGAAACATATGCAATAATTGCATATTAATTCATTTTCATTGCCAATGTTTCCGGCTGAAAACAAGGCACAATAAAACATTTTTATAGCTCCAAGATTGTTATCAGGAAGACATAGGGCGCAATAAAATTTCACATTCATAGTATTGAAGTAATCAATGAAACATGAGATTTTACTTTGTTTTCACAAGATAAGCTGGGTTTTATGGTACTATTCAATGAAAAGTTCAATAACATACGATTCTACTCAGTCATGATAGTTTAAAATTGAATAGTGAAACGAATTGGATTCTATAGGAGTCTTATTTGAACTATTACAAAAATAATACAACAAATGCCAACAGTAAAGATAAACTCATGTACTTGAGATATAACCAGCTGAAGACTTCCGTAATATTTTTCAAAGTTTGTTGTTATCTTTCCAACATTCGAGCAATGACCTAGCTCTAGCACTAGTAATAGTAGCTCATAATAAAAGGTAGGGCACATGAATTTGGAATAGACTCTTGAATGAGAATACGTTCTCAAGTGATTTTTTCCCCTCTACTTTTTTTCTTTATATAGTATTAAGAAGTATTTAATGAAAAGACAAGATATTGTCAAAATACAGCTTTATTAGAATCGAGATACCGGTTTCGGTTGGTACACCATTATCGAACTCTGATAACCTCAAGAGATTGATAACTCACTTTACCATAGATTGTCGATGGTGTGGCAACCGAAACCGGTATCTCGGTTTTTTAATTAATATGTGGTTTGACAATATCATGTATTTTCATTTATTATAGATCACTTCCACAATATCACCTTCACAACTACTCAACAAGTATAATTCTAGTTCATAAAAAACATTTTTTGGACTAATGATATTTTGATTAATTATTCCTTTGATCTGTATGAATAACAAGTCCCAAGCAATGGTCTCAAGAAATCAATTTTAATTCTCATGGATAATAATCAAAGATGATCTTGTTTCTACTTCTTAGCAAGTGGCCCTTCCATGATCATTAACAAGTTGTAGATTATTATCAATTTGCAATTAATTTTGTCTGTGACAATACTCTATATTTGTAAACCAAATTCATAATTTAATAAAAATGTATTCATTTATTAATAAATTTTCACAGATTGGTAGGAATTACGAGATTATATTGCAATTTCCATGTCAATTGAAAATCTCATCTCATCTAAATAACATCTCAATTGAAAGTAATCAGATTTTGAATCTAATTTTGTTCACACTTGCTTCCAAAACAAAGGGTTTGGTGAAACTAGGTTTTTTATTCTAAACAAAAAATCCTGAAGATTTGGACGTTTAACCTTTTTGCAAAGCAACACCATTCATCAAGTTGGCGATTGCTTGTGTTGGTAATAAACCTAATAGCAGACTTCAAGTGAAAAAGCCAAAGAGAACTCAGTGCAGTCCAGGCCATGCGTGTAAATTCTAAATTGAGCTTCGACTCTGTAGTCTATCCAAGCAAAGAAAACATTCTGGCAAGATGGGAAAATGACTCCAGCTCGGTCAATATTTTTCAAAAATTATAAATTTGATCTCAAATTGTAAATCAGAATGTTTTCTACAATTTAAGAACAAATTTATAATTTTTGAACCAATATTGACTGAGCTGGAGTCAATTTCTCATCTTGCCAGAATGGCTTCTTTGCTTGGACAGACTATACCCCATCCTCCTCCACTAATCACTATTGCCGACAGATTTACTTCGCCAGTTGTTGAGCAAGATCACCTACTGAACACCAAAATCAAAGGCAACCTGCATTGAGTATAGCTGACGCCAAAAAGTTAGGCGTTTACGTCTGCTTCTTTTAAACTCCAAAAGCTGATATTGTTAATTAGAGTTGACATTTATTCATGCCTAAATTATGTTTTCGAAAACAAAAGATACAATAGATGCTTTACATGAGCTGTTAGTAGGTTTCATCGCGTAAAAGAGACAGACGAACCCGCCTTAATTTTTGGCGTCAGCTATAACTTTTACAAGGAAGAGTTGAAAGATCAACTAACGAATATTCTACCAAAATAGGATAGCAAAAAAACCTATAACTCATTATTTGAGAATCAGCCGCAAATGGAAAAATAGATCGTTTTTAATTAGGAACTACTTGATCAAGGCGACTCGACTTGAGAATCCGAGGCATAAAGCTAAAACAAATTTATTATTCTGCAAGGCATCTTGATTGATTCAGAATATTAATGCCATTGCAACTTCTAAAAATATTCAAAGTGTATAAAACTTAAACCACTAACCAATGCATGACTGTTTTACAATACCAATGCATCATAGTGGAAGAATTCTTTCACACTTTGAACATTTTAATAAGCTGTAATGAGGTGATTTATCATAAGTAAAGTGGTATGTTTCATAAGAATTCAGAAGTCCTATAAAAGAGGTTGAATGTTGTCGCACTCTAGTCACTTGCAATCACTGTTGGTCTGTTGTCGCACATGCAATCACTTCTAATGTTATATTCTACTTCACATTTTACCTGTTTTATAGGACTTAGAACAATGTATGAAACACGCCTCTATAAAGGCTTAGAATAGCCTAAATAAGGTTTTTTTCGAAGTGCCTTAGCAAATTGAAATATAGCCTACCATTCTATATGCATATACCCTTAGAATAATATATATTTCACAGAATGATAGATAAAACATTTGAAAGAGAACACAAAAAACTTACATTTTCAACTAGAGATATTTCGGTGGCTGTGTCACCTTCTCCAGTCACAGGCAGGGACTGTTTTACCAATAATTATTCTATGAAATAATATTATTTTAAAGTGATTTTCAATGATGTGCTTAGAATACTATATCTATGCATAATAATTGATTATTGCAATAATCAATTATTATGCATAAATATCATGCTAATATAGCATATATCATGCTAATCAATCAATCTGTAAGATTTACTGTAGAATGTAGAATATGAAAAATAAATAAAAATCAAACACCTTTTTTTTGAAAACTTTAAAATTATAAAACATACATACATATTTCGGGGCTTAGCTCCCGAAACATGTATGTGTGTTTTATAATTTTAAAGTTTTCAAAAAAAGGGTGTTTGATTTTTATTTATTTTTCAATTATTTTAAACAGCCCTAAGTTTTAAAGTTCTTTATTCAATGTAGAATATGTTTTGCACATCTGATATTCTTCATTTACCAACAGAAATACAATATATATCTGAACCGTTGGTACAAACTATTCAATAAAATAATAGAACAAAGCTATAAGTATAAGAATGACTGTAGTTGATTAACCGTAGTTATCCTGTTTACAGGCCAAAATGTGATTGTCATCATGTTGGATGAATGTGAACCAACTGACCTGGAACTATGATTTGTCGTTTCCGGAGCATCCTCCGGATCGGACTCTTTGGCGTCGGAATCGATGTGCCGGATGCTGCCCTCACTATCCTTATCCACGTCCATTCCATTTTTTGTCGTAGAACCTGTTCAATGAAATAAAATTGAATCAAAATCAATTGGATAAACTTATTGAAACAAATATAATTATTTCAACTTTTCAATTTCATTAATTGTAGAGAATAATATTGGCTTGGATGGCAAAATTGTTAGAACCATAAGAAATTAACAATGGTAAAGTGAGTAAATGTCTTGTTCACTAACTTCCAGTTGATAAGTACTGCTCGTTAAGTTTCATTGTTAATTTCTGAATTTTCAATAATAAAAATTAAATGAGAAATGAATGGAAGTTCATGAAATTTTAAAAGTGTCATTAGAGCAGGCCTACTGTATTATGATTTTATAAATAGCAGTATTTATAGTTTATAAATTTTCAATACATGTGAAATACCGTAGTGAGTAGGTCCTTAAAGTGTGTAAAAGAATGTCCAATCTACTTTCAAGATGATACACGTGTGAAAAGGAATAATCAAATTAAAAAGTGTTGTATCATTATTGGAACGCCTTATATTAGATTGTTGCATGCATCTTGTGTATCTTTTTGAATGTGTAATATTAAAAGTAAACTGAACTATAAACACATCGTTTTAAATAAGTCAAACATTAAAATGAATCTTCAAGGAATTTCAAGTTAGGATGCATCACAGTCAATAGACAATTGAAAGATTCTACGATACACAACTGTATAACTGTCACACCATTTTTGTAGGTATACTAATAGGGACTTTTTAATCAGTTGATCATAAGATCATACATCACACCTACGTATTATTGTACTTATCCTGGTTTGAAATTTACTTTGCTAGTAGCAACCCAGTAATATAATTTCAAGTATTGGATAAGAGGAACTAAGCAGCGTATTTGACAGAAATAAGAACAGAATTTCAATGAACATCTCATCTTGCCCCAATGGAAAGAAGATTGAAATGTAGTAATTCAACTTCTTTAGCAACATAGCATGGAATAACAAATAGGCGTGTTAATCGAAAGAATGAGTTTTGAAAGGAGTGCCAATTGATGGTGGTACGTGGCATGCAGTTGATAGTGAGCCAACTACAGAACTATCGTTCAGTACTTTTCACAATCTCATCTAACTAATATCCCTATAATAATAATAATAATATTCGTGTAACCTGGCTGGCTCAGGTCTGGTGTCAGAGTTTTCAGGTCGCTCCTGATCAATTTCAGGGCCTCTGACATGACTTAACGACTGTTTTTAGGCAGCCGGGACCGACGGCTTAACGTGTCCATCCGAAACACGGGAAAGTGGCCTGAGAAAAATTCCTGGTCTGACCTGGGTTTGAACCCGGGACCTTTGGGTTGCAACGCCAGCGCTTAACCCACTCAGCTACGCCATCCCTATAGAATTCGATTTTCTTTTATCGATGAAATAGAGAATCAAATCTATGGAGTATTAACAAAAATATTGAAACTTCTAGTTGAATTTAGATAACAATTAAACTAAAAACATATAGAACAGGAGAGAATGTTTGTAGTTTTCACACATTAAGAGTTTCTTCCTAATATATTAAACATTTTTAATACCGATATCAATGGGTGTTCTATGTTTAGTATGCAGAAACAACGATGATTAATTATTTTGATGAAACATAGCCAAACGCAATTAAAACGAGTAAACACTTTTTCCATAATATACAATAGTATATTATTTATTATATACAATAAGTATTTATTTAATAAGTTATCAGGTGGATCCATGATCGTATTACAGACTTACAGTAGGAGTAGTATCATTGATTATGGATACTTATATCCATAGTCAATGGTAGTATGCTCCCAACTTACCTCAATCTATTTTTGAGATGAGTTGCTCTCCAAAAAATATGAATACAACAGTATAGTATAAGCCTATTAAATAAATTACCTAAGAGTAATAACAATTTACAGACATCAACTAATACTAATGCATACCGTGCAATGTATTAATACATATTTATGGAACAAAAATGTTTTATATAGATATAATTATGAATGAACTTGACCTCAATTGAAATGAATACCCTTACGATTAGTCATAAGGATTCAAGTTTAGGTTCACGATGCTACACTGTATACAACTGAATTTAAAGAAATTTGAGACAGTATGACTAAGTCTTAGTTGTCTAGTATTTGTAGCATCATGGGAAAGAATTTAAAACTTAGAAATTGCATTATAATTAACATGAATGGGAAACCTCGGACTGTGAACACAATGGTGATCTATCTGGCAAATCACAAGTGAGTCAATCCAGTAAACGAATTAGACAAGAAGATACGAATCCGAATGATGAAGTTGATAACAATAATTGTGAGAATACTGCTTATTCATAGGGAGGAGCACCGGAAGATGTTAAGAGACGGATTTGACGCGTGTTGCATGCGAGGAAATATATTTTCGAGCTGCAGCACATCCGCTGCCTGCTGCAAGAGGGTCCAACAATCCGACAATAGTCTAAATTAGACATCAGGAAGCACCCCTCAATAAATAAAACACTTCCAATAAACAAACACAGTAGCTCATTTTCAGCTGCTGGGGCAGATTGTGGCTCTACACGGGAAAACAGTAAAAGTCCACACTAACTGATAAAATAAATTGAACTTTAAACAAATTTATCACTTGTGCTATGTTTTGTCAAGTTTTCGATTTTCGATCGCTATTTCTGAGATTTGGGTAAGATTTACACAATCTCCACCATTCAACTTTCTCTTTAGAATCCGACTCTCTTCAACTTCCTTTAATAAAAAATACAATTTCATGATTCCTTATCCAGTTATAACCCTTATTATAATATAACCCTCCACTGAACCAAAAGTGTTCAAATTTGGCAGGCATGTTCAGTTGGACGTTTAGACGCGCGCTAAGAAAGGATTTTTGAAACTTCATAAAGGGTACGCAAAATATTTGAGTTTTTCTATATTTTTTCAGCGTTCTCTTATCTTTTTCGAGAACCAATTGGTAGGAAATTTTGTTATTTGGTGGGCAGGTTCAGATGAGGTCTAGAAATTTTGTGTTAAAATATTTTTGAAATCCGTTCAAGAGTACGCCAGTAATCACTTTTTCAAAATTGTATTGCGGGTTGCATATCATCCGCCTTGATACGACTAATCCTTACTGTAAATTCAATGGTTCAGCGAGATTATAGATGAACTAATTTGGAAGTTATTGAATCAAGTTTCAAACTATGTCCGATATACTTTCCAAGGTTGATCTCAATATTAGCGTTTTACTATTTTTCGGAATTTTTCTTAGATTTCTCGAGAACAAATTGGCAGAAAATGCTGAAATCCAGATTAGGTCTAGAAATGCTGTGTTCAATAAATTTCGAATTCCTTCTGAACGGAATTTGCAGGCGAGCGAAGCGAGTCTGTTTTTCTCACTTCTACTGCCGATACTGTCGGGGGTCCAGGGATCGGAGCCCCCTGGCCAGGCGGAGAAGGCGAGCGAAGCGAGCCTGCCGGCTAGTTTCAATATATTTTCCTCTCAAATCGAATTCAATTGTTTGCAACAGAAAGATATACTTATTGAAAATCACAGTAAACTAAAAAACATCTCAAAAATAAAAACACAACAAAAAGTTTGTAACAGATTACAATTCAATGATGATAAGCGTATCAAAATTAATTTACTTTCAATTTCAACATTTGCTTTTGAATAGCCTCATACTTGATTTTGTACACATTACAAAATTCCTATACAATCTTACAAGGAATTATAAAAGAACGAAATCTGTCACTTGGATCTGTGAAATAACGATTACAAAATAACACGCTACACTGTCACTGCAAAATTACCTAAATGTCATAGCATAGTGATTTATGGTTCATTGTAAACCAGTTACTGGAAACTAGTTGTACAGTATTTACAGTAATGTAAAGCATAGGAATACAGCGTGACAAAAATACATTACAACTTTGTATTACAAGCAAACACCTTCCCAATCCATTCCTCATGTGAATTGAATTGAGTGAAAATTAATCAAAGTACAGTATTTTTAACTGCAATGTTTGAGAAAGGTGTGTTTCAGAAACGTTATGTATCGGTACAGTATGAGTTTCCTATTGGTTTGAACCATTGACTATGGATATAAGTCAATATACAGGGTGGGGCAGAGCCGACTGACGAGTTTTGAAGGGTGAACCGAATAATGAACCGAATGACTTAGAAAAAAACGGTTCAGCTCATTCAATTCAGTGTGAAATATAGTTTTTATTGATGATATTTTTTCATATTATATCAGTTAAATGGCGGCCATCAGCATCGATAAACTAATGTAGCCGACTTTTGAAGTTTTCAAACTCATTTTGGCACAGTGCGATTGGTAGGGCACGTCTGGATTTCTCTTTCAATTCTTCCAAGGTGTGAAGTCAAGGTTTGTAAACTTTATCTTTAAGGTAGTCCCATAGAAAAAATCGCATACACTTCGCATCGGGTGAGCGTACTGGCCACCTCACGTCCCCCCTCATGTTGTCATCACCGTCGATATCACCTCCGAGCGTTGTTGCAATGTTACAAACGTTTCTGCGCTCCAGGAAGAACTTGCTGAGGAACAAGACTTGTGGGAAACATGGTTTCAGCAGGACAAGGCTGCAGCCCACACAGCGCGCATTTCAGTGGTAGTGTTGAGAGAATTGTTGCCAGGGCAATTCTCAGTGAGGGGGTATGTGAGGTGACCGGTAACTGATGCGAAGTGTATGGGACTACAATTTTTTCTATGGGACTATCATAAAGTTTTCAAATCTTGCATACACACCTCAGAAGAACTGAGAGAGTAATTTAGAGAAGAGATCCAGGCCCTACCAATCGCACTGTGCCAAATTGGGGTTGAAAACTTCAAAAATCGGCTACATTAGTTTATCAATGCTGATGGCCGCCATTTAACTGATATAATATGAAAAAATATCATCAATAAAAACTATATTTCACACTGAATTGAATGAGCTGAGCCGTTTTTTTCAAGTCATTCGGTTCATTATTTATAACCCTTCAAAACTCGTCAGTCGGCTCTGCCCCACCCTGTATATATTGATTTATATCCATAGTCAATGTTTGAACTTTCTTGGAATGAAAAGTTGGAATACATTTATTCCACTTTTACTAGAAATTGTATTCGGTTCAAATTTTAATTGATTTTGGTAGTCATCCTATTACAATTCTAAATGAGATTATTGTTCTAATAATTAGATATTGTCCGAAGAATGAAATAGAACACTGATAGTGCAAGACATTGTAAAAAATAGAATGTTTTATCGCTGTAGGACCTCGATCACAAGTAACCATTGGGAAAATTGAATCGAATGGCTCCCTTCATTTAAGCCTGGAAGGGGGAAGTTAGGTCGCCGACGGCTCTCTCTTACACTTAACCCTCCGCTTCTTTTTTACTTTTACTACTAAGAAAAAATAAATTAAATTAATTCATAGATAAATACAATAGAATGAAATAATAATAATTAATAGATAATTATACTTGAAAGTGAGTGAGAGTTAAGATAGTGAGAGAGTGAATTGAATAAAATGAAGACAATACAGTACAGTAAACTAGAAAGAATTGATCATTAAAAAATAGCTACAGGCTTTACTTTGTAATTGTAATAATAAAACGGACTGGACATAAATATTCTTGTAACAACTATTTGTTGAAGAGTGTAACAAATTGTTACCAAATCAAATAAATAAAATATCAAATAATCTATATTATTCCGGTGATAATTTTAGAAATTATAGGTTTGGAATAGAATGCTAATTTATTCCTAACTAATGCCAGTCGATTTATTTTCTAATAAATTACAAAATACAGTATAGCATTAAATAAGGGAGGATGTACGATATCAACATTTAACACGAATAATATTATCATTTAAATTAACAAAACAATAAATTAATTTACATTAAGGGCTATTCTTTAGGGCCTGTTCTTTCTTTGGCTTTGTATGTTCGTCATAAGATAAAAAAATTAATTAATTAATTATTTAATGTTCCCATTTATCTCCTGTTCCATTTGTTCCCATCAACTGGACAATTCATGGCATGGCGTAAACGCGGCAAAAGATTGAGAAGGAGGCCACTAGCCAAACAGGCTATGTGGCAGCGACTTCTCTAGCCCGAAGCAGAAGCAAGCACTCTTTGCTGAGAAACCTTGACAACAGCCAGTATTGAAAGGGTTCGTCTCCTGGTAGGAAAAGGAGGACGAGCAAGACGAGAACATATCCGGGCTTAGGAAGGCCAGCATCATATCCACAACACCCCTTACCATCCGAATATCCCTAACTTCCATTATATTTCCACTCGGGCGGCCGGAACATTAAGTTCCTCACCTCACCACAGAATATATAGAACATTAGTGTACATTTATATACATGCCATAATATTGCATGTATATAAATGTACTCTGTAAAGAGTAACACCGTATATATAGCAAGTATATAAATATACTCGGTATAGAGAAACACCTTCCCCTGATAGCGTTAACAATGACTTCCGGTGTTGGGATGCCCGCTTCCCTGATGCTGCTCCTTAGATAGCTAAGCTTATAGAGATAGATTTTTCTGAAATCCTTTTTAAATTTTCTTCAGTACTACTGGGAACATTAGTGTAACTTAAGTTATATCATATTATAATCTGAGCTCATTCTCAATTAAATAAGGCTTTTCAGTAAGACTTGAGATTTACTGAAAGGACAAACTAGGGAAATACTATAATATTGTAGGATTTCCCTACTCTGTGGTACAAGTGAGTGTCGGACTTCAATAAGACTATTAAAATGAGGATGAAAATAAAATACTGTACTTATAAATTGAGGTTCAGGCTTTTAAGCATTATCTTTATAATGATAAGAAAAATCAATTGATTTGTGGAATTATTATTTTTGAGTCACTAAATAGTACCTACGAACTCAATCTGAGGTTTATAATCACCAATTTTATTTATATTCCCATATTTGAAAACTTTTTACTATGAAAAGTTCAAACTTTCAAACCAAATGGGTTTCAAAAAGAAATTAAATAGAAATTATTTAATGATTGTTCAATATTATCGCAGTACATTGTGGTATAGGTAAACTTGTAAAAGTTATATTCAACTTTTCAGGATAGCAGTGAAAGTGTACTGTATTGATCGTAGTGGTACAATATTATTGCATACATAATAATAATCATTATAAGTCACTAGTCACATTCTACTGTTCTCATACTCACACTCCTATTAACATAGACATGTAATCAGACATTCTACACAAATTTCTCAATATTCGTGTGAATTACTAGATTAACTAATAATCATTCTTAGCTAGATTCCATAACAAAATTATGACAGTTAATACCGGCAATTAATAAACATGTTCACTGATAATATCGACAATAGTTGACAAATAGATGCCAAAATCTAAATAGAGCTGGCAATTCCCAGAGCATTCATTACAAGTCTTGTAATTTGATAAATATTGTTGGCTACAAAAGCCGGTTATTATAGTGGAGCTGATAATGACACCCGCAGTAATTTGAAAACAGAGCTTCGTCGAATAGCCGACTAATTTGCCGGCAGTCGCTTTGTATATATGTATAAAATGTTTAATATAGTAATATATTTAGTTCTGTGTCGCTTGAGCCTGCTGACTGGCCTTCACCTTCACCTCTCAAATAACCAAACGGCCTAATTCGAACCGCTGCTAACAGTTCTCGGTGTTACCATGATCAGAAAGCGGCTCCTTGCAACTTCAAACAACATTATCTAGAAAACAATTCTCAAACATTTGCCAATATTTCAATTAGATTACCTATGCGGTTTTCTTTTTGTCTAGGGCTATTATCTTATCAATATGAGTAATAATACTAATCACAGTATCCTTTTAGTATTTTTTATTAAAACAAAACATGTTTCTCTCCTAAGAGGCAGTCTCAAGTGTGAATGGATAAATAAACAACATTAAATTAATTACTTGTATGAAGTGGATCAACGTTGGAAGAGTCAATTAGTGGATGGATTAAAAGATTTAGATTTGTGATGAAAATTATTGTAGATTTGGATCTTTGCCAGAATTTGCAGATAAATTTTTGTAGTTCTAAGGATTCATTTGTAGATTTTTGAAGATAAAGGATTATGGAGTTGAAAATTATGAATAAATAATTACCATTCCTCATGTATAAGAAAAAATAACCACTATGGTCCACACTTTATGAGAAGAGACAAAATACAACAAATTATATTGTTACAGAGTCTCTTGTCAGTGAGCGAAATATAACAACAAAGGATACTGTTTACAGTTTTGAATTTGTAATAAAAAATAGATTGATTGTAATAATTATCATGAGATTGATCATCATAATAGATATTATTGGAGATTATAATGTTTAGATAAATAATTTACTACCTGACTAAGTTTTGGATCCTAAACAATAAAGTTGATTTGACATCTATTAATTACAATTAAGATAAAACCAGCATGCCAAATTAGATTTATTAAAAAAAAAAACAACAATTTACTCAACAACCTTGTTGTATAGAATATATTATACATTGGATTACAATGATTTAGGCCAACAAACTAGAATAAGAATAAATTTTGAGTTGGGCGTTTCATATCAAGAGAATCTTAATAACATCAACATAAACTTGATGCAATGTTTGTTTATTTGACTGTTTTTCATCCCCATTCATCTTCTCATAATCAGATCGCTAAGCAATGTCAAGTTTAGTTAATTTTGAACCAGTTTCAAAAAGTTGCTTTTGGATTTGCGCCTAAATTTTTTGCCTTCTACTGAAATTCGTTCCAGAAAATTGATGATGTCTCATTTGTGTCTCCTGTCAACTTCTCCTCCTGTCTTATCTTCTTGTCTCTTCCCCCTCATCCTCCGTCAGGGCCTCTCGTTCTTATCCGCCCTAATAGGACCATCCTATTAGGATTAGAAAAGTTTCACTCTCAATCGGCTTCATTAACACCTCATTGATGCTGTTACAATCCATCTGGCTGGTGGCTTATCTTGATCATTCTATTCTACAATAACATGGAAGTTCCCATCACATTAACTCAGTCAAGCCTCCTGTCTACGTCTATAATCACCAACATGGAATTGGAATTCAAGCAACGAAGAAACTCTGGTAAGATGGGAAAATGAATCCAGCCAATATTGGTTCAAACAATGTTTCCTACAATATTAGACCAAATTTCTAATTTTTGAACCAATATTGACCGAGTTGGAGTTATTTTCCCATATTGCCAGAATGTCTCTTTGCTTGGGAAGATTATAACATAATTTTTTTTTGTATTTTCATCTGTCAATAAAGTCACTGTAATACAACTACAGTCACTGTAAGGGTAGATGGTAAATCTATAGAACATACACACCATCCACAGTAATACATCATATGAATGGTATGTGTTGAGCCGCCATCTTGAAATTCTTAAACATGGACAATATAACCTCAAAAACAGTATGACGTCATACCATTCATACGATATATTACTGTGGATGGTGTGTATGTTCTATAGATTTACCAACTACCCTCCACGCTCAACCCACCGGCAGTGCGGCCTCAGCCTAATAGAGTACATATTATAGAAAGTGACTGAAAGAAGCAAATATGATGATATTCACTTCATTTCTAGTAGGTACATTTCCCATGATTTTGGAAATCTATAAAAATCAATTATTATAGTTTATAGTCATTAACTATTGCAATAACATTCAGAGCGCGCAAAAACATCAGTATCAAATAGACTATAAAAACATCAGCTCGCAAATATATTACAGTATAACAACTCCAGAATAAGAATATTAGTTAAAGGACAGACCAATTTAGAAATGACATATCTTACAAGATCTTCAACGTTGGCTTCCTTTCCCATGACTTACTCAAAAATAATATCAAATCTATAACATGACTGCGAAAAACTGCGAACAATTTTCATTATGTGCGAACTGCGAACAAAAAACATTGAAGAGAGACTTCTGAAAATATCCTTGATGGCTTGTTTCTTCAACTCATTATATTAGTAAATGAATTAGAAGGAGGACTGATCTCTCAGTAATTCTCAAAATCTGAACTTTAATAAACTAGGAACGTGCCAAATTTCTGAAAGAAAAACTTTCACAAGTGTAATAGAAACAAAACAAAGCTTCAGTGGTTGTGGTGTAAGCTACAACAGTAATTGGTTTTTATAGCAACAAGTCTACGAATAAGTTGTTCCATTAGCCTAGTTAATAGAATAATCGGCTGGACTTATATTACTAATAAAAATGCGGTCTACAACCTGTCGACACTGTGTACTTTCACAATGAGCAGCTTGATATTATAATCTGGAGAGAATGTAATGAAAACCAGCGAAGTAATCATGTTGCTAACCTGGTCTATCTAAATATTTTCTTGTAGAGAATGCATTCCTGGACTCTTCTGAAATGCACAACAGGTTTATAGCATTCTACATTCATGACGGTATTGTCAAAATCTACTTAAACCCGAATGACAATGAGAATTACTGCTAGAAAAACAGTTTGACCCAACTGTAAAAGCAACAAAGCTTTGTTGGTCGTTGGTTGGAATGCTCAAATTAATTTCTGTGATTGCTAGGAAACAATGCGGTAATTTTATTTGACCTTTTCTCAAACACCATGGGAGAAGTACTGTACAATATTCGTGCATTGAGAAATATTTCAGTTAAGTTCAGTAGCAGAGTACAATGGACCTATTAATTAAGTAGATTAGAGCTGCACATTGTAGGAGCTGTTAGAATTGAAAGCAGTAAATTTGTGTTTAATAACAACTTGAATATCGATATATACTGTTTTGTTTATTGACAAATGAAAATTATTCACTTAAAACTTTAAAGAATAACTTTTTTGAGCAGAGCAATAAATATTTATTCATTGTCAACAATTTCTATATGGAGCACAGTTAGTAAATGCAATTTCCAATAGATAATATCTCCCTCTACAGAAGTAAATAGTTTCTCATACTCTCACCACTGGCGGCTCGTGCCCACGAAAAAGGTGAAGTGCTCAGTAGAAGATACGAGCACTTCACCTGTTTCGTGAGCACGAGCCGTCAGTGATGATGTCTTTCCTCTGGTACTTTTCTTGGAGCCATGACATCATTTCCCATTTTTTTTAAATTGGTTCAATTTTGCAACAGCCTAACATTATTTGATTGGCAATCATCACACTACAACACCTAAACATAGTACTGTATACAATTTCAATAATGAGTTCCATGTACTGCGAAATATGCTTGAAGGACAATGTGTTCCATGGTGATTTAAAGATGATATGGTTTGTGCCAACACAAGGCAATTGCAGTACACACCTTCACTAGTTGATGGACGATAATCGCAGGTTGAAGGAAGTCTGACATTATTTACATCCAACAAGGACATTACTTTCCTGACAGTGTCACGATTCGCAAATTGATTTCTATTTTATACAGAAAACGTGAATCGCCAACAAAGTTTTGCAAAATTATCTGAAAGGTGGTGAATTAACGGGCTTTGAATTAAACTAAGAAAACTCACAAATCATCCTCAATTTCCACTATTAATCCAGTCAGCTCCAGGTTTATTCAATATTAAAGAAATCCACCTCTTGTGATGCTCAATTCAAGTTTTACACTTTGTTATTCAGCACATAGAAAAGACTGTAAACCAACAAGTGATGGGTCCTACCGTACATTGAACCTCCACAACATTTCCTACAGCACACAAGGAAGTAAATCAATGAGATTTACTACAAACTCTCATCTCTTAGAATATTGTACAAGTAACAGTTGACAAGGAGACTAACACAGATCTACTGTAATGGTATGATATGTTAGATAAAAAAGTCCTACTTCAGGCCAGTTAATGTTCTACTTTGTAGTAACAGTAAGGACTAAGGATCGATTTCGGATGTGGAATGCAAGAAGGCCTCACTCAAAAAAGAGGGTAGAGTGAAATTGGGAATGCTGGAATAATTTGATCTCATGGAATACAAAAGCAACCCCTCTAGAAGATTCTATCCATCTCCCAAGTTTAGTAGTGTCTTTCAAGCTTCTCTTTCTTCTAAATTTCGGGTCCCATTTGTATTTTGAAAGATGATACCTGGCTGTGGTATAGAGTTGAGAGGTGTATGAATTTCCAGAAAACGATTATTGGAATTTGGAATGAATATTAATTCAAACAATCTGAAGCGTGATGTTTTCATCTATATCTATAAAAGCGAAATGGCACTGACTGACTGACTGACTGATTCATTCATTCATTCATCACCAGAACTAAAAATCCACTGAACCGATTGCGTTCAAATTTGGCAGGCATGTTCAGTTGGACGTTTAGACGCGCGCTAAGAACGGATTTCAGGAACTTTTTAAGGATACGCCAAATATTTGAGTTTTTCTATAGTTTTTCGGCGTTTTCTCAATTTTTTCGAGAACCAATCGGTAGAAAATGTTGATATTTGGTAGGTAGGTTCAGATAAGGTCTAGAAATGTTGAGTTAAGATATTTTTGAATTCCGTTCAAGATTACGCCAGTAATCAGGTTTTTCAAAATTGTAGATGTATTGCGGGTTGCATATCTTCCGCCTTGATACGACCAATCCTTACTGTAAATTCAATGGTTCAGCGGGAATATAGATAAACTAATTTTGAAGATATTGAATCAAGTTTCAAACTATGTCCGATATAGTTCCCAAGGTTATGCTCAATATTAGCGTTCAACTATTTTTCGGAATTTTCAGAGTTTTTCTTGGATTTTTCGAGAATAAATTGTTAGAAAATGTCGATATTCGGTGAACAGGTCCAGATTAGGTCTAGAAATGCTGTTTTCAATTAGTTTTGAATCCCTTCTGAACGGAATTTGCAGGCGAGCGAAGCGAGCCTGTTTGTCTCAGATTACACTGACAGAGGTTATGCAGGCGAGCGAAGCGAGATACTGACACTGCTGATACTGACGGGGGTCCAGGGTCCAGGGGGACCCTGGCTAGGCGGAGAAGGCGAGCGAAGCGAGCCTGCCGGCTAGTATTCTTAATATTTTCATAATCATCATCATTATTATGTCTTCGAATATAAACTTTTCATGCTACATGTCTGCGTGTGCTGAAAAATAGAATTCCAGCAATGATATAATGATAATTTTTTGACATTGACAATAATATTGGATTCCACTAGTACGATTCCACACAAAATGTTCCCCAAGTTTAATATTTATGCACATTTTTGAATTGGTATTGTAGGAGCACAAACATTTTCCACAAAGAACCCTTACAACAAAACATTGTGAACAAACAACAAATTGCGAATGCAGCAGCTGTTTCCGTTCATTGGTCTGCAAGCCCCTTGGCAAAGAATGACTCCCCTCAACCATCGAGGTAAGTATGAGTATGAGGCTGAATAAACCGTGCTTTATTAACTTGTTATCACAAAAGAGTATGCTATCGAGGTAGGAACTCGACTCGCCAAGTCTGATCGCCTTGCATGGGTTAAAAAACGGGCCACTTCACATCTGTCTAGGCAATACGTCTTTTATACGGTGCACTTCAACCTATTTCAACGTATTTACAACGCCAGTGTTCCTTCCTATTCACTCAGGTCATGCTAAAAATAACCAATGCAAATTGAGTGAAGTCAAGAATGGTTCTCAACTCCAACAGATTTGCAGAAACACTCTAACGTATTTGTTTTCAGCCCTACACTATTTGACAGGTTGACAGTATTTTGCAAGCAGTTTGAAAAAAAAATTGCAACAATTTTAATTATTCGAGCAATTATATGTTAGGTACCGTACGTAGCCTACTCGAAGGGAATTATGATATAGCCTATAATTGAAGGACTGGGTACTCAGTTTCGGAGTTTCTCAATGAGTTAGTTCTAATTAAAATTCCTAGATAATTGAATGATTAACTCATCAACTCAACTGCACTTTATTGATCTTTTTTTGCATTTGTACATTTTTGTTAATTTGAAATATAGTTATGTTTTATGTATAATTATCTTGGACTTTTTTGTTCAAATTACTCCTTCTTAATCAGCCAACAGCATAAATGATTGAATAGATGAATAAATTCAAAAATAAATAATTCAATTTAGAATAAATCTAGAAGAGAAAAGAGTAGGCAAGCCGGCGTAGCACACTGGAGCGTTACTTTCAGCACAGAGGAGGATTTAGCTCCTCTGTGCTTTCAGTCTGCTATCATTTCACCGTAATACAGGTTCGATTCCCGTTCTATCAAACGATTTTTCACCTTTTCATTCTTTACTTAATTATCCAAAGGAAAGTAATATATAATGTGAGAATCCACCGCAGTAGAAAATTCTTAATTATACCAGAGTATTTTCCTAGGATATCTGTTAATGCTCCAAGTTTCTTGCAGTAGAAAAGGTTGAAACTTCCAAGTATGGATTAAATTCCAAGGAAAATATTTACTAAGACTAAACTATAAATAGAAACTACTAAAAGGACGGCGGTTAAAAGCACTGCTCAAGAAGAATGATAGAAGAATAATAAGATTTCAACGAAGAAAAATAATAATCTGATAGGCTAAGACTTTTCAATCTCAATAGTATTCACTTGAAGAGGTACGGTATTGGATTAAATTTCAAAACAACATAATTTATTGCTGTCAGATCAGAACTCTGACACCTTTTCACCACCACTGTTCATGAACAAGAAATCAGCAAGTCCATTGAATAAAGCACCTAGAAAAGATACAACACAAAGATAAGCTGATTATAGTTGAGAAACATGCGCATCCTACATTCTTTTCGAACTGTAAAGGTTAGAAGAAGGTGACACGTCTTGATGGCACTTCTTTCTTGACTTGGTAATATGTCGTGTCGCGTACTGTACTGTTTTCTTTTTAGCCACCGCACACTAACTAGTCTTGCACAAAGAAGAAACTGCTGGAACGAGTTTACCAACTGTCAGCTGGACTAGGATGAATGCTGGACTATTCGACTTGAAGTCGACGATGCAAAGAATACAAACACTTGATGAAAGGGACAAACGAGAAAGGTTGAACGACCAGGCACAAGTTATTAAAAGAAGTTAGCTGCTCCACTTGTAGCTCATAGAGTGCAGGAATAATTATCCAAACAAAATCAAGTAAACGCTTTAGGAGACAACAGAAAAACAGTGTATCAGTGAATGAGTATTCAAATAAACAACAAACATGAGTGAGTTGATAGCATTAAAAACAATGGAGCACTATGACAATCCAATTAACAATTAATGTAGAGACGAATAAAGAGCTTCTAGCGATTTTGATAGTTATACTCTTCGAAATTGAATTATTGGTGATTAAGAAGTCATGAGATTTATTTGACAGCCTGCCATATCGGAAGAGGAGAGAGAAAATTGACAGACCATTGGTGATTAATGATGCTGGATGACTGAAATCCTGAGGTTACTGTGGCTATAAAGTACAGTATGCAGAGAAAATAATATTTTATAATTTATTTTAATTTAATTTAATTTTAATAATTTATTTTTATAAATATAATCTTGTGCAGATCTGTGAGATAAAAACACGAACTTATGATTCAATATAAAGGAAATCAACAAACTCATAATAGAATTTCTCAAAATGGAAAGTGTGAAATTGGTCTCTCCTAAAATACTTGAGAAATCACAATTTCAATAATGAATATTTTTTTTTAATCAAATCTCAACAAAGTATTTGGCTCAGCCAAGTTCGGTGTTTGTTAGCAGAGAAGCGACTGAGTAAAACCTGTTCCTAGCGCGGAAGGAATTCCGACGTAGAAAAATGAATGAGCTAAATTGAAGGGCCCGGTCGGGTTGAGAGAAGACAAGCCAGTGAGTTGAGTTGAGAGGAGCTTGCCATTGACCTCCTGCGGTTAGCCTACTCTCGATTAGGCCAGATCAAAGCGATGCAACCTGGAGCTGCTTGCAATGATACTTTTAATTTACTTTCCGTGAAACATATTAGGTATACATTTCGCGCAAGCTGATAAGAAACGTCATTATACTGTATTGATCTTAGGCTACTAGTCACTTGTATAGTTGGGCCACAATTTCTTGGCACCTGACAGCTGAGTGTTATTAACTTCATTAAAAACATAATCTGCTGCTCTAATACACTGTCTTATTCTATTATATTAAGCGAGCAATTTCTGTATGTATGTATGTTTGTGGAACCACGGATCTAGAAAATCGCTCTAACGATTTCCTCGAAAGTTGAAATGTAATATAACCGTGATAGAAAAAAAGATTGCACCAGGTCTCATGTCTATGAAAACTATCTGGCAGGACTAATAAAAGAACAAAACATTCCTTATTCTATATAGTTGCCTAATATTTTAAGAACGGTTCCCGCACTATGCCCCTCCCCAACACCTGGGTTAGCTGATGCCAAGAAATTTCGGTCCAACTGTACAAAAGACTAGTAAAAGCTATGTCTGAACTTTACCTATGACGTATACGATACTACGATACCTATATTATACCTGACGCCAAAGGGAAGTCGATTTCGTCTGTCTCTTGTAAGTGACGTAACCTACTATCAGCTGATGTAGAGCATGTAGTGTCTCTTTTGAACATAGTCTGATGTAGCGTCAAGAACATTATCTAGGCAGATCTAAATGACAACACTTATTGACAATATCAGCTGTTGCAGCGCTCAAGGAGCAGACGAACCGTTTGGCGCCAGTATACCTAAAAGCATACAAGACTACCTATTAAATGAAACTGTATTTTTTCACGTTAGAAATCGACTAAGATTAATATAAAATAAATAAAATCACTAATCGTCACTTATATAATTTGAAAACATCTTATAATATTAGTACTTCGCCTCCTAGTACTGTACCGAGGGAAATATAATCATGAGGACGATGAGGCTGCTTACACTTCATGCATGTGTAATGAGGCATTCAAGTTATAAATATGTATTAAGGAGGCTACTGAAATCTGTGTAAATTAGTAAAACAGTTATTTAATTTGTTTCTGGGAATGGCAATCAATGTACAAATGAGTTGATGGACTAGGGTAGTTGACAGAGTAGAGTAGTTTTACACTACATGATTGTATCTGCTCTTGTATATTTCGTATTACAATTTTATATCGAACGTAAACAGTACACGCTACGCATATAATTGAGTGTAACCAGTCTAATAAATTTATATTGATTTGAGAAGGCAAGAGCTCAAAGAAGAGAAAAAAGGTAAATGTTCTCCCTTCACAAAGGTGAACCATAGTATATCTGCAGCTAAACAGCGCCTTGTGCTTGTGCATTCGAACAGCTGATGTCGTCTGCAACTTTAACGAACCAGCTGATTATACAATTACGAGTGAACTCAAATCAGTTGTTCCAATTACAGGCTAGTTACAATTTTTACTTAAATGCCGGGTTAAAACAATGCCAATAATTGGATGCTGTCAAGCTGATGTTGTCAATTAGTTTTAATAATACTAATTTTTGAAAATAATAAGAGTTTTCATTTAGCCATGCCTATAGTCCATTCACGATGGCTTGAGACGAGATAAACAAAAGCTCTGTATGTGTGTGTGTCTGTGTGAGTGTGCGACTGGAGTGGCTTCGTTTTAGCCACGACATAAACAAGTCACAGCAATGCCGAAATCCCGAATTTTGTTGTAGGCAATTTAGAATAAGAATATTTGAGTAATCTTTTTTATAGATTTACATTGGGAAATTGCTTATTTCGGTTCTCTCTCGACTGCATGAACCTAAAATGAACAAACAATTATAGTAAACGTTTTTGTGCCAATGTTTTGGTTACAGTCCCGACAGCAAAATTCGGTATTTCAGCATTGCTGTGACTTGTTTATGTCGTGGCTAAAACGAAGCCACCCCAGTCGCGCACACACACATGCAGAGCTTTTGTTTATCTCGTCTCAAGCCATCGTGAATGGACTATAAATCATGGTTTCAAAATCAAAAGACACAATAGATATTTTACATCAGCGGTAGGGTTCATAAGACAATTGGCATCGTATGAACCCGGCAAAAAGGAACAGTCGAAACCGCATAATTTATTGGATAGCAAGTCACAAGTAAACAAGTAAGTGAAATTTCAGTCTTGCGAGTTTCAAATTATGTCCAATTCCAGTAGGTCTAAAGGTAACATTCCTGAGCGACGGCTACCCTAGAGCTGTGCAGATCCGTCTATAGCTTAGCAGATTATATGGTATTCAGGCCCGGTCTGGCAGGGGTGGCAACCTGGCGATCGCCAGGGGCCCCCGAGGTCGGGAGACCTCGGGGGCCCCTGGGAGATTTTTTTGAAAGATTTGGTATTTATTTTTTAATTCAACCCCATGACTTGTATTTCACAATAGACGTTGCTTTAAATATTATATAAGTTGGTTATTTATTTAAAACGAAATAAAGTGCAAGAGATCGTTTTGCTAGCCGCAACCGGCGCGGAAATCGAAGTATTTTCTTTGTAAACTAACGCAGATAACTGAAGATGTTGAATTACTTGGATTAAAACTATTTAAATGATTTGGAGCTTTGTTGAAGGTAAAACTGAATAGTTTTTCATGTTAGTATTTACCAAAAATCATTGATAATAATTTAATGTATCAATAAAATCTATGTGCAAATATTTAACTTGTGTTCAGGGTCGGACTATCCAGCTCCGTGATAGCGGAGCGGAGTGGCCTCGAAGGGGGCACCCGCGTATTTCCAAAGAACGGTTTCGTTGTAGTTTTGAGTTTTCTTACGATTTTGTTTTATATTTTAGGAATTAGTAGACGCACAAAACTTAGAATATCCTATTACTTGAACATAACTACTTTATGAAAATTTAATACAGCCCGCAAGGCTGATCTTAATATTGTGAGTTCCTTGGGGCCAAAATTAGCCCCTACATAATTATAAAAGTATGATTCTGTCGTTATTTCGTGTTTTTTAATATTCTGTATTCTGTTCACAGATATAGTTTAGGTTCTATAAGTCTCTCTATAGGGGCCCAAACTGTTTTCCAAAGAATAGTTTTGTCATTATCTAGTGTTTCAATACAAGACAATTCTGTTCAGTGTGTTCACATATAAAACCTTGTGCAGCACAAAACTAAGAGTAACTAATTTTATATAAAATTTTTATGTATTCTTAGCTAAGCGGATTTACACATGGTATTACATTTTGGTACCTTTGCTTGGGGGCCCGAGGTTTCTCCTTGGCGTTTCCTTGTGAATCATCTAATGTCATCCACAACATGATTATGTTCGATGAGAATAGGAATTATTATTTCTATACAATTATATATAAGAGATTTTTTTGTGGATACAGTAATAGAACAAAAATAAATATAGATAAGATAGATAAATATAATAAGTACCAAGATAAGGAAAATAAATGGTCATCAATTGAAAAAACCTCTTGTCCTCAAACCCCTCAATCTCAAGACCTACTCCCTCTACCCCCTTACCCATGGTAGGTGTAGGGGCCCCTTGAGAGATTTAGCAGAGGGCCTCAATGGTCCTTGTCCGCCCATGCCATACACATAACACAGTGTATCTTTGATTTGACCTGCTAGAAATAAACTAGATCCTTACACAAATCTATCTATATAGATTGCAAACAACCGGGAAATGAAAGTGCCACAAAACTCAACTTAAGTACAGAACAATAAATTATATTCCTGTGAAGAGTGGGCAGTAGTGGTCGGCTATTTTCCATTTGTGATTTAGTGAAAAATATGTGGTCTAAATAATAATAATTATTACACTCTATGAAGTATGCTAGAGTACTGCAGGTTTAGGGTCGAATAACAAGCAAAAATACGATTTTTCTAAATAATGGTATTAAAAAATCCCGGGGAGGACCCCTGGACCCTCCTCTTGGCTGGGGGGGGGGGGGAATCCATACCCCCCGGTGTGTGGCCCCCAGTTGATAAATCGCCAGGGGCCCCCAATCTCCCCAGACCGGCCCTGATGGTATTATATAATTATTTATATGATAAACTTGATAGATAAGTCCCTAGAGCTATTAGGAATGCTACGTTAATTATGTATGATAATAAATTCTCATTTATATCCATATGCAGTACGAAACTGATATCTTTTCAGTTACTTTATGTTACAGGAATTTCTTTCATTCTATTTATTCCAATGAGCTAAATAAAATTATCACAATACTACTTAAATAATTAGAATACCTGAATTATGAATTAAAATAGTGATGAGTTCATTAAGGATACATATTTTCCAACCTAATTCGAACAAGTTAATGATCTTTTTAGTTCTATACAATTGCAAGTAAAGTTCATAAACCATTCTTGAATAAATATAGGAGCTCTCTCCAGTGACAACTAATTACATCGGTCAACCCTTATGTACTTACACCGATCAACCCTTAGCTGAAAAAGGCGGTCCTGAAACAGGTGTTTAAGTATTCTTATAAATTCTCATTACCTAGCAATGCAAAAATAATAATTTAAGCAACAGAGAATAAGTTAAGTTCAAGAAACCGGTAGTTTAGTGAAAAAGGTGGATTAAGAAAATAATGAATAATAACATAAGTAAGTTTTAGTAACATTTGAAACCAACACCCAAAATATTAAATATACCCTGTAACGTATCATAAAATTCCACCATAATTCAAACATGTACTTGCAAGATAGATACTGTCCTAGTCACGGTACCTACTGGACATTGTTTACAAACAGTAGACATGTCCATGTGGATTTTTAAGGTTAGAATGAAAATAACTGTGAATGTTGAACTATTATTTTATGTTCTAATCTGTGATCTACTTGAAGACTCACCAAAATCCTCTGCCAGCAGTTCCGATAAAATATGAGGACATTCCAATTCTAGAGCAAAACAAAACTGATCAAAAGCATGTACACCTTTTTTCGAAATTAAATCAATGAAAATATCGCCTCTAACACTTTCATTTTGTTCGTTCTTCACTAGATCTTCTTCATCCGCACTGAATACTCCTTTTTCAACAAGTAATGACAAAATCTTACTTGATTTCAATTCGCGAACTATTATTTTCTTATGTTTTTCCAAAGAACTGGCTACTTCACACATACCTGCCATACCGACTTGTTTGAAACTGAGAGGTTTTTGTTTTGAACTTTTGAAAGTTCCCGTGCTACATCAATCGTCCATGTCAAATCATACTTGAACGACAGTAGCAGCATCTGTCGTTCAAACACCAAACCTCAAACCTGTTTTCTCATCAATCAGAAAGAATTGTGAATTAAGCTCAATTCATGAGATTTATTCAACTAGAATTTCTTATTCAGACGATTCGGATAAGAATGATTTAATTTCGACATCTCAGTAAAATTTTCCAATTTGCAGGGATAATATTATAATAATTGATCTCCTTATGCCACTCTACGTAACCAGCTGTTCTAGTCTTTCGATTCGATGGCGATGGCAGCGTAGATCGCACTCCGATCGCAGATTCGCAGAAGGACGCGGCTAAACATAACCTATACTTTAGTCTTGACTCGGTGTGAAATGAATTCTTTGTGAATTAGTTTTCTGACAAAATTTTCCTTCTACCTAGGCTTTTTACAAATAAAAAATGCCGAGTAGAAATATAGAAGATTCCAGTGACTCAGGTATTTGTATTAATTCGGTTCAGTTAGTCTGATTCTTGAGTACCATATTCAACTAGGTCTAACCTACTCTTTCTTCGACACCAATATTATTATTATTTTAGACTTTGAAATTCAAGAAGGATAAAGCTCAGTTGTTGATGAGCCTCTTCTAAATTCTGAGTTGATTTGAATGGTTGTTGTAATCTGAATTTAGTCTGAGTTAGCTTGCTGTTTACTTATGTAGGCTATTTATAGGCTGTGAATCTAGTCACAGAGGTAGGCCTAGTTCTGCTTTGTCTAGTTTTAAGAAGATTCAATGAATATAGTCTAATAATACTGCAATATTTCTGTGAAAAATGTCATAACTCATCTTTTTTAGTGGTTCGGTTCGGATCACTTTGGATTTAATTCGGTTCATTAAGGGCATCTTGTGTATCTTTTTGAATGTGTAATATTAAAAGTAAACTGAACTATAAACACATCGTTTTAAATAAGTCAAACATTAAAATGAATCTTCAAGGAATTTCAAGTTAGGATGCATCACAGTCAATAGACAATTGAAAGATTCTACGATACACAACTGTATAACTGTCACACCATTTTTGTAGGTATACTAATAGGGACTTTTCTAATCAGTTGATCATAAGATCATACATCACACCTACGTATTATTGTACTTATCCAGGTTTGAAATTTACTTTGCTAGTAGCAACCCAGTAATATAATTTCAAGTATTGGATAAGAGGAACTAAGCAGCGTATTTGACAGAAATAAGAACAGAATTTCAATGAACATCTCATCTTGCCCCAATGGAAAGAAGATTAAAATGTAGTAATTCAACTTCTTTAGCAACATAGCATGGAATAACAAATAGGCGTGTTAATCGAAAGAATGAGTTTTGAAAGGAGTGCCAATTGATGGTGGTACGTGGCATGCAGTTGATAGTGAGCCAACTACAGAACTATCGTTCAGTACTTTTCACAATCTCATCCAACTAATATCCCAATAATAATAATAATAATATTCGTGTAACCTGGCTGGCTCAGGTCTGGTGTCAGAGTTTTCAGGTCGCTCCTGATCAATTTCAGGGCCCCTGACATGACTTAACGACTGTTTTTAGGCAGCCGGGACCGGTGACTTAACGTGTCCATCCGAAACACGGGAAATTGGCCTGAGAAAAATTCCTGGTCTGACCTGGGTTTGAACCTGGGACCTTTGGGTTGCAACGCCAGCGCTTAACCCACTCAGCTATGCCACCCCAAAGGATGATAAAGAACTAACCATAATTAATATAACTTATATAAGATAATAGCTTATTTATAATATATTGATGATCTAAGATAATGATAATATTTAACTATTTAAGAACAATTAATTTAGTTATGGACTTTAGTCAGTATGTGATTTATCTACTAGTACCCATCTTATAAGTTGAAAATAATGAGCCAATTACATCTGGTTTAAAATCAATCTTAAATTTTTCTAATATTATAATAATATGTTGATTAGAGTATTGCACCTGAAACTGTGCAACGCTTTCACGACCCATATTAACCTTGAAGAACAGTCTTGTGTTGTTTTTAAGCTTATCGACTTTTTGAAATTATTGAAAATGCTTTTTTCATCATATTGACTTCAATACCTTTTCCTACATGACTAACCTCTACCGGCCGGTCCACCCAGAGCCCTCTGTACCCGCGTTAGCATACCAGAGCATAGCTCCAGGCAGAGCTAGCACCACAGTTACGGAGGCGTGCCATTGGGACTCGCCTTGATTCCCCCTAGGGACGGAGGCGGAACATGTGGACCCACCTTGATCCCCCTGAAACTAAGCCAGTTACGGAGGCAGGCCCTGAACTCGCCTTGATTCCCAACCTAGTTACGGAGGCGGACCATAGGACATTGCCTTGATTCCCCCTGTGGCTTACCACTGCCACCTCGCCCGGCCAGCGTCAACGGGAGATTGGCCTGGGAGCCGGGGTGACCCTGGCTAGGCCAGGCTTCCAGCGCCCAGTTCCGGCGGTACGTGGGCTATTCCAGAGGTGCGTGTCCGAATCATCGTCACCCCTTTCACAAGCCCGGACGTTCCCCCTCAGCTGTCAAGAGGCTTGGAAAAAACGTCTTATCTCTTCTGACCCACACTCCAGCCTGGTGCAGGACAGTCATTCTTAGTGTCTACTCTCCCCAGGGAAAGAGGACAGAAGGAACCAGAGCACGCGTTTCGGAAAGAAGATGAAATCCCGTTCACTAGGTAAGAGAGGGGCTCCCGGACGGCCCCGCGACCAGCTCCGACTCTCGGTACCTTTTCCTACAGCTACCTCACAAAGTTGCGGTTTCTGCATTGATTTCAATACACAAACTCTACTTTTCCGCATAGTATGCGGAAATAGATATTTGTGCAACTTGTACGCAAAACCGGTGATTGCCAAACGAGATAGAGAATGGCCGAACGAAGCGAAGCTGAGTTCGGCCATCTATCGAGTTTGGCAAACTTTTTGCACACCAGTTGCACACAATATTTTTCCCAACACTCTATATCATAAAAGTTCTAAAACAATAATAATTGACGCATTTTGAATAGCGGGTATTAGGCTATATGATAATAGTTCTAAGACATATTTTTATTACCGAACATCTGTGATGATAAAATATTATCGTGTAATTGACCAACTATTATCAAGGATCATATTCTATGTGTCATATGTTATCCTATAGAGAACATATTATAATATATTTGATAATAGATGTATGACATAGAACTATAATTATTATCGTGTAATGCCAGACCAACGAGAGATTAGCCTAACATAGAGCATTTGGAGTACCGTAGGCCAACATTGAAACTTTGCATCATAAATTAATGGCATTAATGGATTAATTATTACATTTTTGCGTAATCTAACTACCAGTATAATCGATCTTAGCAGTCCAGAAACGTTTAATTTATTGATAAAATTTGTACGATCAATTTTGATTATGTAAGAAGGTGTTAAAGTTTGATTCTTCTCGCTACTTTTGGTGCGATTCCCAGCTAAAAGCAGTACAACGGCCAATTTCTTTCCAGCTAAACGCAGTACTATCACCAGAGTATATAATTTTGTTCAAAAAACGTTTTAAATAAGTTTGATTTGTATTATTATGCAACAGATAATCAAAGCAAACATTCTAATTATATTATTATTTCGAAACAATTGTAAATAAGTTATCAATATCAACACAGAGCAGTTAACTTTCGACTAATAATCAAAACTCCGCCATTTCTATTCCTCAACGACAGGCGACGAGTCGACAGATGATTACTGTAATCAACTGGACTAAATTGGGCAGATAATCCTCAAAAGAAAGATTTAGTCAAATTACGCTCTAACAAAATTTGTATTTAATACAATAAATTTTAGCGCCTAATAACAGTTTTCGCCATAAATGTTATTGTTATGATGAATCTAACGTTATTGGATTCTGGTGAAATCGGCTCTCAGACGTTCCGAGTTCAATGAATTTGTAATTGGAATTTGGGCCGTGCGCAAAGCACAAAATGGAATTTGGGCCGTGCGCAAAGCAAGTGTTTTGCGCACGGCGTTCTGGAATCAACTGTTTTGTGATCGAGTGTTGGGAAAAAGTTTTTTCCGCTCACTTAGGCTTGCAACTTAACATAAGTTTTGTGGAAAGTTTCAGGCCTGAAAAGTCTATTAAACACTTGAAATCATGTTGGCATCACTGGCAAAAGCTAACCTAAAATAACCCCTAACAAACCGCGATGGCCGAGTGGTTAGCGACGTGGACTAGTATTTCACTGCTTACAAATCAGGGGAGGTTCAAATCCTGAGCAGTACATTTTTTTTACGATTGTTTTCAACTTAGAAAATCTTCCAATATTATTCTACATAGAAATAAAAGTGATAAACGACCTTTTGAGATTCTTTGATATGAAAAAAATTGAAAATAAAAAATGAAAAATATAAAATTTTTAAATTTTAAAATTTAAATATCAAACATTCTTGGTTGTCCGAAAAAAACATTCAAGTACCACCACTGTGTTCTTCAAGTTTGTAAGAAACAGAAAATGTCTCTGGTAGAATGCCCTATCCTATGTTCTCCTGTTATTCACCATTCTATTTTTCATGATTTTACATCATATCTTGTTAATGGATGGACACTCCCTTATGAAATTTGGCGGGTTCAATTATAAGTATCAAGTCTTCAAAATAGTTGCCTCGAAAATTTTCAATATTTGAAATTTTCAAAATGGCGGCCAACTGAAATATTAATTTCGAATTTACTGTTAAGAGTTATGGTTTCATAAACTTCTGTACCATTCAAAAATTTAGAGCTTTGAATTCTGAATAAAATGGTGCCTGATTTGTCAGGATTCAATGATGAATAACTGAGATATGACAAATTAAATTTTAATTTCAACCTTTCAAATTCACTATGGTAACTGTAGGAAAAATTTAATGTGTAATACAGGCGCAAAGTATCTTTGCTGCACTCGAGAAACTATTCCGCACTCGCCTGCGGCTCGTGCGTAAGTCTCTCTCTCATGCAGCAAAGCCACACTTTGCGCACTGATACACAAATAACTATTCAGTTAAGATCGAGCTATTTTCTTACTAGAATAAATTATCGAATTTTGTTTTAGGTAGTGGTTCCGATACGGACAGCAGTGGATCAAGTCGGAGCGGCAGTCCTGCCTCTGCTAGAACAGCAGCAACTCCAGGAAGGAGTGGAGTGAGTGGAAGCGAAGACGAGGCGAGCCAAAATTCCAGAGCCAGTGCTCAATCGAAGAGTCCAGCGCATTCTGGAGGCGGTTATAGTCCACGTTCGACTGCAGCACCTAGGTCTGAGCACTCACCGAGTCCTTCGCATTCAGAGCGGTCTCAAAGTGCGAGATCTGAAAGTCATCCGGAGTCTGTACAGTCACACAGGTCGCCCAGTCCTGCCCGGTCGCGATCTCAAAGTCCAGCCAATTCAGAACGGTCGCATAGTCCAGCTGGCTCAAATCGGTCTCGCAGTCCTGGGGCATCAGTCCGGTCCCGATCAGCCAGTCCCCGCACTGTGAGATCTGCTAGTCGTGAAGCATCCGCAAGTCCTGCACATTCCGCAGCTTCTGGCAGCCCCAAGTCACATCGTTCCCGAGCTGCTTCTGCCAGTCCTGCATCGGATCACTCCAGATCTAGGTCTCACAGTTCAGCCCGATCCGAGCACAGTGCCAAATCGGGGGCCGCATCGCAGCACTCTGAGCCAGAAGCAAGCCCCAGGTCTCGTCGATCACGAAGTTCGCACAGTCCTGCTTCAGCTGCTTCCAAATCCCGCGGCTCTCCATCGAGATCACGATCTAGGTCTCCAAAGAGCAGACATTCTGGCTCCCGGTCCAGGTCTGGCTCTCCTAAAGGAGCTCGCACATCAGCGTCCAGATCGAGATCAGCATCTCCAAAGAGCAGAGCATCCAGATCAAGGTCTGCGTCCCCAACTTCTCGTAAAGCTTCAGTTTCCAGGTCCAGGTCGAGAACTCCAGGCAGTAGACGTTCTGCTTCCAAATCCAGATCTGGTTCGCCGAAAAGTGCTGCATCTGCTTCTCGATCGAGATCGCGTTCAAGATCCAAATCCCCCAAGAGTAGAGCGTCTGCTTCAAGGTCAAGATCTGGTTCTCCGAAAAGCAGACGTTCGGCCTCCAGATCGAAATCTCGTTCTAGATCACGATCAGGATCTCGCAGTCCAGTGCAAGCTTCAAGGCGCTCTCGATCTGGTTCAGGTAAATATCCAGCTCTTGTTAAAACATGATAACAAGTTTTTGATTAAAGGTCTCAATATTTCAATAAGTATTTGGTTGTGAGAATTTATATTCTTGTTATTCATTTTGGAAAAAACCTTTGAATAAACCAATCCAAAACATGTTTTCAGAGCTATCCAACGCAGGATTATTTTTCAGGTGATACCTCTTATGTACCCTTAAAAATCCAATAGTCATAGCTTTGATTTTACTAATAAACAATGTTCTATCATAGATTTCAAAATGATACTCTATGATCTAAGTTATTAAACTAATGGACAGTGAATCCTGCTAGTACGGTATCTTAAAATAGGATAAATAGCAAAACTGGAACTTGAAATAAACTATCATTTGAATATTTTAGACTAGATTATTTTCTCTCAAACCAGATCGATTCTTTTCAAATTTTCGAATCTACGAAATACAATTATTTCTTATTTACTTTCTTCAATTTCAATTTCTTAAATACTATGCTATTTTATTTTAATCTCATTTTTTTCATTTTCAATATAGGTTATCAAATTCTGTTCTTGAACTTATTTGACAAATAATCCTAATTTTATATTATATTTTCTTGCATTTTAACCTATTAAATAATCATTTCTTTTGTTTCAGCTGATGGCGGAAATGAAGGTGCTGAATCAGGGAGTGAAGCTAATGCAGGGTAAGACAAACTTATTTTTTCTGGACTTCGTAATGATGAGAGCGAAAATCATGTTCAGCCATTTGGAGACTGAAGTATTTAGTTTTTCTATCAAGTAAACTGCCAATAATGTAATAATGCAATTGTCAATATCTTGACATTGGTAGAGATTTCGCATCTCAACAATTTATTTATTTATTGAACTCATACAATACGTAATCAGAAGATGGTTTGAGATCAGAATAGAGGCTTAAACCTAACTATTTCACTTTATTAATAAAATATGTGAATATAATAAGGATTACTAGTAAAAATTACAACAAACATCATACAATAACCAGAATTGCCAAGAATTAAGCTCAATATAAATCTCTCTCTACCAATCTCCTTCTCTCAAAATCAATCCCTCTTAACACTCAAAATCAAAGTTACTCATAGAAATGATTGCTGTGGAAGTGAGGTTACCTAGTAAATTATGTGGTAATATCTAATATACTATACAATAAAATTTCAATGTTATGAATATTTTGTAATGAACAATTATGATTTTGATTGAAAATTTTCAAGATATCGATTATGATAACATTCTTATTTTATTGTAGTACAAAGCGGAAGCACGCGGTTCTTAGTGACAGTGGCTCGGAGTCTGATTCTAAAGTGAAAAAGAAGAAAAAAGTTACAACTATTGGATCAGATAGTGAGGCTAGTGGTGATGAGAAGAAGGATGGTGGTTAGTATATGATATCTTTCTGATTTTATCCATATTTTGTTAGAAAATTGCATGCATTTTTTGATATTGATAACGTGATCAGTACAGAATTTACACAATTTTTGTATTTCACTACTACTCTCCTTTTAATTGGGATTGGATTTAATAATGTAAATGTGTCAATAGTGTTTCTGCGTTCTGTAGCGAATATCATTACCATCAACTGTCAAAGAACAGATACTTGGAAGAATTTATAGATTCGACTATCAAGATAAGTTTTCATCCAAAGCCCATTTTTCTGTTTCCCATAATTTTCAAATATTAATTCTTCAACGAGTAAAATTTTCTCTCGCTATTATATTCTTTAGAATTGAGAAAAACAATAATCCATTTGTAAAAATCTAATTGACTTTTTTCTTTTTTTTCTCAATACAGCAACAGCCGAAGCGTTATTTGGAGATGCAAGCGATATAAGCTCAGATGAAGAAGAAAAGGCGAAAGCAAAAGAAAAGAAATCTGATGATGAGGAAAGAATCGAGAGTGACCGTGAAGAGAGAAGAAGGAGCGGTGATGAAGAAGAAGAGGATAATGAGAGAAGAGACGAAGTAAGATATCCATGTTTTCAAACCCTGATGAGGCTGAATTTGATTTCATTTTATCTCTTCCAATATTCAATTCATATCACTGTTACACAGGCGCAAAAAGCTATTACTTGACTAAAATTTAAAATTCTCATTAGGCAATACAAAGCAAGTTTGGATTTGGAAGTGAAGAACAGCATATTTCTATAACGATTTACAAATATATACAAAGTATATACTTCTATAACTTGAGCAATTCAACTAGAATATGAGTAATACAAATGTTATGACATTCATGAGGTAATCATTTTGATATATTTTTTCAAGGGAATTGATACTCTGATAGTCAATCTACAAACTTCTTCTTTTTCTTCTCCATTTCTACCATTACAGAGTAGGGGTGCCAATCTACATACATACCATATAAATGCTTCCATCAGTTAACATGTAAGATACAAAATGAGAAACAGTGGTTTGGTAATATCACTAAGGTATACGAATAACTGACTACTACTCACTTGTTCTACTACTACTACTACTACCTACTACTACTAATATAATTATTATGAATATTATTATAGAATGATGTATTGTTGAAAATCCACGTTGATTGATTTGTAAAACTAATCGTGAATAACGTGTGACTAGGATGAAGAAGGTGCAACTAAAGAGAAAGAAGCGGAAGAACCACTACCAGAGACAAGAATCGATGTGAAAATTCCAAAAATCTCATGTGACTTGGGTCGCGAAATTCATTTTGTGAAAATGCCCAACTTTCTTTCTGTTGAAACTCGGCCTTTCGATCCAGACACGTATGAAGATGAAATAGACGAAGAAGAAACATTGGATGAGGAAGGTAGAGCTAGGTATGTATTCATTTCATGAGTATAATTAATTTTATTTGTAAAGTTGTGTAAATATCAGTGGCTAGTGAGAGAAGAATTTCGAGCATTATTGGTTGTAGTTTGAGTGAAAATATAGATTTGAATCTCATCGATGGAAAATTTTATTTAATTTTGTTGAAAAAATATTCAATTTTTATTTTTAAGCGCTTCTTATCTACTTTCCACTTTCCATCATATATACAATTAACTTAATTGAGAAATTCGGGCAGAAATTGTTCAAATATAACTTTGCAAAATTATTGAAGGAATCCTCATGAATCATGATTTATTTAATATTTCAGAGTGCTGTTGGTAGTTCTCACTTCTAAACCGCGCTACTCTCATTTTATTATTAGGCTATTTAAAAAAAAGGAAATCATAAAGAGAATTTCATATTGAAATACCGTACGTAAAGTAGTTTATTATAGTAATACGGTATCACTCTAGGCCTATATTGAAATCTTCACAATCCCTTCAGATAACTTACAACTTATTGTATAACAAAAAAACACTACAAGCGTTTCATGCAACAATTTATTGGGTAAAAGGCGGGGAGTCTTGGATCATTGTACTAGATTCAGTTATTGAGAAACTGATATCTTTCTATGAAACTTCAAGTTGATAATAGCATTTTTCTTAAATCATTTTAGTTCTTTTTTCATCAGAAAATCATACTGGAATAAATGTTGCCTACATATTTTTAAATATTGCCTCATACATTTTGAATTCTTTCCTTAATGAGTTCTGTTGATTTCCAGGTTGAAACTGAAAGTGGAGAACACAATCAGGTGGCGTGAGGCGTTCGACGACGATGGCAACGTGGTGAAAGAGAGCAACGCACGTGTTGTGCGCTGGTCCGATGGCAGCTTCTCGCTGCATCTCGGCTCCGAAATATTCGACGTCTACAAGCAACCATTGCAGGTAAAATATCACCATCGTTTGGAAACAAATTGTATTAGACTCTATATGCTAGGTCATGCTCAAATTAGGAATCTAACTAGAAGTGGTTTAAACATGCAGTGAACGAGCTATTCACAGTTTAAACCAAGTTTATCTAATAAACTTTATGCATATTGGCATTAGCGTAGCCACCTTCAATAAGGTAGTTCAACACTTCAACATGTCCTTGAACGTGTCAACTAAGTAGAGTAGGAAAATCGGTCTATTAAAAAACATTGAAATCATTTTTGCATCAGTTTTTTCAATGGATTCGTTCCTTGTGTGCGCTCTCACATTTTAATTGCTACAAATTATAGCCATCCCAAGACATAATTTTTCTATTTTCAATCTTTTATGCTTATTTCTATCATAATCTAGTATAGAAAGCACAAAAGGAATTCTATAAGAAGAGTTTCGTAATCATATTTTATCAAAATCATGCTTAAAGAGAGAAAAACTAAGTCAATACCCAATATGCATGATTCGTAACTGTACTTGATGCTATCATATGAGTAGATTGTACCTACAGTGCAATGTTACCATTTTATCTGGCCTGGGCCTTTTATTTATTTAATTTATTTAATTATCTATTGGAAAAACACACATCGGTTGAAAGAACAGGCATAGCCCTTGGTATTTCAAAACACAATTTTCATTAAAATATAGTCCAAAATTTGAGGTTACAAGTCCAAATTTCTTCTTCAGCCGAAGTTCTCTAACTCTAAGAAATGATCTTAAAGTGATAATAATTTTAAAATTTTGAATTTTGAAGGGTTGATCCGAAAAAAACAAAATAGTTCAAAAATTTCATCAAAATAGGAAAATTAATTAAAAAATTTAGAGCCGAAAATCATCACACACTAACACTTCCTGTAACCATGGTAATTATTAAAGGGGGCTAGACATTGATAGCATTGTGGCCTTGGACATTGATAGTTAATACTTTCTCAGAAAACCATGGTTTGATGGCAAATATTATATTACTATCACAATTACCGTATTGTCTTTATAGCATCATGAAGAATTAAGCATTTTTGCTATCACATTTGTTTCTAAGTTGTATGAAAAATTAAGAGAATTATTTCATGCTCATCATAATTGTTCAACATTGTGATTATTACAATTGTGTAGTGGACGAAGTTGAGGCATGCAAGCTCCCCTCCACTTTCCCCTTCCACTTGACCGACAAAATATTGTGAAGTATTGTATCCGCCAGTGGATGAAATCCACTAGGCCTACTTTAAACTTGATTATAAGAACAAGAGGTGGAATATTCTGAGCTTAGCTGTGAGTTAATGACAATAATTTCTAGTCCAGGGGATTTAGCAAAGTAATCGAGTTGATATCCGAGTTTTCGACACTTCTAGAAATTATTCTACCAGCAAAAATAATTCAATAGGTACCAAATTTTTTTGTGTAATGTATATTTTCAACGAGTAGGCCAAGATAGCCAAAGATGTCTCAACTGCAGCGAGGTTAATGATCAGTTGTCAAGTAACCTCGGCTGATGGTACCTCACTCCAAGATATCTAGTAGTCACTCAAAATAATGTAACTCAATCTCACCCATTTTATACAATACTGGTTGCGTCCAAGCTCTGAAACCCTGCGAGAAATGGTATGTTGTCAACTATGTTCAGTAGAACATGTTTGTTTACACTGAAACTAGTTTATTTTAGTGTTTTCCACTCTCCTCTTCAGCCGTCAGGGTTTCATAGCTAGGATGTGAACAGTACTCCTACTGAAAATATTTTGATCTTCAACACCAATTGATTATTGCTTTACGTTTAATTTGAGGGCGATCACAACCATCTGTTCATCCGGCAAGGAACTGGTCTACAAGGCCAGGCCGTCTATCGGACCAAACTGACGTTCAGGCCGCACTCGACCGAATCATTCACGCACAGAAAGATGACGATGTCACTGGCCGACCGCTCATCCAAGACCAGCGGCATCAAAGTACTATCCCAGGTTGGATTCGATCCTGACCATCATAAGGGCGAGATGATCAAGGTAAAACATCATTTTTCAAGTTTTATGTAGAGTTTACAGTTTGTACTATTGATGGATAAATCAATGAAGTTCAAGTTTTTCAAGGTAACTCTTGTGAGCAAAGAAGACATTCCTTTGGAATGGCCGATTGAAGCGAGAATGTAATTGCGCATGCGCAAATCTTAAAATTTTAGTGTATAATCACTTTAGCCAACTTACCGCTGCTGAGATGTGATGAGAAACAGATGGTAAGAGTGGGACTATTTTCATTTCGACTGCTGTCACTTTGAAGGAATGTCTTCTCTGCTCGACAAGACTAAAGTAATAATACGAGAAATAATAATAAGTCTTAATCTATGCCAATATGAAAATGTGTATGGAAAGGTTTCATGGTACGCTCATTGGAACATTTTAAAGTGACGTTTCAATTTCCTTTCAAGAAAACATAGAAGGAGATTAAAAGTAACAATAGAATTGACAAATCTTGTATCATTGTTGAAACGGTTAGTTTCTATTGTTCAATTTTATACATGTATCAACTTTTGTATCCGCTTGATTAGAGGAACTTTGGACACTAAGCTCAAGATGATTATCAAAGTTATTTATTATATTAACTCATGTTCAATTTTCAATTTTGTGTTTCTCAATGTTTAGTTTGAGAATGTTGAAATGAAATTCTATGATTCAAAATCTATTGGTACATGGAAATAGAGTATATTTTGCAGTAAAATTTATTGAAAAATATGTGTTGAGGACGAGGACTCTATTGAAGACTGCAGTTGATTTTTTAATCAATTGATTATAACGGTGATTCTTGTATGTTTGCAGAAGGAAGAGGAGAGATTGAGAGCATCGCTGAGAAGAGAGAGCAAGCAGAAGAGAGTGAGAGAGCGCGGGGCGGGCAAAGGCCTGAGTGCCAGCTATCTTGAGCCAGACCGCGAGGATGGGTCCGATGACGAGGGAGCTATATCGCTTAACGCCATCAAGAACAAGTACAAGAAAGGATCTGCCAACAAAAGTATGTGTCACACTATTCTCCATTCAAAGTCTTAACTATTATGCTTTACTAACGTTCAGATTAAGATTATGTACGATGCAACACAGTTAGTTAATCTCAAATCAGTACCTGGAGTACTATACTTGACCTGCATTCAGATTGACATTATTATTATGTTCCGAGTTTTCCATTTAGTCTGTCAAAATAATGGAATGATTGATTTGATTTGAATTGATTGAAGCTGGATTTGTACTGGTTATTTGACTGGTTTTCACCATCGGATGAGGAATCTAACCAACTTTTAAAAATAGAGAGAAATAGCACAGATAAAATTAGAAAAGTATTGCTCAGTATAGTTTCAGTTTCGTTACGGGACTTGGCTATCAAATAACAATAAAAGACGAATACTACAAAATAATAGTTTTATTTATCACACTTCAATACCAAACAACAGTATCATAACTTTTCCATAAGTATTTATAGGATAGGAATTGCTTTCAATTTCCAATGACTGTAATACAGCCTATCTCCACATCTACATGAGTTATCTATATTTGTCTTCTCAATCATTATAACCCACTAAGGTCTTGTCTTGAGAAACACTGTCTTGAGGAAGAGAAAGATTGTCTTGAAAAAATTAAAATTATTGTATTTGAAGGTGGGATGGGAATAATAATTCATTTTATATTTCAATGAACAATTAATATTTGATAAGAAAGTATTAATAAGAAATTTATCTGTATTTTTCATCAATTTTTTCCCATTACCTGGACGTTTTGTATCTTATTGACCTTAGTTTCATCTTGAGAATTTTATCTCAGATGATTTCTTTGATATTGATTTTTTCAACTACTATACCAAATTCTGAATAATTATCAATAATTTTTTCATAATGGTGTTTTTCTGAGTGAAAATTGTGTGAATGAGTATTGAAAAGGGATATAACCTGAATTTGGACATTTTAATCAAAATTGTAGTAGAAGTTTTGGGCCAACGCCTGTTTCTCCATTCGTTTCATTCTATGATTATTGTGATGAAATAAATAATTATCTGTACTCGATACTAATTCCTTGTATTCAATTTTCAGATGATCGTAAAAACATCTATTCGTCAGACGATGAGGGCTCCGATGTTGAAACGCATCGAGCGAAGAAATTGGACAGGGCGAAGGCACTCAAGGATTCAGACGAGGATGATGATGATGACAATGACGATAAGGATGATGACGATGCTGGAAGTGGCAGCGGAAGCGAAAAGGGATCTGGGGCCAACTCGGAAGCAGCCGCTTCTGCATCTGATGACGATGATTGATTCAACTATTTGTCATTAGTTAACTAAGATTTTCTATTATTTTTAGCCTAGTGGCAAGTATTATGTTAATAAATGAACATTCTACTAAAATCGCTGTTTTAGTTTTGGTCAAAAATGTATATAGCCCACCTTGAAAAAATGTTCACTTTGAAAGAATTTAAGCAAGCCGCAAAAATGTTTAAATTATTCCATTGCTTATGACAATAGGGAAGAAATCTGGGCTCTTACTTCACTTGGCTATTTGGGAAAGGAGAATTTTCAGTTCTCTGTGGTCTTGGTTTGAGCTGGTGTGTTACTGCAAATTATCAGATAAGTAAAATTATAGTGCATTTTACGTCAGTAATGAGATGAATACCAACATAACACAAAAATACCAAAATGAATAAAATAGGAAGAGAATCAAATCTATGATTAGTGCTTAGTGCTTTTAGTGCAGCGATAACAGACCGATACTGCAAAGACCACTGAACAATGCTGGTTTCAATAATTGGTTATTTATATTGGAAAGCTCTCACTTAAGGCTTGGATAGTATACCGTATGGGACAGTAAGCTTTAAAACTTTAAAAAATGATTAAAATCAGAGTACCCTTTAAAAAATTTCAAAAAAATACAGTAGCCCTAGAAGAAAAGAAGTATTGGACAGTAAGCTGTATCAGTTTCGCTCAGTAACAAAACTTATTCCTACCTTAAGAACTCCCGTATACTCTATATTTCGGTCGCTGTTAAATTGGATGCGATTTGGTTTGTGTTGCTAGCGGAAGGACAAATAAAAACATCTACAGATTTGGACTGACAAATTGATCCCTCTTTTTTCGGTGCGGGTAAGTTTGTGAGAATTTACTAAGATTGCGGTACATTTACCAACTTTAGCGTCTAGTTGTTGATTGCTGTTGTTTGTCGGTCTGTGGAGGGTAGAAACGGTTTTGAAGGAATCATTTTGTGAGTTCGAAACTGTAAGTAGCACACACTACAACAAATTTTATCTTTCTTAATCAATAATGCATGTGCCTAGTTTTGTTCGCAATTTGCAACCAATGTAACCTCAACCTGAAACGATCGGTCCAGACCAATTCACAAGTACCGTAGTACGGTACCGTATGTCGCCCTCGTTCAGCAAGCAGACTGATGGAATTCTTCACTTTGCGCTTTATCAGCCGGTAGAATGATCTCCAAACTCCAGTTGTCAAAATTACTATTAAAGTAAGGAGATATATATACTTTTCTCGAACGAAATATTGTTATATTTAAAAATGTCAAAAGGACGAAAGTCTTCTGCGAGTTCAAGGACCCGATTGCTGAAAGACAATCTTTAGATTGCTTAAGTTATAAGAGTAGATGAGGTCAAGCTCAAAATAACAATTTATTTGAAATAAGTTAGTAGAAGGTCTATCTTCATGAACATGAAGATTGATGTATTTCTCAAGGGTGGAGTTAGGACTCTATTTAAGTCTGTTATTCTCTACCACAAAACTACTTTGATGAAAGCGGAATGTGAGTCGAGTCAATGTGAACAGTAAGCTATAGTCTGTCACTGTCCGTGCAAAGAAAACATTCTGGCAAGATTGTAAAGTTACTCCAGCTCAATCAATATTGGTTCAAAAATTATAGTTTTAAATCGTAGATCAGGATGTTTCCTCCAGTTTGAGACTAAAATTTTATTTTTTAAACCAATATTGTCAGAGCTGAAGTCATTTCCCCATCTTGCCAGCAGTGGCGGCGTTAGCCCCCAATGAATGGGGGGGCCAAGGGTGGGCCTAAGATATCATTGGGTGGGCCAGCAATTGAGAGCCAAAATTCCCTTTGCCCTCCACCTAATTAATTAGGAGCTATGCTATACTACTGACACCAGACCTAGGCTTCACGTGATATATGGTTCAGTACCTAATTTGCTGCTTTTTTATTGCCATGATTTTTTTCTTTTTTTGAAGTGCCATACATTCCACTACCCTAGATGCTACAATTTCTTACATTTTTTATGAATTTTCATACATAGTTAATTGCTTTTTACTACATAATGAGTTTTACTGGAATTTTCTGGAATTATTTGAAAAACTTATATTGGAATTATCACTTTTTTTGAAAATTACAGTTTGAGAAAATACAGACTCCCTTATTGCATCATTACAGCAAAGAAATTTCTTATCAAATTAGAAATACTATGAGATAGGAGGATAGTAAATACCGTTACTATAGAGACTGTAAAATCAGTCTGATTATTCAGTCTCTATAGTGAATGCACGATGTCAAGATGAAAATAATTTATACGGTACTTGATATTGATACGGTAATAGCTTATAGCTAACCTGAATAATTACTTTATTATAATTTTCTATGGCAGATGGATTATTGATAAGAATAATTCAAATATACTTGAAAAATTGAGAATATTTTGAAACCCTGAAGTTGAATGATAAATAAGTTGAAAAGTGAACTGAAGGCTTCCTCAAAGGTGCAGTAGGCTACCCCCGTTTTTCTTTTGCTGTTCATTTTTCAAATAATGATGAATTCACTGTAGGGTATATATACACCAATCATATAATAGTAAAGAATTATTGTATAAGTGTAAGCAATTGCAACTGGGTAGTTTTGATTAAGGAACTACTGTAATTATTGGAAAAAAATGAAATAGCCTAGATCTCAATACAATTCCTCTATACAGAGCGACACACTGGAAATGGACAATTCCAATGAAATAATACCTAGCCAATTTTTAAATTAATGCAAATTATTTTTACATAAAACAAAGCTCATTATGTGCCTTTTGAGTTAATAAAGCTTATTAAAGCTTTCAGATTTATGAAATTTATTCAGTTATGTTGGAAAAATAATAATGTCGTGAAGGAGATGACCATCATTTCAAATGCTGGACTCAAATCTCTTCTCAAAATCAGGGCCGTATTTCTAAATAGGCTAAGTAGGCTGCAGCCTAGAGCGGCAGTTTTTCAAAGCGGCAAATTTATAAAATAATTTAAAAAAAATACATTTTCTCTACGATTTCAGAATTAACTTTGAAAAACATGACCTACTAGTAATTCTTAGAACGTAGTTGCCTATTATTTTAGTGCATTACAAAATCGGTTTGATCTCTGAATACACTAATAGTACGGTGCAATTAGACTCGAAACTCAACATCCAAAGAGAATGAACGATTCCTAGGCCAACTTGTTCTATAGGCTACAGCCCTTTTGTATGATAAAATGTAATATTAGGGGTTTTTGGAGGTGTAAATCGCTGTAGAACATGAACCACTGAACATAGAAGATTGAATTTGGTCTCAAATTAAAGAGAAATTAATTTTACCGAGAGGGATTTTGAAATACAAATGCAAGTGTTTCCAATTCAAAGTTACTAACTTTGAAAGTAACGGAATAACTCCTGTGAAAAAATATTGAATTTTCAAAAAATTGTAACTTGGAAACAATTGATGATACAGCAGTGGCGGATCCAGGGGTGGCAAAGGGGCGGTTGCCGCCGTACCAATCGAGGACAGAAAAAATTGCGTATTTATTTCTAAATTATTGAGGATAACAAGTGCCACTGGCTACACAGAAGAGAACATTATAGTGTATAGAGTGTGCAATAGTGGAGGACTGTGCAATATGGTATAAAGAAGAGCCTCTGGCAAGATGAGAAAATGACTCCAGCTCGGTCAATATTGATTCAAAAATTATTGATTTGATCTGAAATTGTAGATCAGAATGTTTCCTACGATTGAGACCAAATCAATAATTTTTGAATCAATATTGGCCGAGCTGGAGTCACTTTCTCATCTTGCCAGAGGCTCTTCTTTGCTTGGTCAGACTATACTTCTTAGACTAATTCCTCAATGTGTATAGAATAGTAGATGTGAGGCGGAGTGAAGCAGCTGGCTGTGAAAGTTATAATTTTGACGTCACGGAGTTCCACTAGTCAAAAATTTAGCATTGATTTCCCTATCCTAGACAAAAAATTGCGCACTTTTTCTCAATTTACAAATTACAGAATTGTTTAATAGGTAAATTTCTTATATGAGCTTGTAGAGAAATTCAAGACCTACATTTTGAGTGATTTAAATCTATATTTTAATCAAATTTAACATGAGAAAATGACCGTTAATGTGTCTTGGGAATGCTCTGCAGCTGGGCTGATGCGATTAAGAGTAGCAATGCTATTATAAGATACATTTATAATATCATTGCATTCGATAGCATTGCTATTCATAACTTGCTTTAGCCCAGCTGGAGAGTATTCCCGAGACACGTTAAGAGACTTTTTCTCATGTTAAATTTGATTAAAATATAGATTTAAATCACTCAAAGTAGGTCTTGAAATTTCTCTAGCTCATATAAGAAATTTACCTATTAAACAATTCTGTAATTTGTAAATTGAGAATGCCTTTTGGCTAGGATAGGAAATCAATGCTAATTTTGACTAGAGGAACTCCATGACGTCAAAATTATAACTTTCACAGCCAGTTGCTTACTCCCTACTCTTCTATACACCTTGCTAATTCCTAACACCAAGTAGAGAAAAAGGTTCCATGAGACTCATCCCTAAAAAAGCTTCGTTACCGAGATAACAGTGTTTAAAAATAGAAATTCATGATTTCATATCCAGTTATACCCTTAATTGTTAAAAAATTGTGTTTTATGGCATATTTTTCCAACTATTTCAACAACCGTTGGAGTTACAAACTTCTAAAAGGCTTCATTGAATTCCGCAGCTAATTTCAAAGGTTTTGAAAACTTCCGATGGAGTTATAAACTTCTAACAGGTTTCATTGATTTCCACAGCTAATTGATTTTTCATAGGATCTGATAATTGTAGAACCCAGAAAAGCCTCTAAAAATTAGAAAAAATGTAAATTTTCCACCATTGTTATCTCGATAACAAAGCGTTTTTAGGGGTGAGTCTCATGGAACTTTTCTCTCCACTTGGTGTAAGTGTAAGGAATCTGCCTGAGAAGTATTGCTTATTTCTCCTGAAACACTGTATATTCAATGAATAAATCCAATTACGAGATTTAAATTACAAAGAATTATCAGGTTTTAAACTCTAGATTGTCTAAAAACACGATTTTCCGTCACATTTTTCCAAAATTTTCCGCTGGGGGTATTCCATAACCCCCAGGCCCCCCGGAAGGTTCCCCACATAATCCTCCACTGTGATGCAGAGAATAGAGATGTAATTGGTCTTAATCTCTTCCAAATTTTGTTCTCTAGAAAAAACATGAATGGAATTTTATCGTGTGACGCTTGGTTCGGCTACAATTCACGAAATACTGAAATTTTGCACCTTCCACCCCCTCCCACAAAAAACCCGACGCTCAAAAGGGTGTAACTTTTTACCAAACAAAAAGGGGTTGTATAGAACAAGTTGGCATAGGAATCGTCCTTCTTTTTTGGATGTTGAGGTTTGGTCTTTTTTTTAACTAATTGCACCGTACTATAAAGTCCACGAGATACTTCTAGCTACATGCCCATCCATTTAAATATATTGTACTATCTCACTACTGATTTGGCTCTGACTGCCGCTTACCCACGTATCCCACGTATCCCCCTTAATCCATAACGACTCGAAATAAGCAAAGTATAAGCCTCAAGGAGGCGGCAAATTTACAATTAGCCTATAGGCGGCATACTCTTAAATCCGGCCCTGCTCAAAATTCTCAATCACACAGATTAACATCACTGTTGTAGGCTAGTGATATCAGCAATTTCTTCAATTCGTCCAAATTTCGTAACTTTTAACCTAACCTAAATTTCTGTTATCACTGCAGAAATGTTAGTCCATGTGATGGAGGATTTTGAGAAGAGAGTTGAGTCCTGCATTCGAAATAATGGACATTATTATTTTTCAAACAAAACTTTAATTTCAGGTTATGAGCTTTTTTTGTGCCAACTCAAACGGCACATGATGAGCTTTAATTTTGTGTAAAAATATGAATTAATTTAAAAATTGGCTAAGTAATATTCTATTGAAAACCGTCCATCTCACGTGTGTCACTCTGTATAAAGGAATATTGTATTGAGATCTAGGTTATTTCAATTTTCCAATAATAATTGGAAATCGCTGCTGTCTCCACAACACCATCACATAAGCTGTGGTTTTATGATTCATAATAATGATCTACCACACCAACTTTGTATTTAGCTATTGAGTAGGCCTAGCCTACTATAGGCTACAACATACAAATTACTGTAGGCTACTGATTTTAGGCCTACATTATAAAAGTATATTATATAGTAAAGTTTAGGAGTAGCAAGTAGTTATTTTAGATGTAACCGAGCAGCAACCATGGTTTCATGTAAAAAACAAAAAAAAAGAAAGAAACCAATTTTACTTTTATTATACAAAATTTTGTTGCTATGAGTTTGCTGATATCAAAATTTTACATATATGCTGAGAGGAGACGCCATTTCAATATGGATTGCATTGTGACACGATTTCTTCTCAGCATGCCCAGACTATACCAAGTAGGCTACCGTGGACCTAATCCATGAAATTACTTGATACTATGAATAATAGATCTTTCTTTGTTTCCAATATTTCTCAGTCCTTGCGTATCCTCAATATTTAGATTTTGGTGTGGATATAAAACTGTAGTGTAGATGCAATCTGTGGCTATGTACTTACTCTGGACAGTGCCTATTTCAACAAAAAGGTAGTTGAGTCTGCTCTGCTTTCTGTGATACTGATGGCCGGTTTTTCGAAGCACACTCAAATTCGAGGGACCCTCAAGTTTACTACACTTTACTACATTTCCTATACTTATCATAGAAAATGTCAGCTGTTCATCATAATTTGAGGGTCCCTCAAGTTCGAGTGTGCTTGGAAAAACCGGACATTAGCCTACTTTTAACTACAAGAGTTAATATTGTTTCCAAAAGTTTTTTTTTTAATCTAGTACCTATACTGTGATATTTATTGTATAATATTTTCAAGTGATGGTTCTAGTTTTGATTGGGGGGGCCATAGGGGGGGCCGAGAGAATATTGGGGGGCCAGGGCCCACCCTGGCCCCCCTGTAGCGCCGCCACTGCTTGCCAGAATGATGACTGAATTTGAGACTGTAATTACGTGAATCAATTTCTGAGTGGAAAAATAATGGTAGGCTACAGCTAACGGCAATAATAGTCTATTTATATGATAAACTATTGAAGAAATTTCACTTACCATTTCGTAATCATGGTTTCAAATGAGTTACCGGTTCCGGTAGACTGCGGTAGAAGATAAATTTCTAAACAACATTTATTATTTACTATACATGTACGGTACCTCTTGTACCGGTATAACTTTTTGTTTACCCTTTCCTTTGCTATACCATTATTTAGTATAATAATGTATAATCCTTTAAAATGAATATATTATCAACTTAATAAATTTTGAAACAAACAGCAATTACACACATAACTTTGTACTTTTACTTGAAAACTTCAATGCGTCAATAGCGTCATAGCAAGACAAAAATTGAAAACTTAACCTACCTTATCAATTTAAACTTGTTGAATGTATCTGGTATGAGTGGTATCTCCGTATCTGGCGCGCCACACTAACGCTATTTTCCTGAGGCGGCAACAGTTGGAACCATTGACAATTTGTCGATTGTATGGTTGACGGTTGTATCTTTCCACTCATTCTCATACATCATCAAATTTGAACTCCTTTCTGCTTACACATTGCTAACGAATCCAGTTTTTCTAAGTATTAATTGTTCAATTATTTATTGTCACACTTGTTTGTATTTAATTTTCTTCAGAAAGTACCGCTACAATACTTTTCGTCAATGGTATTTTGAATTTTAGGAATGCCTAGACTACTGTAATTTAATAAAGTTTAACCTGGCATTATATCGCATTATACCGGAATATTGATGATAAACACTCAAATATTAAAATATTGGTTTTAAAGGAAGTATTCATTCCGCACAGATATAATTGAAATAAAAATTTTCATCATCCCAATTCCCAGTTTTCAAATTCGGTTGCCATACTCTTATAATCAACGCATAAGCACGAAAATACAGATTACGAACGATGGAATCGTTGTTCATCCATGTTCATCGTTCATGTATTCATTTTGGATTGATGGACTATGAACTATGGACATTTTGCAAATTTTCAACAAAAGTTACCACTATCTCCAACAAAGATGCGCTCATTCCACTTAAAACCTGGACCCATGAATGTTTAACCGATCGTAGGATTAGTAGAAACCTTCTACTGTATCAAGCACATTCAAAATTACTTGAAGGATTGTTATTTTATTCACTACAAGTAATAATAAATAGGCTACACTGAAGAAAAAGATTAATATGGAGCACTGATTAATACAAATTATTGTGTTGTCTCAATGTTTATTTGGCACATAACAAAGTTATAAAATAAATATAAAATTTTTCAATTCCAAATTTGATGATAGAAAAATTTGCGACAAGATAAATTTTACTCGTAGGAAGATGTTCTGGATAACTATTTAGGCAGGAAGATTGAGAGAGCAATATAATAATCAATTTTCAAAGCTTTTTAAATACAATACGGTATAAAAAATGCGACCTCTCAATACCAATTAATTAATAGCACATCAGTATTGATTGAGAGCAATAAAATACAAAAAATAAAAAGTTTAGCACACTTGAGATTATTGAGAATAAATAGGGAACAGGATAATATTATAAAACAATTGATAATTGATTAAAATTCGCCGAATCAAGACAACCTTCAATAATGTATAATAATTATTATTACATAACTTACAGGACTATCAAGTTATTTAAGAATAATGAGACAAAATGTACACACTTCACATGAACGAATTCACATAGCTTAAAAATAACTCCTAAATTCCGTTTTACATTGGAACTAATAAACATTTTCATCTAAAAATCACAATAATACAAATTACTAGAATACAATTTTGCACATTCACAACTCATCAAGAGTGGAAATATTTTATAAGTGAAGAACCCTAAATAATAATACATGTGATGATTGTAACTTACATACAGTAGTATTTAATATTGAAACTCTCAGATCAGCAGCATTGATAAATTTACAACATTATATTTTATTTATTATCTACTCATTGAAATTTAGATTACAACAGTCTTATTATTATGAATATTCATGTATACATTATTTTCATATTCATCGATAAATAATTTTTATTTGATTATATTCTTGCATGGACAGAGAAACATCAGTCATTTTAATAAGTAGGAAAGCGCAGAAATTATATGAATTGCGATTCAGAATTAAAGTATCTCACCAATATAAGAATATCCTCTCAAAAAGCTTGATCACATTATCAGTAATGAATTACAAGTGAATTGTGACCGTTTTGAAACGGTCAACATTAAATAAGATCACATTATTAGCAAATTGGAATATTTCAGTAAATTGAAAATTAAGTCAAACTTCAACTAATTGGAAAAAAAGTTTTAACAATAATTGCAGTAAAAAATATAGTAATTAGAGATTGAAAGCTAGGTTCAAGGTGCTAAATATATATTGGAGAAGGCACATATTCGCACAATAATATATCTACTACAGTGAACAGCACGTGTTCTTTTGCCAATAGAACAATCCTAAACTTTTTCTGATAGAATAATTTGTAAATGCAATAATCCATTATTTATTAACAAATAAATTTTATTCAGATATCACTTAGAATTTATCATGATCCAATGACAGCTATTGAGGTAGACGGAAATTCTGAGCCACAATTATAATGTAAATGTAGTTCAGATAACAAGTTAAAGCTGATGTTAAATGCAATATTGCTTCGGTTTTATAGCCGGTGGTTACTCTTAGTAGTTAATTCAATATTTAAACTATCCTTTATGAATAACTTTCAATCAGTATTTTAAATTAAATTCAAATAGAAGGTGCAGAAACTTATTGTGAATTTCAATCGACATAAGTTAGATGCTGAACAGAAAGAAACTCTTATTCATAATTTTTATGATATTAGAGATAATTTGGATCAATAATTTAAAAATTCAATAATAGAGTATATGAATTTCTATAAAATGGAAATTTTTCTCATGCTTTTATTGTTTAATAAATGTATGTGACTTGTGCTGAAGTTGTATTTATTGCAATACATATTGTAATTCATTAATAAATTAATTGAATTGAATGAAACTCAATAATATTGAAAACAAGAATTATGCTGGAAGGAATCCTAGAATGAAATTTTTGTTAGATAAGTAAAATAGTATTGCTAACATTCAACAATGCGATAGTGTAATAGTTTTATTCAGTCAGTCTATTAATTTGAAGCTTATTTTCCTACTTAATTAATGTGTGCGTTCAAATTTAACACGTAAGGCCGGTTGAACAGAAGAGGATTAAAGTTAATTGTTAAAAGGGTAAAATTAAAAGAGAATTACATTATTTTGTTCATTCAATATTAACCTTGTAATACCTTTGTGCAAATTGGAATTTGTGGCAATTTGTCGATTTTTATAACAGTGGTTATATATGTATAACACAAAGTAAGAGAGTGATAACAGCACAGTGCTGAAGGGATTTGATGTCTATCAAATGCAATATGAAGGTAACTAATAGATTTTTTAAACACCTTATTGAGTACTTGGATAATTACATCATAGATTATGTATCGCAAGATATACTAACTCAATAAAATCTATCGCACGCCAATTATTAATTTGTGATTAAGTACGCTCTGAAACACCTACGAATCTCAACATCATTATCCAACTCAAAAACAATCTATTATGTATAAGAGTATTTGAATGTATACAGACTTAACAACTAAAACGAAATCATTCAATCTTAAAATAATTATTTACAAGCATGAAATATAATTGATATGAATAAGAATCGTACACTCAACAGTAAAAATAACATAATTTACACAATACAATAACAATAATATTAGATCACAATATTTATATTGATGCAATACAAAAAAAATTGAACCGTTGAGTTCATTATGGTTTACTTATAGAATCATTATTGATGAAATGAAGCAAAGATGGATTAGAATGTTGGTTTAGAGGAGTGGCTGTTCGGCTCCTACCGGTCAGATAGAATAAGAAAAAAAGTTAAGATATTAAGACCAAGAAATTTCGTTGTAAATAAATTAGATAATAGAACATGATGGCTGTAAAAATCACTATTCTAGTATAAAAGTGATTAACGTAACTTATATGCAAGAATTCCCATGATGAATTCCTTTTATACAATAATATAGTGGAAATCCTGTTTAAATATGATAAAGAGTACATTTGGATAATTCAAGTTATTAGTAGATTGATAATTTTTTTAATATTTTTCGTCAAGATCTATAATATTCTGGGCACATTGTTTGAATGGATTTCAACCAAAAACTAATAAAAGTTCACTTGAAAGTTCAATTGCTATCAAATGTCATGGTCAAATAAGAAACCTCATTAATAAGTTATATTATTTTGATTATAAGCATAACTACTGTTATGTCGATTCATAAAGACACCGGTCCCAACTTTTGAAAAAAATCACTTCTATTTGCAATCCAGCTTTTAAAACGCATAAAGGAACCGAGATCAATTCAAAAAATTAATTCTGATACTAGTCATTCGTCATTTGAAACAATATTAATTTCAAGGGATGAAATCCTGGACGTTATTCAAGGCAATGTGGAAAATACTTATTTTTATTGACAAATTTTGTGCAGTGAGTGCATACTTAGTAATTGAAGTAAGAGTATGAAATTTGTTCAAAATTAATAATAAACCATCTAAATTTGAGATTGTATCGTATTCTTGGAATAGCGGAATCCAACCGTTTGAACTCCTCTTAATATTAATAGATGTATGATACTAAGACGCTATGGAATACACTTTATTCTTGACTTGATCATTAGTCGATGTTGTTTACCAGACGGAGTCCATGTTTGCCCATCGGAGTGTTTCACTACACATTTATGGAGACGAACAAGCAGCATCACAGGCAACATCAGAAGGAAGGATTACAATATAATACAATACTGATACTGTTATTCGTTCAGCAGGCCTGGAACAGAAATAGAAAAAGTTTCATCAAATTCTAATTACCTTTTTTTGATTTTCATCAAAAGCAATAGAAACTCTATCCAATAAGTTCATATTCGACAAAACACATTATTCAATGATTGAAACACAGACAATAATTGTCTAAAACGTCTTATTTCCAGATTTTGTTAAATATTCCAAATTATGGTTATGTCCTCAATGTCCACTTTCACTATACTTGCAGGGGCCAGAACATGGTCACCTCAGTTAAGTCTCCCGCCAAGTGTTAATTGCGGGGTGCTATGCAAGAAACTTTCTTTTGAATTATCTTAATGATTAATATAACAGAATTTGTGAAACGACAAGAGGAGAATATTCGGAGAGATTGTAAACCAGACAAAACCGCTTGTTTGGTGATGTACAGGAAATGAAGTTCATGATATAAAAGAATTTCTCGACCGGATAACTAGACTGCAAAAAAACATGTTGGTAGCATCGAGTGGATGAGCTATATTTGGACTAGAGATCTTTGAATCATCAAATTGTTTATTTGTCTGGAACTCTCAAATTCATCATTTTTAGCTTGGTATGTGTTGCAGTTCAATTGAGTACTATTTCCACTGATGGCTCGTGCCCACGAAATAGGTGAAGTTCTGTACAGTAAATGATACGGGCACTTCACCTGTTTCGTTGGTACGAGCCGCCAGTGCTATTTTTCCAATATAGTATTAATAGCATTCGAAAAGCATGAGTATTTTTTACATATTCTCACTCAACTGGCAGCGAGTTCAAAATGACAATTGTTAGAAATATTATCAGATAATCACTTATTTATAGTATAATAGTTTATTAGACCTACTATTAAATTAATGTTTATAGTATCACTGAATTAACGTGTTTAGACTAGATGGATATGCTTACACTATACTGATAAATGCTTATAATAGATAATTAATAAATAAAATGAAAAATCAAATAGCCTTGAGTTTTAAGTTTAATTTTCTTATAATAGATGTATGGTTAAATTAATTCGGTCGAGCAAAGAATACATTTGGCAAAATATTGAAATATCAATATTTTAATTAGTACATAATTATGTAGCCTATTTTCGCTAGCCAATATCTAGTTTGTGACAAAAAGTCTGTATCTTTATTTCATCTAAGATTCACTTCATTTAGTTTCAGCATAGAAAAAGGATACTTCTAGCCTATCTCTATGGTTTTAGCTTCACTCCACTAAATGCTTGCATCGTTGATAACATTTCACCACAATGTCTTCTGAGCTCAACTGAATATTATTTTGTTTTATATGTAGGCTATAGTCTGCCCAAGCAAAGAAGATATTCTGGCAAGATGGGAAAATCACTCCAGCTCGTTCAATCTTGTTAAAAAATTATAAATTTGGTCTCAAATTGTAGAGCAGAATGTTTTCCACAATTTGAGACCTTCTGCTTCTTCTTCTCTATCTCTCCCCTGTTGCCTCACAGCGTCGGGGTAAATTTGAGACCAATTTATATAATTTTTGAGCCAATATTGACGTAGCTGGAGTCATTTTCCCATCTTGACAGATTGTCTTTTTTTGCTTGAAGAGACAATACGTACCTTGACCGTGCTAAAGGCAGTCTCGTAGCCTCCCTTGGACTGCATCTGGTTCTGTATGGCACGCAGCCGCGTGTTGCCCAGCTCGACATCGCCTGATCCGATGTGACCCGTGTGCTGGAAGTTGGTCGGCTCACCAATCATCGACCGATCGATTCGTCGCCTTTGCACTCGTTTTCGCTGCAAACAAAATAAATAAAATCAATGAATTCATCCGAACATAAACAATGTGCCACAATCTGAAAATCCAATTAATGAATTCATTCAGTCATGAACAATGTGACATAATGAAATGAAATGTAAATATTTATTAGGCGGAATGTGACATAACAATCCAGCAATGAAAATGCTTGTTGGTATACAATGTTGGCAAACAAATTAATTCATTTTATTCTTATAAACTAGTTCTTGCATCAACCAAAATGAATTGATAATCAATTATAATGTGACAATACACCGTTCTTCAAAATTATACTTAGTGTACAGCTCTTTATTTTTTCTCTTTCTTTAAATTATCCATTGAATAAATAAATTGGTATATTTAATTTGAATAGTTTTTTCATCAACATTCAGAAGCTTGGTAAGTTTGCCCGTTTACAGTGTAGGCCTACAATGCTAAAATCGAATTCTTAGAATTCTATTGTTATGGCAAATAGATTAATAAATGTAGTTCCTAGCAAAAAAACATATTGATATCTTGACATAATATCGTGAAAATTTGTGAATAATTTCAGAGAATAATGGATGAATGGAACATTTTCATTGTACATGACCTATCAATTTATGCATATAATCTAATAAAGGGCTATCTAATCTGTTGTTTATTCACTGTCATAGTTTCTACATTGGTAACTATTATTCTTTGAAACTGTATTCAATAGCAAATACTGATAATATTACGGTAAAGGCCTATTGAAATCTGAAAGTTCTCTAAACAATGAGTACCTAGTACTCAGCTGAGAGTAGCTGAATAATATAAGTTATCTAATTAATAGGCTGTAGGATAAGGATTCACAAGTTATACATTGAGTGGCATATTGTATAGTCTGTCCAAGCGAAGAAGACCCTATGGTGAGATAGAAATATGACTCCTGCTCGATAAATATTGGTTGAAAAATTATAAATTTAGTCAAAAATTGTTGAGCAGAATTTTTTCTACAATTCGAGACCAAATTTATAATCCTTGAACTAATATTGACTGAGCTGGAGTCATTTTCCCATCTTGCCAGTATGTCTTCTTTGCTTGGACAGACTATAGCAATGATAGAGTCCGACTGGATGATCTCAGAGAGGGCAGGAGTGAATAAGGCTTGGATTAAATAAGTCTGCTCACATTGCACTGAAGGTCAAAGGACCGAACACGTGTTTATGTAGCCAGTAGCCTACAATCATTATATATTATCCTATGGAACACACTGATAATTGATAAATTTAGTGTGGACATAACCTAGTAAGATAAGTGAGACAAATTCATGAGAAAATATTTTGGCGGCCAGACAATTTAATAACAATAGATTACTGCAATCTAGAGAGTACATACCAAAATACAATTATATAGGTACAATTATTATTGATAATAATATTATTATTATTTAGTCATATTCTATCTGCTGCTACTGCCCATAAATGCCATTGTTCCTGGTATTGGCGATTTTTATGAATGATATTGTATTTCTATGAAAATACAGTAAGTTATAAAAACAACTGAAAGAGCTTCAATTTTTTTTTTATTTACTCGAGATTTTGGAGGACAACATAGAATTAAGAAGATTATAAGAATTAAAATATAATGATACATATAATATGTGTCAGGTGGTGAATTTTGGATTTTCATTGATAAAATAAGATCTCATGGATACTAGAATACACGTATTCTAGTATCCGTGTAAGATCTTTTCGGATATAAATTAAATTAAGGAGAATTAAACTGACTTTTTAGCGTTGTTATGCCTATAATATAAGGTCTGATTATTTCGATAACAATAAAAAGTGATAATTTAATGATTTCAATATTTATAATTGGTAGAAACATCTTCAAAATTTAATTTTATCCTGAATCCACTAACTCATAATTAAATTGAATCCTGAATCTTTAATATAAGATTGTTGAATCTTGAATGTATCAAAACATTGATGATTGAACATTGAACCCCACATCAACTATCATTAGCATGGAACTGTGTTGTGAGAAAATTTAGAAATAAATTTTACATAAACTTTCACGCACCACACTTAATCTTGAAAAAGTTAGAGAACCTAGAGAAAGTGAGCATAACGTCTTGGGTAAACAAAATGTTGTCACGCATAATAAATCTGCATCATTCCAAGCGGTAATAAACTCGTTGAAAGCAGAAATGCAGTAATTAATCCTTCGCTCTGACAAGCACAGTACTTAGTACAGTATTCACCTTATCGTGACTTCCAGATAGATGGAAATCTATGGTGTGCAAGTTACAGTAACTAGAAAGTTAGATATACTTTATAAAGTTTTTTTTATATATCCTTTTGGACACTCAACTTTTTTCGAGGTGTTATTGACAATAACCATTATTACCAAATTAATCAAAATAACTAGTAAAATCCGCTTACTCAGCTTATATAACACCTTTCTAGCCTCAAACGATATTCAACAAGGCATACAACTAACCACAAAAATCTACTGTTATTATTTTAGATTGAAATTATATGTATGAAACTTGCACTGTACAAGTGTACTATGGTACAGCCTATTATTATTAATGGACTGGTATTGATTTCAATGATAGGTTACAATAACACTTTAAATATTACAATACAGAGTAGATTCAACTTCCATGTACTTGAATGCCCTACAATACTGGATTAGAAATTTATTGGCAGCAATATGCCTGCCTTTCACGGCACATAAAGCACCGTACATATACGGGTCGCCTGATTATGAAATTTATTCAGATGCGTTTTTGCGTAGGACGCCCTTTCTTTTGCGACTCCAATCCTCTTACTTTTACTAGCTTTTCTTTTTTCTTCACCTCTTCCACCCTCCAGTTTTTTCTCCTCTTCTTCTTCATCATAGCTTTTTCTTCTTTCTTTTCCAATCCTGTTCATTCTATCTTTTTCCAGTCTTCTTATTTTGTGTATAGCAGGAGAAAGCTTTCAGTTCACTTTTCAGACAGTCATGTGTCAGCGTCTGTTCACCACTGCGCGAGTCTACTACTTTATCTTTGGAGTGCAAGTATCTGCCAATGCAGCTTGCTATGTCCTTTTGTGCTCTACACTTTTACACTGACATTTGCTGTTGTTTCTCGCCACACTTTATCAGTTCTTGAGCTCACATTGAAGTCACTCAGGACTGAATTCAAATGTTATTCCTCATCCCTCTTCTGAGCTCAAGGATCATTGTGCTATACCTCCTCAAGTTCAATATTTTTTCATTCCAATGAACAGTGTTGCAGAGAGTTATATTCTGTAACTAAAATTAATTTTACATGAAATAATGACAATTTATTCATTTGTCATAAAGAATTTGTCCAGAACATTATGAATTGAGTTAATGCAATGAATCAAAATAGTTTCGACCAGAGTACTTTATTGCAGTAGGCAATATGATGTTTTTCAATTAAATTATTCATCCAGAGAGTATAAATTACTCTCCATTAATCTTGTAACTTCAATTGAAATATACTTAAATGTAACCGTTTCCCATCTCTTCTTTATCCATCAAAACTTAGTTCTTTCGAGCTTCAACATTCATTTTTCATTTTTCTCAACATCAAAACTATATTAGTCACATTAATTTTTTTATTTCTCTTGCTTTTAAAACAGTTTCTTCTTTTTCCATCTTAATTAGAGTACAAAATTGAGTTGGTTATTCACAACCCAGTGGATTGTGATTGTCTTTGAAATTATTTTTTACGAAAAATAATCTATTAAAAATCAAATATAAAATAAATAATAATATAAAATAATTCTACGAATATTATTCACAAATATTTGTATTTTGAAAATAGTCAGATTTTTTGTAAAATAATTATTTTATTTTTTGTGCACAGCACACAATCATCTTCCAAAATTAATGCTGACTAACTCTATTTATTCATCAGTGCAAAAGGATGATCAGTTTAAGGCATACATAAAAATTTCTACAATAAAAGGTCAACTCAGTTGGCTTGCATGTAAAGGTCAGGTGTTCAAAGAACGATCAACTCGAAAAGACCAGCAATTCACATTTGAATCAATCAAGACACAAAATGAACTGACAAGTTAGCATGAACTTACACAGCAGAAAAATTAGCACATATACATTTTTCACTCTTTGTAATTCCTTGTTCATCAATAGCTGGCTTTCTCCTCACATCTTGTTTGTACTTCTGAGCAGTTTGAAATGACTAAATAAATTTCAATGTAACAACCACCATTCAAAGTATTTTGAAGTGTAGAAAAGTCAATTTGCACTTTATCAGCTCACTGCCAATTATTTTTCTCGTCTTGTTATATCCGTATTATAATTTACAGCCTTTATCTGCACTAGAACACTGCTCTATAATCTGATCGCTGGTCACGTTTACAAGTTTTGTTTTGAAATTCAGATTGGCCAAGTTTCGCCCGAACTCTGCTTGTTTCCGTTCAAAGACAACTCCTGAACAACTACCGACACCAAAAGAATCAATCTTCGATCGGAATACAGGCTCCCATCTATTTCACAGATAAGTTCTCATACCACAACAATAATAATAATTTATAGTTGTGTACACGACAAACTTCAATTCAACGTGAAAATTATTGATTGTTCACTGACTGCCTGTGGGTAGTTGAAATGAAAAATTGATGGTTCACATTCAATTACACTGCTTGAATAACTTGATATCTGACAACACAAAAATTGACAAATTTGAATCATCCCTCGAATAAAATAAGTCTTTATTTTTTACATCTTGTAAAATCCATGTTCAGTACATCATCAACATTATCTCATTTCTAATTGTGTATAGCACATGATGCCCACATAAGCATTTTTGCTTGTCTGTGATTGGTGCTATGGTGATTGATGAGAAGGCCTAACGTCCATGTCTCTAGTAGGATTTGAACCCAAGACCAGGGTTGTGCTAGTAGGCTTAAGGTTGAATTGTAGAGTAGAGCCCAAGTCTAGTCTGCCAACTTGGCAAACGCACAATTCTTGTGTATCAGATGTGAAGTTATTGATGCATCAATTTTGGTAAATTACTGCAATAATTTATTGAATTATATTTATTTAATAATTTATTTAAATATATAGAGCATTACTGTATATTTCAGAAACATACACTACGGATTTTGGACGTACGATTTTTCCCCCGTACTTAATTTCCCGTATAATTTCTACTAGAGCGGAGCAAACTCGGCAAACACATTATATGCCAATATGCGCAGACACACATCTAGGTTTTGTCAAGTTCTGTTCAATCAAGTAGAATTTGTAAGGTCGGCAAAAGTAATGATGTTCAAAATAGTGGTGTGTCAAACAAGGTAAGTGTAATATTCACCTGTTGAGCTGGCTGGTTTATACAACATGAGAACCATTGTAGCCACACTTCTCCTGCTGCCATGTTTCCTCCGCCTGATTGATAGCCTGACATCCTCCTCCTGATCGATCCGCAGGCTATCTGCAACACATTTATAAGAAATATATAATAAATTCAGTTGAAAAAATATATGTATGAAAAGAACTATTTACACAGAAATATGAACAATATATCATGGTAGAACTTGATTGGTATTGGTACAGCAACAAAATTGGTAAAACTTTATGCATAGAAGAAGGAAAAATCTATCAAGAAAGAGAACAAAAATGTGTAATTTGTAATGTGTAAAAATTGTCTTATTATGTAGAAATAATTCAACTGCTGAAACAGCAAGTTCCAAATTAAATCAATGAAGAGAATACAGTAGCCAACTGGCTCAACTCAAACTCAAATTATTCCAATTAATAAAAATGGAAAAATAGAAATAAAATTGTAGATTTCACAATGAAAAAATCAAAAGAAAACAATACATCGATGATAATACAGAAATATTTATTATAGTTTTGAGAAGGATTCATAATGATTGGAAAACAAGTTAAACAACAGAACAGATGAAATTATTTTGATGAAATTCAAATAAGAGATTCACACGTACTAAATACCAATGATAAAGCAATGGCTCAGCATTAATTGTGAATAAAAAATATCAAGAAATAGTGAGTTATCAAGACTGAAAAATATCTAGTGAGATGTGTTAAAAAATATTCTCTATGTAGACAAGAGGATTCAGGGGGTTAACTCTCAAGTATCGAGTACAGTATTTCTTATTCTTTTTTCAGGTTGGCGTGAAGTGAAAATTCCATGTTTGTTTAACTTGGATAATGGATAAGTCACACACTTCAAAACAGTAATTTTATGGTAAGTATTCAAATGGACAGACCGATTGACCGTGAATCATTGTAATCTACCCTCTCGTTGAAACACGTACATGGGCGCTAATCCTTACTGAATGACACGCAACTCTAAATACAAGCAAGCTACACTTTTCTTATTTTGCACCTTGAAACGACACATCCAACAAGACCTTGAAGATCATACCTGCTAATGAAATCACATGGTTGACCTTGCTACTAGGATTTGAGAATCAGAAAAGTTGAACTTTACTCATTGATAAAAATCATCAAAAATTTCATTTTACATTAGTTTAATTTTCGGAAAAATTACTTGTTTTATTGAACCTATTCAAATTCTTGCCATATTGATTGAATATATCAAACTTTCAATTAATGAAGATCAAAGTACCCTTTTTAAAATATTTTTATTTTGCATAACATGTTTCGGTGTTCCGGCCATTTTAATTTGCATTTGAAAATGTCTAGAACGCCGATACATGTTATGCAAAATAAAAATATTTCAAGAATGGTACTTTGATTTTCATTGAAAGTTTGATAAATACAGCAGCCCTTAAGAAAAAACAAGTATTGATTGACTAATAGTTTCACATTAAATTTATTACAGCTCTCAATTGGAGATAGAGAATGATTAACCCCGAATTCAACTGAAGCATACTACTCTTCGATTTCATCAAAACTATAAAATGGTGATGGGAAACACAATGGAAAAGTAGAGAGCTAGCTAAGGTTTTGAAGATTTTGTCAATCTTTTTGTACTTGTCCTCTGAAAACATATAATTAATTTTCTTGTTAAAAATTACTCTTGTAATGCCTTTATTATTTATTATTATCCTTGTTATGCCTCTCCTGTTATCCCTTAACTGAGATAGAGTAGCCACATTAGCATCGGGTAAATGAGTGAAATCAGCGTGGTTGAAAAAAAAACCATAGCCAAATATTAGACCACTCGATGCAAGTACTGTACATTAAAAAAGGCATAATAAGTTATAGCCTATTTTTTGCGCTAGTTTCTTACACTCACTTATTGGTTATTGCTCACCTCTTAACATTTTACAAGCACAAAACCACCAATAACAACAGCGACTCGGTCATTTAATTGTTAAAACAGAAAAGTCAAAGATCAGAACTACTTTCAAACGACTTGAATTATTCTTGTGGGCAGCCCGTATCTTTCCCAATTATTTCTGGATTAGCAATACAATAACGACGAAATATTAGCCATAGGTTAGTTGAATTTTATTGAAATACCACGTCATAACTGGAATGAAAAGTAGGTAAAAACAACATCTCGAAATCACCTCTCTTTCAGTTTTCTATTTATATCGGCTGCACCCACGTAGGTGGTAGCCTTTCATGTTTGGTAGCCTATCTATGGTGCTCTCTTATGTGTGTACTTTACTGCACTTAGTTTATACAATCACTCGTCTTTTTAATCAGGTCACACATGTTAAGTATCAGCCATTGATGCGGGAGAAATAGCTGTTTCGTTTATTTTACGTTTGAGAGTTAGTTGCCTCTTTACTCTATCCTACCCAGAGAGTGTAAGTAGTTCTATTTCTTTACTCTCTGATCCAGCCATGTTGGGTATCTCGTGAGAGAACATTAAAAACAGACTAGTTTTATTCTTGTTAATCGGATCGTTTCTTGTCACGAATTATGCGCTATCCTGTTTCAAATCGACTCAAGCTTTTCTATTTAATCGAATGAAATAAATTTTTGTACAGCTATGCTGAAATATTGATACTTAAAGTTAAAGAAGAAATATTAAAAACATGTTTTAGAACTGATTTAATTTGTAATATGTTTCTCAAAGAAGAAAGAATAAATGGAGAATATTTTGTGTAGCAATTTTTATTATTCAATTTATCAATTCATTATTATTCTCAAGCCATTTACTCTGCTTTCATTTGGAAGTTTCCTACTCAAACTTCCTGTTACAACCAATCTTACCAAAATTACTACAATTTTACATTATAATCTCTATCAGACTATTAATAATGTTTTTTTTTAAGTATTTCATTTCACTGAAAGACTTGGACAGTCGTTCATTAACTTTTATTAGACAAGATCTTTGATTTTTTGGCTAGTTCCTAGACATTTCAGACACCAGCAGTGATCCAACATTGAAAGAATGATTAAAAAAAAACAACAACCGTGAAACACAACCAATAATTTCAAATCGTAACGATACGGCCTTAAAACAATAATAATTGAATTCAGAAAGTTGTATGCATGTCAATGGCTCAACAGCCCATGAAGGGCTTAGGCCTACCAGCTGGTTGTCTGTGAATTCAATTGTGTAAAAAAGTTACTTGTTTATATCATCATCCTTTCTCAATTGCAATTCTGGCTTTAGAAGCTATCGACTTGATCATCAATATCAGTAAGCAATCAATTATTGTGATTGCCAATTATAGTTTTACCATAACTTACCTATAATATCACTACCAACTAGAATTTTTGAAGATAGTTTGAGAAACAGGATTAGCATGTGTTGAGCAAAATATACTTCACGCTACATAAAAAGCTACCTCCTTCAAATAAATTGAAGCCATATTTGGCAAATTGGTGCATTATCGCTATCTAGATTACATTTTAATACCGTTCATCTTACATACATTGAAGCTTGTTCCACTGTCATTAATCTGATAAGGATCTTCTTCGGAAGAAGGCTTAACGGTATCACAGATACATCAACTGTTATGAAAAGAATACTTATAATTAGCAAGTGTTTTTCAAGAATGGTGATGTATTATTAAACAGTTTGTGAGAAGCACGATCCTATTAGTACAATAGCTTGTTCTATTCAATGAAACATGTCATAATTCACACAAGTAACGATGTGTTCTTCTTCATCAACGGTATACAATTTCTAAGAGTTAACTGAGGTACGGTAGGTCTAATGGTGGTGAGATTTATCAGTTATCAACTGAATATCAAGTGTAACAAGAGAGCATTAACCAATGAAATGAAAACAATCAATGGAAATGATAAGAGGGTAATTCATCACATCACAACCCTACTAAAAACTTTAAAACAAATCATTAATAGATCACTAATAAAGTTTACTAATACTGTAGTCTTCTAAAATAGTTTTACTACCAAGTCCATTGTAATCTATACGACTATTACGTTCAGTGACATTTCAATGGTAATGACAAATCTATAGCCTTGACTCCAAGAAACTGGATGACTAATATATTTTTTTGCTGACATTGTTCATGATCAGCATTTTATTCTGGGTGTCAATTTCGGTAAACAGTTTTAGCATTATCTCATTCATCCATAAATCGGCAACTCATTGTTCGGTCACGCCCGTAAAAAGCGGATTTGGTACAGTGGCAATATATTGGGAATATTGTTACAGTAAGAGTATTGTGATTCATGACTTTTGTATGATACTTGGACATTATGATTATCAATAACAATAACTGAGAGTCGGAAAACGCCGCTCTACTACTGGAGCGTATGAATAGAAAACGGAAACATTTCGACTTGAGTTTTCAAATAAAAAGACCAATAGCGTAATTAATTGAAGTGAAATGTTATCTATCTTTGCCAATGTATAGATTCCACTATTGAATCCCGTAAACCTTTCAGAGGTTGAAGTTGATTAGATTTTGCAATTGCTCCCAATAGTATTTGGATTTTGGATATTATTTACAGCAGATTTTATTATTTAGCAGAGAACATGCGAGTTATTAGAAGTTTATAGAATTTTAAATTTAAATTTAAAAACTTTCAATTAATTTTCTTATGAAATATTATATGAGTTTAGGTTTATTTTAGGTATTTAGTTGGGGTTTACTACTAATAAATAACAGACAAGTGGGGTTTTCTTCACAATCACAATCCTAGAAAAAGCTGTGAAACAAATCACTAACATAGTTTATAGTGTAATTCAAGGGTTGTGCAATCCTCCAGTTAATTCAGACCTTCAAAGTAAAATGATTGTATTGATGATTATTATGGAAACTGTTGCTACAAAAAAATATGATATAATTTGTTTAGAATGATTGTATATTAATAATGCACCAATTTCTGAAATGACTTCACTGACCCGTTTATCCAACAAGGAATGTTTTACGAGAGGCCAAACATTGCGCATTATTAAGTCATAGTGGAATAGATTAATCCTCGTATTTTGATAGGCTGTAGGCCTCCCCATTATCAGCTATGTTCGATTCAAACCAATCAAGTCAGTCTCAGTTTCAATGTGAATATCTCAATAAGGCGTCAACAGGGACATAAAGAAATAAACGACTGTCTCAATTAGGAATGTATTGAGAATTGTGCAGAAATGGTTTCATGCTTCCTTCTAATTTCAGCGCTTGCTTGTCTCACTGTTGAATATTTTAATGGAAAGACTCCTAACATCCCTCATAATAAGATCAAGTAATTCTTGAAACATACTATTTAATAACATTTTGTAGAAAACAATATTTGGTTCAAGAATTTTTCAAAGATAGTAATGAGGAAAGTGGACATCTATACTCAGTTCAACGAGTGTTAGCACTTAGCAGTGAACTCTTCATCTTTACAGCTTTAAATCGTTTACAGCTTAACAGGTGATAATTTTCCTTGCACTCTGCTTATAGCTTACATTTTTCAGCACTTGTTTTTGAAAGTCTGGGACCCTATAATCGATAAATAACATGAGTAAAGCTTCTTGACTATTAGTCAAAGCCCCCTGGAATGAGATGAATGAGTATAGGTAACTGTAACTTACATAAAAAGAAAATCGACCATATACTAAAAAATTATACTATTAAACTTCAAATAATCAAATAAAAAAGTTTAAAGATTCAAGTATTATGATTTCTAAAAGCAAGTTCAAAAGAGCTTCAAAACATAAATTCCAACATTCCAAGTGAATTATCAGAGGTACATAACTACTGTAAGTTACATTAGACAAAAAACATCTTGGATGGTTCTCAATAAATATTATATTATTAATAATAATAATAAATATTTAATAAAAATATTATTATATTGTATTTTTAATATTATCATATTAAAATTAATAATTATATTATAAATAAATATTTCAACTGTGAAACAATTTTAATAGATTTGTCGAAATAGTGTAATGTATTAATACACATGCACTACACCTATACGGAAATGAAGAAGAGGAAAGAGTGCATCACACTATATACAATCACTTAATACAAAACATATAGACAAATATTTGAAGGATGAAATTTGGAGGTTAATCATGATTGAAGAATGAGCGAAGGAAGCGAACCTTGTTGAGAACTTCACGCACATTAAATCCACGCTAACATAATTACAAAGGATAGTCCTCTACAAACTAAACTGAAGAACTTACCGTGAAATGGAAGCTGATTTTCCTTTCAATCAGCAAGGAAATGATGAACGGAACAAAGCTAGAGCCTTCTCTACGCCAAGGACGATATTATGCTTTTACTATAACGTGGAGGAGAGGAGCATGTAAACTGTCTACATAGATAACACACGCTTTCCACCCAACCAGTTTTGGATTTATTTCCTTATTTGTAAATAGTTTATTCAAAGTAGGAGCAACAGTAATTCAACTGTAAGGATCAACTAGGGTCAAAGACCGCATGTTAACAATGCAATCAGTTAAGATGCTGTACGAAAATTAAACAATATTAGTGCAGAATTGATTCAGCTATCTTTGTCAATATTGTTGTTGTTTGATAAACAAAATGCAAGATGAATTTTGAGAGAAAACAAGATTAATTTTTCATGGAAATTACTTAAATTGTGCAATTTTTCAAGAATTGTATGTCAACAGGCCTCATTACCCCATTGTGAACAGTATGAATAAACTAAATACAACCTATCTATTTGAGAATGAATTGGCCAAATGTATTCAATTTTAGATGAACAGATTTCACTAAACTGATTCTGGTCATGTTTATCTAGTTTTTAAAAATACCTTATGTTTATAAATGCATCTACAATAATAAATAATCTTTCTTGGCTTGTAATGAGTATTCAAAGGAAATCCTGCAAAGGATGAATATTAAATATGAACAAAGTTTGTACATGTTGTGTTTTGGTCCTTAATAATGAAAAAGAAGGGAATGAAGATCCTTTTCAACCTTCTACTTTCAGTCTTCTCCTTCAACCTTTTACTTTTTTAACAATCAACGCCTAGGCTTCAACAATTTCTAGGATGAATAGGCAAAAATACATGACGGATACAAATGTTATTTGTATCCCCTCCTCACACACAGACATGTTCTAAGTGAGGAGTATATTATTCTTCTACATTGTTATTCATTTCAACTTGTATGTCTTACTTTATAAATAAATAAAAATTTTGATTTGATTTATTGTTCTAAAATTATAGAAAAATACACCGAACTACAGTCTTGTTTGAGGTGGAGTTTAAAAATTCAATATCAATTACAAACTAAGTAATCAAATAAGTCCTCAACACAACAATATTCATAACACCCCACCATGCAACTGGTGCATCATGCATAGGTGGTTTAGAAACATTGGACAATTATTGAAACTTGAAAAACATAGCTACAGTTAGTCTAGACTCTAGAGGAATGTGATGAACTATTTTGGAATGGAATATCTCATTATCTACAGAGAAGTGGAGAAATGGTTTGAGGAAAAGCCAGCTCCAAGTGGCAGATAATCCAAATATTAGATCTACAGGAAGAGATTTAAACATAATATTCCGGAATCATGATAACATACTGAATTCATTATAATACTTCCGCAACATCAAGTAACCAATAATTCAAGAACGAAACCAATAATTATTCAAGAAAGCTTGTTCACCGATCTGGATTCAGTCAACTGTTTTGTACGAGGCATGGTTAAAACATAGTAGGTAATACAAGAATATAGTTTTAGAATACACTTCAGCGAGTTTCAAGTGAGGAGGTATCTAGTATTTTGTTGGCACCCGCATCCAGAATTAACTAACGGGCGCCAGTGTGGTATAGTCTGTCCAATCAAAGAAGACCTTCTGGCAAGATGAGAAAATGACTCCAGCTCGGTCAATATTGATTCAAAAAATATTGATTAGTTCTCAAATTGTAGATCAGAATGTTTCCTACGATTGAGACCGATCAATAATTTTTGAACCAATACTGACTGAGGTGGAGTCATTTTCTCATCTCGCCAGAGGATCTTCTTTACTTGGACAAACTATAGCTTTTCCTGAATCCAAATCCTGACACAACAAAAGCAAAACTCACCATCATTATCATAACTGGTTTTCACTTGGTAAGTTGGTACCTTTTATGCTACCACCACCGATTGCCAAGTGATGTTTGGTGTAAACAAATTAGAGCCGCAAATGTCACCAGTAAAGAGTTGCTATCATTAGGATGCCATTATGGTAACATCTCTATTTTTTGTGATTACTAACCTGAATTATGCAATAACGTGCATGGAGTTTTATACAATTTTCAGATATATCATATAATTATTGTTCAATGTATTGTATTCATACGGTAATCTAGAAAAATCAAATAAGAATATTTTACATTCATATTATTCATTGAGAAGAACAAATTTCACTCACTTGCAGTTTCAAAAAATGAGGGGGAGGGTAGGAAATAAATATATAATCGTGAGTGAAAGAGTCACACTAACTATTAAGTCTATAGGGTTTGAGAATTCTTTAAAAATATATAGACCATATACCATTTCTTTTTTCAATTTTGAATATTTCTTTAGATACGGTACTATGTTATCTAGTCTTGAGACTAATGAGCAAATTTTATTTAACCTATCTTACCAATCATAAATGAAATACAGAGAAATTTTCATTAGAATTGCTATTAATAATAAAAATGTAAACCTATTGAGTGTACTACTCAAACTATGTTTCACTCAAATCCTGCTCTGCTTTTTGAATTTAAAATAAAGGTATATTTATTTTATACCAGAAGCGTGAACCTCGAGTGAACCGACCGAGTTCAACTTAATCTTGATTTTTCAGCATCAAGATCTTATTAATCGATAAATTAATTCCCAATTCCTTATGGCATTCTTTCATCACGCTTACAAGAGCACATAAGAAGTATATTTGAATAAACTTGATTTCAACTGTAGTTAGTCTAGGCTATACATAATGGAGAAAAAATATTTTCAACAAGCATTAAACTTTTTCCAGAGTCCTATTCTCCTGTTCAGTCCATGAGTTTATAAGCATCAAGAAATCACAACATGTGGTCTTGTAAGTCTTTGAAAATGGTAAAAAAGGAGTATCCCGCTCACCATGAAACTGTACATTTCTTGAACAAGACAAGATATGATGAATGAAAGTCAGTCGCATGACACATACTGTACTGATTTTATTAAACTATACGTGAACCTAGACAATATCAAATTCCATCTAGAGAATTATAGAAAAAGGAATTGTTCTGTTGATGGTGAAGGCTGGAAAAATAGTGGAAAAGAAATAATTTAGCTTCACTCGACATATGCTTCAGATAAAAAGACAGCGTTGGTCTTAAAAACATACAACATATGATACAGCCATATAGTAGAGGAACAGAAGACAAGAATTTCAGTTTTTTAAAGAGAAGATCCGTTTTATTATTAATCATAATCTAGGCTTGGAAATCCCTTTCAATTCAAACGCAGCTCTAATGTGAGTGGCAGCCTGAATCTTCGCAACCAACGTGATAAACAGGACAATATTTTGATACAATAGGATCCATAATACAATACTACAATATTGATTTTCAACAATTATTAAATGCTGGACATCCCTACTTACAATATAATCCAGATGACTAGCGAATATATAGTTGTATAGTTGTTCGCAATATCTACCGCACAGAATCCATCACCCCAATTCCACTTCTCATCCACACATTCAAGCAAAATCCTATAACAGACATAGGGATACCTAGACTCTCATGTTTAAAATCTATAGAAGTCATAATAAACTCGATTTAAATACAGTATATAATATCTGAGATGTGGTCTACACATATCCAGTCTGATAGCCCACCCTGGAGTTGCCCCTCCAAGTAACAACAATTGTCTATAATAGAATAATTGAGCCTTTTTCCAATTCCTCTTCCAAGCCCAGAGCCCAGACTTCATCGATATAGAGTGTAGCAGGAATCAGAATATATTCATTCATATAACCTCGATTTTATCTCCCAAGTATCGGCCTTAAGCTTTGATAGAACATCAAATAATAATAAACGTTTGATTGACAGATTGACAATGTGCTTCAGAATAAAGATTTCATGACAGTCCTATCCAAGCACCTACCGAATAGTAAAGAAAGTACAGTTCAGTACTCACGAAGTCATTCGCTTCAATTTCATACTTGATGACACCATAAACTTTTATTTAACACTTTTGTTTCAGAGAAGTCCCGCTCGGTACATCGTGAGCCATCAGCAAGCACGCATTCAATTAATTCATTGCATTCTTGCAGATAGACCTCACAGACACCGCTTGCAAAAAGAAAGGCTCTGATTGAATGGGTCCTCATTTATTCGGGAGAGACCAATCCAGAAAAAAGACGGATGTCATTTGTAGAGCTGACAAATCGCAACAGCAAGAAACCGGTCTGTGTGAACTGTCTCGTGCAACCAATACAATTCAAATAGACCGTGACCGGCGATCGTACTCTTAGTTGCATTGACTTATCCAATTTTGCTTTATTTTTACATCCTCATTCCTCCACAGTGATTGATTGCCACTTTTAATCGCTGCTTTCATCAACAACTTTCTGGTAACGGAGACAAAAACGATTTCGTTGTTTTATTACAGTCGAGCGATAGTACAATCAGTAAAGTGCACTATCTTGTCCGGGCGCTGCTCTGCTTTTGCAGCCATGTCCAGGATAGACTACTTTTTGTGATTACAATACTTGGTCATGGACAATAAACTTTATTTCGGAACTTGACGCAATTTGCGCTCTATACATTATATTGAAACTTTCCTTTTGTTTTCAAGATTAAAAAGCTACCGCTTAGATACAATAGCCTGAGATTTATCAAAATTTTATAATCAAAACAAAAAGGATTTTTACAATCACCTTCTACTTTTGATAATTTTAAAAGTATTCAAGTTACAGTTTTAGCTTTCTTTTTGCTTTAAAGAAAAAAATTGAAACACATAAGATAAAAATGAGAGGAAATATTTGAATAAAAATTGCTTTTACAGGAAAAATTTATCTTAAAGTGTCATGACAAGAAAATCCTGGATACTTATCTACAGTAATTTAACCCGGACAAGAAAATCTTGGATTCTTCATAAATACCATCTAAATATTCACGATAAATGCTTGAAATAATAATTGAAAATATCCCATGTTTACAGGAAAATATGATCCTGTAAATAGAGCATATTTATTCAACTATTTCCAGATGGTACTTGATCTTCGGCATAATTGACAAGATGATGTTACAAGATGAAAAGCTCTACGTTTCCTTTCTATCTTGTGTTTTTTGCCGCAGTGAATATTGTACATCGTATGTTTGCACCTCTACTTCAGTTTGAAGAGTCTGCCTTGCATACAAAAATATGCTTTTGCAAGTTAGCCGGAAGCCTCAGCAAGCCAATAGAATTGACAATATTATATTCTGTCCAAGCAAAGAAGCCATTCTGGCAAGATGAAAAATGACTCCAGCTCGGTCAATATTTGTTCAAAAATTATAAATGTGGTCTCAAACCAGAATGTTTCCTACAATTTGAGACCAAATTTATAATTTTTGAATCATTATTGACCGAGCTGGAGTCATTTCTCTATCTTGCCAGGATGTCTTCTTTGCTTGGACAGACTGTAACGCACGTTCAAAGTTGAATCAAATTCATTCAATCATACTAACCAACTTACTGATAGGATTGATATTCAAAAATCAATGGAAGAGTTAAGAATTATAAATCATGGAATGTAGTGCTGCAAAATTTCACTCAACGTTTGAGTTGTACCTACTACTAACGATGAAAAATCTTTGTTTGGCCTCTCGTTCTCATATAGGAAACATGACAACATAACAGTAAGCTCACATGATGAAATGTCACTGTAAGTCTTACGGTACTGCAGCAAGGTAACAGTGTACTCCCATAATGAACAATTGCCAAAAAATACCTAATGCAGCAGAAGGTTTTAATAGACTACACAGAAATTCCACAACCTATTCTTCTCTACAACATAATATGGATGTCTAGGCAAGTTTTTTAATATCAACCAGGTCAAAAATACTAGAAAAACGAAATTCCAAACACCATTTGAATGCGTTCTGCTGAGAGCGACAAGCAGATAAACATACGTAATAGCTTACTGAAACATTTTGTAATGGCGATTATTACCGACTAGTTATTAGTGCACAGCTTGGCGAGGTGTGGGTTTGTTTTTTGACCCATATAACACTGACCCTGCCTGATGACCTGGCCTTGACTTGGAAGACGTCTTCCGAATAACCCGTTATGTTATGCCGGCTGATACAACTAACTCCCCATCTCTGTAATATCGCATCTCATTCATGCGAGCTGGTTCTGGGGTGTTGGAATGGACCGACTTTGGCGCGTTGGAATTCGAAATCGAAGTACCAAATTATGTATTATATTCAGCCAGCAGGATAGCTGGATAGCTGAGAAAAAAAGGATGCTAAGAAGTATAAGTTTGAACAAGCGGAAGAAGTAGTCTATCCAAGAAAAGAAGGCATTCTGGCAAAATGGGAAATTGCTTCAGATCGGTCCATATTGATTAAAAAACTATAAATTTGTTACAAATTGTAGATCAGAATGTATTTTACAATTTGAAACTAAATTTATAACTTTTGAAACAATATTGACCGAGTAAGAGTCATTTTCTCATCTTGATGGAATGTCTTCTTTGCTTGGGAAGACTACAGTTATACAACTTTACCAACACTAACCCAATGCTAAAGTGGAAGCCGGTAGAACAAAAGAGGATTAAAATAGATTATCGATTATTCATGGTATAGGCTACCGTATTATTTCTATGGACATAAGATATTTTGTGTGTATTGATAAACTGATTTTTTTCCATCTACAATGTAATCTATGCAAGAGGGAACCCAACCCACTGTTATAAAAATGATTGGCAACCTGGATAAATAATAATTTCAAGACTTGGATGAACTCTGAGTTAATGAATGTGGTTTATGATCACTGATTTTATGAAATGAAAGGAAGTAATACACTCACATACTTATAATCCAAAAAACGATCCTTACCAATCAACTTTATAAGAGCAGTTCGATTTGGATGATGCTGAGTTATTACCTGAAACAGAAAAAATAAAGTTAATGCCAGGAAGAACAAAATGAAAATTATTATAATTAACTAATAACTGTAAGAAATACATTATGTCTGTAAGTACAGAAATATTGAGTTTCAGTGACTATTAGTCAGGCTCCTACTTTGATATGTAAAGTATCAACATCCAAGATACTAACACTACAGACTGAGGCCGCACTGCCGGTGGGTAGAGCCGGGAGGGTGGAGGGTAGTTGGTAAATCTATAGAACATACACACCATCCACAATAATACATCGTATGAATGGTATGTGTTCAGCCGCCATCTTGAAATTCTTAAATATGGACAACATAACCTCAAAAAACCGAATGACGTCATACCATTCATACGATGTATTACTGAGGATGGTGTGTTCTATAGATTTACCAACTACCCTCCAGGCTCTACCCACCGGCAGTGCGGCCTCAGCCTAAGGGCAAAGAAACATTTACAGTAAATGAAAATAAGGAACAAAAAGGGTTTGGTCAGACATTCATTTCAAGAATTAGGGATCCTCCTCGTATGATTCCAACAGGATTATTTGACCTATAAATAAACCTTCCCCAACAAAAGTTATGATTTTTCTAATCAACTAAAATATATCTATGTATTTGAGAGAAATCAGATTTAAATTAAGCCTCTAACCGGTCATGTCAAATACTTTAACTGTATAATTATTTGCAGATATAAAAACCCTCTTGTCATTGGTGAAATATGTAATTAACTTTATAATACTCTAGTTTCATATTTTAAAGACTTTCATGATTAAAACTCAAGAACAGTTAAATTTTGCATACACTACAGTTTTCCAAGCACAACATTGTGCGGATTAATGAAAACTGTTGATTAATAGAAATTGACTGATAGATTCCATTCATCAATGGATTCAATAATTTACTAGAGCATATAATGACGTCTAGCGTGAGTAAAAATAACCGACGATATCGTGCGTCAATTTCATGCATGACTTCCTAGTGTATTCAAATCGTGATAGATTTTGAACTATTCAACTTTTTAGATCACAAGATGCACGATTTATCTGTCACGTAAACAATTGACAGATACTATCACAGTAGCCTATCACTGAATCAGAGCCAGATGAAAAAATCCAAATGAAATATTATTTAATTCACCACGGATGAACAGATTCCTCCCTCTATATTTTATGACATTATAATAAAAATATATAAACTGTATAATATACTGAATAATGTAGAATGTTTTAAACTGTAAAAATATATAAACTGTATAGTATACTGAATAATGTAGAATGTTTTTTTATATAAATTAAATACAAAAAGTATTATATGAAAAGTAAATAAAACAAATATGAAGTAAATATTGCAAATACAGTATAACAAATAACATATATATCCTACTATTGGTCATCAATATTGATACAATTGGGTACAAGTTAAACGACTAAAAAAGATAAAAAACAAACAACACAAATTAAAAATCAAAACAGCTTTTTGTGAACTAACTAGAAAAGATACGGGAAATTTTATCAATAACATTCAATGATATTGCTGATCTTGAATAATTGAAGAGTATAAAAAGGAATCAATACAAATGTAGTCCAAAGTATCATGTAATATATTGAAGGGAAATGTTATACCTCTAGAGCTGAATATGAAAATACAGTACAGTACTTCATTCAATAGGCTACTCATCTTTCACAATTTCATAGCGTCATAAACATGAAACGCCGGTCAATGAGTCATAAATTGGCCTTAAATGGCATGTGCTAAACCATACAGTAACTAGATCTCTAGTTCTCAACTAGTAATCGTTGTTCAAGAACGCAATGAAAAAATATTAATAATCTATTGTTGTCTGGAACTTTGACACCTCTAGTAGAGTTCAAACGATAGGTTTTAAACTAAAAAAAATGCTAACAATAGAAATGGCAGTTTTTAAAGCTCAGGTCAATTTTTGAAAATTAACACGATTAATGAATTTTGAATATTGAACTTTGATTGAATAATCAGTAATAGTTTGAGTTTACTTATTGTGATAATTCAATGTAACAAATATTAGAGATTCTCAATCTCAATAGTAAACGTTTGTGACCTCAACTTTCTTTTCATAGCTTCAAAATTTCCCATCCTTTGAATTTAACCGCTAGTTCGTTCCCATAAGTCGACATACCATTAAAATAATTGTTCTCGGGAGCAATTACACGATTTAATTGCATTCAAATTATTTATGTGGGATCAATGGGAGCCTTATATTGTTCCTAGTTTGAGGTCAATAAGCATGTTACTTCACCAAAAGAGTATTGTTCGCTGTGAAGAAATAGTGTGAGAACCAGGGAGAAAGTATTTGCAATGAACCCTGTATTTGTGAGAAAGGACAATCATATTCAAGAGTTGTGATAAAAGCAATCAATTAACTGAGTAAATTGTCTCTTAAAAGGTATGGACACTGCACACTACTCTGTTAAACAATAAACGGAAAATGGTGTTATATTATTATTGACATGGAAATTCAATATGGGTGGATTTGTTTAAAATAAATTGGGTTCATAATACTGAAAAAATGTGAATTGATAGTTGAAAAATGATTGGATAGCTTGGATTGACGTTTTGCTCGACAAATAGAGAACAGAATAGAGCTATCAATTGAATGCATTACTACAGAAACATTAAAAATTCCACAAAAAAGACAATAATAAATTAAGATTTTATTTTACAATTATTATAATATTCATCATTTTATTGATCAGATTATTGAGAATTTTCAAAATAAAATTAACATATTTTATATTAATTTTAAATAGATTAGTTTCCATTCATGAATTTGATGCTCTTATGCCGAAGAAAGTTATTGTTTTAATTTTCAAAGGAAAATATCATCAACCGTTATGGATACATTGTCCTCAAATTGAAAATAATAGGATATTATCATTCTTACTCCTGGCTGTTGTTCTATTGTTTGCAATTTGAGGCCAATGCATCCAAAACAATTATTGATATTTCCCTTTGAAAATGAAAACATTTACGTTCTATAACATAGAACAATGAACTCTGAATCTGATGATTAAATTACTTTTCAGATTCAACGAATCATATCCTGAATGAATTGATTAATAATGAACTCGTAGATTAATAACTTTCAAGTTAAATTTTGTCAAAGTTGCTGATCATGATGTTTAATTGATTTTAATAGATTCATTTTCGGTAAAGATGTAATTACCCTCAAGTTCAATAAATATGAAATATTCTTATTCTTTTTGCTGGGGATGATGTTCTCAAAAGAACTCTAGGTCCTCCTGAGTGTGTGTAAAAGGATAGAGCTGTTGATGGTAGGATCATTCCTAACATGGATGGACGGATGATGATGATAATCTTTAATTTATTTGTCAATATTGAAGAATTTTAGTTTATTGAAAACCTATATTATTATAATCAACGAATGTAATTTGTTGCACGGAATGTATTTTTCTGTAGACCTATGAATATTTTCAATCAGCTCACACATTTTAAAGAAAGCGTGGAACTCTAGACGAGACGACAGACAAAAATATTCAGTGAGCAGATGAAAGTACAAATTTTACACCAATAATTTATTACACCATAAAAATAACACACAAGACTTTGCAGAAAGTGCAGGGAACACTAAAATAAGGTACACTCTCCTTTCCTAGAGTGCTGTAACACGATTTGAAAAAATTGACAAGCATTTCATGCTTTAAGTACGGTACGCACTTCGAAAAGTTATAAAGTTATTAAAAGCCACGCATTTGCTAGCAGATCAGGCGTGCAGCCGACTTGCATAAGTCATGGGAAAGTAGGTCGGATTTTATTGAAAAATGAGTCAGAAAGGCGAAGGGTGAGCGAGCTTCAGGATTTGGGCGAGCTCGTAAAATTTGTACATAAATGGGGCAGTGAACTGGCTTTGGCTACAGCACACAACTATCGCCAGACAAAACCACCCCGCTCCGTTTCAAAGCCATTAGCCCTGGATGTTCACGTGACTTACGTTCTCATTCTGGAATGGAAAGGGGTCCGCAAATAATGAAGGCTGCCTGCCGCTAGAGAGAATCACACTTCTTTTGTCTTGGACCGAAATTCCGGTCAGGGCTCCAGCATCCGGGTATCCGGCTTTTACAAGTAACAGATTCAGATCACACTTCGTTATAGATGTCGTGCAATACTCACGACTTTCAATGCTCGGTTTGATATCAATCATTACAAGCTCATAGTCAATAATAGAATTTATAATTTGGGATTGCGTACTTGTGAACATGGTTTTTATTGAGGTTATATAAATGAAACGACTGCACGTCAAACTATCTTGCAGATTATATTTGAGTAGACATTATAATCTATTCATACTTCCGAATTGGCATAGGACGTACAAGATAGTTAATATGATGCTTCTTAATACGGAAGCAACAAATATCCAATTAGTTTCAATAGAATCTTTGTTATAAATTAATGTATGCAATTGACTTCTTGAAATGCTTTGCAGGTTCAATTTAATTTCAATTAAAATTGAAATTTAGGTTGAATATAACGATTTGGTATATTTGAAGGAACTATTTTTATAATATAAGCACAAGCCACAATCCTACAATTAAATTAAAATAGAGAGAGTTAAGATTATCATCACCAATCCAATTGATAAAATATTTTATTTTGACTAAATCTTGAATGAGGTTAATATGATATAAGACAAGCTGCAAGTTGCAAGCACCTTATCAATATGAGTATTTATGAGCAAAAAGAGTAGAAATTTAGTGATTAAGTGAGTCAAAGCTCAAGTTGATTAACGGCAGTTCCAAACAAAACTTAGAAGATTCAAATTAGAATTACTTCAAACTAATGAAATGAATAAAGAGTATTTTGAAAAGAAGAAAGTAATTTTTATAACAACTCAATGAACCTGTTATCGAGGCACCAATCAGCTACTGCTGCTACTGCTGAATTATTCAAAACTATTTCGTGCAAGACGTTCAATGATGATGACAACATTCAAAGCTCGAGATTGAGCAATGTGCGTGTCGATCAGATTCTAAAGCCATAGACCATCATATTTTCGTATTTCTGATTCACCTGCACGCACTAACAATTGCTACAAACCTCCCCTGTCAACGGATCAGCTTCAATCCCACGCAATTCTATCGATCGATCCAACATTAGCACGTGTTCGTTTCGGAAACTCAAAGGTGGCGTTTGACAGTCAATTCCCTGTAGATTGATAGTGCTTCAATGTTGAATATTAATATCATTAGAAGATTACCACCAATTGTAATCTTCTTTACTGTAGCCTACACTGTACCTCTTGAGTAAGAGAGCACCCTTTAAAATTGAGAACAGATAAGTTGTTTTCCAATTTTGGAAAATATCATTTTGTGAGGAGAAACATTTCCAAGCATGCACTCGTTTCAGTTGGTTCTGATTAGAGGGTTTAGCGATTTGAGACATGAGAAGATACTTGTGTTCCATTTCCACAGAGCGGAAAATAATACTAACACACCCACTAAAACAAACAACAATGAACGACATCATTCAGTTCACTAATGAGATCAATCACATCAAATATGAAGAAATTGAGAGTAAATGGATTTCAAAATCATCACAGCTTTCATCTGAGTAGGAATTATTAAATAAAATTTGGTTTCCTGGGCCATGTGTTAAATAATTGTAAGAAAAAGATTTACGAGGACAAGATCATTGAATCGAAAGTGTGTGAAGCGCGCTTTACGGCATACGTGTTTAATTTATGATAATGGAATTCATTCACACTTCCAATAGTAAATTTTGACGCTCTCCACAATGACTTCCACGTTGAGGTTATGTTATGTTACCGTTGTTTACTGGTTTAAAAACACTCACAATCGGAAAAGACAGCGTGAAAGCATCCTCCTCCTCAACCACCCACTTCACTGTGCAAGATGCTTTCTGGATTATTTATCGGTAAAGGCGTTGGAAACTATTAGTCGAGAGAAAGCGTTTGGTTTTAAAGATGTTTCATAATATGAAGAAGTCAGAAGGCAACACGTTGACGATGATAGACGAAGTACAATGTGGGTTGAAAAGATTGCGTAGATATGGTCAACTCATCGGGTGACTCACAATCCAAATGTCCTTTCTGGCAAAGAAAGCAGCGCTCACCTGGACAAAGGTTGTGAATAACAGAGAAAGCAATAAACCGCCCTTCAAATATACACATAAATTTAAATTCTGAATTCTCGAGTACGACTTTCACTACAAATTTGATTTCTTACCAACGAGCACTCAATAGCATTGTATTGAAATGCCGGATTTCCGGACTGAGGTGAATTGATTATCGTCGTTTATGCAAAGTCTAAGTAATAAAACCCAAAAAGGATGAACGGTTTGAAATAAGAGCCATTGCTTAAAAAATGTTTGTATGCATGACTATCTAACAATAATGTCTGATAACAATCACATAAATATAATTATTGTATTAATTTAACCTAATGTAACATAATATAATTCTAATATACCCTACAGTGACTGTTCATCAAATTGTGAAATGAAGGTAACATAATTATCAACTCATTTTTGTTCAATACAAGGCTAAAGAGATTTGTTTGTTTGTTATGAGGGTGAAGCCCACATGTGCTCATAGGCTTGTGCGTGGGTAATGATATGGATGATAGATGACGACTACTTTGAGGTAGTCGGGACCGACGGCTTATCGTCTCCTCCGAAAGACGGGGTGGCCGTATTTATGTGATTGTGCTGTGGTCAAAAATTATTTCCCGTTTGGGATTTGAACCAGGGTCCACCTGGTTATCAGACCGGCCACTCCTCCAGCGAGCCACCCAATAGAAAGTTGATTGGTGCTGGCCAGCCACCAACAAGAGATCACCCATTAGGAATTCGAAAAGCTCATCACAATTAAAAAAGTAATCAGATAGAAGCGCGACTGCTCTCCGATTGGAAGTACAGTTTTATAACAAAACAGCTCGCTGAAAGTTGAACATTTTCTTCAATCCGAGTGCAACTCATCAAAGATTGAATGACATTTCAGGGAAACTCAATGAATTTTGAAAGAATTTTCCAATTTTAGTGAAACCCGACTCTGTTTTCTCTCAGAGAGAACTGCTGATAGGACAGCTAACTGATAGTACCTCTCACTTCTTTATTTCGGGCACGTGGTGTGTAAATCTTTCCGCGGGGCAAACACGATGAATGGTGATGGCGCTATTGTTTTTCTCTAGTCGGAACCACCCAGCCACGAGCAGTATCCGCTTTGGCTGCATTCGGAATTCAAGAACAAAACAAGAGAAACGAAGAGGAGAGAGAAAAAGAAATAAAAAACGGTCCAGCTCACTAGAAGAAAGAAAAACAAATTTTAGTGCTTTTTCATGGGAAGGAATTTTGGTTCAATAGTCAGCCTTCGAACAACTATCAATCTGTATTGAATAGTTCCAGCGAGCTGATGAACCAGAAATTGAACTAAATACACAAACTATTATCAAGAAATTTTCAATAATTGACCCTACTACAAAATACAGTAGTATTAACCAAATGAGTGGGGAGTGTAAAACAAAGTAACAGGTTCAAAGTTGCTCCTTCAAAAAAAATATAATTGAACGATTCAAATATCAACCTTATTACAATATTAATAGATGAAATTCACTTGAATAATTTCCAAAAACACGAGCAAGCTTTTATTTCAGTGGAATGATAAGTTCACAGTTGATAAACCAATGAATAGCAGGATTAAAATAGAAAAGACCAATGAAACCCAAATTTGTCAAGCATTCATTTCAAGAGGGAGAATTTTCTTATTTGATAAGAAAATTTCTTGACCATGGGAAATCCATATAATATATACAGAACAAAAGTATAGGAGACACAAAAGACTCAAAAGAGTTATCAACAGAAAATTTGAATATGGTTTCTTATCAAGCGGTGACTCAACCCATTGACAGTTTGTCAATTATATTACTCCAGAAAAACAATACATTATTAAAATAAGTTATACAATGTAGAATAAAAATGAGAAAATAAATCGTGAGATAAAAGTTTATAGTTGAATTCAATACAGAAAAACTAATACGGTTACATAAATCAAATAATTCTCATTCATTAATTAATCATTACTCAATTTTTTCATCAACAATAAAACTTAAATGAAATTCTTTTCCGTTGACTCATGAAAATAAATTCAAGGGTTATCAAATAAATGTCAGTTTATCAGCAACAATTAACACTCAGTTGTTGAATTTTTGCCATTCTTCCAGTTTCAAAAGACTATTAAATAATGTTAATCTTGTCTTGTGAACCGCAAAGATGGAGATGATACATTTCAAATGGATTTCAGACTATAGTTTCACAATATCTAGGCCTACTCAATTATATGTTTTCCATAGATGGGTAGCTTGATTAAAAATAAATATAATCTAATAATAAATTTAATCTAATGAGATAATTTATGGAATGAATAATTGTCTGACAGTTAAAAATTTCAAGACCGTAATTGAATACGAACTTTCTATTGTACCTTCAGAACTTGACAAGAATTAATTGTGAGAATGCTGAAAGCGATGAAAGTAAAAGCTTGATGAAATGGTAACTGATGAAAATAAGAGCCCAGTAGCTTGCGTTATACGTCCTTGAATACAAAAGTGTTTATAGGTGCAGTGGACAATGGTTCATTATGAATAATAACATCCCTGCTCCGACTTTTTAGCTGACCAAAAAGATCTTAAATTTTCATAGTATGTTTTAACATGAACATAAGAGATCATTGCCAACATTTCTTTTAAAAAGACATATTTACGAGTACAGAAGGAACAATAAATAAAATGAGAAGGCGTTAAAGCGGATGGAGAAATTAATGCATTTCAAGGTTGGAAGGAATAAGTAATTTATGGTTCTTTGTTCAAAAAAGGAATGCAAAAGAAAGCATGCCAAATTTGTAATTGGTAAATACAACAAAGAATACTGATTTTTGTTCAGAAAATATCAAGTCCACTCATATGTAAATTTACAGTCATGTCAATACTTTTCAATACTATCACAAGGTTTTCAAATAAATAAAAAAACTGTGAATCCAGTGAGGAGTCTTCCCACGATTACGATTAGTGAAAATAAAGAAGTAGGCAATACGGCAATATATTTTAATTTTTCATTTAGTATAGGCTGTTGTCATGAATTTATTATGTACTATGTTAGTAAAGCAGAGCACTCGATGGAAGGCTCAATAGAAATATAGAAATTTCCAAGATTCCAACACATCTTAGTGATAAGAAAAACACAAGTAACCACTCCTCAATCACAAGCAAGCAGATGGATTACCATTATGAGAGAGAAGCTTCATTTTCATAGAATACAAATTAGGAGTAACGTCCTTTGGGAGATTGGCTGTCGTTAGTAAAGACAGTCAGTCGTTTCCCGTTTCTGGAGGAATATCAATTGTTGCATTACACTCTAACTGATTAACTGCATGTTATTCAGAGGTGTTCTGCATCTTCACTTGGTTGTGAAGACTGGCTTATGGTTGAGAGGATTGACGTGCTAACCACACGTTACCTCTATCCTGGTTGATAATTATTCGCCTGCTGTATTGCCTGTCTGGGCTGAGAGGGCATTCTGGCGGGGTGGGGGTGGCTTCGGCTCGGTCGGTGTTGGTTCGGGGGCTGTGGTTTCTGTTCAAGAATTTATGGCTTTTGGGCCGGTATTGGCCGGGCTGGAGTCATTTTCCCGTCTTGCCGGGGTGTCTTTGCTTGGACGGGTTGTATAGTGGAGTGAATATGAAACTGGCAACCAGCTGGTAGGCCTAGGCCCTTTATAGGGCTGTTGCGCCATTGACAAACAAACAAATTAGGAGTAAACCTAACATTCTAAGCACACTTCTGCTACCGGCATTCTGTACACATTTATACAATGTGTGAAGATTTGCAACAAAATTCAGTGAAAGGCATTGCACTATAACCGAGAGATAAATTGGTAGTCGTGGCAGCCAGACTAAACTTCAGAGATTGTTTGAAAGAGAAAGAGAGAAATTAAGATTTATTTCCAAGTAAGTGAACGAATTTTACAAATATGAAAACAGAAAAGTCTCATACACAGAAAAACGGAAAATTAGAATAGTTTCCACTTGTTAATTAACATTGGTCATTGTTTGATCATTATAAAGTCTACTTCCAGTAAACTGTTATAGGAATTCAAGCATCATGTAGACTAGAAGTGGAGAGGGAGAATAGAGTTGAGAGGGAGAAAACATCTTCTAAAGTCTACTGAAAGTAGATAGGTAGACTAGATGTAGACACATATTTGCTATTTTCCACTCTAGGCAGGCGGTGGCAGTACACTGAAATAAGAGAACAGCAAAAAGCCACAAGTTATCGAGGAGTCGACTACTAGCTAGGATCCAGTCGGTGTGCATTAGATTGCTGATGGTGTGGAGCAAAGAGCAGCCAACATTCGAGTGGAAGCCGAGATTGAGGTCACCGAGACCCCAAGCAGTCTGCATCTGTGGCTGTCTCCTGTCTGTGGTAAGGCCGACTGCATTTCAGATGCCACCGCGGGTCATGCTAAGCCGTCGCTGGCTAAAAAGTTCAGCTACCGACACTAAACACTCACTTACCAAATCACTATTATGGTCTGGTCGAGCAAAGACGACTTTCTGGGAATTATGAGAAAATGACTCCAGCTCGGTAAATATTGGTACAAAAATTATGAATTTGGTCTCAAATCATAGAATATATTCTGCTCTAGAATCTGAAATCAAATTTATTCAACAATTCTCTGCTAAACCAGACTATACAATGTTGGGTATTCACTCTTTTCCTTTAATAAATTGTTTTTGAAAATCACTATTCCCACTTAATCAAAGAAATTGAAAAGAAAAAAAATGCCAGGAAGAAGACTGTCTTGCACCATCCCTATGGTCGATTTTGAAAAAAATAAGGATACTATGAAATAATTGGCTTGCATTTCAATAAGTGATATTTTATTGGTATTGATATTGAACTCTTAAAAACTTTTCGGTTCAAGAATAAATTCTTATTCATCAGGAATGTTATTTCAATAAATTATTATTAGTAATAAATAAGTGTTATTTATTAATTGAAGTTACACAGTTCGTCCAAAGATATTTCCAAAATCAAAGACGAAAAATGGTATATTTCAGCAACATCATGAAACACTGGCTATATCAGGAGTTAAGCTGATAAAATTAATTTACTATTCCTACACAATCAAAGCTCCATAATAATTTTGAAAGCTTATTTTAAAAACATCGAAAAAGGGTAACTACAATTAATCATCAGTCCAGATACCTTACCAACATAAACCAGTCTAAATAAACCATACCTACTTACTAATCCTCCCAATTCAGAGTATAAGAATATATAGTAGTATCCATCATCTCTGTCCCCAACAAAGCAGAATGATACCATCCTGATTATATAAACAAGATATAAATACACATTGAACAGGAAGTGAAGTTCTTATAGACTCTTCACAAAGCATGACGCCATTTCATCTATTGAGACATTGAGCTAGAAGATCAAGCTGTCAATTTAGTTCGGCCAATATCAATGCAGCGGCAACAATGCAACGATTTTCGACGGTGAAAAACAGAATGGCATTGCCAGGCCAAGGAAGGGCGTTCGTCGATCGCCCAATAACCGTTTTCCGGCAGCCCGGCACTGAGTTTTTTCATTTTATTTCCATCATAAGTTAATTCTGATCCGCCAGCCTGCTCAAATTGTTCCATGTCCACTTCGACATTCCATGTCCTGAACCTTGAATTATGCTCGCCTTTCTTTTCTTATTCCTCAAAACCTTGCACTCTCTTCCATGGGCATCGTGACATTTTTGAGGCTGTATTGTTAAAATGAAGCGTTTTTTGTATAGTGAAGGTGATATTATGATAGTAATCCATATTGAATGGAAAGTCTATACATCAATGGTATATTGTCAAACCATAGTTTTATTGAAAATCGAGATACTGCTTGTTACACTATTATCAATCATTGATAAACTGACTCAACTCTACAGTTAATTAGAATTTGAGAGTTAATTCATAAACAATTAAAAAACTGAAAAAGTATATAGATTTTCAATAAAACTATGGTTTGAAGCTAGCTAGTCTTTCCATTCAATATGTGAAACTACCACAATACACACCACCTTTTACTTAAAAAAAAACCGTTCCATTTCAACAATAAGGCATCAAAAATGTCATAATGCCGATTGAAGAGTGTTAGGTTTCGAGGAATAAGAAAGGCAAGCATAATTCGATGTTCATCACTATACAATAAACCCTAGAAAAACTATACCTTCAAAATTTTCAAATATTGTAATTATTCATTGATTCCATAGGCAACGGTACTTCTCAATTTTATTTTAAAAAAATTACGATATTCCTTCAAATTACTCATTAATATTGCAGGGTTTATTAATTGCTTTTTGAAATAGAGTAAAGAGAGGGATGAGGAATGAACAATGAGAATCTTTGGAATGCTACCCCTGAACTTACTATTTCAAGTCGCACTCAATTATACTGGAGAGGGTGAGAAGAGCGTACAAACAAGGTTGAGGATGCATTAATGGTTCAGCCAATGGTTCAGCAGCTTCCTGACCGGCAGGGAGCAGCGGGTGCGGGTCGGTAGGCCTGGTTGCCTCAGTCAACCCCTCCCTGTCACTGTCGGGGTACCCCAAGGGTTCGTGTCCTCAGCGATTTTGTTTATTATTTTCATCAATGATTTACTTGAGAAAAATTTCAATGGTCAGATTCAGGCTTTTGCAGACGACATTGTATTAATATATTCCAATAGAGATAAGGAAACTATAAAAAATAATTTATTGTGTGACTTGCGCTTATTACATGATTGGTGTTCCAAGAATAAATGGAGGTTAATGTTTCTAAGACCAAGTACATAAATTTTGACTTCAGGTCATTTGATTTCGATACCCCTATTCTATATCATAATCATGAGAAAATGTCATGGGGAAATCATGTTAATACCTTACATGGAAGTATTAGAAGTTCAATTGGAAAATTTTATTTTCTTCGGAATATATGTGAGACATCTATGATGAGAACTCTCTACTATGATAATCAATTCGCGATTACAGTATGGTTTAGTTTGCTGGGGCGGAACTTTCAAAACCTTAATTAATAGAATACGTGTATCACAAAATCATTTTATAAGAATTATATTAAACAGAAATCGAAGAGAGAGCGCTTTCCCATTGTTTCTTAAATTGAATATTTTGCCTATACAAAATCTATTTGTATTTAAGGTTCTTAAACTATTCTATCTTATGAGTGGAAACAATACAGCAGAAAACTTACATTACAGAATGAGAAGTGGAGATAGGCTACTATGTAGAACTCCTCAAGTCAACAAAGAACTTTTTAGGCATTCTTTTTTGTATCTGGGGCCACTCTTATTTAATAAAATGCCAATCGACTTGAGGAGATGTCCTTCTCATGCACTGTTTTGTAAAAAAGCTCAAAGATGGATTTTTACTGTGAGCGACACTTGGCCTCTTAGAAGTATATTAAGGTAGAATAGAGTAATGAATTTGATGTTTCATATCATATTATAGCTGAATTGCTATTTCTATATATTTCTTTTAATATTTAAATGCTACTGTACTAATCTTATAGTTTAAAGTAACCTAAATGAACTAGTCATGAATTGACTGTATTTATCTTATAGATCTGTACTGTACTAAATCTTTTAGTTTGATGTAGATTTGGACTAGAGTCATGATTTTACTGTATTTATCTTGAATGATTGATTTTTTTTGTCTTTATTTTAGTGTGATTTCACTAGGATACGCTGCAGGCAGTATTCCCTGCTTTGTAATAATGTATAGACTAGACTCACAATTTGTTTATTTATCTTTATAATTTTCTACTGAACACTGGCCATATTTACTGGATGTAGTGGTCAGTTAATTTCCAGTTTTTTCAAATAGAAAATATGTTATTTGTTTTTTCTGATGGAAATAAAATTCATTATTCATAAAAAAAGAGAATTAACTGGATAACTATTTTGGTTAAGTTGAGCGGAACTGTTGAAGTCTACCTTCAAAACAGTCAGCACTATTTCATTTATTTATCTATTTTGAAGTAAATACTGTTAATTTTTTAAAAAGTTAATCAGTCATCAAAGCTTATTTTCATGACAACCCTGTTATAATGCGACGTATCTGTGCATAGGCTGTAACAATAGAGAACGTTTTAATCTGAAAATAGGAAAGAAGAAAGTGGTAAACTAAATTGGCAATATAATTGAATACTGATAAAAATTTATACTCAAACATTACATAAAACGTAAAGACAATCAAAGCAACGCGTCAACTCAAGAATCCATTCAAATGAATGATAACTATTTTTGTCGACCTAAATAAGCAGGGATAGAACAATAGGTATAGCTTTGAATATTAGAATACCTACAATGAAACCGCCATGAGGAGACAATTGAGGGCCACTCACGAATATTGAACAGTTTGGAACGCCTAACAATAAAAAAGTAATCAAGGCATTTGTATGTAGAACGCCGCACTTGATCAACAAAATGACTGACGTATAAAAAAAGCCATACATTTTCATATCACCTTCAAAGGAAAAATTTGAATATCACTTGATCAAAATTGCTGGATTGCTGGATGGTTTCGAGATATTCACTGCAACGAAGCTTGACAACAGTATTATATGATTGTTAGATCAATATGTTTTGAAATTTCAATGGTTATCAAGGATTTAATCAAATTCAATCCTTAATGACATGACAATTCTGTTGAATCAGAACTTACACCACAGTCGAAACATGACATGAATATCAGAAAAAAATTTCAATATACCATACACCACTGAACCAATGAATAGATCAGTATTATATAGTCTGTCCAAGCAAAGAAGACCCTCTGGCAAGATGGGAAAATGACTCAAGCTCGGTCAATATTGGTTCAAAAAATATCAATTTGATCTCAAATTGTAGGAAACAATTTGATCTACTGTTAAGACCACATTTATAATTCTTGAACAAATATTGACCAAGCTGGAGTCATTTTCCCATCTTGCCAGAGACTCTTCTTTGCTTGGACAGACTATAGAATGAGAAAGACCAATGATATGATGCTTTTATCCTCCATTATAATAAAAAATATCTTTTTTAGTTAAACTATTGGAATATGAGAATATTCCTCTTTCTTGTAGTGTGCTCACTTCATGAGCACAACTACAAAATTATGATAATGTGACAGCATGGCTAGAAACAGAGAAGACCCATCAACGATGATATTATAGGCATTACAAGAGCATCTTAGTACGGTGCAATTAGACTCGAACCTCAACATCCAAAGAGAAACGACGATTACTACGCCAACTTGTTCTATACAATCCCTTTATTGTTTGGTAAAAAGTTACACCCTTATGAGCGTCGGGTTTTTGGGGGAGGGGGTGAAAGGTGCAAAATTTCAGTTTTTCGTGAATTGTAGCCGAACCAGCGTCGGACGAAAAAATTCCATGTTTTTTCTAGAGAACAAAATTTGGAAGAGATTGAGACCAATCACAACCCTGTATCATCAACCGTTTCCAAGTTACAATGTTTTGAAAACCCCATATTTTTTCACAGGAATTATTCCGTTACTTTAAAAGTTTGTAACTTTGAATTGGAAACACTTGCATCCGTATTTCAAAATCCCTCTCGGCGAAATTCATTTCTCTTTAATTTGAGACCAAATTCACACTTCTATGTTCAGTGGTTCATGTGCTACCGCGATTTTAAAAAACCCCTACATCCCCAAAATCCCCTAAAATTACATTCTATCATACAAAAAAATACTAAAAATATTTGGATTGACTCATACTTCTATTTTTTGTTTCTTGAGACCCTAGACTGTCATAAAAATTGTTGACACGACCAAGACTATCATAGGATTCATGGGGTTGGTCAAAAGCATCCCCTTATTTTTAATAATTTATATTCCCTTATAACTTTTGATTGGTACGTTGGATTCTATCGTTTAATAGCTCATCATTTTCTACTCATCACGGCGGTATAAATTCATATATTATAATCCAAATTCGGTGAAAACTAGAAAATTCAGATTTAAATGATACCCTTGAATAATAATACCTGCACATTGAAAAGTCCAAATTTTCACATATCAATGATCCCAATCGGGAAGTTGTAAACGGAAAAATCTGAAACTTTCAAGAAATGTAGAGAAAATCTTCCTCTTTCAGATGGTTACTATGAGAATAGCGAAACCTTAGACATAAGAAGGTACACAACCGGTTTTTATCACACTTTTTCTGATAAATTCGCTTATGTTTTTAATTATATTGAAATTTCTCCAACAATAAGCATTGAACAAGAAATTTTAATGTACCATCTTTTAGAGGATAAATCACTCTACATTTCTAGACCAAGAGCATTACTCTACCGCCAATAGTTACCGAGTTACAATTGAATGAATTATGTGTAATTTTTTAACAATTAAAAACGCTGATTTTCCAACAATGTTATCATGAGGAATTCATTGTAGAATCATGATGAATCCTATATGATATTAGAGATCACATTTTTTTCTACAATTTGAGACCAAATTCATATTTTTTGAACAATTATTTAATGAGCTAGGTATATTTTTAAAACCAATCGTCGTCTTCTTTAGCTCAGCGAAGCGTTTCAATGTATCATTAATAGTGCCTCTCAGAGTGAGCTCTGAACTCGACAGTTGGTTTGAAAAATGGATCTAGCTAATTGTGTAATCGACCAAAAAATGTGAATTTGGTCTCAAATTGTAGAGAAAAATATACTCTTTGATACTATATATGATTCGCTAAATTTCTTGAATAAAACTTTGATGAAAACATTGTTGTAAAATCAGCTATTTCAATTTTTAATGATGTATTCATCTGTAACTTTGTAACTAATGAAGGTAGAGTGATGTTCTTGGTCTGAGAATGTAGAGAATTTTGCCCTACATAATGATTATAGAATTAGAAGCCAATCCAAATATTTTTAGTATTTTTTTGTATGATAGAATGTAATTTTAGGGGATTTTGGGGATGTTTTAAAATCGCTGTAGCACATGAACCACTGAACATAGAAGTGTGAATTTGGTCTCAAATTAAAGAGAAATGAATTTCGCCGAGAGGGATTTTGAAATACGGATGCAAGTGTTTCCAATTCAAAGTTACAAACTTTTAAAGTAACGGAATAATTCCTGTGAAAAAATATGGGGTTTTCAAAACATTGTAACTTGGAAACGGTTGATGATACAGGGTTGTGATTGGTCTCAATCTCTTCCAAATTTTGTTCTCTAGAAAAAACATGGAATTTTTTCGTCCGACGCTGGTTCGGCTACAATTCACGAAAAACTGAAATTTTGCACCTTTCACCCCCCCTCCCCCAAAAACCCGACGCTCATAAGGGTGTAACTTTTTACCAAACAATAAAGGGGTTGTATAGAACAAGTTGGCGTAGGAATCGTCCTTTCTCTTTGGATGTTGAGGTTCGGTCTTTTTTTGAACTAATTGCACCGTACTATCTGACAAAAAAGTAATTTGTATTGAACAGAGCTACCAATATATTCCAAAATACAATATTAAAGTTTACAATAGCAGAATTTCAAACTGTTAATATTCCCAGAAAGTTTATGGTCAAAAGGATTAATTGAAGAAGGCTATATGCAGGAGCCTCAATATAATTTTACTCATTAGACAGTTTTAGGCGTTTTCAGAATCAATAAACCAGACAATCCGAAGTTTAGTTTTGTTTGATCTTTTCAGTTGAACCATCTTCAATTGAAAAGTGACAGTTGATTATCTTTCAAAAACTAATACTAATAGATGGCCATGTTAACAGATTCCCTACTAAATTACCACTATTAATACGAACCTTGATTTGCGCTAACAAGCCGATACCCAAGAAATATGATGTTTAAAAGCTAATTTAGGAGTTGTAAGTTAATGAAGCTGAACGGAGAGAGTTTTTACGAGACCCAAGGAAGATGAAACCCACGTTTACTGCTGCTACCTTGCATGTACTTCTTCCAACTAATGATGGAAAATGTGCGCTAAAGAAAGTTTATCAAACTTGATCATCTCTTGTACCGGATCCTTTTGAAATATCGTTTTCACCATCAGCACCTGGCCCAGAGTCAAAATTGCAAGCACATAAAAACGAGCTACCCTCATTCTCTATCATCACCATCATGATCATCTTAGTAATAATAATCATCAGAAACTACAAGTCTCAAACAATCGATGTCAAGTTTCTATTGAAACTTGAATGTCCTGGAATGAAGAATTCAAAATAAGGTATGAAATTAATCAATAAAACAATCACATTTCTTAGATGAAAAATATAGCCCAAGGGAGAGTATTCATTGGAAAAAAATGAAAAAAAAAACATGACGATTCATTCCTTGATGAGAATTGAAAATATACTCTACTCCACTAGAAAAACCAAGAAAGAATGAATAAAAATTTCAATAATATCGATCTAGCTTTGGAATGTTTTAGAAATAAATTAATAGTATGAAAAAACATAGAAAAAACGAAAACTTTCATTAGTTTTCAATTTTTTTCAATATGTGAGAACAAGCATCTACTTATAATGAATGATCAATGAGAACATAATCACAATGAAAGTACCGTGGCCAATTCTTGCATAAATAAGGATCCTAATCATTCAATAAAAAAACTTCAAGTGGAAAACCTAAAAAGGCAATATTCTGCTAACCTCATGTATTGGGTTTCTTCGAGTAATACTTTGATGGTAACTGCAATGACATTTGTGAGGAAACCTAGCATTCACATCCTCACCGCAAACCGTTATCTTACCAGAACCCGCAAATACTATTTACTGGATTACATAAATAGCGAATTCAGAAGCAAAGGCATGAGAGCTATAGACACTAGAGAACCATTGAAAGAACGTGCATCAAATCTGAACAATTTGTTAGAGGCGAGGTATTTCGAAAATTTGTGAGAACGTTTATCAAAAGCAGTTAACGAGAGATCTCACAAACATAATTTTGTGTATAGAAAACATGAATACCCGGCCTTGGCACAGTTAGACCAAACACACCGATTATAAAGCGTACCCTATTTATCGCTCGAAAATGACTACCAGTTCACATCAAGCCTCTAAAAGCACACAAACGCGCGCTCACTGGACATACGCCGTTGGTTCAATCAGTTATTACAACGCAGAAACAGTTACATTTAATTGGACAATTTCACTAAATTATTTTCTCTTCCACTTTCGTTTAAATGAAAAACTGTAATTCAATCTCAATTTAGTGAAAATTTTTGAAGAAGCGGTCCAGCTATTTAGAGGTAAATGTAGATTACAGCTTATGGTACCTTGAATCATCAAGGTAAAGCTCAGGATAGAAACTGAGTATCTGCTCAGTAGCGTGAGAAGAGAAGCGCTTTTCAACGTCAATATCAAAATCGATTTAATTGTAAAATTAAAATTGAAAATTTCACGAATAGCCCAATCATCAGTGTATTATTTTTATAATAAATTCATCAATGTTATGATTAAATTGATGGTTACTATTTTACTAATAATTATTATGAATGCATTTAATTCATGAGTATTGCGATTGTGTCAAGTGTCATGGGTCATGAGTGCTTTATTAATATAGCCTACTGTACTTTAAATTTTCCCAATAAAAGATTCAAGAGATCAACAACCAATGCAATAAACCAGGTGAGGCAAAGAACTATATTTTTTGAGAAAGCTATCTATTCGGAATTTAAGAGAAAAAATAATTCGGAATTGGAAAGAACAATTCACGTATTCTTTGAAACAAAAAGGAATGTTTAAAAGTATTTGAAATGTACTAGCCTCTTAGACTTGAAGTGGATAGATAAGTATAATAAGATATCTTAGTTGCTAGAAGGAAGAGGTTATGGACATAGAAAGAAAAGTACGTAGATGGACAGTGTACAGTGGCATCGAATCTTGGAAAGAATGTTCATTGTCTACAAAAGCAGTCACGCAAGATGCATTGAAAGATTTTTGTGGCAAAGGAATAAGCTACCTCATACCATACTCTTATAAAAAATAACGTACAAAGAAGTTGGTATACAAGGTACAAGTTACAGGCATACTTGTAACAAGTATATGGTAATGTACCAACCTAAGCGTCGCGAGCCAGTTTTCCTATCCATTTCATTAGTTTCATTCAATGACTATACTAAACAAGAATTTCCCAGGTTTGCCTATGCATTCCAGTTGGTGTGAGTTCAATGAAAGTATGGTAAAATAGTGAGGTTGCGCCGTATGATTAAGCAGGTAGATTAATCGATTATAACGCGTATTAGAATAGCATCACAGAATCACAGTAGTCTCAACGACCAAATCAGAAAGATTCTTTTTCAATTAAATTGAAGATGAATTTTATTATGAACAGCATAGAAAATGTCTCTATAATGATGGATTGAGTATCAAGTGGAACAATGAACTTTTCTAAATCCCACGGATACAGGCCTAGTTTTGGCTTTTTCTAAGAGAAAAAAGTGCTAGAGTACCTGGTTTCCGCAAAGGGAAGGAAGTCTTTTCATTGATTAACAAAAACGTTTTCTCCTATTCGATAATTTATGTTTTATTTTTATTCAGAGCATCACTTACTTTTGATTCCTATACCCTATACAGATTTGAAATCGCAAAAACATTTTTTTGGGAGTAGGCCCACATAAAAACCAATTACGACTACAGTACGAGTATATTGAGGAAATGGATTGAATTGGTTGTGTTTCAAATAGCTTATGGCATTAAAATTCTCAATTTTTGAATTCTTTGTGACATTTGCTAAACAGCTTACTTGGTTTAATTTCTCGACGGTGTTCTTCTTACCTGAAACATAAAAAATTGAATTTAGTAAACAACCAATGAAGATATATAAAACTTGAAAGTAGTATTTCTTTTAGAATGGAGGGATTATGAGTTGGAAACTGACTTTAAATTTCATTAAATGTTAGTAAGAATAAAAACTCTGAATGGATAGAATGCAATATCCTTCAATAAGCGAAGCTGAAGCTAGAAGTATTTTTCTACATTATGATATAAAGAATCGTGAAAACGAATTATAAAATTTGTCATTATTATCAAAATAGAATATTTCAATAATGGATGAAAAACATCACATTTAAATTAAGTTTATGTAAAGCGTTCAATATTGGGCTAGAATTGAATAGAAGTTCACATTCTATCTCGATTATCTAACAAAAAAATTGACGAACATTGTAGAAGCATTGTCGCCAAATGATTCAAGGCGAAACCCAATTATCGCAATACAGTTGTAGTTTCCGCAAATGATATGAACATGACAGACAATTCAGAAAGATGAGAGGTCAAGAGCAGTCAGGGTCAACGACTGAACACAAAATAAGATAAGACAAAAAACTAATGAGCCGGCGAAATTTAAAAAGGAGGCAATAAATATGCAAGAAACACCAAGGTGTTCTATGAATAATGCATGGCAAGTTTCAGGGGCTAGAAGCACATGCAATATGGATTGATGAGTCTCTAGGTATGCCCCGTGTTTTATAATACCTACTGTATAAACTAGACACACACCACCAATCAATAAAACACATTTTTTATCAACTCATTATTTTAGTTTTAGCAATAATCACATCCCCTCAATCCTTTTACTTTCCTAATCGCAATAACGTAAACCATAATAATTCAAAAAATAAATTAAACTTGGGTGAATTTCAAGTGAATACTCCACAGCATTCTCCCATGACAATCTGTCAACAATAAATTTTGGCATGCTTCAAGGATAAGTGTAGAATGAGAAGACACTGAATTTCTCCAGAATAAGTGAAACTTATAAGATGAATCGATAAAGCAGAAGTTGGATTTATTTGTCATCATCATTGCATTATGGGCATCACAATCAAAATAAGATTATCAGGCAAATTATTGCATATCACAAGAATTGCTGGAACTAAAAAGATACATATTTACGTACTGAGCTTGAACCTACTGTGCTTTTATCCAACTAAATTCTACAAACCATATTCTGGAAATTATATGAAAATACTAGTCATTACAGAGAGGCAGAGCATCCGAAAGGGGGTCTCCATAAAAAACAAAGCATCATTACAATCAACTAATCAGGTGCCGGACAAGTGTTTCCATCACTTCCTTCCCGGTTGGTATGGAAATTGCCACTTGCCAGTGTGAAACAATATAGTACAGGCCTACTTTGTAGCTGAGTTTAAAATGGAAGCGTATCGGTTCATTGCCTTATGAGGCAAGATTTGTATCCGGCGTCAATTTTCATTAAAACAGCCGCCGCCGACACAATTGGGATTTGCTCCGGGTGCCATAGAAATTAACGCGACAAACAACCTCAACCTCTCAATAAAACTTCCACACCGGCCTTCTCGACGCTGTTTCTCCAACTTATTATTGAGAAGGCCGAACAAAAATTTGTGACTTGGTCAAGTGAGTGGACAAGGCCAAGATCGTAATTCTTTCGTTTTGTTTCAAATTAGTCAGCCAGAGATGGAATAAACTTAAATTATTGAGACACTCGGAACAAACGGTTGACTCCTTGAAAGGAATAATTAGCTCACTTTCAACAAACATATTCGAATGAGATCTATTTGGTATCATAGTTAGTTATGGTCAGTAATAGTGCATTCCGGCTCCGGCCAGTCACTTCCTTCAGTCCGCTAGCACTACCTGGCCTGGGTACGAGTCTCAGAAGGCATGGCTGTTTCTCACCTCATCAATCAACCTCACATTCAATATCCATTACCCACGGAAAAGCACAAGTGCTTATGCATCATCCGAAATGAAAAATATTCAATTTAACATGTTATGCTTACTACTTTTCTGGTGGGAAGGCACTCTTGAGTCTTGAGTGTTCCGCTTCGTCAAATCATCCAATGTTCACCAATGATTTGTAAGATATGGACATATGGTGATTACGTCATTTCCACATTTCACGTTTACATGTCATCAATTCAAACAACTGGGAACACTATGAAAATAAAGGAGTGAATGGACCACTATTGAAAATAATTTACTGAATATATTCGTACTAAATTCAACAGAACACTTATTGTGGTTCCGAATGGAAGAGTATTCGCACCATAAGCAAGCACTATTATATGCTCAAGATTTTCGAAGCGCAGCAGTCTGAGTGAACGTTCAGTCAGAAGGTCAGAACAAATACCGTATTAACTAACAAGTAATAAAGCTTTGACTGAAAATCAAGCCTGAAAGACGAAATCAGAAGTTTTCAATAAAACACCATGTTCATAGATGTGGAATGCAATCAAATTTTACAGTTTTCAATCAAGTAGAAATGTTTGTGAAATCATTTTGCCGCTAAACTCTACATAGTTGGAAATAATTGACAAAGCGAATAATGGATGTTCCAATATTATCTGAAACGCATTTGAAAATATCACTGCGATACATTATCATTGAATCAATATGAGTACAGTAGTTCAGTACACAAGTAGTGTCCTACATAGGAAAGTGACCGTTCGAGACAAATTGAAAAAATGTATGCTCAAGAAAGATAGACAAATATGAAGAAAGAGGGAGAGAGAGAAAGGGAGGTTAGGAGAAATGGAGCGAGAAAGAGGAAAGAAAAAAGGGAAATAAAAAATAGTGATCGATTGAGGGAAAGAGAAAAAATGTACGCTCAATAGAGAGAAATACAGAGAGATATAGATAGAGGGTGAGAGAAAGACAGAGATAAAGAGGAAGAGAGAGAGAGAGAGAGAGAGAGTATGTGTGACGCAGGAACTATGAGCTTCGACCCAGTATGGTACTATAGTAGCAGGAAAATGGAAACTAGAGAAATGGTGTGAAGCTCTCGGCCATTGTCATGAGCAGCCAGGTATGGAAAATGATCCGATCACCAGTTGACCTCAGCAGCGTCATCGAACCGACTGAACGATGGATGGATGACCTTTGTAATGTCGCCGGCAGAAGCGACTACCATCCATAACAGAACAGAAGTAGGTCTATGCCGCACCGCAACACAGTGGAAGCAGACACACACTTGCCCTCAAGTGCAAGCAGAAAATGAACTCACTTCAGTCTACTTCCAGAAAAACCAACAACTATCTGGCACACTTGATACTACCTGCTATGGAAAAGTGGGCTTCAACCCCAATAGATAGGATACAGGGAAATCGTTCAATTTCGAACATGGAAAAGTCATGAAACTTTTCGCTTTTATATATTATTACAATATTTTTGTATATAAAATGAGCTTTAGTTCCTTGTTCGTTGTGATTAATGGCTAGTAGCTAGTGATTTGACTAGCTAACAAGGGTATATTTGCAATTCTATTTTCTAGTCAGCTGGTCGCAAACTCCCTACTCCACCTATCTAGTATAGTATTCTCATTAAAATAACTTGCATTTCTAATTATTGGCAGTAGGATCAAATTGCAAATATACCCTTTTAGCTAGTCAAATCACTAGCTACTAGCCATTAATTACAACGAACAAGGAACTAAAGCTCATTTTATATACAAAAATATTGTAATAATATATAAAAGCGAAATGGCACTCATTCATTCATTCATTAAATCATCAGCAGAACTAAACATCTACTGAACCGAATTCGTTGAAATTTGGCAGACATGCTCAGTTGGACCTCTAGACGCGTACTAAGAACGGATTTTTTTATATTAATAATATCATCCTTATCTAATTTTGGTGATAATATTGGTAAAAGGTCTTACCAATTAAACTGTATTAAAAATGAATACAATAAGGATTCGGTTCTAATGATGTGTGAAGGCGAGAAAAATGAATTACCAACCCCATATAAAATTGGAAATCGCAAAGACAAGAGAGAAGATTGAAATAGAAATAGGCCTAATCATTCACATCTCACTTGAGAAGTTGATAAAATTTGAGAAAAAAATAATTACAGTAATTGTTCGTACATTGAGAGAAGTGAATTAGAGAGCCAAATAATAAGCAGTTTTTGAAATCATGATGTCATTCATTGATTCACTAGTTACAAAACATTATGTCCTCTTCCACTACCACTTTACAATAAATTGGAGCAAGTTCTTTCATTCTTTGGAGAATTATTATTACATCATTTAATAATGATGTCATTTACAAGACTTTCTTCAGACTGAAATAAATGAGCTGGGACAATTTTCAGGAACTTCTAACCGTTGCTTCTGATTGATGCCTGAGTACAACTGGAACAGAATGCAAGACGAAATTAATGAGCCATTTCAATTATTAGTAATTACTAGTTCCTCGGTGAAAATATTACACAGCAATTGAAACGAAAAATAACAGAAAAGAGATTGAACTAATCTATTGCGCAACAGCAAGATAACACCTCAAAGAAAAATTACTTCCTACAAATTAAATGCACTTTCTTATTGTTACATAATTTGGCACTTGCCAAATGACAAAAATTATCTGGTACCATTGAAATTATTGATGGTATGTAGGCCTACTATGCATAGGTTTTTATTACAGTAAGTGGACTACTACAGTTAGTAAATGGGTTTGTGAACTAGATTATAGAGCCTAGATTTTTATACAAATCGAGCTTGATGTGAAGCCTTCCCTGCTACCAAGTACATAGAATTTATTACTCCAATTTTCCTACACAAAACATTAAACCAAAATACCAGTTGTACTGAAATTTATTAAACTGGACTATAAAACGGCATTAAAAATAAGGTTAATATCTATTCCGGTTTGTTGTTTAATAACTGCAGTTACTTTATGTTACAGATATCTATATTGCACTATCTACAAATAGTTATCAATTTGCCCTGGCTTCAAAACATTACCTAATTAACTCGGCTGGCACCTTTAAAAGGTGGGACGTGGTGAATACAGTGTTCTCTTGAATTTCTAATGAAAAATAACCATTGAATAGGAATAATGGATATTTGATTATTAAATGAAAAGACATTCACTTGTCTTTTCATTTAATATGGATAATTACCCCAATATCACCTTCACAACTACTCATAAAGTATATTTTAAAAGTATAACTGAAGCATCCACTAAGGTGGGGGTGAATGGTGGAATGCGTATTCAAAATGATAAACAACTCAAGGACTTTTTTTGAAGAATGGATAAAATTGAAACTTCAATACATCTTAAATGCTACAATACAGGCTTTTTAATGAAGTTTTTGTGGTTATCTTCCTGTAAAGCAGGAAAAGGCAGACTAGATATTGATAACATATTGCAAAGCATAGATATTGAAAAAGGAACTAGATATTGATAGCATTTTGCAATTTGTTGTATAAGAACTCAATTGTATTATAGTTGTCCACAGATCATTGGAATGGTCAAGGACGAGCAATTCTTCCTACACCACTCCCTGTTTCTCCCTCCGGTGATGCCGCTTTGTACTTAGGGGTAGCTAGTAAGAGAGTGTGTGTGAGAGAGAAGAAGTGATGTCTTGTTTGGGTGAGGGTGGACAACAGTGGCAACAGGGCTCAGCAATCCCGTGGCCTTGGTAATTCCAATGATCTGTGGTCGACTATAATATCAATTCTAGTGTTTGATCCAATTTTTACTGTTTTACAGAACTTCTTTTTCAACTTTATAAAACAGGAGACTCCCAAAGTTCATTCACATCTAGCGGTAGAGACAATAAAAAATTGAGACAACCATTAGCACATAAATAAGAAAACATGAATTACCTCACATTGACACCCCACAATTTCGATTTGTCAGTCTGAGTGGTGATGGTAGATTTAAAAATGATTATAAATCACGCAATCCCACTATAAGATACATCCGGAACCACCCACAATACAGTGCAGTGCCGTCAGGCAACATTAAATCCGTTACAAATCCTGGTATACACCTATTTGTTCATCATTAAAACTACAAAGTTGATCTTCTGTTCATTTCCACTGCTGAATTCAGATAACATTTTCCCTTGTTTGTTAAGACAGACTAGTTTATATAGAAAAACCCATATACATTTTTGGGTCAATATCAACTTATTTCTATACCATTCAAAAGTTAACAATATTATTCATTGGAATATTAAAGATGGAGATACTTTTCAGAATAGCACATTGAAATAGTCACGAACTCTTTTCCGCCATAATCGTATGTAATACACAACTTTTCAAGCTAGATCTGCATTTGGAAAATTGTCGTTTACAGGAGAATCAAAGATCAGCTGTTCTGAATGCGGGAGTAATCATTTTGATGATTATTACGGCACTAGTCATCATCACGATGATAATTACAGCACTGAAAATCTATCCCAGTTGTTTTTTCCGAACTCCGACGTATGAATAAACGAGTCGTAAACAAGTTTACAAACTCGTGGGAAAGTTTTCCAAACTCGCCTACGGCTCGTTGGAAAACATAATTATTCGTATGTAAAAACGCCTTTCCCACACTCATTATGTAATATACTATTCTTCTATCCATTAATAAAATTATTATCACAATGATCTATGATAATATCTCATCATAAACCAAATAATATTAATGAAGTATTACATTTATTGGATTATTCAAGAACATGAACATAATTAAACCAAATCCAAATAAATAGACATTGTCAATTATTAGAAATGGTTGATAAAGATGGTCACTCGTCAACAGATCAACAATAGCGCATGTAGAAGTAGGTGAACCAGCATTTCAACTCAAGAACAATCTCAATCCCATCTTTGAAACTCAATTACTGAGTCACCTTGATTCAAACTAATGAACTTCGACAACAGAAACATTTTTTTCAAATTGTCTATTAGAGACATCTTCAGCTACATTTGGCATTTAGATATCTGCACACTAATCAGTCCTCTAATTTTCCAAATCCTTAAATGGAGTGAAGACATCAGTAGAGTGGAGTGAACAGTAATCTATTTTCCACATTATTCTGATTGGACTTTCAAATCCTTCAGGATTGAGGTTATGATTTCTCAAACTACAATCCTATGTTCTACAAATAACAGATAAATACGTATTTGTTTCCCATCCAAATCAAGACTAGTTCTCAATGTAACGACAAGAATGCTTCTATCGTAGGATAATTTATCATTTGTTCATCAGTTGTTTGAAGCAAATTCAATCTTAGTTCCTACCTAAATTACGTTTTACAGCATTATTAAATATTTTATAAATTCTATTAAAAAAAACATTATTCCTAAATAATGTTGAAATACATTTAAATTTCGAAACCGAGAACAACCTTTGCATACATTACTAAAAATACACTAACAAAAATCTTGGAAATTGAATTTGTTCCAAAAAAACGGAGGACAGGCTAAACGTTTTTGAATAATCCGAATCTAACCAAGTTTGCCACTGAATAATTTCAGAATAATTTTTAATAGTTTACATTCAGTTTATAGTTTTATCAGTTTATGTTATCATGATTATCCTTATCCATCTACTCCTCCCCTTCTTTATCATTACGCTTTCTATCATCCGTTTCATATTCATGAAGAAGTAGGTCTCTTCTTTATTTACTATTCATCCCAACGGCCAACCGCTTACCAGTCAGTCATTCAAAGTTTTATACGATCTTCCTCTTCTTTCTATCCTTCAATGTACTGTACGATCTTCCTCTTCTTCTCATCCTTCATATAATTATGCAGGTCTCCCAATTTCATTACAGTACTTTCCATTCTCCAATCATCATCGTAACATCACTTTCTGTGTCCATCTGCCGTCCATCAAGTATTCTCCATTTCTCGGCTACTCATTAAACGTTTACTTAAAGCTTGTGAGCTGGTCCTACCAAGTTCCCAAAGTACAGAGTAACTTTTCTTCCCTGTCATATCTTATGTTAGTTTTCTCATTATGAAGTCGTGTCCAGTTCTCTTACATCTACATGGAATAGAAGACTTGAGGCGATCAGATCACTGACAATCGTTAATAGGCCTTAACAGAAATTTGGCTTTTTTAAACACTCTTCATTAAATTGAAAAAAATTACTTGGCTTGAAAAGACTGCGGGGGTTACATAGGATGCAAGTAACAAACACTGCTAGTAGCTCAACTAACTTATACCCGAAAATACAACCAATTGATTTCGATATTGCATAATTTTTTCAATTTGCATACATTCAAAGACTACAAAATATTTTAATGAGCTCAACTTCAATTGAATAGGTGACACCGAATTTTCTAAATAAATCTACTCTCCGAATTCATGCAATTATTCATTCACAAATTATACATGTTAGTAAAATAATTGCATGGATAACATTGCACTTTACAACAATTGAAGTTATGTGATTGCAATTTTCATTATTTTACTAACATACACTGATAGTAGCCCTATATAAAAAATAAACATTATCATGAATAATTTAATATTAGCAATTTTTTACACCAATTCTACAAACTCATGCAATCACTCATCCATTACTGATTAGGCTACACAATTTATGAACTATTTATTTTGTGCTTGAATCAACACTGTTCAAATATTGATATTGGAAACATGCCAAAACTAAATAATCACAGTTGATGCACACAATATTTAGGTTACTGGTCCAGATTGCACGGTCCTGCGTTAGAGTTAATGAGGCTCAACGTGGCGCTCTTCCGCCGGATGGCGCACAGCTAGGTGCCTTTGAATAATTAACACTAATTGCCATTTTCATGTGAGTACAAGCTCAGGCAAGTTCATGAACCAAACTATAATTAGCAACTACAATCAACAGTTCGAATTTCTCTTTTTTCAATGAGACTAGTGTAGTTTTAAACACCGTTCAGTTAATATTTTTACTCTCATACTTTTACTCATATTTCACATAAAAATTTATTACAACTACGTACATTAATATACTATAAAAAATCTACAGTCTGTCCAAGAAAAGAAGACATTCTAGCAAGATGGGAAAACGACTCCAGCTCGGTCAATATTGCTTTAAAAATTATAAATTTGGTCTCAAATTGTAGACTAGAATGTTTCCGAAAGTTTAAGACAAAAATACAATTTTCGAACCAATATTGACCGAGCTGGAGTCATTTCCCCATCTTGCCAGAATGTCTTCTTTGCTTGGACAGACTAGGCCTGTACCGAATAACGTGTGCACGAGCCACCAACTGAATTCAACCATCTTAAAAATAATGACGTTACTTTTTCTCGGTCCATCAGTTGCATTAGATATAGTCTGTCCAAGGAAAGAAGAGCCTCGATGGCAAAATGGGAAAATGACTCAAGTTTGGTCAATATTTGTTCAAGAATTATAAATGTGGTCTTAATAGTAGATCAAATTGTTCCTAACAATTTGAGATCGAATTGATAATTTTTAAACCAATATTGAGCGAGCTTGAATCATTCCATCTTATCTTGCCAGAGTGTCTTCTTTGCTTGGACGGACTAATATTTTAGTCCCGGACTATAATAACATCATTTTGCGATGGTTGAGATCAATTGCATTTTTCTGATTATGGCTGTTTCAACTATTAAAGAATTAATATTCATTCATTCATTCTTATGCCGTATTCGGTGGAGAGTTCCAAAAGGAAGTTCCACCGGCACCATAACCTTGATTTCCGTCAATGGGAAATCATGGTATTTCTTGATGTTATACACTGAGATTTGAATTTTCAAAAGTTCTTCCCAATCAAGAGAGTCCAAAACACGAGGAATATCACTAAAATCACCATTCACTACCAAAAAATATCAAATTTCGAAAAAATTTAGAGCACGACAAATTTTAGCTTGTAAAAGAATTAATATTGATAACAAAAGATTACTGTATATATGGAGTTCTATTACAAGATTTCATGCATAACCTTCATATTTCGCAGATTTCTTTTTACTGTTTTAGTAAAACTATTCAAGAATCAAGTATTTTAAAACACTACACTAAACACAAACACTAAAACACTACAGAAACGTAAGCAATAGGCTTTGTCAATAATATATCACAGGTAAGTTACATGAAGTGATCAAAACTACGGATAAATATTGAAATATTCCAAATAGTCATTTACAGAGTAAAAATCTATAGATTTTAGCCAATTATCCACAGTAATACAGAAAGTTCTTAAGGGTAACTGTTTGACATCTTCTGGTAATACATTAAACATACGAATTTGCAAATACTTATGACTCTTCAAAGATTTAGTCAATCTAACTGTAGGTCTAGTTATATCATTCTTATGTCTAGTGTTGTGTGAATGTACAGTTATATTTTTAATAAAATTCAACAAATTTTTCTTAACAGAGATTAAATTATAATATATATAGAAACAAGGCAAAGTAATAATTTTGTGTTGAACAAAAATTCCTTTACAAGATTCATTGTACTTAAGGCCAAAAATAATTCTAAGTGCTTTTTTTGCCATATAAAGGCTTTTTTTGAAGAAGATGAGTTGCCCCACAATTTTACTCCATAAATCAAATGAAAATGGAAAAGACCAAAGTATATAATTTTAATTACATCTAGGCAAACACATGTTATTGAACATAACATGCTGAAATTGGAAAGTTCGAATCAAAACTAAAAGCAAGATAAGATTTCTAAGACCAATCCGATCGATCAGTATAGGTATTTTCTATAGAACAACCTTCACACACAGATTTTGAAAACTTCATAGGTTTAGAAATTCAATTGAGCTGATTTAGTTTCAACCCAGGCTTGAGAATATTATGAAGCAAGGTGGAAGAACTATTGAGGATCCACTTAAATCCATACCAAGTGGCATCATAAAACTTTGTAGCATTTCAAGAGATAAACATTGAAAACCCATTCCAAAAGATGAGGGCGAAAGATTTTTAGAAAAAAGTGAGTCAGAGTGTGGACAAAAGGCCATGTGTAAGATAACGACAAAAATAGAAGGAATAGAAGGTTTTCAAAAAGACTGGAACTTAAAATTCACTTTCCAACCCAACTATTGTAATTAGGTTTCCAATGGAGTTTTTGAAGTTAAAAACATTTTCCAAAATATTAAATATTTGTAATAAAATCAAGAACCACACCTTTAGCGTTTTAGAAGTAGAAGCCTGCTCCAGGACCGATAGCCTTGGGACACTCTGAAATGATACAAACAAAAAATTAGTAACAATCAACAAGTATGTGAACAATATAAAGTTAACAGCAGAATTATAATATACTTCATACATTATAATATACCGGAACCGAATTAATAGATTCTATGGATGCTACATGTATTATCAAAACTGATAAAATATAATTGATATGTTGGTGATAATAAATGTAGGTAGGCTATTGTAATCAAAGATGTCTCAACTAAATTCTCAATAGAAAGAATTGAAATGCCCATCTATTTTAATGTTTCTTTCTGGTAACCACTGAGTGTCTGTATCCAACGTCGAACATTTAGTATAATCTTTATTTTTTGGAAATGGTGTCAATAAATGGAATGAAATGTAGATTTTAAACGTTACAGATTACAATATTCCTTAAAAACAAGTGACTGCTTCCATCTATCAAGTTTAAGAGGTATTGTTCGACAGAACAACATACAGTACTGTCGTGCCTGGTCAAACTAACTTAAAAACTCGATGACAAAATAAATAATTTCATAATTCAAGAACAGTCTTATATAAGATAAACACAACTGCACTGGAGGAGAAGTATTATGTTTCATTTTCAAAACGAGAGTGAAATCGAATAATTATTGTTGCTACACATTAATTTCCAGTTGTTTGGAAGCGCGACTACTCGACAACACTATAGATCCGGAAGACCAGGCAGGAAGAGTAGTCGATTTCCATTTTCACATAATAGTTGATGGCCAGGGCCAGTGAAGAAGAAGTAATTAAACTTCCGAGTAAACTTATGAATAGAGAAAACGGACCAAGACAGTCCGAGCAAAGAAGACATTCTGGCAAGATGGAAAAATTACTCCAGCTCGGTCAATATTGGTTCAAAAATTATAAATTTGGTCTCAAATTGTAGGTCAGAATGTTTCCTACGATTTGAAACTGAATTTATAATTTTTGAACCAAAATTGACCGAGCTGGAGTCATTTTTCCATCTTGCTAGAATGTCTTTTTGCTAAGACAGACTATACAATGCTGGGTGCCACGACATCCTACTTCACTCTAATTGTGGGAGAAGCGCTCGCACGACTCGCACGCAAGCTATTCCAGAAATATTCACTTGAACAATCTCTAGTATATCTATATGGAACATATCACTAGTAAGTTACACACTAGTATGTGACACCCAGATGTATTGTGTAAAATAAAAATGAAACATCACCATGGATCAAAAGTGAAGTGTATTCACCAGTGATCAAAAGTAGGAGAGAGATGTCTCTGAACTGAGCTGGTCAGCATGCAGAGAATCCAACTAAAAATTTTGCACCTGTCCATTTAAAAGCTCTCTATTCTATTTGGCCATTTCAGATACAAAGAATTAACAGAGAGTCAAGGACTAGACTTCCAGGGGATGGTAAAAGAGAACCATATCCGGTCTGTCATGCTCCAGTGTCTCATTAAAAAAAGATGTGTATAGATATTAGATGTTCTGATAAACAGAAAAATATAGATGGTTTTATATGGAACACACCTGCAGAGAAAACTAGATTATAGAGTCGTTGAGTTACACTGAGTAAACACAATGAAAATGTTTCTGGGATGTACGTAATTTATGAGGCAGTAACTTGACGCGAATTTATTGATACAGTATATTCAGTCTTACATAATTCCCAAGTCCGATATTTTGGAAAAGGCCCCGTTTATGGCAGGATAGGAAGGATGAACATGTATAGTAATTGGATAATTTGAGTTAAGAATACCAATTTTATGTTTGTGCAGGAGTTATTAAAAAAACATCTCACTAATAAATTGAGTTATTAGAAAGTAGAATTTAGAGAAGTCTCACCTCCAACAATAAGAAAAACAGAACATCGAAATATAAGACAAGCTCTTACTGTTGATTGAGCAATAATAATAGGCTAATAGTAAGACTTGAACTTGAAGTAAAACTATTAGGACTAGAATAGAAAGAGTATTCTACACTTAATAATGAACATGATTGTTGACAATAACAGTATGAAATTACATTATTTAGATTATTGGTTACTAGCTAAAATACTTGAGTGATAGAGCGACTAAATAGTTGAAAGTAATGGAATGTACTTGGACCTTGTAAGAGGGCCTAGTTAAGTTAAGTTGAGCATACTCAACTTTGAATTAAAGTTTTAATGGAATTCATTAATCCTGTTAAAAATTAAGGGGGATTATTAACTTGTAATAAGTGGAATAGGAGAATATTTTCTACAAAAATTATCGTGTTGTTTTTGATTATCAAATTATTCATGTTTTCAGTTCAATGCATTCAATCACAAGTTAAAAATGAACAGAGATATCAAAAAAAAAGTGTGATCGGAGAACGATGTCTTGATTGTACAATAATTCTCAATGGAGAGAAAAAAATGCTGTTGGAGAAGATGACAGAATACAATCAATGTAAAGAGGTGAATGGAATAGAACTCAAGAGGGGACTAACAATTTATGCCTTCTCCCAAGCAGTTACTACTTCTTACAACCGGAAATATGAATAAAGAAGGCAAGGATTGACGTCTATGCAGAGTATTACTTGGGGGAAGAAAACATAGGGTATGACATATGGAATGCGGGAGAATCTAGAATGATACAAAAAACAAACAGTAAAAATCCTAAGGTGGAGCTGAGATCTATGACTGAATTTCTAGGAAATTCAACTATCGATTAATTGGATAAAGAATTTATAAACATAATCAAAAATTATTATGGTGGTTAGGAATGATTTATTTTTTAACAGTCTAGTTTCAATGAAAATATTCAACAAGAAAAGATAAATTACTAACTAGTCAATTCACAAAATAAAAAAGTGAGATGATAAATAATTGTGAAATGTAGTGTATTTGATAAAATTTGACAAAAGTTGAATCTAATACACTTCATCTATAATGTGAGTTAGCCTACACATTTTATTAGTGACCTTGCAACTTGAAATACTGAATTTATTTCAGAACTAACTAGTTTCACTACTCCCACAGTCCACAGATGAAAAACGAGTTCATCGTCTTGTCATGCTTCAGAGTTCACCAAATAGTTACAAATTACTAAGCCAAATAGCAAAGTGACTCTCATTTTATGACTCATGTTTGTCATCTGACACGCCTTCATTATTGTCACAGTTTACAAATAAACTGTATTCAAATACATTATAATTTTAATCAAGTTATTCTAAAAAATACGTTTTACACTGAAAGAGAAGCAGTCAATAAACTTTAAATCAACAGTGACAAACATTATTCAAGGAGAGGTTGGAGAGTTGGAGTTAATCTAACTGGGATTTATATAATCGTTTAAAACTTACAGCAATATCAATAAATCAATTATAGTTTTGCATGAGTAAAATGATGAAAAATAATCTTTTTCTAATTAAATTGATTTTGAAGTCAAAAATTGAAAATCCAACCATATTCAAGAACAATGTCATTGTGTGTGATACAAAAGTGTAGAGTGTATGTTTGGTGTAATCTATTTTCAAGTACAAAGAAAGTATGGATCCATAGGTCCTTGGGTATAGATCCATTGACTTAAAATGAAGAATTTTCAAATTAGCATCTACATAGACTTAAAATATTATAAAAATGTTACCTACGACCAAGGGCGTATCCAGGATTTTTTCTAGGGGGGGCAAGCAAGTTTTTTATCTGCAGAATATGAAAAGGTTGCCCCTTTTTCCCTCTTTCTAGTGATGGGGTGAGGTTGTCAGCCATAATATTGTTTGGTTACAATATATATTTAAAATATTTACTCAGTGCTTAATTTGTAAAATTGAAAGTTCTGGTACAGAGGCGGAAAATTGGTGAGGGGGGTCCGGGGGTTCTCCCCTGGAAAAAAACTTAAAAATCAATTTAGAGTTATTTTAAAGCTAAATTTAAGTATTATTACCATCGTTCTTCCATATTTTTAAATGTTTGTTTGTTTGTCAATGGCGCAACAGCCCTATGAAGGGCCTAGGCCTACCAGCTGGTTGCCAGTTTCATATTCACTCCACTATACAACCCGTCCAAGCAAAGAAGACACCCCGGCAAGACGGGAAAATGACTCCAGCCCGGCCAATACCGACCCAAAAGCCATAAATTCTTGAACAGAACCCACAGCCCACGAACCAACACCGACCGAGCGGAATTGCCTTATTTGCTGGGTAAATAATTTCAAGTCCAACTATTTTTTATATTGATGGGTGGATGTGAATAGCTCACAAACTAGTTCAACACAAATAATTTATGAACATTTTATTACTGGACTGTATCACATAGCTTATAGAATGGCTATTCAGTTGTGTATCAGATAATTGAAAAATGTAGAGTGCAGAAGACCCCAGATTCAAAAGAAAGTTTTGAAAGCATTTCCAGCAATTACAAAATCCACAGTACGGTAATTTCATAGATCAATCGAGGTAAAATTGAATAGATATGGTTAAACTACAATTATTCTTGTATTGATGGATTTGATGAGAACTCATTCAATACTCTCTTTTCAATCTGGTCCCTGTTTTCCTTAAAAAATTTACGATTGATACTCATATTGAGCACAACTCCGTCAATCTTTCCTCTTCCATTCAGCTATTGAGCCATGTCTTTACCCAATGAAGGGTACTAAATGATTTCCAGTTGCTGTGATGGGATTGATGGTTGATGGGAAAACACTTGGAATGACTTTGCCTTAGAATGCCTCCAAACACTATACCATTGCTAGTAATTGGAAATAGTATTAGCCTTTTCCAAAAGTGTAGCTACTTCAATTTCCTTCAACTCATATATTTTCATTTTTTTTTCAAATACATTATACCACAACTCCAATATCACAGTTATGGATTCTAGCTCATAAAACTTCATATGGAAGACTCAGAATGTTTTTCTCTGGAGTTACTCTTTATTTAAAGGATAGAGAAAATTAAATGAGAAAGCAAGAGTATTCTCATTTGAAAATATGACTTCCAATGAATGATTAAAAGAGTCATGTAAGGAATTATCATTCAACTTCTCCAGTATTCAATTGGTGAATTGGATATTCAGATGGAAGATAACTTCTGTAAATCTCTGATTTCAAAATATTCATAATTTAGTTTAAAATAGCAAAAAAAAAAAAAATATCAGTGACTACCCCCCCTGCCCCTCCCTGCATACGCTCATAGGACATTAGGAGTTTGTCGCCTAACAGAGTAACTAGAGAAAAGTGTATAAAAATTGATTTTCTCAAAGAATTGGTGACTTATTCGAATCTTTCCGTTAAACTGGCTAACCCTATAAACTATAAAGGATGGAGAAGTGTCAGAGAGAAAGCAGGAGTATTCTCATTTGAAAATCTGACTTCCAATGAATGTTTGGAGAGTCAAGATGAGGAATTATCAATGATCTGATACAGAATTCGATTGGAGACTGAAATGGAAGTTTTGAGCCCAGTGTCAATTACTTCTCAATCTTCGAAATTGAGTTCTAAATTTATTAAATTTAATGATAATAATAATTTATTATTTTATTTTATGATATTTATTCAATTTCATTTTATTCACTTTAGCTGTGGATTTATTTTTTAAATAACAAAAAAATTAGTCAACTTCTAGGGGGCGGCTGCCCCCCCTGCCCCTGCCTGGATACGCCCATGTCTACGACAGTGAAAAAATCCTTGTAACAAAATAAAAGAGTTAATAATAGTAAGTTGTGGCCGAACATAATAGCAGTTATTGATCATAGAGCAATATCAAAAACGCTTGATATTTCGATATTTCCTATTCAATTGAGACCAAGAATGATCGTGATAATCGTAATTGAAACAATTGGAATCTTGACCAATGAAACAAGTTTTTCAATGTTCAGAAAACTCAACTTAAATAAGTGAACTTTGGTTACAAAGTTAACAGTATATCATTTTGCCCAAGGTTATTACAAACAGGTTACTCCGATTTGAGGAAACTAAAAATTTGGCTAAGGAAGATGTAAAAAATGATGAAGTTCAGATCAACAACATATATTTTCGCTGAAAATATTAGCGCATGCGATCGGTAATAGAAGTTATGATCTGAACTTACATTACGAATTCTAGTATTACATTACGTATTCCCCTACCCGCTCTTCATTTTGCCGAATATTAGGCAACTATGGAGCAACCTTCTCTGTGATAATAACTTTGATCCTGCCAATGTCTACCTAGCACCTGAACGACATTTCTACGTTTGCATTACAATTCTCAAGGTACGATTCCTAAGCGGCTCTAAATCCGCTGCTAGAGCTGCCGAGCGCTAGCTGCGCTGCTCTAGCCATCACAGCTTTATTCACATACCGGTAACTATATAATAAATCTTCACTGTTTTCAGGGCAACTAATATATAATAAATCAATATAAAATAGTGAAATTTGCTTGAAAAGTATGAGTTTCACTAGGTATTTTTGATTTAGTATAGGCTACATTAGTAACCCTAATAACAGTGTAAACATCTATAGGCTAATATAGTTATGTGAATAGAGTTGTGATGGCTAGCAGCTGAGCTGGGCAGCTCTATTATTCTATTCTACCAGATCTGAACAAAATTTTTTATTGATGTTGCTTTCCATGACTAAATACTTATCAACACTTATATAGTAGAAAACGACATGTATCTCATCAGAGGCTGATGAAGCTCCTCTTCAGGAGTGAAATGCATCCCACTTCACTAAGCCATAAGTAAGTGATTTACCAAAATTAACTTTAAAATACATGTCGTTTTCTACTATGTAAGTAGAAGTTTTTTATTTGAATTGTGATTATCATTATGAATGTTTGTGTTACAGGGATTCTACTCATTATATATAATATAATGTAATGTACAGTAGCAACTTTGAGACCAAGTTTATGATTTTTAACAAATTTTGACAGAGCTGTAGTAATTTTCCTATCTTGCCAGAATGTCTTCTTTGCTCAACCTTCTATAGCTATGACTCTCAATTTCAAAAGTCAGAGATACAAAAAATCAATAAGCTTAATCATGATAAATATAATCTTTGCTCAATTACTACTAAAATATGTACTCGTATGAAAATAATAATGATATACAGTGCTTACAATTGGTGTTAACAGTACGAAAATACTCATACCAGATAATACAAATTACGCTGTCTATAAAACAAATTCTCGTGAAGCTTTATTCCTAAATACCATAGAAATAAGTGAGATTCCACTTGATAATGATAACCTACCAGCCAATAATTTAAAAATACCAACTGGTGAGTATGTAAACAAGTGTGATTGGTTCTAGTGGTAATAAAAACATGCGCAATGGTTTGTATAGTCGGCACCCGGACGACCAGGTCCTGGAACGGAAACACAGGCTGGCCAGCCAAAGTCACATGCCTGGAAGCAGCCAGCGGCCAGCCAAGCGAGAACGTGGAAGTGAAGTTAATGGATGCTTAAACAGTACCCGGCAACCGGGAGGGGGATAGGGATCAGGAGGCTAGTGGAAGTTGAATACTACGGTCGATCTATGCACGCACCTTTCGATTGCATTGCTATGCTTAGCTCGACAAGTTTTGTTTTCCACCTGATCAAACGCACTAGATCCCTCCTTTCCTATCGGCTTTTTTCTCTATCTAAACCAGCACTACAAAACCTCTTCAACAGCTTTAGGGTGCATTCCCTAAGTTTAAATATGCACAACAGTGAAGAATTGTGCTATAAAGTAGTATATTGACTTGACTGAAATAACAGAATTGTTTTAGCTGTGGTGTGGACGTGTTGTGGTCAGCGAGAATAGAATATAAAATAATATTTTATAATTTTTTATAATTATATTCAATTCTCGCTGGTTGAGGTACCCAAAAGAACACTTGGCTTCAGCGTGGGTATATGGTAATGACTGTATAGGATACATTATGTGGGTGTATGGTAGCTTATATGATAAGGATAATGATGAAAGAAGAATGAACACTTTAAACAAATGTAGTGGATTCCGATCCACCGTGAAAGAATTTTTCATAATTTATTGACAAGTGGCGGAGAAGGACTCTAGCGGTCACCCTTTCAACTAAAGTAGCAAATCTCTTATCTAATCTGAGTGACTACTGATTAGATATCGGCACTGCGAAAACGCTTCTATTTGATATTCCTCAGGATGAGGGTTTACTAAACACACCACTACTTCAATCGTCATCCATCAAGACTGCAATAGGAGTAAAATATTAGATATTAAGAATAAGACATGAAATGGAAAAGAAAACACGACTTAGCCTTGGAAATTTGTAAAAGTTTCACCACGATCCGCATTGTAAGGAATAGATATTCTCCCCAAGAAGCTAAGACCACTAAATTTTTCCAAACTGTTGTCCTAATTCAGATTTAATCATCTTCCAATAGTTATAAGTTCAAGAAAGATAAGATAAGAAAATGAATGTGTATTTGAAAAGTCACATGACGGTTTGTCCACTAGAGCTCCTTACAACAAATTTGACGACTGGCAAATGATGTTTTTTCAATAGCACAGTTTTCGCTGAAACAGGAGATTGATGGAGAGAGAGGAAGAAACTGCTAGTATCATCAGCTAATTCTTGTGTTGGAACTCTCCCAATTAATGCTTAATCTGTGCACCGTACATAAAGCATAGGAATAAGCTATAAACGCTATTAGCCTTATCTTATCTGCCAAAAAGCACAATGCATAACAAGCTTGTATGAGAACCACATAGTTAGATTGCTAGTGCTTTTGCATTTAAAATAATTGAAAAATCATTTTGTTGAAAAGGAGTTGAATCTGGGAAAATGACTCCAGCTCGATCAATATTGATGAAAACATTTTGCTCTACAATTTGAAACCAAATTTTCAAGTTTTGAACCAATAGCCTATTGACCAAGCTGGAGTCATTTTACAATCTTGCCAGAATGTCTTTAGTCTATAAAAGCATGCGATGATCAGGAATTGATATTATGTCACAATACAAATTCAATAAATGAATATTTTTTAAATAAAATATAAATATCAAAAATCAAGTTAATAGTCGATCACTATCACTTTGGTGAAATGGAAATTTTACTGTGCTACTTATACGTTATACAATGCAAAATAAATTTTCATCATTTTCCATACATTCATGTTACAAAAAATCGTAACTACAGCTATTAGGCTACTATTTTCACAACTGCACTCACTTCTGCTATTATAATGAATTAATTAAGTTCAATTCAATCCTTATCACTGTGTAAGTGTAAGTCAGATCTAGGGTTGTTGGCATACAATAGTCTTGGTGTGCAGTGTCATTACTCTGGAAATCCTACAAAAGGAAGCCTGGCAACAACATTTACACCCCTACAAAACAGTTTATGATTCACGCCGGTCACCCCACAATTTGGCTACCCCAAACTTTCTACCCTTCTCTTCCAATTGCAAACACCATCGCTTAACAAACATCTCTTCGACCAATTGGATTATTTATTTTTTATAGGATAGGCTAAATTGATGAAAAATCGAAGTAACAAAGCATACTACAGTATTTTAGATTTATTTTTCCCTGATCACCGGTAAAATAATAAAGTTATATTTAGTTATTTAGCGTATGGCTTTAATAGTGGGGAGACCCAAGGATTGTTCCACTTCGCCAGATAACCTCATTTTCCACAAATGGAGACAGGGGTTATAGATATTTAAAATAAAGTAATTTTAAAACATAATTTTTTCTTTATAAGCCAAGTCTGGCCTTACCATAGTCTGTCATAGGAAAGAAGAAATTCTGGCAAGATGGGAAAATGACTCCAGCTCAATCAACGTTGATTCAAAAATTATAAATTTGGTCTCAAATTGTGGGATGCATTCTGATCTACAATTTGAAACAAATTTATAATTTATATAGTATTGACCGATCTAGAGTCATTTTCCCAGAATGTCTTTTTTGCTCTATTCCTTGTTCAAACTTATACTTCTTAGCATCCTTCTTTAAAATTTGTTTCAAATTATACATCAGAAAGTTTCCTACAACTGGAGGCAAAATTTATAATTTTTGACCCGATATTGACCGAGATGGAGTCATTTTTCCATCTTGCCTAAACATCTTCTTTCCTTGGACAGACTATACCAGTATACCTGCACCTGTTGATCTACAACTAACCTCAAACTATTATTGTGTTATATAGGAAAGATATCCTTCAATCAAACATGAAAACAACCCAATTTAAAAATTAATGGAGATATAACTCCAAGACCCTTAATGACATTCAATCAAGAAACTCATTCTAAGTTTTTTTTTGTAATAACTTATCTTTATCACCTCAGTTATGATAAGATGTTCCTAAATTGTGAGTTAGAATACACTCACTGCAGTAGGCTACAGTATTGAAATTCGTATATTAGATGGTATTAGATTAGTAAAAAATCATTTTCCAAGTGGTGCAGAGAACAAATATTAGTCTACTTGTCATGCAAAGTTTAAAGATTTCACTCAGCAAGTTGTCATAGGACTATTGTTTTTGAACAGTGGATGAAATCTTATTCACTTTAAATTTGATATTAAATTAGAATCATAATCAAGTGAATGAGCAAGTTGTGCATGAAAATACATTCATCATGTAAAATTATTAATAAGGTGATGACCAAAAATTATGTGTGCAAAAAGTGCAATTTGCAATCAGCCATACAATAAACTGAAAGTGTCATAACTTACTTTAATGATTACAATACTTACAATAAATGATATGAGATAAAACTACAAACATTCACAAACTCATTCTGATATAGTTTCTGAAAAACCACAAAATGGTTACTAATCTGAACCTCATGACAAACCGGAAAGTCGGATTATTTAAAAAATTGCTTGATTGATAAGACTAAAAACGTGATGGCTTGAATTTTGAATAAATTTTGAAGTACGGTATACTGATGAAAATACTTTACAATGTATTCATTACAAATTATCATAGTAATAGTGGAATTTGAGCAAGAAATGACATGAAATATAACCTAGAAAGACAACGTGATTACCTGAAAACTTAAATAATATAATCCAATTAGCAGATCAGCATACTTCTTTGACGATTGAGCACTTCTTTATTTCACAGTCAGATTAAGAATCCAACATTCAGTAATTAAAAGTAATCAATAAATTCAACAAAAATACTCTCACTTCACAAAACACTGTTCTGTTCCTTCGTGCAAAGACAAGAAAACAAGACTGTCAAACACAAAGGACAACAAACTGAATGCAGGTTAGCCAACGCTCAACGCACAGAATATCGAACATGTGTTCTACCAACACTCACAAATCAAGATTAGAGATTGTCATTATCGAGACATAATATTCAATTCGCAATTATAATTTGAAAGAATTAATTTAAATAGAATCTCCTAAAATCTTTATTTCAAGTGTTTCAATGTTTTCTATAACTATCAGTGAAGTAGAAAAAACCCTCGAAAGAGTGCAGCACTATCCACGGCTGTTAAGTCTGCTAGTACAAAGAACTGTACATAGAGGGCAGCATCTTCCAGTGATATTTATTTATTTATTTCATATAACATATTTGAGTGCAACAGGCATAGCCCAAACAGCACTTGGAAATTAACAAATCAAAATTTTTAAAATTAAAAATACAGTAAACCAAATGTAAAGAAGAAAAGGTTACAAAAATGTCACTTAAAAAGAATCATTAAAAATATATTTGAAAAGGGTACTTTGATTTCATCAATTCAAAATTTGATATAGCAGAGAATAAGAAAAGTATTTTAAGTATAAAGTATAACAAGTATGTTATCTTGAAATATATTGAAGCTTGAGAATGAGAATTAAAGCTTTTTAATATCGCCAAGTACATTTTTGAAAAAACGAAGTGGTCAGAATGTAGCGCAGCTTTATGTGCAGTAGTGCAGTGGAAAAGGAGATAAAATAATAGGGTAATAAAAAATATATATAGGTTGTAAAATAATTATTTGTGCTTGGATTTTCGTTTGTTTATCAGTTTAGACTGTAGAGTGTGGCGGGGCAAGCTTTACTTTTTGCGCCTAGTACCTAGAAGCTTTTAACTTTGATTATTATTGAGATAATAATACAAATTTGCTTGAAAAAAATTTTCCCCAATTTTAGAGGAATAGACATAACTGACTATTTTGAATCACGTAACTTTAAGCCCAATCAAATAGTACTTCCGACCAAACAAAAACCCTGTTAATCGATTTTATTGTTTTAATCGGTCCATCTGGGTGTTAGTAAGAGTAATCCATGGTTTTCCACCAAAATATCTGGAGACATAACTTTTGGGAGCCAAAAAATCACGAAATTTCGGGACTTTTTTCAGTTTTTCCACAATATCTCAAAAACCAATTGTTCTATCGATATTTTTATTCAGTACGTTTTTATAGAGCGTAAAATTCCCTACAATTTTTATCCCCTGAACGTTTTTCTAGCTTGAATAGAAAGCGAGTTATAGCTTATCGAAAATTGATCATTTTTGTCGCTAAATATCGTATAATAGCTAAATCGCTAAATATCGTATAATAGCTAAATCGCTAAATAGACGTATTTTCCGCCATTTTACTTCTTTTTGAGTCGTCTATCGCATTATTTATCGTAATAAGGGTGTTACCACGATGTTTATACGGTAAGAGACAACTTATACAGTATACTCTTAATTTATGAAAAATAGTTATTTATTTTAAGGTCAGTTTGACTATATACGGTACCGGCATAGCGTGGGGTTACAGAGCAAGACGACTCAAAAGGGACGAGGTGTTTGTGATTAGATTTTATTAGATTGCTAATAATAAGTTAAATAGAAATTATTATACTATAAATTGAACAAGTGAGAGAAACTTTAGATTAATCGAGTAACATCCAGTAATTATACTTTATTGGTGATGAAATGTTCGCAAAGACAGAAAGTTTTTTTAAAATTCATATACAATACAATTGAATTCATATAAAACATAAATATCTCCTCTGAGAGTACTGCCGCCCCCAATGATTCAACTCTCTATTCATTTAAACAAGGGCATCAGACAGCAAAGTTGTAAAGGTCCTTTACCTCCTTCAAATATTTTACATGGAACAAGAATAGTTCTTATAAGCAAGCAATGACTTATAATTCAAGTCTATGAAGTCACCCCTTTGCTTTTTACTCCCATCTCAACAACCACATGTCCGAATTGTTTTATTTCATGTGATTTTTTTCACCAAATTGTAATTGAGGGATTTGTACAGAGTATGGAATGCCTCGATTGAGTGTCCTGAAGAATTTTTTCGAGTAGGCCTATGGGTATTCACTTGATCATTTAAGTCGTGGTATTTGTTGAATCAAATCAGCTGCTAATGGTTTTCAACGTACAACTATAGCATTGAATCAACAAATAACAGGATACCACGAATTAACTTTCGAAATAAATACCCCTAATGTAATACCACGATTAATCTCAAATATCTGGTACCGAGCTTTGCTCTGAAGCTGCGGCCGAACTGTTGAATTACATAAATATGTTATTGTAAAAAATCAAGGAACCTCCTTGTAAAAAATAAATTCAAAATTGATAAGATCACCTCTTACAATTTTCTGACAGTCATGAACATGTGTTATAGACTTGAATGTAACTCCATTCACTCCAGCTGGATAGCGTTGATCAGCTAACGATAACAGCCATTATACGCAGTACTTGGGATTATGCCTGAATAAGGAATATTTTATTCTTTTATTAATCCTGCCAGGGAGTTTTCCCAGACATGAGACCTGGTGCAATCTTAATTTTTCCATCACGGTTATATTACATTTCAAATTTCGAGGAAATCGTTAGAGCCGTTTTCTAGATCCTTTTCTGATTCCTAGATATTTGTACCGGCTCACACATTCAACCCGTTAATTTTTAAACGTCCATTTCTTGCAACTGGCTTGTTCTGTAGTTCACCTTCATTCCTAAAACCACCGTCATTGAGTTCTACTTTCGAATTCACATTCACAAAATAATTTCTCTAAATTGATTACCATGTTCATCTATTCTTGAAAAGGTTGTGTAGTGGACATGATGTGGGGAAGGATGAGGAGAACGAACATTTCTAAGCGTCGGCTCAAGCTGCGCAGCCCTAGCCCCTAGCTGTGCGTTTCTAGCTACGCGGGGCTAGCCTAGACTTATAACTATCTATATAAGATATAAATAAATTCTTTGATTTGATAATAATTATCATCATTCTACTATATAATCTGCATAGCTATAGACGTGCAGCTAGAACTGCGCAGCTGGAGCCGTCGCTTAATAAAACTACCTATAATGCATCTCCTTGAAACCCTTTCAAGCTTCAATGCAAATGAAAGTTATGACCTTTTCCCCCTTCATCAACCTCAAAAGTCTATGTACAAGTCTACAAATCATCCGTTAGCGCCAAATCTTGAGACTCACAAATTCAATCACTACCCAATAATACACAATTTACTTCCTACTTATCTATTAGTGATTGTATTAACATCATGGTAACATCCTCGATACGATAAACGATACGATAGACGACTCAAGAAGAAGTAAAAAGGGGAAAAATACGTCTATTTAGCGATTTTTCACAAAGTTGACAAAAATGATCAATTTTCGATAAGCTATAACTCGCTTCCTATTCAAGCTAGAAAAACGTTCAGGGGATGAAAATTGTAGGGAATTTCACGCTCTTTAAACTTAAAAGTGAAAATATCGATAGAACAATTGGTTTTTGAGATATTGTGGAAAAACTGAAAAAAGTCCCGAAATTTCGTGATTTTTTGGCTCCCAAAAGTTATGCCTTCAGATATTTTGGTGGAAAACCATGGATTACTCTTACTAACACCCAGATGGACCGATTGAAACCATAAAATCGATTAACAGGATTTTTGTTTGGTCGAGGCACAATTAAATGACAATTCGATTGGGCTATTTGTAGAGAGTTTGATTTTGAATAGACAATTTTCAGATATCTTTTTGTCTAAAATGCACTCAAAGCTCACAAAGCAGCATTTAAAGGCAACAGGACAGCAATTTCTCCCACAACACTTTTTCGTTTCCTTTATAACTTGATTTCTTGGGTTTGGATGCATTTTAGGAGAGAAAGTTACTTATTTTATAATTAGTACGGTATACTTTTCCTTCAGAATCAAATTCCCTACAGTTTAAAATATGAGATAGTTTAAAATACGGGTCAACTTATATAGTCTCTCCAGTCTCCAAGCAAAGAAGACATTCTGGCTAGATGGAAAGATAACTCCAGCTCGACTAATGCTGGTTCAAAGATTATAAATGTAATCTCAAATTGTAGGAAACATTCTGCTCTACAACTTGAGCAGATTAAATTATAACTATAATAGAATTCTCTTCCTAGTCTGTTCTATTCGTATGACTTAAGCCTTAATTATTTACAATACTACCACAGTATTTTATCAAATTTTATCCTTGAATCTGAGCTTTATGAAATGAAATATAATATCGTAAGTTATCTTGAGCTCTTATATATAGAAATAAATCGCATCATAAAAAACATGAGATGCATTTTGTAAGGCATTTGTAAAAGCATTTGTAAGGAGTGAACTTACATTTGTAAATTTTATATGTAAGGGAATAATTGTATATTATAATTATTATCTAAGACTTTCTTAAAATCAAAACTATGAAGATTTCAATGTCCAAAGATTTATTCGTTGACATTTACATAATAAAAATTGAAATCCAAGAATAACATTCATCCAATGAAAAATCAATCACCACTTGTTGCAGAAAATTTATGATAAAAAAAGTGGAAGAGTCCGGCAAACTAAGTTGTATGAGTATATTTATGAAATTATTATCAAATATAGTTTACAAAATTTTTTTTTCTTAAACTCATTGTGAAGAAGGCCGTCGAAACAATTAATCACTGTCTATCGAAATGTTTTTTCATCCTCTCAACTATCTTATACTTGGAGACGAGTAGCCTATGATAAAAATACTCGACTAGTATAGCCGATTCCGATTGCACGAACCCAGCATCCAATCTATAACTTAACCGTTATAGAATGACGTCACTTGATGGAACTATAAATAGGAAAACTATTGCATTAATAATCTCCTTATTACGGCGGTCGAAAAATTATGTGATTAAATTTTTTCGCAGATTGGAATCGGTTGCAGGGTATCAGCTGGACTTTATTTACCACAAACATTGTACAAAAATATTGGATTAGCCAGAACGTATCGTTTCGAAGGAAAGTGCCATCTATTTTGGGAAATCAGAAATTTGTATAAGATGTATTTGTAATACGAGAAGAGAATCAATGATCAGTTAGTTTCGTGGAATAAATCCCCTTCCGCTGTCATTGGTTGTGTTTAGCGCAGGCGCTTAGCATTTGAACAAACAGAGGATCCCTTTGAATATCTTCCGCTGAGCTCCCGTGGCATCCAAATGGTTTTGCTGGAGATTCGACTCACTGCTCCTGCTCAATTCAGTTCAGTTTGCAGTATTTAGCATACACCGGTAATCCAAATTTGGAGCTCCTCTGAGATTTATTTATTTATTTATTTAACGTATGGCTTTTAATAGTGGGGAGACCCAAGGGTTGTTCCACTTCGCCAGATAACCTCATTTTCCACAAACGGAGATATGAGTTACAGTTATTTTAAAAAGTTTATTTGAAAACATAATTTTTGATTCCAAAACATTGTTGACCACTAAAACTGAAGAACTTCACAAAATCACTACACCATAGCCGAAAAAAATGAATTTTTACTTCAAATTTAGAGCACGAAAAATTAACTGAGATTAATTGATAACCATATTTTTATACCTAAGGGGATCTATCGAAGGAGACATTAAGTAGTTAATCCTGTCAACCTGAGAAGTAGTTGTGATCTCTCATCACTCCTCTTGCTCTAGTAAAAAAATATTATGCTTGTGCTTGATAATAACTCACTACCAATCACACGCGTAAAAACTCATCTGGGCATCAACATCAGGAATATATCGATATCAAGTTCAATGTCTGCTCTCATTCCTGACTTTTCTCACAGTGCCCATTTCATATGGATTTAGGAGTCACGAGAAGCATGATCCAGAAGAAAAAGGCTGACAAACACAAGACATATAAATTTATCGTAAGAAAAACCAAACTATTCACATGTAACGGTTGATTCGGTTCCGTATTTTTCCCTGTATTGAAAGAGTCATTGTAATGTAAAAAAGACCCCTGACAAGTGCCTTAGTAGTAGCCCTTAAAAATTAACACCTGAATTAAGCAGATTTATTCCAAGAAAATTGTTTAAGCTTATTGTACTGTACTGTAACTTCAAGTGTACTGAATCAGTTTTTTAAATCAGTGGTCAGTACTATCAGTAGTTTATTTCTCTATCCATGATCTTGAATGAACTTTGAGCCTCTTGATAATGATAGTGAAGATCGAAATATAACTTAGGTGTCTTTTTCATCGAAATTTGTCACTTACTTGTAATTTTTGTTGACAAGATTCTTCATTTTCATGATTTAAGAGAAATTTTCACGATTTCAGCAGATCGATTAAAAATAATTAGATTATTATCATATTATGGATTACCGTACATGCATTCTCCTCTACTTATGATCTTTCCTACTTCTCAGTAAAGGATAGAATACACTCCTTCCTTTCACACCAGTGCGGTTCGCTTCGGGCAAGATCAGAAGGAATTATGAATTCATCTTGATGTGTATATCCACTCTAAATCGTCTGATCACACCCATACGATGTATCAGTCAGAACACTCTCATCTCTCAGGATCCAAGCCTGGACTGCATTGCTGTGAAATAAACCTAATGAATGTCTTCAATTCTTCAATTTTCAATTGGATATTGAAGTTGGAAGAAATATATAATTTTCCTGGCATGTTGATACAGGAGTAAAATAAGGGTAACAATACTCCTTTATCATCTAGGTCAACATTCTATTCAATGAGAGTTTGGAGCGAATCTCTTCCGAATTACGACTCAGGGGGCTGTGGTCAATTGTGAGGTACCGTAGTCCAATCCACGTATATCGATATTGGTAACTGGAATCAAGTTTCCAAATGAAGTGAGGTAAAGCACCAGTACATGTTTAAGGCATTTTTTATAGTTTTTGCAGAATTGTGGGCCCATTCTATCATTTATATAACCTTAAACTCAATATACATGTAGCTCAGATCTTTCTTCATTACTTGTTCTTCAAAATGGCTGATATCTCAATTTACAAAATAATTATTAAATTTTCGTGAAACAACATTTTGATTCTAAAGTGGCCTCTATGGTTCAGTAGTGGCCAGGTAAGTATGATTCTATAGAGGCCACATGATGTTCTATGCTCTTCGATAATTCAATTTCTCAAGCTGCTAACTTACATTTCATAATATAATTATAACACCAGAAATAATAATTGTTCTTATTAAAATGAATTGAAGTGGTAGTACTGTTCTGTTCGTTTCAAGTCACTAGAAAAGTAAGATAAAATATGAAAACTTACATTGTAAAGTTATTCCTTCTCTATAACTCATTTAAAACTCTGGAGAATGTAAATTATTTACATTAAATCAACTTCTACAACAATATCTACAACTTCTACATTAATATCTATTGGTTGGCCACAACTGGATTATTCATAGTGTTTCTTGCTCTAGTAATGACCAGTCTGCCTTTACGCCAAAATATTAGCTGTAGAAACCTTCTAAACATCATCTAGTCATTCCATAAAATGATTATAACACCAGAAATAGCGAAATTTGAAAATGTTCTAGTCATAATGCAACAATTTGTATACATGCTGATTTCTTACTGAAACGTCTAAAAGAAAACTGAACGTCTGATACTGAGACCACGTAGTTGGGTGAAATGGCATCATAGAATTTCTCTTCAAAATCTCTATTGATGCTCTGCGAGCTCCTACTTGAACTATCTAGCATAAATATAGCTAAATAGCATAAGCTAAGCCTCTAGCAGGTTTAGAACCCATTTGAAGGCATCAAATCCGCATTTTAAAGAAAAAATCATTCAAGTGGCCTTGTGGCCACTACTGGTGCTTTTCCGATATTGAGAGTTGATTGATAAACAAGGAATGCACGTTCTTCGAGTTCTGGTCCAGCCGGTCAATTGTTTAGGGGCGGAGAAAAATGATACCGGAAGGGGTAAGTTGTGGAGAGAGGGTGGTGGTGAGCCTGACGCAGAGTTCTGAGATGAGTACGGCACTTCCCCGTCACGTCGCGACGCTGTTTTGCGACGTCGCGCCACGTGTATTAGGCCACGCCCACTCACCCTTACCCCATCCAGTCTTCGGCTTTCTCCACCGGAAAAATCTGCTATCCGTCGTCGAAAATCTTCCCAAACGCATCTCTATCGTCCTCGCGAAAAGTCGCTCTTGCTTGCCTCCCTTCCGACACAGCACTCTGACGAATATACGCTTTTCGTAGTTGTAAAATGCTAGTTTTCAATCGGAAAATTTAACTTATTAGATTACGACATATAAGAGAGGCTATCAATAATTATTATAGAAGTGGTAGGTGAAATATAGTAGCTTTCAACTTGGAAATTAAACTTATTAGGTGAAATATATAAGAGGCTATTAATAATGATTATTGTAGTAGTGGTAGGTAAAATATAACTAATGATTTGTGAATCATTTGTGGTAAAATGCTAGTTTCTAGTTGGGAAAATTAACTCATCAGATTGAGAAATTTATTAGAGGTTTCCAGTTTGCACAACTCGTAACTATAAAATATTAGGTTTATCAATTGAATCTTGAGATCTGAGTGAAACAATTCCAGGATAATATGTGTATTTGGATTGGATTTCTCGATATAATTTGTCTCCTTGAAGGTTAGAGCACCTAGTAACTCTAGATGTAATAAATGAAATTTTTTAAAATTTCTTTACTTTTTCTTTATTTTCAATTCTGCTCCTGTTGTGAAAAAGAGAAATACGAAAAGACATACAATTGCTGGAAAAGTTAGATAAGTGTTTAGATAAATTTCAGATCAGTGATAATTGAGTGCAAGAATTCTTAGGCAAATGTTTAATTTTGGAAAATGGTTTGTTTACAAAAATAAAAGAATAATTGAAATCACAATCTTCCATCCGATAAAATTTGCGAAAAGACCATAATAATGGATTTATGCGATAATTACCATTGATTCTATTCCATTATAATTATTCAAGTTGGTATGATAAAAACGCACACATACATAATATTTTTTGAAAAAAAAATTCTTTAAGCATTCTATCAGGTATAGTTCTTTCCCTATTATTGCCTTTGCACAATTGCAGAACTTATGATAGGCCTATATCTGGGACTTATGACGTTTTTCTTCATTTTCTTACTCATTCCAGGAGAAAAAGTATACGATAAAAACTGGCGAACCAATTTTTTCAACTCATATCAAACACCAGGTTGCAAATACTTTGAAACATACTTTATAATGTTGGAGAGAATGTTTCATCGCTATGATAATGAATCGCTATAGTAAATACTTCCGCAGAGGAGGGACTTGGATCTTATTCGTTCTGTATCCACAACTGTATGTGCAAAACCAGTTGATGTTAAGCGGGTTGCATCTTGCGCCGTGAATTGTGAATCACCGCATACATTTTAAGTGAGAGAGAGAGTAGAAAATGTTAGTTGTTTTAATGATATTTTGAATAATCATACTATATTACTTATTTAAAATAATAATACTCTTGTTACTACATTCTGCTCTTGTTGATCTTGTTACTAGATGGTATATTGTTGACTTTTTTTAATAACATCTATGCCCTCAAAAGGGTTCTACAATAAAACTATTTTGGATATTATTAACTTTGGCTTATTGTATATTGAGAATTTATTAGTTAGCACGCCTCTCAAAGTATATTTGCTGCATAATACTTTATTCTTTACTTTATTATACTTTATATAAATTATTAATTTATTTTTATACTCTATTTGAATACTGTATTCAAATATTGTATTTCGAAACTCTCAATATTAGTAGCTCAGTTTCAGGGGGAAAGGTTTTTGATACCAAGCAGAGTAGTTCTCCCATCAACTTGGATGAACTGTGGCAGAGTTTTAAGCATTCCAGATGAGATTCAATGGTATTGGATGATATTTTACATTAATAACTGTTATACTCATGGCATTATTGAATGTTCATCCAAACGTTGTTAAATATGATGAAGAGAGTAGAACAGTTATTGGTATAAAAAACATCAGCATTCTAGATGAATTAGCAACACTACTTTCCAATTGAAAAACTAGCATGATGATGCTGATATGAGTTAGAATTGAAAAGACTAAATAGAATTAAATAGACTTATCAAAACAGTGCTCTGTTCTCCGTGAACTCGACATTGTAAATCCTATGTGGTGTTGAATCCAAAACAATGGTGAATCGTTGGTGAGTCATTTTGCGAAATTTTATTGACTTTTAATCATGGACAACGGAGACATAGTAACTGAACGACGATGTTGAGCTTACCAGTAACTTCGCAACAACATCATGCAAATAGCAGCAGCAACAACAGTAGTAACACCGGGCTGTTGAGTGTTTCTCCAAGGCGTGAAGCCGATAGGAGGGCCAACAGAACTATTGCGGAGGAGGTGAGAAATGAAAAATGATCAATTTATTCTTTTTTCTTCATCCTACTTGAACTGTTGATGATAATCAACTTATGACTTGGTAAATATGTTAACAACTTTCACTTTAATAACAGTACAAAATCGTGAGTAGCCTACTGTCGTTGAAGGGAAAGTTGTTAACATATTTACTGAGTTATAAGTCAATGAAAAAAGTTGAGATTATATCAGATTACTTTGATTGAATCAAAGTTATTTGAGACAATATTATACTGAAACTACTTACAAGTTATAATAGGTAATACCTCCTGTATCAAACGTATAATACATTAGTAGGTACTATAAATATATTAGTACTAAGACAATGATAACATTTTATGATTTAGTAAAAGGCGAGAATATCTCTGATAGGACTGGTATAGAAAGAAGATCTGAAAATTTTAAATCCTCCTATAAATTGCAAAAAATAGTGTATTTTGAGAGTAATGTACGATCTTCAATGCCATTCCTGTTATTCCACCGTTTTCACACAGATAACAAATTATAGAAATTGTGGAATAACAGGAATTGTATTAAAGTCGTACATTACTCTCAAAATTTACTATTTTTTGCAATTCATAGGAGGATTTAAAATGTTCATATCTTCACTGGCGGCTTGTGCCCACGAAACAGGTGAAGTGCCCGTATCTTTTACTGTACAGCAATTCACCTGTTTCATGGGCACGAGCCGCCAGTGATAACAAAACTGGCGGCTCGTGCCCATGAAACAGGTGAAGTGCTGTACAGTAAAAGATACGGGCACTTCACCTGTTTCGTGGGCATAAGCCGCCAGTGATAACAAAACATAATTATCTAGACCAACGTTCATGAAATTTTATTCTTTATCAGTGAGCCTACTGCGCTGCAACTCCTACTGGCATTCATGGCAAAGTTATAGAAAACACTTTAATTATTGGAAGCTTTGCAATGAATTTGAATAATTACAGAACTTTGAATTCTACTGTATTATTTATTTTCATTCATGGCATTGATATATCTGGCTGCTTGTCTTACTCATAATCTGTCCGCCTATCATGTTATGTAATCTGTTATGCACATCATCTTATTAAAATTTTTCTCAGCAAAAAGTGAAAATTAGCATCAAATAACTGAGAACTGTGAATTTTGTTAAACGAAAAACTTGTGGAACAAATACGATAATAATCATGCACATAATAGCTAGGTAAATGATAATAAACTATTTATCAATTACTTTTTTTAAATTCTCTATAGGTATTGAAGAAAATGTTGAGACGTGAAAAATGATTAGTTTACATTCATGCTTAGGATTATTGATAAAGATTATTCTCATTATTGGAGAGTGGAATACATATTATTCTGAGAAGTATCAATGATTTTTTATAAAGATTATTCTCATTATTGGAGATTGAAATACATTTATTATTCTGAGAAGTATCAATGATTTGTTAATTCAAGTTCTTGACTGAATACAATTTCTGTTTACAAAATGATATTTTATGCTCGTAAAAATGATATTCCATTACTACGCAATCAAATAATATACTATAATTTATAATTATAATGAACTCAAGCTGACTAGGAAGCGAAGATTGTGTTTCAACTACTTTTCACATTCCCTCCTCCTCTATTCTCACCCGTGAAGAATCCCCTTTTTAAGTGATTGGGGCTGGTCCAGGCACTTAGATGCTTTGCACCATGGGTGGTCTTCTGTTCAGGGTGTAAGCCAGCACTAAGTTCCTTCCTATAACCTAGCCACTAAGCCAGTCTCTGGCATGGTCAGGACTTAACAAGCTTTCATAGTACGTAGCTTACTTTCAAGGTTCATGTTCAATTTTCACTTTTTATTTAGAAGGTTCAAGGTTAATTAGCTCATCACAATCAAGGCTTTCATAATGAGATCTTGTAGTTCCGAATCATTCGTTGGAATATATACTTTAATAAATGAAACAATCTATGACTCTAATCTACTCAGAAATAGTAGTTTTTCCCTTATGGGTAGCTCCCGACAACAGAAGCCATATGCATATTCAATTAGTACCTATTCTAGGTTGCTATAACAATGATAGTTTATAACTTCATTACTATACGTGGTTTGAATGCTAATATTGTTTTGAAATGGAACTAATAAGTGAATGGTAATTGAAACTTTTTTTTAGAGCGTTTGCTCTCCAGACAAATAAACTGTACACTAGAATTAGATTGGAATTATTATGATTTAGAAGCCCATATGAGCACTAATCCATGAAAAATGTTTAATTTCATCCATCTAAGAATTGAAAATGCATGGTAAATATAATGTTGATCTTTATTATAGCTGCTTTTATTGATAATATAAATCTTTATCAGGGAAATATTATTATTATTTGTGTTTAGGAAAACTCAATTCAAAGTAGAGTTACTATAAAATAAGTGGTGAACTAATCGTGTGTGGGGTTAATTGGGAAAACAAATGGCAGAAGAACGAATCAACAGCTTTTAGTGTATCCACTTTCTACTCATAACATTTATCGCTCATATCAGATAATACTATAAATACAATTTCTCTCTACAATTCTCGCGATCTAATCATTCAAGCTTACCCAACTTCTTCTGGACGAGAAGATATGGATAATATCTGATATGATAGAGGACTAGATACTAGAGTGCCTTCAAGAGTAGAGCAAACAATGTTTCTTGATGCAAGTGTGGGGAATAAAAACGTCAACTAGGAGGGATGAATAATGAATGAAATAAACAAATAGAAGCATCACATTTTGAGTGCACAAGACACTAGTGAAGTGTATTGTGTGGGTAGCGGAGGGTGATCAACCCTATAGGCCTACTATAGTCTGTCCAAGCAAAGAAGACTCTGGCAAGATGGGGAAAATTACTTCAGCTCGGTAAATATTGGTTCAAAAATTATTAATTTTATCTCATATTGTAGATACGAATGTTTCCTACAATTTGAGACCAAATTAATAATATTTGAACCAATATTGATCAAGCTGGAGTCATTTTCCCATCTAGCCAGAATGTCTTCTTTGCTTGGACAGACTATACTCAACTCACGCTGTGCATTAGTGTCAGGAAAATCTTGCGAGGGGTCGTCTGCCAAATTGACCTCCATTCACGGCTTCTCGCTTCTCTCACAAACACATTCACAACTTGACTTCTGCACGGAGGTACCACAAAAATCGAATCCGATGTATTGATTTGTCAGTCACAAACTCGGCCATATTGTAAAAATAAGAAATGGGTCTATGATTTTTTGCCGTGGTGCCGCCGCCCAAGCTTCATTAAAAGGTAAATGATGTAGAATTGATAACTCACATTAGATTATACCAATACAGTATGAGCTCCTATTCATGTTGTAGTCTGTTTTACGAGTATTTTGTGGCTGTTATTTTGTAGTCGGATTAGAATATTTTCTTATTGAACTCGTTATCATTTTTATTCATTTCATTAATTTTCATTCATTTGGAAGATTATTCGAGAACTGACTCATCAGGAATATATTATTATTGTTATGCAGGGCTTAATTTAATTTGTTTTCGCCGTACCAGTACATCTGGAGGTGTGCTTTCAGAAACTACGTCGCGGTAGAATTGAGCTAGACCTACAATACTTTGAAGTATAAACTGGCGCCTTTTGTAGCCGTGCCACTAGATAAAAGCACTACCACGCTGTCAGTTGACGCTCATATTATAGCATAGAATTAAGTATTTGTACGCTGACGCCCAGAGGAAGAGTAAATAATTTCAATTTTTTATTGAAAATATGGAAAAATTATTTATTTATTCATTCAGAGAGAGACAACACACACAATCATAATCATGATAGGGAAAGAGAAAACAGGCACATGCCCTTCACTATCTCGATCCCAATTTTGATGAAAAGTTCAGTCCAGAGAAGGTTATGTTATGATGGTAAAAATACACAACAAAAAGCTTTAAAATCACTATATACGATTGTTTTGAGGAATTAAGATTCCATTTCCAACCCCTCCTCAGCAGGTTCCCCTCTCCGAACCTTTAAATTAAAACAGATTAGCTGTTATCCTGTTCAGTATATTAGGTCTCTTCCTTACATGAATTTTTCATCAAAAGTGCCAGGAAAAATACATCTAACCACTGTAAAATGACAGAGTCAACTTAAATAGGGCAATACAGTTGGAAGATTGTCTTTGTTAGTTATTTTAGTTAGTCATTAGTTCATGTATTTTTAAAGTGGGTGAATGCTTCTGAGTTCTTTGCAAAGCAAAATGCAAATTCCACTAAACTACAGTGAATATATTCACTGTACTCTAGACTAGGAAAAAATTATCACTATAGTCCATTCACGATGGCTTGAGACGATATAAGCAAAAGCTCTGCGTGTGTGTGTGTTCGACTGGATTGGCTTCGCTTTAGCCACGATATAAACAAGTCACAGCAATGCCAAAATCCCAAATTTTGCTGTCGGGACTGTAACCAAAGCATTGAGACAAAAACTTTTACTATAATTGTTTGTTCATTTTAGGTTCATGCAGTCGAGAGACAACCGAAACAAGCAATTTCCCAATGTGTACCTATAAGAAAGATTACTTAGAGATTCTTATTCTGAATTGCCTACAACAAAATTCGGGATTTCGGCATTGCTATGACTTGTTTATGTCGTGGCTAAAGCGAAACCACTACAGTCAAACACACACACACGCAGAGCTTTTGTTTATCTCGTCTCAAGCCATCGTGAATGGACTATAGAAGAAATAATATTTTATCTGGCGAAAATTGCATTAAGAAAATGGATTTGAAATGAGCTGAAATTGAATGTTGAAAACTCGTTAATAAATTAGGCGTGCTAAATGACGCTTGAGTGTCGCTCGTGTATGCCTCCTTTTAGTTTGGGGCAAAGCTCTGGAAAGCGTGGTTGGCGGTTAGTCCGCGAAGCCTTCGCGGGCTTTCAGATTAGATAAGATGTGTTGGGCAGGAAATGACGTCATCCCGCACCGGAAGCCGCGATATTGCTGGCGCGTGCCTCTTTTGGCGGTAAACGGTAAGGAAACGCGCCGGGAAATAGCGCCTTCTGCTCGAACCGCCATCCAAATATCGCCCTGCTTCTATTGAGGATATTGTGCTTAATTTGGCGAAGATGAGCGAGTATTCCCAACTTCAACTCTGAGGCTCTTGGGTGCAATAGTTGAGAATTCTCCCATTCTCAATATTTTTTTGAATTTCTGTCTTTGAAAATTCTCTTTGAATTATAATGTTGATACGAATATTTAACGACGACCTAAAATTCATCGAATGACTTATCACTTTAAATTTGGTTCACTGAACGAGGCTCAAGAGGATAGATTGTTGGAGTTAGTTTTGAAGATTTTAAAAAATTGTCTGGGAAAAGTTGAAAAAAGCATTGATGAATAAATACGCGTATATTAATTGCTATTATTATTTCTCATCACTTATTAGTCCCTTATGCACCATCTTCGTTGATCCACCAAACGCTGTTTTCTAAACGCCAAATGCTCCAAATGCGCCAAACGCCAAATAGCCTACTGATCCACCAAACGCCGTTTATAACAAAGTCGAATTAATTTATCATTGTATACCGCACACTAGTAGTAGTAGTAGATCAAATAACCTAAGATGTGTATGCGAAGGTGTGTATGAGGCCTGGAAAGTAACTATTAAATTAAAGATGATCTAGAATACAAAGTAGGCCTATCATTTAAAATACACGGAATGTAAAATTCAAGGATAGATCATCTATGGTCAGCCCTTTTGATTTTTTCCATTTGAATGACATTGACATAATAAATGTGGTGATGTGTGCTAAATTGGACTAGATTATTTTAGAAATAATAAAACGATTAAAGGATAATTGTCCAATTTCTAAGCTGTAATGAACCATAGTATTCATCCGTACTGATAGTTGATCTTTACAATCAAATTGTATTCCTGTAATAATTTTCATGCCAGTACTTATATTATGCAATGATTACATTTTGCCAATAATTTCCAACTTGACATTCAAGATGAATTCGGGTTAAACCGACAATCAACAAGGTTAATAAGTTAGAAAAATTGCTTTACTGATTCTAAACAGTTCCACCTCACGTGGGGTTGGTGTTAGAGGAGGGACGCAGACTGCTTGGAATTGTCAATTTCCTCTGAATTCAAAACATTATTAGCACAAGGGGTTTGTAAGTTGAAATAATGCATTTAACAGCTATAGAAAGGGCGCTCTTATCGTTCATCGCTCCTCAGCAACCAAACACTGATGACATTTTCACTGGAAAAATTACAGAGGGAAAAATACGCTATCAATTAAGATCTAGTATTGAAGGGTGACAACGAGGGTAAGAAAATGCAGATAGGAAAACAGAATCGTTTCTGCAATGAAGAAATCCTAAACATCAGATTGAAATATGATATTTAAAATTGATTGAATTTCAGTCTTCTCTCTTTTCTCTAGTCTTATCTCTTATGTTCACATTTGTAATTTTTATGATTAAAAATATCAATTAATTTTTCCAAATTCTACCCAAAATATTCATTCTTTAAACTACAATTGTTTTAAAAACTTAAACTATATCCCACCTATTTAGTCATTAATGGAAAATGCGTTTGTTCCAGGAAAGGGTGTTCAGATCAGAAGCTGGAAATAACATTATTTGCAAGCAACCATTGCAAGCTCTGCTTTCTCTACATCAAGATAGAAGCTCTCTGTCTCCTCCACACCAGGGTGAGTCTATTTATTATTTTAAATAAATATAACCCTTTTATCAATTAATACCCTCTCATTAGCAGTAATAGATATACTTTTCTAGTTGGTTGATCAGTTTCTAGCAAAAACCGAAAATTTATCACAACCAGAGCTCTACAGAGTTCGCCAATGAAGTGGGACGATTTGAATAAGCAACAGTTTGTTTAAGAAACTGTATTTTTGTAATTTTTTCATCATAAATAGAAAGTAGAAATGTAGCCATTTAGTGTACAATAAGTGAAAAATCATTTTTTGGTTATATAATCTTCCAAATGTGCTCCATTGGAATCCATGCACTTTTGCAGCCGGGCCTGGAAGTTTCCCATGACATTTCGCAGCATATTGAGTGGTATTCCTCCAATCTCATCTCGAATCCGTTGTTTTAGAGCTGGGATAGTTCTGAGTGGATCGCTTTGAAAAACTCTCGTTTTTAAGTAGCCTCATAGGAAAAAAACATAGGTTGGTAAATCTGGAGAGCGAGGGGCCAAGGATATCCCCGTTTCGAGAAATGACGCGGCTTGGAAACAAAACATTCACAGCATTCATGGCAATTCTCGCAGTGTGACTTTTTGTCCCATATTGTTTGTTCATTCAATGGAAAATGGGCGAGTTCTGGTGTAAGAAAGTTATGAATCATTTCCATGTAACGCACAAAGTTGAAAGTGTCAGTAAATCTACCCGTTTCTTTCAGGCCCGGCTGCAAAAGTGCATAGATTCCAATAGAGGACATTTGGAAGATGTTATATCCAAAAAAATGATTTTTGACTTATTGTACACTAAATGGCTACATTTCTACTTTCTATTTATGATGAAAAAATAACAAAAATACAAGTTCTTGAACAACCTGTTGCTTATTCAAATCGTCCCACTTCATTGGCGAACCCTGTATTTATTGCAAAAATATAACTCGAACCACTCACTTATTATTAATAGAGTTCAACCAAAAAAGTATGTCAATTAGATCATTATTTTGTGAATTTACGTTACAGCTAGCTTACCTTCATTCGATATGAGCTGCATTTTGAATCCTCAAATTTTCAGAGAATGGTTAGGGTTTAAGACCTGAAATCGGTAGCCTATTTAGTATCTTATTATTATTATTATTCCAATAATGGTCAGTAAAAACGAAAATTATGTAATCTTATGATTACAATTACAACCTAAAATTATGATGAACGTAAAATTATGTAATCTATGAGTTATTAGCGCTACAAAATTGCAGTCTTTTACAAACTTTATCATCTATGAAGAATAATCGATACTCTTTATTGTACGATTATGATTCAGTTAAAATCCTGGGAAGAGAAGGGTGTTGTTCGTGATGATTTGATAAATCTCACAATTTTCTTTTAAGGAGAACTTAAAGGATTCTACTACAGTTATCTCTAGTATACTGTATTACTAAGGGTTTCGTATACTGAGGGGGTTTTTTTTAATTATACCAGCGAATATTAAGCTGAGTCTTTGTATTTTTACGTTTTTGGGTCAGTAAATTGGATTTAAGTAGTGTTTCTGCCAATTTGTCGACTTTAATTATAATTCATAATACCTCAAATACATTCCACAGTAAGGGAACTCTCAACAAATCCCGGAAAAGTCTAATGTTGAAAGTTTGTAAGCTTCTATTAATAAGTTAATAAGAATTAATAAGGAAACAATTGATTGATCAGAAAATATACGTAATATATAATAGAATAATAAAAAATAACTTTATTAAAAATTTTACTCGTTTGCACAAATTTATGAATAACGAAATAGTGATATTATGAATAATAATAAAATAACAATATTATTGTGCTGATTCAGCACTGCTAAAAAAAGTACTCAATTAATAAATCTGCACATGAATAAGTTATTATCTCTTATCGAATTTCAGGAGATGGTTCGATATTTGAGTACAGACATAATGCTCAAGACTCATGGCTACACGATGGTAAGCATATTTTGATATATTTTCTGTTTATAATTTAATTTGAAGAAAGTTTTGGTGTGCTGATAAATTTCTGTAAGTGCTGAAAATCGGGTGGAGACGAATAGATTTCCACAAATTCTACTTTTTAATATACAAATAAGTTATGATGGAATCACAAACATCAATTTCTATTTCAATTTATTATTCTAATCGATCACAACAACATTACTTTTAAACATTGAAATGCAATATCTTAGAAGTTGATAGAGAACTCACACAAATACAGTAGGTTACTTGTATTTAAAACACAATCTAGAACTCCAAAAATAGTCTCTTCCCAATTCGAAGAATATTCCATGAAAGGTGAGTTTAAAAAAAATCAGACAATAATCATAGCGTGTGAGTTGAATGGAAGTTTCTCCTTTAACAATGATAGGACTATTATTGGAAATTCACACAACATTTTATTCATCAAGCAACCACTGCAGATTCATTGATAAATTGTTATCGATACAAAATAGTTGCTGGTGAATGATCTATTTAGGTTCAGTCATAGTGACACACACAGAAGGTGTGATCCACAAAAAGCTAATTCATTACTACGAAGGTGTTGATGTTCTGGAAAATAGGGAGAGACAGTGAAAGAGAGAGAAAGAGACAATAAAGAGATATATAGTCCTATGTAGAGTGTGTATGAGAGAGTGAGTAAGATCAGTTGGGTCAATTAATTAGCAAGTTGACGTGGTGCACTGATCGCTGGGTTTTCCCGCCAGGGTGGAAAAACTTTCGGCAGGGTGAACAATAAGAGACGATACCGTCTTTTGTCACCGCGCGACAATCACACGCGTATGCACGCACCAACACATTGGCATCAGAAACTCTTGGACTTGTCGTTAGTTGGCTTTAGCTGGATGTCTGCTACTAATCACACTAATGGCCAGTCAACAGTTAGCCCTAATCGTTTACCCTACTTGAATGCCAGACTAATAACGATCGGCTCAAAACCAAGACGAGACGCCGACGCGACGTCCCCTTCATTCGGGTTGCTTCTTCGCCTGCTGGGCAAGTAGGTTGTTGAGTAGATTGTAGGTTGTGAAAGCAGTCAAATTATTTTATGGTATGGATTATGCTAGTTTTGAAATTATAATGGTCTGCTCTAATGGTAGTCTACTCTAAGTGGCTCATTGATTCAGGTTCATTGATTGATCCATAGAGGAAGAGATGATAATAATTATAAGATATTTCTACGGACAATAAAGGGATTAGTTTACAACCATCTGTAATACATGATAAGCAAGGATGAAAGAAAGCTATATTTATGAATAAATCTACATTTGCAAACATTGACAATAGAAATACAGTACTAGATTGATGAATTCAACTCTACAAAACGTTTTGCCCGGACGTGAAATCAAACCCCTTACTCCAAAAGCTTTTTTTTCCGTGACATGATTATTGTAGGTTGTCAGTGAAACACTCCCTGTCTGCTACTAGAAGTAGATAGCTTGATTACGTTGAAGATTCTTTGCTAGATATGGTAATAATTGCATGAAAGGAGGAAAGTTCTGAAAAAGGTTTTATAGATTTTCCAGCTCATTTTTATGAAAGTAATCTGATGACAACCACTCTTGATCTTTGCTAGTATTTTATCAATAGCAGTGAACTATAACTATAGTATATAATAATTCCAGTTCAAACCATTAGCTGACACAAGTGGAACACAAACACATTATGATAAGAGCGATATGCTATTGATGATAATGACCACATACAGTACTAGAACTGAACAAGATATTTGTTGCTCAGCACGATAGAAATATCAATAAATAACTTAATTTTGACAATCCCATGATGTCCAAAAGTTTCTATGCTCCAATATTGTGAACTAGCCGGCAGGCTCGCTTCGCTCGCCTTCTCCGCCTAGCCAGATAGAGCTCCGCTCCGCCTGGACCCCCGACAGTATAGGCAGTGTAAGTGAGTCAAACAGGCTCGCTTCGCTCGCCTGCAAAACCTCCGTCAGTGTAAGCTGATTAGCTGAGACAAACAGGCTCGCTTCGCTCGCCTGCAAATTCCGTTCAGTAGGGATTTGAAATTTATTGAGCACAGCATTTCTACACCTAATCTGGCCTGTTTACCTAATTTCAACATTTTCTGCCAATTTGTTCTAGAAAATCTAAGAAAAACTCAGAAAATTCGAAAAAATAGTAAAACGCTAATATTAAGTGTAACCTTGGGAAGTATATCGGACATAGTTTGAAACTTGATTCAATATCTTCCAAATTAATTCATCTATAATCTCGCTGAACCATTCAATTAACAGTTATCATTGGTCGTATCAAGGCGGAAGATATGCAACCCGCAACACATCTACAATTTTGAAAACCTGATTACCGGCGTAATCTTGAACGGATTGCAAAAATATTTTAACACAAAATTTCTAGACCTCATCTGAACCTGCCCACCAAATATCAACATTTTCTACCGATTGGTTCTCGAAAAAATGAGGAAAACGCCGAAAAACTAAAATATTTGGCGTATCCTTGAAAAGTTTTTAAAATCCTTTCTTAGCGCGCGTCTAAACGTCCAGCTGAACATGCCTGCCAAATTTGAACGCATTCGCTTCAGTGGATTTTTAGTTCTGGTGATGAATGAATCAGTCAGTGCCATTTCGCTTATATAGATATAGATAAAATTATAAAATTGTATTAAAAGAAATAATGATAATCAGGAAGTCTGTAAATTACTGTTTTTTTGTATGATTTGCGTTACAGGAAGCAGTTGCGAATCGTCGGATGGTAGTGAAACTTATAGCACAGGAACAGCCACTACTTCAACACCGGTTGATCTCCAACAGCATCAACACCATCAAGAGTTGAACTCTCCAAACTCACAGTTGCGGTGTTCCAATTCAACTCTGTCACCGGGTGAGTGAACAATGAAATATGCATTCGCTCTGATTGATTTGCTTGCAAAATCAAATTCATATAGAACATAAAACATTATCAAATACATGTTTTTCCTAGTAAACTTTTGCAGGTTTTACGTCGTGAGATCGGACTCCTCGCGCATGAAGCATGTAGAATTGTAGAATACTTATAAAATGCAAGGATATACGAGCAATACAAATTATTATAAAAAAGTCAATTTCATTATAGAATGTGTTATCATTCGAATAGGCAACAGCTTTTGTACAAACGTAATTAAATATAGAAATTAATTTTAGAATATAAGGAAAAAATCTATTCACCCTTCATACTCAACTATTGTCAACAATAAAATTTTAATGTGCAGAAAACTTGTAGTATCTTGTGATGCATACTTTCTCCAAATACCGGTTTTATAAATAATATACCGTATTGGAATATCAAAAGGTCATAGAAAGAAATAAAACTGTTATTATAAGATAAAGTATTTTATTATAGTGGGAAAATTGATCAATCTGATTTACTAGTTTGCTATAAATATCCATTTCCTCCATTTTCTCTTCGCTGCACACATCCATTACAGCTCAAAACTTTCTATTGCTCATTTTTGTTACACAACTCATAACCATCAATCCCTTCAGGCTGAAGTTAATCGAGAGAAAAACTATGTGAGCGGGTAGAATGAAAAGGAGGGCGAAAATATATAGGGAGCAACAGCCTCTACTCTATTTCGAGTTGAATGTACCAAAATCTCTCAAACGATGCTTGTATCAAATCGAACAATTGTTTGCCAAGCACACACGCTGCCAAATCTAATAACACTGGTTATATCGTCATCGATTTAATAAACTTCATGTGAAGCGTAAACATTGACAGTATGGTATTTCCCCGGGCAACAATTATTATTATTGGTGCTTGCAACAGCTCCTAGTAAAAGTATTACACAGTGTTCAACAAGGGATGATTCAGTTAATGAACGTTCATGCAACTAGTTAATTCACAGTTTCAACGTTTCAACGAGTATTGGTAATGATAATTGATCCCTGAAAGAGACGCATTTCGCCAGTTCATGAATAACAAATTTCAATTCCAAAATCTACAAGAAGACTGTATTTTATAGATTTATCAGTTATTCAAGTATTAATCAGTTTTATTGATTGATCAATTAGTTTTATTCATTAAAACAACAAATCTAGTAAGTGACAGACCTCTACATTCTGCATGAGACTAAGGTGCAACTACTATACTTGAATGCTACCAATGACATTCTACAGAGTAGTAGTACTTAGTCATTACTTACTTATTAGTCATTATTTACTAACAGTACTTGGTCAATGATGATAGTGATCAATTTGTATCTAGCACCAAGAGTAAAATCTATAAAATTGTAAAAAATGTACAATTTTTTTGCAAATTTACAATTGTAAAAAAGTTTGCAATTTTATAAAAAGTTTATTACAATGAAAAATGTTTTTTCATTCGAAGCTCGTATCAATTTTTTATCAAGTTTACCGCTTGACTGATGCCCCTCTGAATGCGTTTAATAATTGAAAATCATTTAATTTGAACGATTTGGAATTCATGGGATTATAAAGAATGTTGATTGGAAATTAAACATGAACTGGGACCAACAGTTCCAACTCAGTGAGGACTTTTTGTGTAGCATTATTTTTGATACGGTAAATATTTTCTGAGGCTACATAATTGATTGATTGGAAGCGTGATTACGGTGGAGAGTTGAGCTCCGAAATGAGAACTTTTATAACATTTTATGAATAAGCATTAATCCCTTGCTTGCTGTATTATTATTATTATTTGAAATGAGATTACTACCAGACCAATGGATAACAATAATACCCTACAAATTATTTAGTGATGTTTTTCAACAAAATTCATCCTCGTAAAATAATGCGTTGTAAAATGATTATCATTGACGCAGTAATGACATGCTTCAAGGAGTTTCAGTTACTTTTTAAAAGTTTACTTCAATCTGCACATAATTGCTTCGCTCCAAGATTATTCCATGTTCGGCGTCTGCTTAGTTTCCCTGATAACAGTACAACCTAATCTTTGACAAGATGACAAACCAGTCTCAAAGATGCTCTTATCGATCGACAAAGAATATAGAGAGGGGTGTGTTGTCTCTCAAAGCCGCCGAAGACTGTTGCTCGATGACTCCCTGGACCATCTTGGAGATATGACATCTCGGGAGAAACAGGAGAGAGGGGAGAGGAAGGAAAAATCTGTTTAAAAAATGGTAGAACCGGGGAGTGCACACATGCTCCTCTTCGCAAAGTGTGTTATTTATGGTGAGAAGGGGGCAGGGGGGATGAGAAGCGCTTTTGAGGTTGTCGCGACCTCCCGCTGAGAACTTATCAAGCGGCGCTTTGTCAGAAATCTGGCGGTGATTGCCAACCGAGCAAGGACGCCGCCTCTCGTCAATAACCGCCCCCAGCCCCAGCCCTCAACTCTTGCCGCCTCCAACCAACTCGTCGACATACGTTCTTACATCTTCATCTTCTTTCTTCTTTCGTCATACGAGTTCTCCTTCACTTCTTACAACTTCGGCTTCTACCTTATCGTAGATGTTGCACATAGATATGTATTAGTATATGTATATAATTTATACATATTATAGTATGTACCTAGTCTATGCTTAAACCCATACGTGGAATATTTTCAAAAACATTATACGTCATATTTGTTCTTACTTGCCTGTCATTCTACTGTTCATCAAACTACTTCAAATGCGATTTTTGGTAAATGCAATCTATTCTGTACAGCATGCATGATAAAGTTAGCCTATAAACAAATGTAAAACAATGTATGAGCAAATGTAAAGAAATGTATGGCAGTTATAATTATAGCAGGCTAATTATTTATTAGTAAGATAGCCGTGTTTATTCAGCTATAAGTATGCAGTTATAAGCAGGGTACGTACAGACAGGTTTATTTATAAGAAGTTGGCGAGTGAGCTAATTTTATATAATAAGCTAATCATACAAATAAACTATTTTCAATGAGAAGATTAGAGTTTAATAAATAAATTTCCTTCCCAATATTTATGTTGAGAAATATAATATATATAGATATATATTGTGGGATGGTTATATCAGTTGATCAATCATTACATATGGATTGATCATAGCATATGTAATAAACAACTTTTGGATAATAAATAAATAACAAGTTAGTTTTTAATAAACTCAATGTGTAAGGTTGAAATAAACAGCAAGTTGTGATATAAAATGTTATTTCATTTCTAGTGAGATAGAAATCTCCTATAATATTATCTATAATAATATATTGAGATATATAATATAATATCAATAAGAATGATAGTTTGTGATGGTTACTATTCAGCAGGTTTATTGATCTCTATTTTCAATTAAAATTTAGATTCAAAATTTAGTTTGGCACTCACCATAATCATTTTAAACCACACAAGAATCCAGAGAGCCGAGGCCTGTTCATAACTACATTTTTGATGTTTTCGCGGCTGTGTCTCGAATCGAACTCTACTTTTCCACTCAAAATTTGCCCCCCTCCAACGACACCCGGCCGCCTGCACGAGCGCGTAGCCTATCTTAAGTGGAACAGCCAAAAGTTCAATGTTCGTACAATTCCCAAATATAGTAGCTTTTTCGACATGAAATTGAAACTGATACTTGGAAAATGCACGAAAATTGCACTAATTCTGACAGCTAAGCAGCAAGTTAGCAATTTCTTTAAACTAATCAACATTAACAATGCAATATATTCATTGAACTCTTTTGAAAATCAAAGTTCATGTCAAAATTCTGTTTAACTCTATTAAGTTCAATAACCTGAAAAAATATAATTTACTACACACACATAAAAATAAAACTTCAATAAATATAACTACTCAATATTCACCATATTACAATATATATATATATATTCTCTTTATTTAGAGAAATATTTTTGATTTTTAACCGAATTTTTACGATTTATAAATTAATAGGAGTTATCGCAACACCTAATATTATAGTACTTTGGCCATCAGTAATGATATAATTTTATACGTCGTGTCACATGGATTAAAAAATAGTTCTACAGTGACTATAGAAGTCACTATGGTCAATAGTCCTCTGTAGTCACTGTAGTTAGTTTCACTCATAGCTCAAGAAATGAGTTGAAAACTTTTGTAAAAAATCTGATTGAAACCGTTCATTGTCCAAAATATTTTTAAAAACCCAAGGACAAATTGAATTTTTCATAATGCAAACAATTTTCAAATAGCTTGTTTGAACACAAATACACAAAAAGATTTTGGGTAGGTCAGCCACCGTGACTACTAGGATCGACTCTTGCATTCCAGTCCAGTAGCTCCAGAGTCAGTATCACTGGAATTCGTTTTGATAGATGACACATCGCCACATTAGTTTCATGTGTTTATAAATATGCGTGACTCGATTTCACAGAGGGTTGTTGAGAATACATCAACGGTGAAGGATAGCCAGACCATCCCTCTCTTCACTTTCTCTATCTCTCTCTCTGTTTCTCTTTGAGAGTAGCTGCTCTCATTGTTGAACTGGATCTAGAATTATGATCACCCCTAGGTCACAGGAGTTCATCTTTTATTCATCCGCCCCCCTTGAAGGGACGTATTGAAAAGAGCAGTAGACTATTTGATACGCGTATTTTGACAGAGTATATGATCCCCTATCTCTGTAGCACATCTCCATTGACTATTGCTTCAATTTCCAATCTTGATCCATCACTCTTTAAAACTAGAACATATTTTGAACGTATTGTTAATCTGAAATAAGAAACAGTAAAATAGTTTGAACTTCTTTATGCCAGCTCTAAGGCTGGCATTACACGATAATATTTCTATTATCATATTAATCATAATGAAAAGATATGAAAATATGATTTCGTATATACATCTCTTTTCATATTATGAACTATGATAATAGAAATATTATCGTGTAATACCAGACTAATTGTAGCTATAAGAAATTCAGTGATGATTTCTCACATGGGAAAAGTGGAATTCGATTAGGGTTTTGAATTTTAAAAGAATACTGATTTGACACGATTTGACATGGAACAATATTGAGTAAATACGACAATCTTATTATTTATTAATAAATTGCGTCTTTAACTTCAACTTTTACAACAGTACTCACGATTTGCCGGACGCGTTTCGTGGCACTGAGATTTTCAGCGTAGAAGTACCTACATATATGTTACTAAATACATATATACATTAGTATTCATACAGTATACTAAAGGCTTTTAGCTTTTTAACCTTAAATTTATACATTTCAAACTTTGTTTTGTTTCAACTATTTCATCAATTCACTTGAAAAATGAGTATGAGAGTCTTCCGCACCCGGAGATGTATTCCACTTGTATTTTTTCACTAACTTTATTATGATTTTTAATTGATGGCGTGTTGTTTATTTTTGTTACAGTATGCTCGGTGAAGGTAGAGTCGCTGCCTGCTGATGACTGCTGTGAGAGAGCTCCGGCACTACTCTACTCTTCTCATTTCGACAACAACCCTCACCACGACCATGCCAGCATTCGAATACCACAAACTGCTTCCCATTATCAAGCATCCAGGTAAAGGAAAACACGAAAGAGTTAACAATTATTTTTCACTTGATCTAATATTCCTAGATTATTAACATTGGATTCATAATGTAATAGATAATTTATGTTGTGAGTCGGAACAGGCCTAAACCTTGAATAAAAGAAGACGAAGAAAAAAGAAAACGAAGATAATTCATGAACAGGGACTATTATATTCCATTAATAGAGTATAAACTATAAAAAAGCAAAAAATAAACTATAAAAGTACGGTATGTAAAATTGTGTTTGATAATACACACAAGGTGCATGTAAAGGCCCGTATCGACAGTGCGAGGCATGTGCCGCGAATGCCTCAAGGTGTGTTCGAGCAAAGAAGAGTCTTACTCCAGTCTCCAGCTCGGTCAATATTGGTTCAAACATTATTGATTTGGTCTTAAATTGAAGATCGAAATGTTTTCTATTATTAAGACCAGATCAATAATGTTTGAACCAATATTGACCGAGCTGGAGACTGGAGTAAGACTCTTCTTTGCTTGAACAGAAGACTATACCTTGAGGCATTCGCAGCACATGCCTCGCACTGTCGATACGGGCGTTAATGCAGAATAATATCACTATATTGTCTAAAAGTTCATCCAAACCATTAATTTGATATATAAATGTTCGATCATGCCCTTTCTTTGTATCCTTTAGATTTTATAGATTTGTTTCAATTTTTTTTCGCAGTGATGTGACCAGTAGCAATAACGGTGGGCGTTATTCATCTTCATCTCTGGCTTCAAACCTTCTCCTAGGAAACAGTTCCAGGTCCACAACATCCTTCTTTGGATTCCATCCAAATAATGGCACAAGGTTAGATCAATTTATTTGAATTTTTATAATATTTATAAAGTACATCCAACAAAATAATTGAGCAGCAGTTACGATATAAACATAGCTTCCTTTAATATTGAAGGTAGCTATGGTATAAGATAATTCACAATTTCTTTATAATTTTTATGCATGGTTCAGTCTGCTTAGTAAAGCATATCTAGTGCATATTTGGTATTCACGAAAATTCTACATACAAACACAATAATAGTGAATTTAAAATTTACACTAATATCAGAATTCAGGTGTTTTAGAAATTCTGCAGCTTTATTCCTATTTTATGCAATAAATAATATTTCTATCTTATCAATTCAACTCAATCTTGTAAATATAATTGTTTCAAGAGGTGTATTGTGTTTAAATGAATCGTCTTCAAAGTGTGGTTATTCAAGTTATCACACAGGGGACAGGGGCCAACTTCACCCATCACATATTCATACGGCATTAAAATTAAGGTATCATACATAGCCGACCCTCCCTCTCTTCCCTTCCCAACATCATCATCATCCCCTTCTCCTCCCCAGCAAGTGCTAAGCACTTCTCATCAAGCAAATGAGTGCAATGAAATTTTAAAAAGGCTTCAGCTTACTGGCCTCTCACTGCCCTCTTGTCGGCGATGAAGTTTTAAGAAGTAATGAAGGACTGTTGACTGCTGCTGATATATGAGCTATTAGCAGTCCTCATGTCCTCTACAGACTATTAAAACTTATCTATTTTCAAATAAATTATCAACTTTTCCTTATTTTATTAAGTATATAATATTCTATCCAAGGGAGGTTAGGTTCAAGATTGTGAAAATTTTTGAATCTACCGTTTGTTAACAATTTCAAATAATACACTTTGAACTGAATTTGTATGGTCATCACTTTATTATAAATTATTGTTTAACGTTGTGTATAATTTTTGTATTGATATGGCATCTGCTGAAAACCCCAAGGTTTAGCAGAACCAAGAAATGTAATGATTTATTTCAAATAAAATTGATTGATTGAAATTCTCCTATTGATTATCGTAAAGGCTCACTCTGTTACTTGAATAAACTCCAGTACAAAGTACAACATAATTCCAAATTTTCATTCATAATCTCAAATATAGTTTATTCATGTTGAAAATGATCGATATTGGTGTTACAGATAGGTATGAACTTATTGTTAAGTTGAGACTGTAACTTATAGCTATGTCTACAGATACAGTCTCTGTTGTTTTAAGCATCATCATTTTGTGCTTATTCAACGGTTAAATAGCATCAGACATTCTGATTATGAAAAATAATTGAACAAAATAATAATAATTATTATAATAATTTTTCAATGTGAAACAAAAGATTGAAAATCTTGACCATTTCAAACAAAAAGTTCTATTTCCACAAAGGTGAATTTCAATAGAGTTATCTATGAAGACTGTATAATGTTATAAAGCCTTCAGGTATTATTCCAGAACCATCTCAATAATTAAAAATAATTCAGGGTTTCCCAACTATCGAGTATGGGTGATACTATAGAGACTGTATGATCAAACAGATAAACCATTAAAAAATTTAAGATCTTGATAGTTAGTTTTTAACTATCACAATCACGAATTTTAACGAAATTGAACACTACCGTTCAACTTTGAACTTCGAGAAATAATAGGAATCCAGGACAATCGTGTGATGTTTCGGCTCCCTGTGCAAGATTTCTGCAGGCGCCCCCCCATTATCAGACGGATGCAATCAAACATATAATAATATTATATGATTCAAGCTGCCTTTCAACTTCACAGTTTACTCATTTGTAATGTTGCTTGTTGTGTGGCAAAAAAGGATTATCGGGACTTTCTTAATCTAATGTATTGTTTTGTATTCTAATGTATTTAGACATGTAATACGTGGTAAGCAAAAGCGTAACAGAAATGAATAAAAAATAAGTATAGACTACCTACATTGAGCAAAACTGAAACATTGTACCGTACTTTATCATTGAGAGCACTTAAAAATTATGCTTGGATATTTCTGGTTGGGATAAGTTGGAAATGAAAAAACTGTAGTACTCCGTCCACTGAGTGTTCGGACTTAAGCTCCTCCTCCGAGGTTCTGACGTCATGATTCAACCAGCTCACAAGCGGTCGTAATTGACAGGAACGTATAGAAACTTCTAATCGATATTGGAAGTTCAATATAGAATTTTTGAGTGGCCTTAGAAATATTGATGTTTCAATTCTTGTTCGGCAAAATTTACATCCTTCTAACATAAGAACGATCATTATCAATATCAATTGATAGAATTATAGTTGATTGAACATAATCCTTCATAATATTTTGTTATTACTATTTTGACTGCTCAGTTCAAGCCGGCAATTTCAAACTCATTCAACTACCTACACACTACTACAAATTCAAGTATATAACCTAATCTAAAGTTTAAATATGTAAGAAATTAATCTCATTACTGTACGTTCTTTGAATCCAATAAAACCAATCTTTTTAAAATAATGTTGTTTTGTTGAAGGTGAAATAAAGAACAAAACATATCCGCCAAAAAATCTTCCATGAGAAGTTTGAATTATGTAAATCAGCTGGCAAAGAGATGCAAACATATAGATTTTGATAGATTCCCTGAAAAGTGAAATGCTTGCGTTTCCCAGATTTCCACAGCATGACTGTGACCTAAAAAGTAACAGCTGGAGCATGATGACCTTACTTGCCATTGGCTAAAGCCGCCTGCGACGTCAAAATGGGGGAGGAGCTTAGGTCCGAACACTCGGTGGACAGAGTATAAGTACTGTATCAATAAACGGAAAAACTTTTAGTGACTTATTGATTATTCAGTTTTCAATTATTAATTGATTTATTTCTATTTATTAACTTGAAAGCACATGAGGGAGAAAATTATAAATTCTTCACACTGTTCACAGGAAAAATATTGGGAATCATCCTAAATCTTGAGCTTCACTGAAAATATACTTGTCCGAACAAAAATTGGAAAATTAATAACAAGAAAATTGAAGATTGTAGCCTTTTTCACCGCCCTCCTCAACATTCTTGAGAAAACATTCGAAATAGGTTAGTTTCGAATTCAGCCAGCAGATGACAGTAGCCAGCAGATGGTAGTAACCTATGATTGTAGCATAGGGTGATTCGCTTCAACTCCTATTAGACACGCCTTCAAGCTCCGCCTATGTTAGGCCATGATGACGTAATGGCATCAGTCAATGAGAGGGCGTTGTGAGTGTGGACTTGTACTGGCTTGTGATTGGTCGACATAGTGTGAGGAAGTTGTCAGCCACCAATAGAATTGAATTTAAGAGGGGCGTTTCTCAGCTTACATTGAGTAGTGAAAGGTGGTCAGCCACCAATAGAATTAAATTTAAATGTACGCGGCTTGAGCTGCCTGGCTCTAAATCTGCTGCTAGAGCTGCCCAGCTCTAGCCATCACAACTCTAGTCACATAACTATATTATAGATGTCTACTTTGTTATTAGGGCTACTACTGTATGTGTTTACTAAATCAATAAATAGGGAAATTCACTTGAAAATGACTTGAAAGGTGTGTGTGAAGTGTGAAAAGTCTGGTCAGCTCTAGCAGCGAATTTATAGCCGGGCGTTTCTCAGCTTACATTCATCGCGGTCATTTAATTGATCAATTCATGATGATGAATAAGTTGATGCAGAGAAAATAATTACTAGTGAATTCAAGTAATTATTGGTGGAAAAATTTTCTTTCAAATGTTCTTTTACATTTCTGTCAGTAAACAAGATATTTTAATAGCCCAATTGAATTTTTAAAAAAATCTTGTTTTGGTTTGGTTGCCGCGGCGCCCTGTGCGATCGAACACTCCGCACACCTCACGCGAGGACCCTGTAGGAATCTATCAAGTAATGAGATATTACTTATACAATAATCAATGGTTGGGGAAGCCTGAATCATTAAAAAGTATTGAGATGAATCTGAAATTATATACCTTAATATTCAAAGAACATTACAGCAGAGGAGCGAGCTCAACTTGGGAGAATGATGTAAATTTGGCAAATGAGTAGAGCAATCACGTAGAGTTGAGGAGTGACGACCGAGATTCTAGAAACAGAAAAAAGATTAGGCTTGTAAGCTCCTTAGGACTTGGGGCGCCGGTGCCGGTCCGGCTCAGGTTATTTTGCCAGGTCGACCTTTTCTCTTCTCTTCTCGCTGAGGCAAAGTCGGCGTAACAATTTTATGCTTGGCCGTGTCCGAAAACTAAGTGGTCATTGCATATTTATTAGACGCCTGCTGCTAGCACTAGCACGTGTTGTCAGATCCATTACCCTCAACGTAATGGCAGCTTGCCAAAGAGTCAGGGGTGATGCTGATAATGATGATCATGATGATGATAATAATGATGATGTTCATTATGACAGCTACTTGCCAAAGAGTCAGGCCTGATGATGATTTCTATGATAAAAGTAAGTTACCAGAGACTCAGGCATGATGATGATTTTCATGATGAAAGTAACTTACCAAAAAGTCAGGCTTGCTGATGTGTAGCTTGAACAGTAGGCGATTATGCTGATATAATGGATGCATGTTTGCTTGCTGATGCATTCGAAAGAGTCAAAGAATATGATTATCATTATGATGGGCGCCATCAGGTATTTGCTGATAATGCTGTTGTATTTCGATGACTGCGACTTCTATATGAAGAGTAAAACTTGGGTTACCAAATCTGGCCACTCGAATTTTCAATTTTATTCAGTTTTTATTTTTTTGGAAGTCCACAATAGGTAGCTCATCACATAATTCCAGCTGGCCAATAGTTTCTCCATCAAAATTTGTTGAATTGTAATCAGAGCGTGGCTCTCCTTGACTCCCTCGTCTTATCCGTCTTATCCATCTTCCTGAGTCAATAAATTTATCTATTTGATGAAGTTGTTCAGAATCGTCAATTTATTGACCTAATATAAGGGGCTCCCACAAAAGCACTCTTGTATTCCGAGTTAATTATAGTGAAATTCAAATCTCTTGACTTTGTAACAATACAGGTACAATAGGCTGTAGCTGACGCCAAAAGTTAGGCGATTTTGTCTGTCTCTTGTACGTGATATAACATATTAACACCTAATGTAAACTTTAAATCTTTACACTTAAGATATCGCTTTACATTCAAGATATCTACTCGTGCCTCGGGAAAAGTTGAAGTGTTGTACAGAAAAAGATACGGGCACTTCGCCAGACGAGCCGCTATTGACTTTACATCATTACATCTATTGTCTCTTCTGATTAAAAAAAAAATTATCTAGGCAAAGATAAGTGACAAAATGAGCAGACTCTTCTATATCTCGTCCTTGATATGATTCTAATAATTAATTCATCTCCAAATATTATAGTTCTTTGCTTATTGGCATAATCAACAGAATAAGTTCTGATAAGAACTAATGGATTGCAATCAAATGAATAGAATTAAAACATTCAGATTCAAGTCTTGAAATAACAATAGCCTGAAGGAAACAAAATAATTACCGTAGTTAATCATGCACCCCTAATCTTTAAGTTGCTTTCATATCAAAAGTTTAAAAACGAAAGTTCATGAAAACTCACTGATAACTTGCACTGTGATTCATAATTGAGTGACTTTTTAAAGATGCCCCATCTAGGTAAACTGCTGGGCAGCTTCCGGCATTTTAAGGTCTTAATAATACATTATTGTTATTAATGGATAGTAGCAAGAGTTTGGAAGGTAGCTTTGCCCGTATCTGATGAGTCATTACAGTGTTAAGGGATGATCCTGCAACGTCGTTTACCAGTCCCCTCTTCATCGCTCCCTGAGAGAGTCCCTGCTGTTTTCTCTTTTTGACTTCTCTTCTCCCTCCCTTTCTGACCGAATACAACCCCTAAATCCACCCCTAATATTGTAATCGTTGACAAAATCATGTTGACAATTTCACTTTGCAACCTCAAAGTAAGTTTTCAGCATTAAAGTGAGTCGGTGGCTCTAAATTGAATTTTCAAAATTCATGTGCTAAACCAATATAATAGCACTGTTACTTGTTGCATGTACGGTACCTTGTTGATAAAACATTCGTAGTATTTTGCAGTATGCCATGTACTATGCCATGTGTAAAGTAATTAATTATCTATTCTCCCTTAACTGATTAAAATTGCATTGATTTTAAAATGTCGTTCAATATTAGATTTAAATAAAATGTGTAGTATGAATAACATAAAATCAATTTAAGATTAATCAGTAGCTATAATAGTAAAATTATTATAAATTGAAATTCTACGAAATAAACATTCCGACAGATTGACCCACAATAATTCCTATGAGTAACTTATAGAGCCTAATGGGAAGATTTATAATAATTATAATATTCATACCTCTGAGCACTCATTTCATAAAAAACTCAATCTGAATCCAAACAAATCATTTTTCCAGGAATTCGACCTCAAGCTCTTCAGCATCATACAATCACATAGCTGTGAAGAAGGAGCCTGGAGACTTCGTTCTCTGTTATGAAGGTAAGATAAATTTTCAATAAATTTGTTAATTTTTATTGCTAGAAATAGAAAATGATAGAGAGTACCGTATAAAATCAAGAACAGATAGATATAGAAATGAATTAGATGGCTATTTTCAGTAAATTTGTTAATTTTTATTGCTACAAATAGAAAATAATAGAGATCACTGTATAAAGTCAAGAACAGATAGATATCGAAATAAATTGGATGGTTATTATTGATGAACATAAAACGCACTTACATACAAGTACATAAAATAAAAATTCTATTACTCTCTAGTTCTTATTGAATTTCAGCTATTTTGAGATGTAGTGCTTAGTTTGTCTTGAATGGCATCACGTAATAATATCAATGTGAATCACTCATTTCCAATGAATGGAATTAGAAATATTTGTAATAAATGAAAAGAGAAGATGTTGTCAAACCACTGATTTATTACAAAATCGAGATACCGGTTTCGGTTGTTACACCATTATCACAACTACTCAAAGAGTGAAAGAAATATTTGTGTCAGTATTCCACTAAAATTTTATTCCACCACTGTAACATATTCAAGTTGCAAGTGGCAATAGATCGAATCCTGATTCGCGTGCTTGTCGGTTGAACTGATTCTTTTTCGATGGTGTATTTTTAAGGGGTGATATCTTTCTCCTTCCCTTGAGATAGGATCGTCTCTTTTGCGTGTACTCAGTTGACATCCGGCTTCCCCCGACGTGCCTCTCATACCAACCAGCGTTTTCTCTCTCTTACCCTCTTACTGACTCTCCAATGCCTTTCTCTCACTTGATCATACCCACTCTCCTTCTTCCATCTAGTTCATTCTTGGTTGCTCTCAGCTTTATTTAAAATGCTGAACCCTACTTCCCAAATATTTTCTTAATTTTCAATATGATCACAGCCAATCCTTACCTTACTTTCTCTCCCTGAACACTCAAGTTTTCACTTCCGATTTGGCACAGTGGAGAAAGAGGCATAATATTCAACTCGTAGTTGAAAATCTATGGAAAAGTAACTTATGGTTATCATAATTAATTTTTATTGATAAAATTGTAGAGTATAATTGGAAATGTGTATTGAATGACTATTTTGAAACATCAATTTAGATACATATCTGTCCAAGTGACATATATAGATTTCTCATACTCCCATGCATCTCTTAAGAGTAAACATTCGACCATTGCAAACATGAATTATTAGAGTATTAGAAAAATAATATGATATAGGCTGTTACCATTGATTGGAATTGAAAATTTAAATGTTATTTCTAAGCGATTAAATAGTCTAGGTACTTAAAAATTATTAATAACAGAGAAAACAGTTTCTCAATGAAGTACGGCTTTGTATAGCCAGACTGTGATCTGCTATAAAAATTTATTCACATAGAAAAAATTAATATTGTATAGTACCGGTAGGGTATGCTCGTGAAAGAGACAATCCTTGTAGAGTAGTAGAGAGTGAGAAAGCAAGAGTAGAGTAGGATAAAGTAATGGAATCAGGAAGAAGAATGAATAATCGCGAGCTCACTTGAGGGCGAAAAGCCGAAATCCACGTCTCACCTAGCGATATTCTATTCTGCATTTTTCGTCAGCCATCCATTATTATTCAAAGCGCAGCCCCGATCTTATTCACAATATTGTTATCTTGAAATTGATTTTACATCGGTGAATCAATTTCAATCGAAGCAGCGAGCAGAAAGCTGCGGTTGGAATATTTAAATTTTCTGAGAGGGTCTGGTCGGTTGGTGAGGCTCAGCATCTCTTCTCTAATCTAATTTGACTTCTTGATTAGCTTACTTTCACAGCAAACAAGCACATGGTGTGAAATTTCCAGTGGAGATATCTTTCTCAAAATTGGATTTATGACAGACCAGCCCAAAATGGATCAACGCGCCGAAGCTTAAATTATTCTGCAGAAAAAATTGAAGAAGTCGGTACGGTACTAAAATCGTGATTAATAATATTTATTCGAGAAAAAACCCACGTCGATTTGTCTTTCTTTTGGCCGCTAGCTTCTATAAATTTTACCTTCTTATTAATCCCACTCACCCTAACGCTGTAAGGTATAATGGGGAGAGACAGAAGAAAGAAGAAGATTAATCCCACTGACAATGATTATTACCATTTCACGTATATAATATTTGCTAAGCATGGTGAACATAAAATACCATAATACATATTATGGTAAAACCTCATCATGGAGAAAATCACACTTGAGAATGCCTCACAGGAGAGGAAAAATTTTGAGTTGAAATGAAAAGTACTAAAAGTGTAATTTAATTTTGATTCTTATCCATAAATTTTATTCTTATCTATATTGAAAGAAGCCCTATAAACTATTGCTTTATAAAGACCTCTTTATGGAGCCTTACTATAAACAACAAAACAAATAGAGAATTCATTGTAAACATGAGTTCAGTCAATGCTCTAATCAAATGACATTGTGTAATCAAAATCACATCGTCATCCTGTACAGTTCTAGTGATAGCTGTATCCTCAAATTGACAAATTGGATCAAAGCTTTACATTAGAATCGAGTGCAAACAGGTAAGAGAGAGATTTCAACAGATGCTAGTCGTTGAGGGATTTCTGGATTTTGCTGAAGCGTTTTCGCAGAGAATAGCCGTAGGGGCGAGGGGGAGAGGGTTTGCAGTCCTTGGGGATGTTAATAAAAGCCTGAACAAACAGAGAGGCATCATCTCGCTGCCCCTCTCCCTCCAACCATCAATCCCTCCCTCGTCGGGAGAGATCCTCTCCATCCTGGACCTTGGAGAGACGCACACACGAGCATCAGCAGCGGATTGTTACTGTAGAGGAGGAGGAGTAGAAAAACGACGTCTGCTAGTTAAAAGCTTTGACTGCATTATTTACTGGAAGCCGCTCGCTATTTCTGCAGTCTTTAGTCGAGATGCGATGCGAGGAAGAACACCGCTCCATCGCAAATTCACCATCACAGCACCAACACCAACACATGATGCCACGACGCTGCTGATGCCAGGGCTTACTAGAAATACTTGTGTTCATTCCACGTGGGATTTGTTCGCTACAATTTATTTGCAAGAAAATGTGCATCAATCCAGATGTATCCGTTCCGATGTGAAGAAGATACAATAGGTATACGTGCATCATATTCTATCATAAATGTGCATCAGAAATCATTTTGCAGAACAATGTTCTGCAATCATCAATCATCATTTTTCCAGCCATGAAATTATTCTGATAGGAATTGATTATCAGTCTCAACAAATTGGATGCAAGTCTCAAGTTGGATGGGTGACCAGTAATTAAACATTGGCGAGGTGGAACCTACCTTGGGGTCTCCCATCCATTAAAAGCCATAACAATATTTCATTTATAATTAGTCAGGAACCACATTCATCCGTCTAGGAGAGCTTGAATTTCTTGAAGGATTATTTAAAAGGAGATATGAAACAAAAATGTTCAAACACCTATTTTTCCTCTAATTGGTAGACTTTCCCCAGTAGAGGTTGAAAAGAAGAGGAAATGGAGAATTCTACAGAGTTGGATAGACTCTTAAGAGTTGGATGGAGAGCCTGAAGCTGAAGAATCATGAATTTATCATTCATTTCTAGATGGGTTCCGATCGAAGACACCAACTATGTGCTGAGTTTCAAATTGCAACTGGAACTTAGTGGTTCAAACCGAAGGTGTATCAAATTACAGCTTGTGTTTTACACAGATACTACAAGCCGTATCTGCAACCGTTTTTGACTTATAAACATAAATCAAGGCCGAATGATACCTCTCAATGCATTGTTTTTGAATTTCAAGTAAAATTTTCTCAGGACTTGATTCTTGCAGATAGGTTCTGACATTTTGCTTAAACAGGTACAACATACCTAGTGTTTGCTTAAACATATTGAAGTGCAACATTATTGCGCTTGATTAGAAAAAATGACAAAAGTCCTATATAAAATATCTAAACAGACTTAGAATTTATGAATTCACACTTGGAAAGTGTTTTGGGGATGAAGAAAAAAATATCATAATCTACAAAAATGATCTTCAAGTAAGGGTTAACGAAAAATAAAAGTAAAAGTAGAACTTAGTAAAAGCCAACTAATTAGAAAAGTAAACCTAAGAAGTAGGAACTAGGCTTCCAACAATGGATAGATTTTAGAACTTATTCGATCAAAATTGAAGTTTCCCTCTAGTGGTTCACACTGAATCCATAAAGCTTCTCAAATAATTGATTTACGTTGTTGTTGAATGTTATCAGGGGTAGGTACCGTACGCAAACAGGTGGTTATAGTGATCGCTTCCATTTTTTAATAATGTTGAACCCGATGAAATTACCCAGCCTGTTACGGGGTAACACTTATTTACACTAGTTTTGGAGAGCATGATATGACGATGATAAACGAGGGTGGATTTAATAATGCCCTAGTGGCTTGCGAATTGTTTGTCCAATGAGGAAAACGTAGACTGTGCTCTGACGCCGACTATGAACTGTTTCAACTCCTCAGTACCACCCTCCCTCCTCATCACCACCCTTCACACAACACCAACAATAAACTTCTCTCTCAAACAGAAGGGATGGTGTGCTTGTATGTGTGTAACTTGTCTTTCCACCCAACACAGTAATTAGTGCAAGAGCTAAATGTTTGTTTGAATGGTGCTTGTAGACTTGACTGTTTGTCGATTATTATTACAATGTCGATATTATCTCTGCTGCTCTTTCTCAGTTATCTCTATTCACAATGTCTTGATTCATTCGATAATGTTCGGAGAATCAGATTTTGGGCGTACCTGGATTGCTCGCAATTAGTGAGTAAAGGATAAAATTTGTAAGTGGGCTATACGCTAAAATTATTATGAAAATGATGGAAGAAAGAATGAAGTATAGAACTAGAGAGGCTGCCAGATAAAAGTATAATATTTAAAAAGTTCAAGATAAACCAAGTGTGTAATCGATTATATTATTTTTACCAATTCAGCATCAAACGATAATGCTAAAATTGATAAACTTCTAAAAGAGGAAGATTACACTCCATCCAGATTAATTCCACAATCAATGAAACTATTTTAACGGCCAAACCTTATTTATTACATAAATGAAATATTAGTTTAGATAATTAAGAATAAAGATAAAAAATTAATAAACAATTCTAAAATTGGTAATGCTTATATTTTTATCCTTTTAAAATAATTTCAAGTGAATTATTTCATCTACCTAAACCTATAAAAAAATACTATAGGCCTGATATGAAAATTATTCTTTCATTATTTTTTGAAGAGAATGAAGTAATATACCTATTACCTATACCTATACAGGGTGTTTCAGGAGCAATGTGCAATACTTCTCAGGCTGATTCCTCACACCAAATAATGAAAAAAGTTCCAATAAACATGTGCCCTAAAGTGCATTGTTACCGAGTTATACAGGGTGAAAGATTTCAGAAAAAATTCATCTCCCCAGGTGAAATTTACTCATACTGATCTTTTTAAAGCGTTAGTAGAGTTCGTAAATTGGATGATTTTTGTGTAAAATAAGCCGACAAATCGAATGAAACCATTTCCAGAAATGTAACTTCAATAGTTCAGGAGATAAATGAGGTTAAATACATAAATTTTGTATAACATAATATCTTTTTCGTGTTTGGAGTAAAAAAACTTTGTTAACTCAAATGTAAACAATAGATAATTAGCCAAGGGATTTGTAGAGAATTCAATTCTGAATAAAATGATATAAGAAAAAGTTATCTAAACTGCAAAATATCAGTTTTAAATCCATTTTTATTAGGAAACGAACAGCTCAAATTATGGAGATAAGGCCATTCAAATGCATTTTCTCTTTGATAGATTGGATAGCTCATTTCGTATAGCTGATTGTCAATCAAGTCTTTAGAACATAATTTTTTTTTCAATAAGCTAAATAATTTAATATGATTTTCGGGAAATGTATGTCATTGTTTAGGAGGGATACCGGGTGAAGCATAATATTGATATTATAAAAATGTTTTCCCATTCACTTTGAGACAAGTAAACTTTTAACTGCTTTAAACATAATATTCAGTGTAGAATAAAATTAGAATTAAAATCCCAGTTATTGTTTCTGAAGAATGATAATAATGACAATAACTCTATTCCAACTATTTATTCAAGAAGATACAATAATAAAATGAGATTTAACTCTTTGTTGTATGAGTAACGTACTAATAGAGTCTTTCAGTGACTACATCTGATTTGAGAAAAATAACTTTCATAATAGCTGATCTTCATTATTAGTCAAGATTTTCATTTCAATTGTTGTGCGAGTTTCATGCTCAATGGTTTTTTCATCCGACAGTTCAACGTGAAACAGCTTAAAAAGAGTTGAGATTATTTTAATTATTCGTGACTTTTGTGTTAAATCGTTAGATGTAGTAATTTTCTTATTGTATTCGTTATTGAGATTGTTTTCTCTAAGGTATATTATCAGTTAGTTATAAGTGCAAACTTGACTTTAACATGCCGTATACATTTACAAATGAGGAATATGCAGATATTCATTTTGTATACGGTTTCTGCAATGGCAGTGCTAGAAGAGCTGTTGAGGAATATCGTGTGCGATTCCCTAATCGAGTTATTCCTAGCAGAAACGTATTCATCGGAACTCACAGAAAACTCAGAGAGACTGGGTCGTTTTCGACAAGTTCGGAACGGGAGAGTACAAATCATGAGGAGATATTACCTATGTTGGAAATAAGTCCTTCGACAAGTACTCGAAGGCTATCTGCTCGTGCTAACATTCCCCATGTAAGTATATGGAGAATAATACGCCGTGAAAATATGTATCTATACCATATTCAAAAAGTGCAGCAATTGGAAGAGCGCGATTTTCGAGAAAGGTTCAATTATTGTCGATATAACCACCGACAATAGTTGAACCTTCCTCGAAAATCGCGCTCTTCCAATTGATGCACTTTTTATAATGATTTACTTACAAAAATACTTTTCACGGATGAAGCAACTTTCAAACGCAATGGATTGAACAACACTAGAAACTGACACATTTGGAATGAAGTGAATCCTCATGCTACTACTGAATCTAATTTCCAAAGACGGTTCTCAGTAAATGTCTGGTGTGGTGTGATAGGGAGAAATTTGATTGGTCCATATATCTTCAATGGTCGGCTGTCTGGTGAGATTTATCTAGATTTTCTTCAAAATCAATTATTTGATCTTCTAGATGATGTCCCACTGATGACACTAAGGGACATGCATTTCTAACACAACGGAGCACCAGCCCATTTTGACCGCAGAGTGACTCAATTCCTCAATGAGTCATTCCCAAATCGATGGATCGGTCGAGGAGGCCCGATATCATGGCCAGCAAGATCCCCCGATTTGAATCCTTTGGATTTTTTTGTATGGGGACACATGAAGTCATTGGTTTATGCTAAAAAATCTGACAGTGAAAATGAACTATTGGAGAGAATAATGGATGCTGCTCAAGAGATTAGAGACAATCCTCAAATGATACTAGATGCAATTGTCTCTTTAAATCGTCGGGCTGAAATCTGTATTGATAATGGAGGTGGACACTTTGAGCAGCTCTTGTAATACTACTATCAGTGAGATGAATAATAGGCTAATTTCATAATTTATTAATCATAGGCATACTGAACATCATTTTAGAAATTTTATATTCTAGAAAACTTAATTTGAGAGACATTAGCACACCATCCATTGTTGATCATCAGGATAATTTTTTGAGCATTGCATTACCTCCATAATTTGAGCTGTTCGTTTCCTAATAAAAATGGATTTAAAACTGATATTTTGCAGTTTAGATAACTTTTTCTTATATTATTTTATTCAGAATTAAATTCTCTACAAATCCTTTGGCTGATTATCTATTGTTTACATTTGAGTTAACAAAGTGTTTTTACTCCAAACACGAAAAAGATATTAATTTATACAAAATTTATGTATTTAACCTCATTTATCTCCTGTACTATTGAAGTTACATTTCTGGAAATGGTTTCATTCGATTTGTCGGCTTTTTTACACAAAAATCATCCAATTTACGAACTCTAGTAACGCTTTAAAAAGATCAGTATGAGTAAATTTCACCTGGGGAGATGAATTTTTTTCTGAAATCTTTCACCCTGTATAACTCGGTAAAAATGCACTTTAGGGCACATGTTTATTAGAACTTTTTTCATTATTTGGTGTGAGGAATCAGCCTGAGAAGTATTGCACATTCCTCCTGAAACACCCTGTATACCTATACCTATCTCATAAGTAACCCGCTCTGATCTAATATCATTGCATGGACATGCAGGCCTACATAACTTATCTATTTCAAATTAGAAAAAAAAGTTGAAAGACAATATTTACTGTTCTAAAGTTGAAACGATTTTATTCACAATGAATTCTTCCGAATAATATGTTCCTAAAAATTCTTTTCAAGGTGTCATAAAAGGAATCAATTTGATCGTAAATAAAATAAAATCATTAATTCAATTAATGTAAGATATAATCATTTAAGTATCATTCAAGTCTTCATTAAACTTTTTCTTATTAAATTGAAGTTGAATCTTCTGCCATAGAGAAAATATTGTTGAAGACATCTATCTTTTCTCTATGCTTTTACGTACTAAAGAATCAGTTAAATCAATTTACCAATTAATTGGATATCTTTAATAACTTTTGATTCCATTTCTAATAGTTTTCAAATGTACTTTTCCACAAAGATACCCCTGAAAACTGTTTATACCGTTCAGTATACTTATTCATTTCCCCATGGAACAGAAAGTCAGCATCACCATTACCGTAACATAATCACAATAATCATCAACTTGGGCCAATAAATTCCAGATCTAAACAGAACAACTCAACCGTCAGGCCAAATCCAGGTAAATCATAATGACAATCAGCCGGCAACTATAACGTATCTGCTGAGCTGTGCACATCACAGTAGTAAATTGTTTCTGCTTGAAACTGCTCCACTAATCCCCTTGGCGAGGTACGTCCATCGATAACGTATTGCTTTCTATCGGCCGGCTAATTGTGGAATATTACAATGCTGGCAATAGAGAGAGGATAAAATAATGTTGCATCGGGGTGGGTTGTGGGTAGAGCAAGAGTGGGGAGCGCATCATTAGCCACATGATATATGCCTCGATGAAGCCACATCTCATTAAGTAGACGTAGTCCGCCGAAATCTCTGGCCTTTTCACTTATTCATCATACTGATTCCACAACTCTTTCAATTGCCACCACCATGAATATTCAATGTAGATTATTATGCTGAGCGGCTCTACGATTCACCCCTCGTCATTAAAGTCAGCCTACTTACAGTTTCATTTTTCTATTATTCATTCGTAGTTTCAGTATTTTCTTCCACTGTTTGAAAGAAAAATAGTAAATACTTTCAATAGTGAACTTACCACTTCTTGAAGGTATTGAAATTTAGCGATTTTTCAATAATTTATGGACCATATCTACACCAGAATAATCTACATTTACTAATAATAATAATCAATTCCCGAAATTGGTAAAGATTTATAGGAACATTATTCTATTGAAGTTTATTCATTTATTTTTTATTTATTATCAAGTTACAACATATACTTGATGGTAGGTTTAACAGGATTACTCCCAAAACCGTCACTACCAATTTTTCATAATACTTCCAAATATTTAGGTTCCACTTCAGCTCTTTTCATTTGACTTTATTATAAGAAGTTGATAAACTTTAAACTTTTACCTTTCTATTAATAGTATTACATGCTTCAAAATACCTACGTAGACAATAGAGGATGCTTTCATTTACTAAAAATATACAGGCTATTTCACTATACCTAAATGGCTGGCTGATTGGTTTAAACGATGAATATTACCAATCTTCAAGATAATATCAAGTACATCTGATACAATGTTTCATTTAATTTATTTTAAAATAGTGAAATATTAGTCATATCTGCTGAGAAGTCTCCAGGCTCAGCAGGACCGTACAGTGTCATTGAATATCTTCAAAAGTGTAGAGTACCTATGTATAAAACAAAGTCTACATTGATAGATGAGGATATTCAAGTGATAATAGTTATTTGTGTAACTAGTGCCTAAAGTGGTAGATTGCTGCATCGAGTGAAACAGTTTTTTTCACGAGCCGAAGGCGAGTGAAAAAAGTTTCTTGAGTGCAGCAAGTACACTTTAAGCTCGAGTTACACATTACATTTTTCCTACAGTTACCATCAAATGTGAAAAAATTAGAAGGATGTTGATTTAGAGACCTATAGCCTACATATAAATTGGGGGTTGTAGGATCATCAAGAAGGGTAATTATATTATATGATCTCACTCAACTGATTATAATACACTATGTACAAATGGACTAATAAAATGGACTGATGGAATGGACTGATGAGATGAACTTGTAAAATGAACTAATAAGATGGACTGTAAAAATAAACTGATGGAATGGACTGACAGAATAGACTGATGAAATGAGCTGAGAGAAAGGAATGATGAAATAAACTGACACAATGGAATGATGGAATCAACTGACAGGATAGACTGATGAAATGGACTGACAGAATGGACTGATTAGATGAAATGAAAAATCATGAAATGGACTGATGGATTGGTTCATTGTAAGACCTTACAGAATGGACTGAAAAAATGAACTGATGAGATGGACTGAAAGAAATGAACTGACAGAATGGAATGATGAAATTAACTGACAGGATAGACTGATGAAATGGACTGACAGAATGGACTGATGAGATGAAATGAAAAAATTAATTTATGAAATGGACTGATGGATTGGTCTCACAAAATGGACTGGTGGAATGATGAAATAGACTGACAAAATGGACTGGTAGAGTTAACTGACAGAATAGACTGAAGAAATGGACTGACGGAATGAACTGATGAAATGGACTGATGAAATGGACTGATGGCATAGACTGGCAGAATAGACGGATGAAATGGAGTTACAAGATGAATGGACTCATAAAATGAACTGACAGAATGGACTGATGAAATAGACTAACAAAATGGACTGGTAGAGTTAACTGACAGAATGGACTGACAAAATGGAAAGATGAAATGGACTGAAAAAATGGTCTAATAAAATGGTTTAAAGAATGGACTGATTGATAATGGACTGATGAAATGGACTGACAGAATGGAATGTAAAATTGAAGAGACAGAATGGACTTATAACGTGGACTGAGAAATTCACTGAAAAAATTGACTGATTGAATGGACTGATGTCAATGAACTGACAGAATGGACTAAAACAATGGAATGATGAACTGAATTGATGGATTGAAAGAGTGGACTGATAGGATGCACTGAATAAATGGACTGATAAAAAATACTGACAGAATTGACTGATACATTGAATGTACACAATCCACCAGTTTTGGAAAAACCCATTTTCAAAAACTTCCTCTTTTGTGATTGGTTGAAAATCTGGAAAGTCCAGATTACTTTACGCACTAGTGGGTAAAGTATTTTAGGCACTCGTGTGAGAATGGCCCATTTTAGAAACTCTATTCAGTGTGTAAAGATAGATTTTTTTTGCTATCTGTAAGAAAATAAAATTTTTATTCTGAAAAAAAAATTATTGCAATCCAAGGATTACTTGCTATGTGTGTCTTTTTTGTTATTAGGGGTACAATGTATAATACATTAATAATGAAACACTGAACCTTTAAAATAAATCTATTTTATATTTTTATTCATTATTAATTTATTATTGTTTTGTGTGATACAAAAACCTCCCAATCAAAAAGAATAAATGAAATAGACTTGAATTGGCTGAATGGATCTCACATAATGCTGTGAAGTGATTCATTCATAACGCTCGACACACGTTTCGCGAGCCGAAATTCCCGTGCGCGAGTTGTCTAATTCAAACAACAGCAAGATCAAAACGTTATAAGGGTTGATTAAAAATACAGCATCAAGGGTGGAGCGCGAGGGCTTATAGGGCTATTATAATAATAAAATAACCTGCTGGCAGAGTGGTGATGTAGGTATAGTTCGCGCAAGCTTAGGAGACACGCTGTTACAATATAAAATGTATTGTGACGGTGTGTCTTCTCAGCTTGCGCAAACTATACACAACGGTGTATTTAACAACATCAACAGAGTGAGAGGGGAGAGGATGACAGCTGGAGGAAGATCAGACATCTATCGATTAAACATACATAAGCAGGTAGCCAAAGGGTTGACTTGAGGCAAGATTGAAATTTTGGATGAGTCGAGAAAGATGAAAACGAAGAGAAGAGGGAAAGAACCGTCAGACTCATGTTCTGGGGATTAACTCTTCATGGCGAAACAATCTACTCAAGGTCCAACCGCATCACGTCGGCCTGCTCTTAAGCAAGATTAATTATTATTTTGTCTCGCGGCTCGCCTCTCAGCTTACATCGCAGCAAGCTGAGAAGACTTACTGTTACAATTTAAATTGTACTGTAACAACGTGTCTTCTCAGGTTACGCGAACCATAGTTATTATACGTTGTGGCCGCTGCTGCCTTCATTACTGGCCACATTAATATCAATCATTAATGTTTGACTGGGATCTTTCACTCCCATCATCATCAGTTTTTGGCTGATCTTCCTCAAATTGTGATCATTTGTTGATGAGATTGTGTAATGACTGATAACATAACACTGATCTAATAGTTCAAAACTATTCTAAAGAGAAAAGTTGATTTTTGAATATAAATTATTGTAAGATGTAAGTGGACGAGTTCAATTTCTATTAATTCATGTTAATTAATAAATGGAAATATGGAGATAGTAAATAACTTATTATGTGAAAGTAACTATGAACAATCTGTCAATCAATATTCTAGGCACATCTACATAACAAGGAGCAATATTTACTTATGCAATATTCAAGCTGTGAAAACTGAAAAGTAATATCAACTGCAATCTCATTGCAATAAATATGATATAATTTGAAACTTAAATAATTCTAATATAAATTCCGAAAACATCCTTTGTTAATATTCTTTCCTCAAATCTATTGAAAATTGAAAATAGTTCATTCAACATTTCTAAGTACTATGGCTACATGAAAACCACAGATAGATAAACAGGAATAAAGGTGAACTTTAGTATCACAATGTCAGATTATAATTATATTCTGAAAACTCTGGAATTGATGGCACAACTTTGACGTCTTTAAGAGGCATAAGTGACAATACATTTATTTAAGAGACATTTTTAACTTGTGAGGAGAATATTATCGAAATCAATCCAATTTATGGATGAGGAAATTAATCATTCCGTTTTGAAAACTTGATGCGTAATCAGATATTTCTCATATTAACATTTTGAACCAAATACAATTGAAAAATCTAAAAATATTATTAGTCTATCCGATTGCTATTTCTGAATATGTATTTTAAAGATGGGATGTGTGTAGGGCTATCTAGTTAATAAAATATCACAATTCACTGAAGGGTTTTTTCACTGACGTTTACGAGTTTTGAACGTCCGTGGAGATATTGGGCTTAAAATGTTCTCCCTCCAACTTGATACACATAAGCTGCAGCTATTATACTGCTAACTGCTTACTCTTATGTTGGTCCTGAGAGAATAACAAACCCTTTTTGCCCCTTTCAATGTGATAGAAAGTCATTAGACTACTTCCCTACATAAAACCTATGTGGTATCGTTCCTCATCTCTTCAATATTTTATATACAAATATATTGAATTATAAGTCATTAAGCAGAATATTTGAAAATACAAATTATTATTATTATTATCGTATGGCTTATTTTGTGGGGAGTTCCGAAGAAGTTCCACAGCCGACATAACCACAATTTCCCATGTTGGGAAATTAAAATACAAATTATTAGCGTATATACCTATATCGCAGTCCACAGAATTGACTAATAGCCAACGCAATTAACATGAAGGAATGGTATTATTCATTATAATGCAACAAACAATAATTAAGAAATACTGTAATTCATATTAATGTATATAAAGTTAAAGAGAGTCGGATTCTAAAGAAAAAGTTGAATGGCGGCGATTCTGTAAATCTTACCCAAATTTAAAAAATGGCGATCAAAAATCGCAAAATCGCTACAAAACACAAATTCATCACTTGTGCTATGTTTTGTCAATTTTGCGATTTTAGATCGCCATTTTTGAAATTTGGGTAAGATTTACAGAATCGCCACCATTTAACTTTAGAATCCGACTCTCTTTAACTTCCATTAATAAAAAATATAATTTTATGATTCCTTATCCAGTTATAACCCTTATAATATATTCCTTATTTTTCAAAAATGGCGTTTTCAGCATATTTTTCCAATTACTGTATCTCAATAACCGTTAAAGTTGAAAACTTGGAACTGGTTTCATTGAATTCCTCAGCAAATCTTACATAGGAATTGATCATTTTAGAACCTCACTAAAGCCTCTAAAAAATTAGAAAAGCTAATATATTTTGAAAAATCTCAATTTTCCGCCAATGTTATCTCGGTAACAAAGCGGTTTTGGGGGTTGGTCCCATGGAACTTTTTTGTCTACTTGGTGTAAGGAATCAGCCTGAGAAGTATTGCACATTCCTCCTGAAACACCCTGTAAAAAAAATTGTTAGCATACGTGGGTACTTTCAGTATTTACCTATAATTATAGTTTACAGATGAGCCATGAAGGAAGAGTAATAGTTATGATGAGATTAGGTACAATAAAACCCAAATAGAAATGATTCATTTTGCAGAGTAAAATAAAATAAAAGTTGGAGTGTACGAATCTTCATTTGAAAACAGTGAAGTACATGTATAATGTGAAGGATGTTCTCATATTTTTGAAGAAGTATGAAAAAATAAGAAGCCCCTCTAGTAGGTTCATGATGGCGAGGCATACCTACAGTTTAACATACCATACTAAAATAAAAGATCTGAAGCCGTTAATCAACGTGTTCTATGTAGACCTAGGAAGAATTAGATCAGTTTATTAAAATTTGATTGTCCTAGAAACAGCGCAAAAATAAACTTAGAAATGTTATTGTATAAGATCAATAAATATATAATAATGATATAATACAGATCAGAAACAATAGTACTGGTAATAATCGAAATCATGAAACGTTAGCCAACAGCAAACTTGAAGTAGATTGATCAAACATTCAAGATTCACTCGCGAACAAAAAAACGCGAAATGGAAAAATGTTCAGAATTCTGCGAGTAAACAATAAAAAACCAAGTTCCATTTTTACAACTGGCAACGAACAGTGATGGGTGCTGCGGCCGCAAATGAAAAATTGAAGACTGCTGTCTGATGCCAGTAGGTTTGGCACGGCTTAGCATTGGATTGGGTTCAGTTAGTAACAGTTCAGTTATTGGTGTGTAATAATTCTGAATCTGGTCAGAGAAGTTAGAAAGGGTGCAGAGATCGATCCTGTGCCAGAGACGGGCAAATGAAGCGAAAAAAGTCATTTTTGAAAAAGTATGTTTTTAAAAATGCCAGCGGTCTCGTGGGATTTTCCCGTTTCCAGTGTGTGGAACCACACACATTGAAGTACGATATTCCAAAACAGACCTGTTATTAGAACGGTGACGTATTCTTGAAACGAAACAGAGGGGAAGAGATCATACCTTCTATTAAAAATACACGTTTAGAGATTAAGCACCCCAGCACATGTATGTATGCTTTTCTGCGGCGCAACTTGTACGGTGTAGAAAGCCGACCCACCCCTTCATTCCGAAAATCCTTTCGCCACTTGCCCTGACTGAACAGTGGGTGGCTTATTAATTCGCAATGTCCGCATGTCCAAAACCATTGCTGTAGAGTGTTCCCCCATTCCGAGTTATCAAAAGAGTGTTGAATAGTCAAACAATTCAAACTTGAATAATGAAGAGGGATGCTGTAAATGACCACTCTACTCTGAAACAGGGAAAGAACACTGTTGACTGATTGAGCATTAATAAATGTTCCAAAATGTTCCTAAATCACATTTGGGGCCCCTCCTCAATCTTTATTTTTCTTGGTTCTACTGCATAAGGAAAAATCGTTTATTGAATTATTATCACCATCAGCTTCCATACTTTTAACATTTTTATGATTTTATATGTAGCATAAAGCTAATTTTAAAACATCGAACAGTTCCATAATATTCAAAATAGAAACATGAATATTTTGTCAATTCTGTATTTTATTCATGGTTCAGGACCATGGTTTCGTGGCCACACTGATTACATCACTAAGCTGACTGCTGATGATGATCAATGATCGTCAATTAGAATTGATAAATTCTGTTTTATTTCAAATGAGATTTCATTTGAAACCTATCACCTGAAATAAGCTACTTTTTTATTGAATTGAATTTATCATTCTCGAAGAGATTCAAATAAAAGTTTTCTGATTAAGCAGGAAACAGCTTGGAATATCACAGATCAACGCAACAGCAACATCAGCTATCAGCAATATCCTACTTGGCTTCCTCCAACCATCAGATACGAGATTCTAAATCATCCGCTGCAACAGCTTCTAGTGCTGATGGTAAGGATAGACTGTTGACTTCTAATTCAACTTATCTAATAAATTGAAACATATTTGTAGGTAGTCCGATGGTAAATTAGAAGCTTGAAGACGTATATAGCTGCCAATAAAAATGAAGTAGTTCTTCTCTGGAAGGAAATTTTCTATGACCATTCCTATTGACCAGTGTCGTTTTTTCTGTTGACACTAAATCATTGTTCTATGCCTTAGTATAGGAACTACAGTGTAGTTCGAAGTTGATATTTAATTCTCAACACAATTCAGGTTTTTACTGTAAATCACCCAATTAATGCCTCTAATACATTAAAACACATTGCTATGATCAATTACAATAATTTTCCTTTTTAAAGTTGTTTTGGAAAGATTGAAATCTACAAGTGGTAGCAGAAAACTTTTGAGCTTTTGAGAAATATTTTGATTGTGACCGAATAGGACTTCATTAATAAGGAATTCAAAACAAACAATTGAAAAATCATAATTAAGCTTAATTACAAGTCTGGATTACTTGATTTACCAGAGATTGATAATGATGTAACAATCAAAACCAGTACCTCGATTTTTGATGAATCTGCGTTTGACAATATCTTGAATTTTGATTTAAAATGAATAACTCTGTACCCAAATATCACCTATACAACTACTCAACAAGTGAAGTCTAGATAAATTGAGATTCAAGTCTCATCGTACTGCACCTGTATACTACTCCTCTTTGCAACTTATAAGTTACCTAAAATTACATAATTTTTTGTAACTTATAAAAGTATAGTTGGAATAAAGTAAGAATTGACAACAGCAGCAGAATTTATGAAAAGCAGCAGTGCCCAGGGAAAAATAAGGTGGTCTAAGAAAAAACCGTTCCCTCCTTTGGGAGATTGGCTATCGTTAGTAAAGACAGTCAGTCGTTTCCCGTCTCTGGAGAAATAGAAATTGTTGCATTACACTCTAACTAGTCTAACTGAATAACTGCATGTTATTCAGAGGTATTGTGCGCTTTCACTTAGTTGTGAAGACTGGCTTATGGCCACACTTTACCGTCTTTACCTCTATCCCAGTTGATGATTATTCGCTTGCTGTATGATCTGTCCGGGCGGGGAGGGCATTTTGGCGGGGTGGGGGTGGCTTCGGCTCGGTCGGTGTTGGTACGAGGACTGTGGGTTCTGTTTGAAAATTTATGCCTCCTGGGCCGGTATTGGCCGGACTGGGGTTATTTCCCCGTCTTGCCGCAGTGTCTTCTTAGCTTGGACGGACTGTATATGAAACTGGCAACCAGCTGGTAGGCCCTTGTGCTGTTGAGCCATTGACAAACAAAACAAGAAATAAACTGTCTACATCCTTCCAATAGCATTCCCTCAATCTATTCATTACGGTACTATCAAACCTCAATCCATCATATCATAATCTACTATCATATCCTCAATCCATAGATACACGGTAGTTATAGATTGGTAGTTTTTTTGTTATTCAGTCAATAAATAAATAATAGTTTGAAATATATTGCAGATTATAAACAGACTGGATCATGGAACAGCGATGGAAGTAGTACAGTGGTGTATTCGGCCAGCACAGGTTCTGGATCAACGCAGCAGCGTCGTGGATCTCTGCAGCTGTGGCAGTTCTTGGTCGCGCTGCTCGACGACCCAGCTAATGCGTCCTGCATTATTTGGACTGGGCGTGGCATGGAATTCAAACTGGTAGAACCAGAAGAGGTAGGCCATGATATTAAGTTAACAAAATAAGAAAGAGTTGATGAGGATTGTGTCAAATGATACACAGATTACATTGAGCTGAAGGTTTAGAAGAGAATCTAATATTTTTCTCATAAAGTGAATATTGGTCAGTAAAACCTTAGACTACGTACTATCACAGACAATCTGTACATTGACAATCATAGTATATTAGACAATTTGAACATTGTTTCTGGTAAAACTGATCGAATCAGTTCAGTGAATTCTCGGACTTCCTCCCAATCATCGATGATAAAATTCTTTGGGTAATGAATAAAAGTATCGTATTATTGTTGTTGTTTGAAGTGCTCTAAAACAAAACATGAATATTCTGTTATTATTTTCTATTTATAAGCTTCATCTCAGTTGAACAAAAAGTTCTGTTCAACTCAATCCACAATAATTGAATTTTTATAAGTAGTTGGTAGAATATATAAAAACTTTCATCTAATTTTGTGCAACCGGCTATTAGTGATGTAAGAAAAATCAATTCCAAGATAAATAAAAATCAATAGTTCCGTGATCATGAAGCAATATGAACTTTTCAGATAGGAATATTACTATTTGTGTACAAAGTTTTGTATTATTAAAAACGATTGATTTTTGCTTCTACTTGAAACAGGTAGCAAGGAGGTGGGGCGTACAGAAAAATCGACCGGCAATGAATTATGATAAGCTGTCTCGATCATTGAGATACTATTATGAGAAAGGAATCATGCAGAAAGTTGCAGGTAACTAAGATTTATATATCCTAAAAGTATTGATGTATGTATGTATTCTTATGCCATATCGGTGGGGAGTTCCAAAAGGAAGTTCCACCGGCACCATAACCTTAATTTTCGTCAAAGGGAAATCATGGTATTACTTGATATGATACACTTAAATTTGAATTTTTAAAAGTTCTTCCGAATCAAGAGAGTCCAAAAACACAAGGAAGATCACCAAAATAACCATTCACTATGGAATTCCATATGGAATTTTTAAAAAAAATTTGAGCACGAAAAATTTTAGCTTGTTATTGATATGAATACTGATATTATACAAATGAATAATTATAAAAATAAAATATCAAATACAGTAACACATACAAATATTGATGTAAATATTCTTCCATGTATTATGAAATCTGTGTCGTAGGGCCTACTGCTAGTTTTATATTTTATTACTGAGTGAAAAATTATTAATAAAATTGTTTCTCCAAGGATTTTTACAGACCTGATCACTTGTTATATTCAATAGACTGTCATTGTACATAATTTTACATGTATAATTGAAATCAATTTTCGTTTCCAAGTGTCCTAATGAAACCGCTTGAAAAACATATGTTGACGTATTTACTTTTGTCTTTTCAGACGTAAAATGATTCACAAAATAAATATTACCATTTCATCAATGAAGAAAGAGGCGGTGTTCAGCTCTGGCTAGTTGATTAAAGGTGGTGGATCTAACAAGTTGTTAGTGTTAGTTCCAGCAAGGTGCCAGTAGCAAGAATAAAATGCATGACATAAAATGGATGAGATATCGACATAAAATGAAAACCGGTAGTCTATTGATTTGGAACCAAGATTATCTTCTCAACTATTACTAGATTACCTTCGAACTGACTATCTTCAATTTGCCAGGTCTCAGAAAAGTTGGCTCTACAATGGCACAAAAGTAGATAATTCTCTACCAATAGCATTTAAAAACCTTTCTTCAATTGTTTTTAAAAATACTGTTAGAAACATGTTAATATACCCTATTCACGATCACTTGATACGAAATAAAGAGACTTTTTGCATGTAGAGGTAGCTATTTTTGTATGAGCTTGAGGAAAAGCCAAGAACTGTGATTGACTACAGCTGTTCGACTGCGGCCGACCGTCGTATGAAGTAATACCTCCCTTTACCCGCACACACGCGCAAAAAATTTGTTCATTTCGTCTCAAGTGATCGTGAATAGGGTATAGAAGAATGTATCTATAGAGTTGCTGATTTTTATGACATCAACTACCAAAATTATATAGGATAATTAAGACGCTGAACTACGAAAACATGTTTGTAATATATTTGACTGTATTCTTTTTTTATTGTAAATTTGAATAATGACGTTGACCATGCATTGTTAAAAATGGTTCATGTCAATAAATATATTTCTATTTCTATTTCTGAAATTATATGCAAAATGGTACTCGTAATCGATTGTGACCACTGATTTGAGATTAACACTAAACTAGTAACATATCAAGCTGTGGTTACATTGGATAGGAACTGAAAAGTATTCGCTTGATAGTGTTGAAATTTCTCATACAATGCAAATACGGACTTCAAAGGTATAATTCGAATGGGCAATATTCCAAAGAATATCTATCATACATTATTTGTCACAATTATGAATCAAGTAACATGAATATGAGTATCGATAATGGCCAATTTGAATTTTGAAATACATGCTTTGTGATTTCAGGTGAGAGGTACGTTTACAAATTTGTTTGCGACCCGGACGCGCTGTTTAACATGGCTTACGGGGCGAATAACAATAGCAGCAACACCAGTAAAAATGCAGAAGAATTATCAAGCAATGGAAAAAACAGCTATGCAGATATGCTAGCCATGTATAGTGGCAGCACCTGTTTCAAATCACCCACACGTATCAACTACCATCACCATTACCCAAATTCCATGACAGCTTCACAATTGGATAATCTCCATCAACAGCATAACAACAATAATACTACCTGTTTGACAAATACGGCAGTTGATTATTGTCAGAATAGCGAGCAAACACAACCGGCCGACTGTTCCAAAAACATTTGCTACTCAGACAACAGCACACTGATGCACAACACTAGTTTGAACAGCTTAAACCTCACTTCTTACGCTGATTCACGACTCAACAGTAAAACTCATCCGGACGCGACAAGAAGTTCTACACAGGCAAATCTACTCGAAGATTCAACATCTTTCCATTGTGTAGGGAGTTGTGTGTGCTGAAGTTATTCAAGTTAAATTTGAACAATTTATTACAAAACACTCCAAGGTACGAATCTCTAAACTACCATGTAAATATTGTAGCTATATAAACTCAACTATTGACATATTATAACCAATTTAATAAAAATTATCAAAAGTCGGAGTTGGAATTTTTGTATCCTAAAATCTTGAATTTCTAGTTATCGACTATTATATCTGAAAGGTATGCTAAACGACAATGATAGACTATTATGCAAACTAAAATAGACTGATCCAGAAAAGTAGACATTCTGGTAAGATGAGGAATATTCCATCAACATGGTCCTGAATATTGTCCTGTTATTGACAGTATAAACATTCTCTTCTACAATTGATCGACCTGGAGTAATTTTCCAATCTTCCAATATAATGTTTTCTTTGCTTGACCAGACTATTCATAGAAGACCAAGACTAAGATTAGGAAACTATCAGACAAGATTAACGAGCATGAATGAACGTGATAAGTATACGAGTAACCAATAGAGGAATGAAAAGAGGGACGTTAGCAATAGATTTTCAGGATAAATGACCATTACACTAGTAAAGGTTATAGTTTATTTTTCAATATTCACAGAATTGAAAAAACTACTCTGTACATATTTACATTTATGATATGGGTATTTGAATCTACAATGTCTGGTCCTGGTGTACAATGTATCATAACCATCTATCAATTCATCTAGAATTGATAGATGGTTATGAATGTATCCAATAAATTCTAACTAATTATCGGTCTATTTGGTAACTTGGTATTTATAAAAAACCAGGTTATTCTAATTTATTATCATCTAAGCTTCAATATTTTTTCTCAAGTGATTAAAAATGTATTTGCTTTTGGCTATGCAAGTAAGGATTGAATGTCTATGAATGATTGATTGTTCACTAAAGGAAAAAAGTAATTGAGACCAAAAATATGCATGAAGCAAACATACAATCAACATTAATCAACAATATCAATACCTACTTACATTCATTTCCAAGAGGTAAAAATTACTGAAGCTACATTGATTGAGAAAATTATATCTTGCTTTCAAAGCACGAAATCTCTACAGAAATATCATTTCAACTTCTTAGTCAATAACCATTTGACTTATCTAATAATATCAACGAATTAATACGAAAAACTAACAAATCCAAACTAAGGGTAAGTTGATAAAATTTTCCTTTAACAAATTTGAGTATCAATAAAAAACATCTTTGTGAATAATTAGTTTGGTGTGATGATGCTGATCACGTCAAAGACATATCAAAATCACAAATAACTGGTGTACAAGTCATCATGCTCTTCTCCTGATAATTAAGGACGCAGCTACAATATTGAATCCCTGTGAATAAAATTATTGCATTATATTTTGCTTTTCAAACGAAAAAAAAATCTCATACAGTGTTCTATGATCTTATTCTAATATCTGCTGCTATTTCCTGATTAATATGAATGTTATTTCGCATACAGCTTGATGAAAACTAAGATTAATGAGATTAGTTTATGAAAAAGCTAATAGTGAATAGTTACGATTTTAATAATCAAGAAAATATTAGAATAACAAATCACTAAGATTGTAATAATTGGGGATCACAAACCAAACAAGTCTGGAATCAGAAAATTGTAATTTTAAACGTAATTTTAATCTACTAGAAAAGACACTTTAAAATTTAAACTTAACATCTCTTGAATTTTTGTTAATAGAATAAAAAAAAAATCACTACAATATTGTAATAATATCGGGAATCACGAACAAAACAAGTCAGCAAATTGAAAATTGTAATAGGAAACGAATCTACTAAAAACGACACTTCCTAATTGAAAACTAACCATCTCTTTTCATAAGAGAGTACAATAAACGAATCACTACGATTGTAATAATATCAGGAATCACAAACAAAGCAAGTCCATAGTCTGCAAATTGCAATCTGAAACAAATCTACTATAAATAACACTTCTCAATTGAAAACTAACCATCTCTATCTAGTATTCTTACACTGAGAAAAAACCTACTTTCTAATAAGAAACTAACCATCTCTTGTATTTTTGCACAGAACCTCCTAATTGGGAACTGACCATCTCTGGTATTTTTATACTGAGATCAAACCCACTTCTAATAAGAAACTAAACATTTCTTGTATTTTCGCACTGAGAACTAAACCATTTCTTAATTGGGAACTAATAGATTTTATGGGTTTTTGTAAGGTGAGATCTAACAAAACTGTGAATGTTGAGTGGCGGGAATATGTCGGATGCGAGGCGTCCCTCTATTAGAGCTCTGATCGTCACTCCCACCCTCGACAAATACGCTAGCCGGCAAACTCTCTCCTTTATCTTCCTTTTTACGAAGTACAATTTTCGTATATTTCAAGCCCTGCTGACCGGGTCGCACCTTGATAACAGGCACCGTGTGTTTGGTGGGCGACTTGTACTTGGGGCTACTCGAAGTCAGACCACTGTTATTGCTTAGTATCACCTTGACAGTGGATGTTGAGTCGGGCTGAGACTGTTCTTCCAGCTGCTGGTCCTCGAATATCACCGGCAGTTCTAGTAGCCGGTCGGGGGTCAGCTCTTCCACGAGGTTAGCTTGATCCACGGCTGACACGTTGTGTAGGATTTCTTCTGCAAGGAAATAATTATGTCTCAGAATTTCTTATAAAAATAAAGAATATGTAATTTTTCCAAGAACTGCAATTCTAATAATCTGTAAATTGAAAACTTTACATAATTACAATGTTTAGATTAATCATAGACTACAAATACATTAAAATTCAAATACAACTTGAAGATCTATGAGAAGAGAGTCTAAATTTCAATCAAAATTAGGATTTTATCAGAAATAATATGGTAGAATTTATACAATTTATTATATAATTTGTACAATCAGTACTATACTGAGTTATCACAGGCATTGATTAAAGTAAACAAATTTCAAGAAAGATGGCCGCTCAAATTTTTCATTATCATGTTGTCGTTAAAGTTTCAAGCATCAAGATACTTTACTATCAAACTCAAGAACTTTATTATCAAGATATGGAATATGTTCAAATTCCTCTACTAACGCCTTTGAATAAGGCGAATTAATTCAATTGTGTTAATTTAATTGAAACTTGTCTTGGAGACAAACCATAAATTTTCATTTCAATTCTAACACTACAACAAGACTGAAAAACTTTAGTTCATCCAACAATGACTCAAGCAGTTCTGAGAGCAGCACACATCTAAAATTGTCTGCTCACACTATCAAAAATTGATTTTACACTAGTTCAAAAGGTTTCGTTCTTCAGCCTCCTGGTAAGATCTTGATTTTCAAGTTTTGACTCATGAAAAATGGAATGCGTATCTACGGAGCCTGTAAAATCGTCTAATCTCACTACACACAAATGGTATGCGTAGATCTCTGTGCATGTTTCTGTTTCTAATGTACAGTACCATTATTCCTTAATACTTTATTTTGAAATGTCTGTATCAAATATACGTTACTTGTAAAGGCACAACCACAGATCTGATACCAAATTGGATAAATATCTGGTTGTATGGAATTATCACCTCATATAGGTATCAACTTGAAATAAAACCTTCCAACTTCATAAAAAGTTACTAACCTCTTTGCTTGCTTGGTGAAACAACGATAGTGTTGGTAGGCTGCTGAAGCAAGTTTGATAACGATGATATTGATCTTGGTTTCGTACTTCCTGGTACTTGGATCACTGGAAATAAATTCAAAATGTTGATATGAAAGATTAATTAAACGTAGGCCTACCTAAGAAATTTTGCCAATGATAAACTCTACTCACATGCCCGCATATGATTGATGTAAATAATCATTCAAGTCAATGAGATCGAGTTTAAAGTACCTAGGGGCCAAAATACAGGGTTTGTCATTGACCTCACCACAATTATAGGCTACCACCGCAGCTATACATTACTAATTCCGTTCAATGAGGCCTCAAATTCTGCTCAAAAAATTTCAAGTTTATTTTAAAACTTTTAAAGTTTTAAATGTGTTTTATCTGGTGTTTTGTTCGAGGTTTTGTTGTGAATCAATTTCAAAATTTGGATTTTAGTGTGAAAATATCATAACCTATCTTTAATATGTTTGTATAAATTGTGAGAGGAACAGTTTTGGGCTTTGCCTGTTGTACTCTTCTATGTATTATTACTCAATAAAGATGATTATGATTATTAAATATTCTAGCCCTTACAAGCTCAACATCTTAAACTTAACAAGGAGATTTGTTCATTCTTATACATACATGAATTTGTTTACCGAATCTCTTGTTGAAAGTTTTAATATTACTGGTATACGAGTACTAATAGATACAAATATTTTTGTATGCATTATTCTCTGTCTGACATACCAACCAGACAGACATCTAGAGTGACAATGCATAATTTGAAATGGGACAGTTTTAGGCGTAGAACGGTTGTATTTTACTATGAACAGAACAATGAACGATCACATAGATTATTAAATCATACTGATAAATTGAATCCTTAACGCTAAAGCTGATCTTCAGTTAATCGGTATATAAACGATTCAAACTACTTTCAAGATACATTTGAGAAGATAATGAATCAAATAAAATACTATGAACAATAGAAAGGTATCTAATTCTAAAAACTGACTTTTCCTTTCCTTTCCTAAAGGTATCTAATCTTTTAAAATCTGATGATCTTACATATTAGCAATATGTATTACTAAATTCTATAATGTATTACTAAATTGAGTAATTACTGTATTACTAAATTTATAATCTTGGAAGTAAATTGCACCGTATACAAATGCTGCGTGCACCTACCAATATCTTTGCCAGGGCTATTTGTGGAATTGGCTGCCGCGGCGGTGATGATGTTGCCATTAACCGGGGCTGATCCGACGACAGTGATGCCTCCCTCGGCACTCAGCCCCGGCCTGATGATGCCGTTCTGTATGCTCAGCTGAACAGTTTTCGATTCCGGGTTGACTTTGGCCTCGAGCACTGCGGTGGGACCCAGGCGCAGGCCGGTCAAGGGCATAATGGGCGACTTGTTTGGTGACACATTGTTAGAGATACCTGTGAGACAGTTTTCAGCTGACGATGCATTGCCTAAAATGGTGGATGAACTGCTTGGAACTGTCACCGTCATTGCAGAAGCAACAGAGCTGGCACTGGGCATGACACCGCCGGTAGCGATCACTGTTGCACTTGTCTAGAAACACAATAATTGTTAATTGTTACTAGTTAACAATGAATATAATTAATTAAGTTAAACAATTGTTAATTGTTAATTACAACTAGTTAATTATGAAGGTGAAATTACAAAGCATAGAAAATGTAATACCAGTAAAATATATTAACATGCTTGATAAAAGGTTGACTAAAGTGAGGGTTACAAAATAAAAGAAATAAGATAATTAAGATGGGGAAATATTATAGAAACAAATATATTAGTAGTACACAATCATTTCAATATGATATATATATATATATATATATATCTTATAATTCAATAGAATTGTATATCTTATAGTTCACCAAAGCAAAAAAGAAAAAGACAAAGCAGGTATATTCTGTCCAAGCAAAGAAGACATTCTGGCAAGATGGGAAAATGACTCCAGCTCGGTCAATATTGAATTATAAATTTGGAAATAAACTTGTAGATCAGAATATTTTGAACACTTTGAGACCAAGTTTATAATTTTTGAGCCAATCTTGAACGACCTGGAGTAATTTTTCCATCTTGCCAGAATGTCTTCTTTACTTGAAATCTGGTGTAGATAAAGCAGACGCCAACAAGAGTGGCGGTTGATTTATTACTGTTATTGAGGCCCGCGAGAGCATAATATACTTATCAAGTTGAGAACGACGTCAGGTCTTCAGCAAACCGTTTCACTCGAGCAGACCGCTTCAACAGAGCCTGGCAGAGTCGAACATTATTAACAAATGACATTCGTCAACTCCAAATTTCGTTGGCGTTTACTCAATTAATACTTCAAATAAAATGGACCAATTGCATTAAAAATTAAACTACGGTAGAGGGCATCGTTCAACAAAGTCAATGCTTTGTTCTCCTATTGAGCTCCGTTATTATGACGTGATTTGAGGGGGTCAAGCACGCTGAGAATAGAATTGCTAGTACTCATAAAGGTACGATTCCCAAGCGGCAGCTCGAGCCGCTGTTATTAGGGCTACTAATGTGAACTAAATCAATAAATAGTGGAATTCACTCTCATTTTCTAGTGAATGAAAGAAAGTCATTTTCTATACCCTTTTCGCGATCACTTGAGACGAAATAAAGAAACCTTTTGCATGTACAGGTAGCTATTTTTGTTTGAGCTTGAGGAAAATCCAAGAACTGTGATTGACTACAGCTGTTCGACTGCGGCCAACCGTCGTATGAAGTAATACCTTCCTTATCCGCACACACGCGCAAAAAATTTGTTCATTTCGTCTCAAGTGATCGTGAATAGGGTATAGTGAATTCCACTATTTATTGTAATTTCACTGTAAGTGAAAATCACAATAAATAATTGTTTTTGGAATTGTTTAAAAATTTTATTATCATAATTGTTTATTGTAATTTTATAAATAATTTTACTATTTATTGATTCAATATATATTATTATACCTAATTTCAGCGTAAACATCTATAATATAGTCATGTATATTATATAGTAATATAATAATATATTAGTTATATAATATAATATATGAGTATCCTAATTAGAGCGTAAAAAACTAATAGTCATGTGAATAGCTGGGCAGCTCTAGCAGCGAATTTAGAGCCGGGCAGCTCGATACCGATTGGGAATCATACCCTAAGCAATATAGAGTGTCCACGGATATTCTATTCTAGTGTAGACCAGAGATGGTTCATTTGGTCCATTGTCCATACTAAAATTCTATTCTCAGCGTACGTGCAGTAAAACAAAATAAGAGTGCTATCATTCTTCTCCTAGAGAATGATAGTTAGTCTTAGATCTATGTTTTTTCAGCAGAGATGATAAGCTCTACATGGATTCGAAGTGGAGGTATCGGCCCTTAACAAACTGATCAAACTCTTGCCCCCCATTCTGGAAGTTTTGTTTTATCAAGACTTCTATGTAGTTATATCTTACGTAGTTATGTCTTACGTAGTTTGTCTTATGTAGTGGGAGTCGAAGGATCATGTTATACTTGCGGCCTCTAACACACTGAAACATTTTTCAATTTAGGCTGCATTGAATATTTTTCTTCTTTGTCAAATTGCTTTTGCCTATCAATATATTCAGGTTAAAAACTTAGCCGATATAAATGTAGGTAATAGTAATTTATAATGATAATCTGGGACTACTTAATCAATAGGTAAGTGTAATAAATTGAACTATTCTTATTAGAATTTTCAAGTGTTTAAAAAAAATATATAAAAAAAATTTGATTAAATTTACCGATTGCATTAAGGATCGAGGGGAGTTGGGCTGTTTTATTTTTGGCTTTTTCGTACTTTCTTTCGGCGTTTGAGTGCTCAGTGACTTCGGCTTTCGGCCTGAAATTACAAACAAAAAATCAATTACAGGACTTATAACCTATAAGTACTGATAAATTTCACTTCCAATACTACAAGAGAATGACAACACAATAAAAGTGATCTTTTATGATTTAGAAATAATATTTCATACAGTTTATTCAAGATGATTAAGTTTACATTGTGATTTACAAAATGATGGTACCACCCCAACATGTAATATTTTTCGATCATGAATTAGTTATAGAGTACATGTCTTTTCATGACTGGACTAACACTGCTATTACGTTCGTTAATCTCACAAATGGAAAACAAGTTCTAGTTCAAATTTGCTAATACCTTGTAATAACTCAATGAACGAATAACACCTCAAATAGTCATGTTTCACACTTAAGCGTCCTTTTTGAAACTTTATAAAAATTATAGTGATAAATCATAAAAGTAAAAACGAGTAATTCTAGCCAGATCACAGTAATTCACATTTCACACACGAAAACCACATGAGTCATTAGCTCATGACATTATTTGGAGAAGCCCCTATCTACTTTGTAAACTATACAAATTAGGTACAATAGACAGGTACAGCAATAGACATACTAGGTACAACAAACCCATACACTCTCTCCTCGCAGCACTTCAATGAACGAATAACTCCTCAAATAGTAATGTTTTCACGCGTCCTTTTTGAAAAAAGAGCGATAAAGCTCTCGTATACGTAAAAACAAGTAATTCAAGCTAAATCATAGTAATTCAAACAAGAACGAAAATCACTTTGTGAGTATAAGTTCATGACATTATTTTAAAACCCCCTAAAAGCAATGTATACAAACTGGGCATAGCTGAATAGGTACAATAGACATGCTAGGTACAACAAATCAAGCTAAATAGGGTATATTATTACAAATGCTATATAATTATGATCTGACTCTCTTACACTCTCTCCTTGGGTCTTCAATATGTTCAGCCACTGTTACACCTCAGCAATTTTTTGTAACAAATTTGGTTTCAATTGAAATTCGCATTCGGAAATTCACTCAAGTATAACCTAACTTGATCTAGAAAAAATGAAATGAATGAGATGCAAACCTCGTTTTGCAGGTACACGAGGGGGCACATCAGGATCACTTTGTTCGGTTGATTTTCGTTTGCGTTCGGTAGTGAGTCGATTGGTGTTGTAGATTCGCCTCTGTTCAACGCTGTAAGAAGGATGTGGCGGCAGAGTAGGTCGCGACGAGCGTGGTGACTCATAGATCTTTTCCAATATACCTCCCAGGAAATCCGAAACTTCATCCTGCAAGTAAACCGAGAATTACTGTAATTAATAAAGCATTTTTCATGTCCTCTACTGCGATTAATGTGGAAAAATATCAAGAGAGAACATGAAAATTGAGAAAATAAAAAACTGGCGTAACTTGAAACATAAAAGTAATAATTTGAAAGAAAAAAAAAATCAATAGTAGCTACAGGTATGTTTTGTTGACCAATTGATCCATTTATCATGCCAAATGATTTTACTTCTTTTTAATGATCTATACATAATTTCTAATATAAGTTGATTATAAATTAGTATAGTTCTTTCTAGTTGGAGTTGAGTGAGTTTTAAACGAAGAAATCCAATGAAGGGTGGAAGAATATTCCAAAAATTGTAGTTTTACACTACGGCTCTGATAAGGTTACATTTTTCGACCACAACATTTTTTGGTCATGTCCAAATTTCAGGTTATGCCAAAAGTTTCAACTCCAAGAAAAAATAATCAGGAAGAATGTTATTTGTTTAAAACACAACCAAGCCCCACAAATCAGGATTTACAGGAATCAAAACATACAAAAAAGTAAATTTTAAAACAGTGAATCAAGTCAGAGTTGTGAAATTTGACATGTCAAAAATTTAAATCCATCGATGCATTTTCTCGAAGTTTTCAATTTACCAGAATGCACCTGTCCACCATGCTTTGTGTCAGTCCTTCGTCCTTCTTCTTTGATCTGCTGATCCGCAACTGGTCATCAGCTCCTCCCACCACGATCAGACCATTTTCAGATCTCATTTGTTCCCTCAGCTCTTCCATTCCTTCAACACTAGAAAAACAGCATTCATTTCAATAGTTCTCACTCATTCAACTTTATAACAAAACTTGTGTGTCAAAATTTGTGTATCAACTTTGATAACAAAATTAGTCTCAAAAGAGTTTCAAAGTAAGTCAAAGTTTCACTTTTATATTTTAGAAAAAAAACATAATTGGAATGATCAATTATTCTACACATTATGGAATTTACTGATTTTCAAGTTGGTTGTAAGTATTATGATATTTGGCATTGCTCAATAATAAAGAGAAAAAGATAAGTTGCTGACAATAATACTATTTATTACAAATTGAGAATGTCAGTACCATGCAACATCCACATATATGACCTCGTGGTCACAACAATCTGCCAATATCAACTCTACTGATAAATACTACTAGTGAGAACGTAGCCTATTTGACTTTCATCACTAATTTCTAATAGAATGATGACAATCATAATCTGCAATTAAACGATGATAGAAACAAAGTAAAAGAGCAAAGAATTAATGCACACATTATCTAGTATTGCAAAAAAATACGAAAAATTGTAACAGCCATAGATTAGATATAGAGATAGTGTGTCTTCCTACACCGATATATCGTGGCATTTCAATAGATTTGGATTCATTACAATTTATATTCCTCAATACTAGATAATGTGTGCCTCAAGAGTAGCAGATAGCGCTGTCATTATGAACAGAAATATTCATGTTTTATAGGTCATTAGAGGGAGAATTCAATTCATTCAATTCTCTACTTCGATTATAACATTATTTAAATAATGAAAATTCTATACATTATACTAAATTAAAAATACTTTGGCTATATATTTTTTAAATCAAATTATAATTGATAAAGTAAAAAGTGGAGTGCCTAAAGATTTGAATTCTCTTTCCAATAACAATAGAGGCTAGCATGGTGATCCTCTCAACCATAAGCTCGTTTCCGCAACCAAGTGACGGCGCAGAACACTCCTGAATAGCACACAGTTAATCAGTTAGTGTAGTGTAATGCTAAAATTCCTCAAAAAACGAGAAACTAGCTGATAGACTATCTTTACGAACGACATCCAATCTCCCAAAGGAGGAAAATTGAGGCTGCAATATTATTTCCAATCATTGCCAATCGTAGGCAAATTCGAAATTAGGTCAAATGAAAATATTTTAAAGGGTACTGTGATTCATTATTCAATTTATTATAAAATAGTAGCCCTAAACATCAGAGTGAACAATGATAATCGGAATATCACCTTCACGATCACAATGATCTAGTACCTGGACAAAGAAGCATTTTGTCCCATGACAAAGAGCACCGGACACTGCAGGTCGAGAATGGCATCGTCGGGCTGACCTCGTTTATCATCCACCGTGTGCAGAGAAAACGAGAAACAAACCACCGCAGTCACCGCTTCTGCTAGTGCCACCTGCAAAACACAAACAAACATACATTACCAAAACTCAAAATTAAAATTGAGTTTGAGGAGTGATATTGAGAAGAAATTGGAACTGGGGGAGTTCGATCTCATAGTCAAATTATCTAAAGAACTAACTAGAAATTGAGAAATGATATTTGATTATCTCAATCTTCTAAAAGTTTATAGTTTCATTGAAGGTAATTAGCACACACGGTAGTGTTCACGCGCATCTTAGTCTATTTCAAAAGACAAAATGTTTAGGGTCGTATGATCACATTGAATGTACGCGTGCGTAATAAGTATGTTAAAGCATGCTTGCATTATGAAAATTGTATTAGTTGCTGGTATAGTCTTGTCGAGCAAGGAAGACATTCCTTTAAAATAGCCGATCGAAGCGAGAGTGTAACTACGCAAGCGCAGATCTGAAAAGTTTAGTGTAAAATCACTTTAGCCAACATACCGCTGGTGAGATGTTATGACGATGAGAGTAACATGGTAAGAGTGGGACTAGTTTCATTTCGACTGCTGGCAGCACTGAACTGCTGCCATTTTGAAGGAATCTCTTTGCTAGACAAGACTATATCAATGAATGTGACCAACGACAGGCAATTCACAACATATTTTCATGCATCTTACAAATTTTGTTTCGCGTGCGTGATAATTTGATAGTGCATGCGCGCATTCAATGTGATCATGCCCAAAGTGTTGCTTTGTTAGGAGGATAGAATAAGAAGTAGACATTGGAAAATAATTAGAGTAAAAAGTAAGGTACATTTGAAGTGAATGGAGCGATATTTTTCGTCGCAGGTTCTTACTTTTGAATTGAAATATTATTTCTTCTCACAAACCTGACAAGCTATTGAAGCTCCACATGATAGACCGACTAGAATGATTGGCCGACCCGGATAGTCAGTTCTCAGTTCAGAGATTTTCGCCCTGGTCGAATTAATCATTTGGTCTAGACAGGTTGCTGTGTTCATCCGAGAAGTGTTAAGACCTGAAATTTTTTCAATACATGAGATCAAATAAGATTACGGATTAAGACAGCTAATGTCTAGGTAACATTGAAACTTCCTAGAACCTAAGAGACGAAATCGAGTTGAAAATAGCTCTATTGAGTAGAGATACGACACAATACATAATAACTGTCAAGCCAGATGCGCCAGATGCCCCTTTACATCATTTATTAGAATAAAATGGAAGATAATAGAGTAATTTTATCTAATTTTCTTGAATTCCATCAAGATTTTTGTTCATTGGGATGAAAATAGACGGATGCCTCGTTTACAATGAGAGGAGACAATTCTACTGAATTAAGATCAGATAATGCTTTTGAGCACTAGTTTAATGTGACAAATTATTTCCAAGAGCTTTTTCAAGTTTCAATAACGTAAATGTGAAATGTCACTCATAATATCATTCATTGTAGAAATAAGCGTATTTATTAATTATTATCATTTATTTATTCAAATTTATGTACAAAATATTACTAAACGTAATGACCAACAGGCTTACGCTTGAAACTTTCCTTTTTCCAATTTTTCTTAAACAAGCAGTTCAAACGTAGGTTATGTATCTTGGATCACCATCACCAATTTTCATTCACAATCATATTAATTAATACAATAATATAAAATATTATAATTCGTTTTTCAGAGAAGGTTTTTTAAAGTTAATGTTTGCACTTTTTTTTAATAATAATAGAGTAACCGACGTTCCCGACTGCCTAAAAAGTAGTCGTCATCTCTCATCGTCATCACTCTCATTACCCAAGTTTATAATTTTTTAACCAATATTGACTTAGCTGGAGTCATTTTCCCATCTTGCCAGATTGTCTACTTTGCTTGGACAGACTATAGCTAATTGTAATATTGGCTTACCTGTGTTGACTGTAATCAAAGTTCCAAGATTTGAGAGGTGAGTGAGCCAATGGCAGGGTCTGGAATTTGAAGGAAATCCATTTCCAGGACAATAAGGTACAACAACTATTATTGGATCGCCAGGCAACTTGTTCTGAAAATAGATAGATAAGAGTTGTATAAGAAATTCAAATTCAAATTGCTTTATTCCGATTCATAAACAATAAAGAGAAGTCCGAATACATGACAAAATTTCAATAGGGGGAAAAATACTGGAAAAGTAAATAAATAAGCTAGTAATGGTATTACTATTCTACATTTATTGTAAATTGTGTGATGCATTATACATTATAGCCTAAATCTGCAAAATAATAATACAAATCAATGTAAACATCCCGAAGAAGAAAGCTCCCAAAACGTAAGAGATTGCAACATAATTGTGAAGAAAGAATAATGAAAGAATTCGAAAAGCCAGTTAGAAAAATAACAATTCAGTTCTACAAGAGTTCTATTCAGGTAGTCCATTATTTTCAAATTCTCAATCCCAATAATACATTTAAAAAAGAGCTCAATTTATATTTGATCAGCATTGTTAAAAATACTCACAGTTCTGTGATGGATTCCACCAAGATTCACAGGATCCCAGGATCTTTTCATCAGTTGGGTCAATGCTTCTGAAACGACTATTCCATTTCGGCCAAGTGGTGCAGAAGTCATTCTATCAACTAGCTGCGGAATCTTGGTTTTCAAAGTCTGAATAAAAGGAAAAGTAATAATAATATTTGTCTGAAATATTGAAAGAATGAATTTGATCCATTATAATAGACCTTGAAACATTTTTGCCACAGTAAAATATGTCATTCATTTCAAGTACAGTATCATTAAATTGATAATAAACATGCAGGTCACATGACTTCTCGACAAAAAAGCCAAATTTACTTCATTGCCATATTAAAATATACAAGAAAAATATTATTATGTTGTAAAATTAGCATATACATGCGTACATCACCTGTACAATATAAGTCAAAGTACATAATTATAAATTACTGCGTAATATTAATACTCAATTATAATTTTAATGTCATTTACATCAACATTATTAATGAATTATGAGTTTATATCACTATTATGAGCTGAAAATTGCAAAGTAAATTTCTCCCTGCTCTCCATATAATTCACCTATTGATAAAGAATAATAACGATATTGGAGGTGATATTGTTCTGCTAATGAAAATTTGCATTGATATCCCCTATTAATTTCTAATTATCTACTTAAATATACCAAATAAATAAGCCCCATTCATTATTCTAAACTGAGAAGAATATACGCAGCATCGATGGAATTCAGTTTGATGTCAAGGAATATGATAGAACTCTAAATCGTAAGAATCCAAAACAAAATTATCCAATAGCCTACTAGCCCAGGCAAATTAGACTAAAAAAAGGGCCTAGCACCTAAAAAATGATGGATGGCTGGAAATGATCTTAAACCACTGTGGACATCCCAAATAAGTTTGATATGAGTTTGCGACGCTTTCTGAGAGGCGCGTAATACAGAGTGCCCGAAAAACCACGGAAAATTTGTTCATTTTCATTCACTCAGAAAGCGTCGCAAACTCATATTAAACTTATTTTGGGATGTCCTCAGTGGTTTAAGATCATTTCCAGCCATCCATCATTTTTTAGGTGCTAGAAGTCTAATTTGCCTGGGCTATACATTCTGCGCCTTTGATCTACTATAATCATGTTAATCTGCGTTCATTTAGATAATTAAAAATGAATTACAAACAGATAATTCAAACAGATAACCTAATAATAATAACAAACAGATAATAGAAATAATTCATTTCTAGGGTATTTTAGGAAATAAGTATTATTGTACCTGAATAATATCGAAGTAGGCTACAAGATAGGGAGCACTGAGGTATTCCATGAGAAGTGAATGCAGCCATTGAATGGACTCCAGTCTCCAATTAACCAGAGCCAGAGTTCGTCTCAGTTTTCTAGCTGACTTGTCGATTGTGATACGCCTCAGTACAGGCTCATTCCAATTTCCTTTGTAAGCCAATCTTGCCAAACGATCAGCATGAAGGATTTTCACAACTTGATTGAAGTATTTCACATCATTCGGTGTCCAAGTTGTTCTTGAAAGAAAATTAAGATTTCCAATTATTTATTCAGATTAATTAGTGAAGAAGACCTAACTTATAGACATAACTTGTCTCCAATATTTGGAATGGAATATAAGAGTTTAGATGAGTCAGTAAAATGCATTTGAAAAATGATTTATTTAAACGTTCTTTATGTAGAAAATTGAATATGACGTGGATGCGATATCAATTTGAGGCTGAAAAATAACGAAAAAAATTACATAATTTTAAACTTGAATAAATCTTAATCACAAACTTGAATAAAAACTAACACTAACACAAGCACTCTAGTTAATTTGAACAAATTTAATTTGTTCAGTGTTTTGAGCATTGCTTAGTTTGCAGAAACAAAGACGAATTCAAAGTTGAAAAATGGCTTTTTGGTTGTTAAATTTGAATAAATTTATATCAACTAATCAATAATCCACTTCAAAAGTAATTTTCTGCATGAAATATTACGATTTTTCATTAATGATAATTTTGTGATCTGTAAGAATAGAGCAAATTGAATTAAGGGGACTTTGTCCCACATGCACAAAAATCTATTGATTATTCTACAAACAATAATATTGATTCTCATGGGTGCGGTAAAATCAAAGATAACTTGCAGCAACTTCTGTGCAACATACAGTATATGTTGCCTTATTTTGGTTCAAAGTTTTATTGAAACATGAAACATGCACCTTTACAGCCCCAAAATACAGGGCAGCGAAATGCAAGTGGTTGAAAGACAAAGCATTTCATGATTTAAATGAATACATGAACTATACAAACATGATACGCAACACAATGACAGCATAAATTAATTTTTTTATGTAAATAAATGACGAAACCAATTCAACGAGAACAAGTAGGCCTAAGTGAATTTGAAAACAATGCATTGAGTTAATTTTTAGGTATTTAATTGGATTGGTTGATAATGGAAAATTATTTGAATCGGTTGAACAATTTTTGTAACTCACTTGTCGATCAAATCATCCCAGTCATCGCCTTTTTCGTCATCAGCACGTACAAGGCTGACCAATTTCTCACTTTCTTCCATGGCCAAGCGTGCCTTGTTAACATTGTAGGGTGGATGCGGATGTCTATGCTTCAACACAGTATCGATATCTTCTCCACCCCTGAAACCAAACATACATAGGATATGAAGAAATTGAATAAGTTAAATAAATTCATGCCTGACTTTTGGAGATTTTCATACATCAAAATTTGAATCGAAAAAGATTTGGGAAAACTCCTGTTTTTCATTCCTTCTACTGAACTTGTAATCAAGTTAAATAAATATTTATGATTCATCAACAACAATCAGCTTTAATCTTTGATTAGCCAGTCAAATTAAACGGCCAGTTGCACGTAACTCAAAATTGATGTAATGATCCAACACCTGATCAATTCAATTGGCCGATAGATCAATCGGTTATCGGGATTATTGATCGTGCAAATGGCCGATAGAATCTGTTAAATAACTTTTGTAAATCTTATTATGCTGGCTGAACACTACGAAGTTAGTATCAACTTCTAATTTGCATTAGCAAAGTCTGAAAGTGATTAAAGATTAAATTTGTTATCGGTTGAAAAATTCAATCATAAGTCAATTCTTGCCTTTGAAGTTTGAAAGTAACTTAGGAAAATAAATTCATAATTCAGATAAAATGCTATAAAAATTTATTTTCAATATATCCGTAGTTCATGATCCAGAAGGAATATTTAATGAAATAATTATTTCTATAATCAATGTCTTATAATGGATTTCATATCACTACAACAGCTACAAATTTATGTTATGAATCAACAAATTCAGCTAACTTATGAAATTGTAAAATGGAATACGATAATTGAAATTAATATAAAAAATTGAACTATTCGACAAAGTTTAAATATTCTAAAGGTTTAAAAATGATGTCTATTAGTTTGTTGTACCGGTACGAGACGATGAATATAAGTTATGAATAAATACAGTATAACAATCCATTTACGTTTTACGTTTCCTGGATGATGATTTCTTGTCCAACAAAATCTTTGTTGATTGTTTCATGTTTCCTGGATTTTTATTCATCGAGAGCCTTCCTATTTTCGAATATTTTTCGATTGGAATACGCTGATCAAGTAAACATAAGACGCAATATTTTCAACGAATTAATGCTTTTATTTTGAAGTCTTATCTCTGCTTATAGTGTAACAAACATTGACTAATCGCTTGATTATTCTTATCTTTCCAAGATAAGTCTAATACCTTGGGTTGAAAAGTATGCTATCTGTCTAACCATGTATAATCATGACTATCACCAAAATAAAGACCGCCTAGCTACCAACACTATTCTAGATTCTTAAAAACGTTCATGTGATTGCTTTTAAATTGAACCTCAAATGAATGAGTCAAATTCATAATACAGAATGTTCTGTGGTAATGAAGAGATACTCAAATTCTCTCGATTTGAGCTTGTAGTTGGAAAATGATGAAAATATTTTTAAATCATAGAACTTCTTACTTTCTATCAGCCATACATTTCGTGGCAAACAACATTTTGACAGGCCTTGTGAGATTGTTGCGAGAATGGCAGGTCCATGGTTTCGAATAAGAGTGCTCCATGTCCAGAAAATTCAAACAGTCATCCTGGAAAATGAAATTTCAAGTCGAATAATTTATGATGATGATAATTATTCATCGTGGTAAGTAAAATTGAGTTTTTATATTGTTTAGTACACCTTTATACATTACTTGTAAATGTATTCTTTATACAGTTTACAAATTTGAATACATAAAAATTCTAGTATCCGTGATTTACATGATTTACATCGATTGTAATACGTAAAACGTTATCAGGCCAATAGATGAGGTTGTCATGAGTTATCATCATTTTAAAAATATGTATTTTAGGTAAGTGAAAACAAAGGTTGTCAGATCCACAAAGTTTATTCAAAATGCCATACTTGAGTTTCAATGCTCAAAAACCTTTGTTTTCACTTACCTAAATTATGGATAAGTTCCAAAACATCACTGATAAAAGTGTAAATTTTATTTAAAATATATAACTTACATTTTTTCTTGTAACTAATTAACACAGTTTATTTTCAATTCAATCAGTCAAATAGGAGTTAAGAACAAGATCTATTATTAAGAAATGCATTGCGAGGAAAATTTGGTAACTTCTTCAGCCTCTTACAAAACAAAATTTCAAAAGGAATTCAACTAGGTTGAATCTTTTAACTTGTCATCCACGATAAATTTACTGAAACTTCGTTAATTTTATTGAACAGAGCTTAATCAAGGCAAATAAAAATCAAAATATTGTTAAAATCATCAATTCAAAATGGGATATTTCACATCTCTTGTACATAAAAAATTATGATACATGAAATTAACTTCTTTGCGGTACCACTACACATTAAAAAGATTCTGTCATGCACTATTACATTATAATATCAAAGGCTTCTGACAAATGTGTTTTTTCTATCAAACATAATATGCGTGCAAAAGATACAATAACTTCTCAAGTGAATATTTCTTTCAATATATCCTCAATACTTACGTGCTTATCACGTCCTTAATGATTTTAATATTATGATTATCCATTGCAACATCTTGAATGTTTTGAGTTCATCAAATTAAGAAGGATTTGAACATAACCTGAGATGCTGATTTCATTCAAATTGAATCAACACATTGTTTGATTCATTAAATCTTTTCAATCCTGTTTTTCAATAGGCTTTCTTCAATAAGAAAGACTCACATAAGTAGGAGTAGGATGAAGGAATTGGATAGGAGGGGGGTTTACGAAATTATATACATTCAAAAACATAACACCAAACCAATAGACATGCATAGCATACATACTGTATGGCCTGCAATCTGATGTAAGTAGTATTTAAAAGTGGCGAGTCGATCCTCCTCTATGGCAGCGGAATTGCCCCTTTTCTCTATGTCAATATCAGAAGCCATAGCTGATGATACTTCTGCAATGTAAACCAAATCCATATTAAGCAGGCCATGTCATCTACCAAAATTTATCTATCTACAGGACGGTGATTTGATTGATCCAAAAGGTTAGAGAAGAAATGAGAAAGAAGTATTTAGAGGAGGTGAGATAGAGGACATGTTATTGTACTTGGAGGGAGCAAGGATAAATAATATAATTTAGATCGAAATAATTAGAGAAGTGATGAGATCTACAAGACCAGTTCGAAATTATTATAGAGGGGAAAGGGATATAGGGATGAGATAGAAGTAGAGGAGCAGAGGAGAAAAACAATTAGGTAGAAAAGAAATCAATTGATTAAAAGAAGAATAGGAATATAGGGATGAGATAGAAGTAGAGGAGTTGAAAAAGAGGAGAAAAAACAATTGTATGTAAAGCCGACGCGAAAAGGTTTGGCGGTTTCGCTGTGGCGTCAGCGATATCGGGAGAAGCAACAGTATTTGTGGGAGAAATAGTTCAACATCTAGACTGAAAATGAAATACAATAAAATTAAAATTCATTGACAATTCCAACTGATTTAATTTTCGTAACAGATATATCACATTTGGTGGACCCTGGTGGGGCCAGTGTCCAAATGATATACGATACAAAAATTAAACAACCTCTGTTGTAAGAGAAGGTAGATTAGGTAAACGAATAAGTGAAAAATTCTACTTTATAGGAATTAATGAGAGGAAGATTAAGGATTCGAATGATGAGGATAATAGTCTAAGATTGGCTACTTTTAAACTCTACATCTAATAATTTAAAATCACAAACAAGAAAACGAAAGTCATAGAGATGAAGATCAATAAGTTGTGAGTTGATTGAACTAAGGCAGAATCACATTGGGAGTGAAATAATCTCCAGTTGAGATGATATTTAATATTGATTTATTATTGATGATGATTATTATATTTTTAATAATATATGAAATTATTAAAAATATAATTATGATAGGATCTGACCGTAGTTGACGCGAACATAATTTCTTGAAAGCTATCGAATTTAGCAGATATAAGTTTCATATTTAACCGTTCATGATGTACTGGTTCACAGAGTACCAAGTTTTGCACTCTGCCCAATGAATGCAACTTCTACATCGATTAATCTGAATAATCAATAAATTCTTTGAAGAAAAACTTTTAACACACTTGAGCATTATTATTATCACAATATCATCTATAAAGCAGGACACCGGATAGCAAGTCACGATTATTTACTTTAGGTTATACATATGATCAGCAATGGAAGAATAATCTCTTTACCGATACAGCACAAGTGATACTGTAATAGATAATTTAAGGAAGATTTACCACTTCTTTTTCTTTGAATTGGCAGCCATCAGCAATCACCTTTTTTATTTATTCTAAAGAACTCATTTTAAGCTTAGTATGAGCTGGAAGATAATTATGATGATGCTGAAGATGAAGCGTGAGTTTTTTAAAGTAGGAATGTTATAAGTTATAAAAATAATAGAATATAGTAGAGATAGATGGATAGATGCCTTTATTTACATTTTGTAAATACTTTACAAAAGTTTAGTGGGCGAAGTTGAGGCATGCAAGCCCCCTCTTCCACTTAACCCACAATAATAGAAACATAAGGGCTATTTGATAAGGCCGGCCGGGTTGGCCGAGTGGTCTGGGGCGTTACAACTTTCAGTCCGCTAGCGCTACCCGGTCGTGGGTTCGAATCCCACCAGATGCATGGTCGTTTATGCACCTCATAAATCACCCTCGCACACTTCATTACCCACGCACAAGTGGATTGGAATACTTATGTGGGCATCATCAGCAGCAAAAAAAAATCAAAATCCCTCTCGGCGAAATTCATTTCTCTTCAATTTGAGACCAAATTCACTCTTCTTTGTTCGGTGGTCCATGTGCTACTGTAGCACTGCTACAGCGATTTTAAAAAACCCTTACATCCCCAAAAATCAATAAAATTACATTTTATCATACGAAAAACATACAAAAAATATTAGGATTTGCTCATACTTCTAAATTTCTTCTCTTGAAACCCTAGTGACATAAATATTGTTCGCACTACCAATAATATCATATAATTCATGGGGATTGGTCAAAAGCATCCTTTTATTTTTGATCATTTATATTCCCTCATAACTTTTGAACAGTACGTCGGATTATATCGTTCAATAGCTCATAAATTTCTACTTATTACGGCGGTATAAATTAATATATTATAATCCAAATTCGGTTAAAACCTCCAAAATTCAGATTTAAATGGTACTCTTGAATAATAATACCTGCTAATTAGTGATGTGGGTCGGGTAAATACCCAGCGGGTAGGTAAATATAAATTGGGTATTTACCCGAGGCCCGGGTAAATACCCAAAAACTGGGTATTTATAATTTTTATTTAATTTAGAAAAGATTTAGTTGTATTTTGCATTCAAACGCCTTCAATGATAGTGAAATGATGACAAAATGCAAACAAAAATTTTTTATATAGTGATAAATAGCACTATACTTCATTAGCACCCGAGAATCATTGACATAAATACCCGGGTACTGGGTATTTATGATTTCATTTGTTTCTGTGCTGTTAAATCTTATTGAAAATGACAAAATTTTTTATTTATTAATAACTATTATTTAGCGCTCAAAGAGAGGGGAATTTGACCTGGTATCACTTTTCACTTGCAATCAATTTTCTAGGGAAAAATCATAATAAAACGAAATAACAATAGAAGCATGTTCACTATTTTTCTAATGTGGTGCTGTCATGATTTCATTGATAAAGATTGACTTCATTGACGATTTCGTTGAGAAAGTATCACATTATGCCATTGATACGAGCGAATCTGATTAAGGATGGAGGGTAGTGGACGGCCAACTGCCGAACGGCAAAATCATGCCCCATAAGAACAATGTAATTTTCATCAATTGTTTGGAGCAGATAGCGCCGTTATTTATGGCAAAATTACATGTTCTTTATGTGATTGGAAAAACATAAAACAGATTATTTACTCAGTTTTTTATTGAGATTTCTTTTATGGTACCGTATAGTCTATATAAGCAAAGAAGACATTCTGGCCAGATGAGAAAATGACTCCAGCTCCAGAAATATCAGTTTAAAGATGATAAATTTGGCCACAAATTGTAGATCAGAATGTTTCATACAATTTGAGACCAAATTTATAATTTTTATAACTAATATTTCTGGAGCTGGAGTCATTTTCTCATCTTGCCAGAATTTCTTCTTTGCTTGGACAGACTATACTAAGTATTATTTAGGCTAAATATTTCCAAGAGAACAGAAAAGAACTACTTCATCAGGAAATTATTTAGCGAAATTTTAACACGAGGATATTATTCAGGAATCTTTTCATGAAAAGCCTACATCCAGGACACCTGAAAAACATTTCTCATTTCTTACAATCTAAAACTACACGTGCCCTATCCCAATCTATGCCTATCTCATTTTTAGAATGTTGATAAAATAAATTTCCCAATGAATTAGTTTTATTTAAAGTTAAAAGTTTGAGTTTAAGTTTGATCCATTTTTACGCCCTTTATCAGCCTTAAAAAATATTTCAATATTATTTGTTTCCATCTACAGATTTATTACAATTTCAAGTAGATACATAAAAATATGCATAGAACTTCCATAGGTTTTTCTTGACACAAAAAATTTTCAAAAACATTTTCTAAGAGTTAGTTTCTTATTTTAGTTTTTAAATAGCCTTAATATGCTTCGCGAGATTCTTAAGTTTGTAACTATTGGTTTTAATTTTCTTCTAATTTATTATTTTTATTTAGTAGCCTATAGTTTAGAGTAGAAATATATGCATAAAACTCCTGCATAGTTTATCTAATCTTATTTCCCCCGTTTTTTTCATGAAGAATCCTATTCATTCAAAACTTCAAGTAATACTTTAAAAAAACTATATAAAGTCATTGAAAAAAGCAAATAAGTTTTTATAATATTATAACAATACTATTACTATGCCAATAATAACATTTTCAGGGGTACAAACATCAATGATTCAATGAATACCCAATATACCCGGGTATTTATGAATTTTGGGTATTTACCCGGGTAAATACCCTGGGTATTTACACAGAGTTTTAAATACCCGGGTATTTTACATCACTACTGCTAATTGGAAATTCCAAATTTTCACATTTTAATGCTCCCAATCCGGAAGTTATGATCGAGAAATCTGAAAATTATCAAGAAATGTAGAAAAATCGTCCTCTTTCAGATGGTTACTATAAGAATTGCGAGAACTTTGACATAAGAAGGTTCACAACCGGTTTTTATCATCCTTTTTGTGATAAATTCACTTATTTTTCCAATTTTTGCAAATACTTCCAAATTTTATTCTCTAGAAAAAAACATTCATAAAATTATTTCGCCTGACGCTTGGTTCAGCACCAATTCACGAAAAACTGAAGTTTTGCACCTTTCAAAACCCTCCCCTAAAACCCGACGCTCAAACGGGTGTAACTATTTACCAAACAATAAAGGGGTTGTATAGAACAATTTGGCGTAGGAATCGTCCTTTCTCTTTGGATGTTAAGGTTGAGCCTCTTTTTTTCAACTAATTCCACCATACTAATTAATATGCTTTAGCACTAGCTAGGGAAATATTGAAGAAGCAAATTGGAAACACTGAACCGTCTCCCCACTAAGCTCGTTCTAGTTCCTTGCCATCAATGTCAAAAATATCAATATTTCCAAAATATCGATTTTCTATAACCTACTTAATACTTGTTCAGGCCCGCCCCGCCCAATATTAAAGTAACTCAACTAATAAAAAATAATTAACAACTTTTAATCTATGGATTTCCCGACTCAACTTCAAATTCCAGGATAATTCCCGACTTTTCTCGACCTTATTTCATTTCCAGACTAATTCCCGACTTTCCCGACTGCTAGACAACCTGTTCTTTAGTATTCTGTAATTCTTTTTTGCGATATGAGGGCAATAATGAGATTGATTCCTCATGCCCTCAACGATGCATCATTTAAAATAAATAAAAGGCCTTGCCGTTTATCCATCCACCTGGAACTGATTAAGTTAGAGATTTTCGAAGAGTATGTGCGGGCGCTGACGGAAAGGGGATTAAATAATTGAATGGATCACATAGGCTAGTTATGACTATTAGGTACTCTTACTATGCTACATCAAAGAAGCACTCGAATAATTAATTGTTTGATACCAAAATTTATCTTGGAAAGTGAAGGGGAAAAGTTCTATACCTGGGAAGTCCTTTTTTCTCAATATACTACCATAATATGATATGCGAAAAAAGGTGGAACCCGTGGAACCTCCCAATTTAAGCTGAAATTTGGCACAAACCTCTATAATGGCATTCTAAATAAGGTTTCAATCCTAATACTGTTGCAAACTTTTCTATTCAAGGTCAAAGGTCACAAAAACCAATGCTCTGAGATTGCAATTTTGTGACTGAAAACAATCAAAGTAGCATTCTTAAGAGACAGCTCTAGCTGCACGATCATGACTTAATAAAGTGAGCCATAGTTAAGTCCATAGCAAGAAAAAAGTACAGTATGCTATAATGATTATTCAAAATAAAAAAATGTCAAGAGCTGTGAAGGCTTGCAACACGTAGCTAGAGAAACTCACCTTGAGCCCTGCAGCTAGAGCTGCGCAGCTCAATCCGTAGATGAGGAATTCTACCTTGATAGTAAGTTTATTTGATTTCAAAATTATAATTTTACAGCGAATTGAACATTCTAATTCAATCAACATTTTACAGCAAATTGAACATTGTACTTCGCAGGCCATGAGGCATTAATCCATAATGGAGTACGCGCTTCCCACTCTTCGCGCTTTATCTCGAAAACCTTCAGTTTCACAAAAAATGCATGCAACCAAATTTATAGAGAATTTTATGTAGCACAATAATTATTATAACATCTATGAACGTAGCATGAGAAACAAGTTAAACTTATTCTCAAAAAACTGATTATGACATTTGACTTGATACAATATAATACTTTGGAACCCTTATTTAGAATGCCATTATAGAGGTTTGTGAGAAAACTCAGCTCAGATTGAGTTAGCTGCTCTTATTGGGAGGTTAAATCTTGGCTGGACTGATAACTAAATGCCTGGATTGACAACTTCTAACCCTAGCCTATGTGGTTAGATTTTGGATTTTATGGTAGACTAATCAAAAGTGTTCCACATATATAGGACTCTCCCCAAGATAACGAATGAGGGGTCAAGACTTGATGCTGATTATACGCCTTGAAAAAGTCCATTATTTACAGTAGCGAACGCTGTAAAATTCTTGGTAAAATGTTGGGTAGGCTACAGACCATACTAAATACAAACATTTTCTGAATTACCCATACATAAAGAGCAATATGCCATTTTGCTCAAGTTTCTTCAAAATTATTAATTTGAAAAATTACCTGATCAACTTGTTATAAAATAAAGAAAACTTACCTAACCTAGTGCAATCCTCACAATTTGTTCTTATTGCATCAATCGCAAAACCTTTGGTATATTTATGATATTGTTTGATGATTATTATGAGTTATTAAATGATGATAGCTGGAAAGGTTTCGTGTGTGATAATTTTTAACATTAATAATTCACACAATCAAGTTATTCAATTGGACATAACCATAAACTTCTAACTTTAATAAATCTGAACTGAACAATGCTCATTGAATCATGACATGATCCATTCATACGTCCAAGGCCTGGAAACTCAAAGTTGACGTCACTCATGCAGACGCGGACTTTTCAAATACTGTAGTGTGAAATTTTTATACATTATTTCTCTGTTGATGGCTTCGATTCTCTTTTTGTTAATAAAATACTAACTTTAATGCGCGGTTTCTCCAAGCACACTCAAACTTGAGGGACCCTCAAATTTACATTTTCTATACTTAGCAAAAAAATGTAAGCTATTCTATCAAAATTTGAGGGTTCCTATAGTTTGCGTGTGCTTGGAAAAACCCGACAAGGAAAAATACTTGTTTTGCCTTCTACTTCCTATTACTGTACTTCTTACTTCCTTCTGGTGTCTTCAACACGGTCCTAGGGTCGGTGAATCGTCAAAAAACGTTTCCTCCAACCACGGTCAGAAAGTCCTCCGGTGTTTGAAAGTGTGCTCCTCTATGAACACTAAGGATTGTAAATAATCATAAGTGCCATTTTTTTGTCTCTTAAATTGACTGTTTCACCAAGTAATAGTACATTACGCCACAAGCCCGGGAAGGAAAAGTTTACAGTATGAGTATAGTTTCCCGGGCGAGGCTTGCCGAGCCTGGGAATAATTCCGAATACTGTAAAAAACTTCCTGGGCGAGTGAGTGCATAATTTTTTTCGGTAAGTTACACTTCAAATAAATTTTATTAATCTAATCTCATAAATGAACAAAACAAATAGGATTAATGAAATCTAAGAACAGCTAGACCGGATAACTTACTATACTATAGTCGGCCACAGATCATTGGAATGGTCAAGGACGACCAATTCTTCGGACACCACTCCCTGTTTCTCCCTCCGGTGATGCCGCTTTGTACTTAGGGGTAGCTAGTAAGAAAGTGTGTGTGAGAGAGAAGGAGTGATGTTTTGTTTGGGTGAGGGTGGACAACAGTGGCAACAGGGCTCAGCAATCCCGTGACCTTGGTAATTCCAATGATCTGTGGTCGACTATAGCTTCGGCTGAGCTGAATCTTGAGTAGGCTGAACTGCCAAGTATTGAAAGTTTGCATCACAAGTTTATTGATTTAATCAATTGGATATTACTTAAAAACTATCAGAATACTCGATTTTCTTATAGTCCAGAAACGTTTAAGCTCATGAAAGTTTTTGTACGATCATCCTAAATTATACAATTAGCAATGCAAAGTTTCTTGTTTTTGACAAATTCCTGGTAGTTTCACAGAAAGAGATGGTCCATTGTAGTTGTATTTTCTCTCGCTAGATGGCGTCAGCTGTCCACGCTTGGAAAGTGATGGTCCTTGTATGGAAAGGACTTCTTTCCGCTCGAGGACAACAGCTGATTGATTATGTATGTAAATGACGACTTCCTAGTCTACATAGGGACTGGTAAGCAGCTTATTTCCGTGAAGTGTAGCGAAAAGTAATTAGTTGCTAGTCTACTATTTTCAATGTTCACTTTGTAATTAGGGCTACTAATAATTAAACAACTGAAAAAATAATCGAAGTGCCCTTGAAATCATTTTATTTGTCTTCACGACTTGTAAGTCATTATCAAGTAACTAAACTTTCAAAACTAGTAGTGGAGAAAAATAAAACCATTTCAAGGGTAGGCTACCTGTGATTATTTATTCAGTTGGTTACTGATAATTTAAAAAGATTTCAATTCCCAGAGGGTCTTCTTTGCTTGGACATACTATATGTTATGTATGTCAACGGCTCAACAGCCCATGAAGAGCTTAGACCTATCTGCTGATTGCCAGTTTCTTATTCAATCCACTAAACAGCAGAGGTGAATAATCGATCATAAACCAGGATAGAGGTAACAGATGGTTAGCACCTTGATCCTCTTAACCATATTTTAAGCAGTGAATAATCGATCATAAACCAGGGTAAAGGTAACGTTCAGTTGCACAGCGGAGTAATTTTTGTCGCTTGGAAGAATGTTGAGTAGAGGTGCAAACTGCAGAAGAAGCTTTCATGTGTTATTTTCATATCAATGTATTTGTGTTACATGCATGTTGATATCGATTGCAACATCCATCTAATAGATCAATGAATCATATGAAAAATACAATACAAGTTTTCTCCAATGAATTGTGGGTACCGTAGTAATGTTGAGAGAATAATCATTCATGTTGGGTTTCAACAAGCTTGAATGAAGTCAATAAACCAAGATTGAGTTGAAAATTGAAGGCTAAAATAATTTAATGTGGAGACAAAAATACAGAATCGAAGGAAATTTCTGATTAAAATGAATTTGAACTCTGAAAAAACTCAATAGGTAGTAGTTATAAAGTCTTGATTGTGAAGAGTGATCAACAATAGAAAGTTCCATTTAATCAATTCACTAGAAATGAAATAAAATATAATAAACTGTAGTAATGTTCAATGACCTACACATTTTGTAAAAAAAACTTAGGCTACTGTAATAAAAATCTTGAGAAATTAATGAAGTCAGATGCAAGATTTTTTCAGTGTATAAAGGGGAAAATAATATTGTAAACTTAATACCTAGCGCAAACTGAAATACATTTCAGTAATGTGAACATATTCAATAAGCAACCATTTTTGTATAAAAACATAATGTAATTATAATAGTATTGACAAATGGGAAAGTTGAGATGACAGTTACTTCGTGGGGTGTGGGGTGAGCGGTGTAAAGATTGGAGAATTAATTCTCAAGAAAAGAAACAAAGTCAGTCAGCTTGTAAAGCTGGTCTTCACTGGATGCAATTGGAGGCGTAGTGATAACGGGTCGGGTGGGAATCACTAGGCCATTGTCCACTTTCCAGTTCAGCTCAGCGGCCACCTTCAAAGCCTCATCTGGCCTGACACCGACCAGGGCTGACAACGTCTCCACACTCAGGGACGAGTATGCTCGCCCGACTAGCTCTGTTGCCCGTTTCTGAACCTCTTCTACAATAAGAAACAAAAGCATTAATCAATAAAAATTATAAATCTAGATAGAATTGAGAAAGAACGCCGATGAGTACTGAAAAAGTAACGGGTATTTTAAAAAGGACGCACATTAAAGTTTAAGGTATAGAGAATACAACGTTGTATGATAAATTATTTAAAGCTATTCATTGTACATTACTTTTGTTGTGTCGAGTTGTATAGGATCGGGTAGAAAAGCATTCTCACTGAGAATTTGACTGATGATTACCTTCAATATCCAACTTTCATAATTAAAAAAACAAAAAAAACTCAAACATGTAGGCCTATTGATATTACAGATACAAATGAATACTGGGACATCACTAGTACATAATTTTGATGTAAAATACGTCAATAAAATTATGATACAATAGAGCTAATACATTCAATTTTGAAGTGGAAATATTTCCTTTGAGAAATATATATATACATATATTCTCCCTCAAACTTTGATGTGAGTCCTTTTTCAACCACCCTTTATTTATTGTATTGCAATAATATATAAAGATGATTATTATAACATAGCATAAACATAATTTGTTGTGTCCATACTGATTGCAAAGACTTGTCGATCTACAGATTTATTAAAAATCGAGATAACGGTTTCTGTTGTTACTACATTGTTGACCGTTGATAAACTGGAATTTGAACTATAGTCCATTCACGATCACTTGAGACGAAATAAACAAACCTTTTGCGTGTGTGTGCGTGTAATGAAAGGTCTTCTTCTATGCGAAAAAATTTCCTGCAGTCGAACAGCTGACTCTTGTCTGGAGCTGTGATTGGCTACAGTCCGACTTGTCTCGAGTTGTGGTTGGCTACAGCTGTTGGTCTGTGGCCGTAAGTTTCGCATAGAAGAAGACCTTCCATTACACGCATACACACTCAAAAAGTTTGTTTATTCCGTCTCAAGTGATCGTGAATAGAGTATAGATTACATATTCTTCTTATTAGAAAAAAATATAAGCTTACATAATAATGATTTCAAACTGTACAAAAGTAAAAAATCTGGTATGGCACACTCACACAACTTTCCTTGCCATTTACATTTGCTTAATACAATATACAACCTATCTATACCTAGTCATCAGCGAGTGCAACTTTCATTAGGCTATTACTTCCTCATCTTCCAATACTGTGAAATTCGCACACGCCGATGACGCCTCGCGCTTGCCGGCGCTTTGGCTCATCGTGTGTGTGATTTGAAATTTTTACAAGCCCAAAATGCCCCGCGCCTGTCGGCGCTTAGGCTAGATGTTAGCCGAATTGACTTGGATTTTGAAAAAAAGTTTTTTTCTGTAATATTCCAATACATCGGATCAAAGAGGTGGAATCGATAATTGATAATTCGAATCCATAACTCTGCTATTTTACAAATAATTTATTATGAAACACCAATACTTTTTTCAAATGTAATTTTTGTCTCCTTTAAACCCTGATGCGGAACGCCTTGTTGCGAGTTTGATGGAGTGACATTGATAGCCTTCACTACCTTAAGTTTTCCAGTATGGGGTGCCGCCGCTACTTATCTGACACAAAGGGGACTCAGTTGATAGAGCACATAAATGACTATATATAGGGTGTCAATTTGAAAAAATTGTTCAATTCATTTTCGAGAAAATCAAGATTGCAAAATCCATTTCTTACAACAATGCAGCGGATGCGGATCTTCTGATATTTTGCTACGAACGAGACTCATAACAGTGGATAGGGCTATTTCGGGTATGAGTTTGAAAAAAAATCGTTAGAGCTGTTTTTGAGAAAATCGTGAAAAACACCATTTTTGGCTTATTATCCGCCATTTTTCGATGAATTTTTCTGAATTTCTTAGAGTCGGGTCCTCATGGTATAAGAACCTCAAGTTCCAAATTGTCAATCGGTTAATTAGGAATCGAAATATTGCAAAATCCATTTTTCTCAACAATGCTGCGGATCTTAAGCGATTTTGCCAGAAACGAGACTCATGGCAGTCGATATGGCTTATATAGGGCTATTTTTGGTATGAGTTTAAAAAAAATCGTTAGAGCCGTTTTTGAGAAAATCTTGAAAAACACCATTTTTGGCATATTATCCGCCATTTTTCGATGAGTTTTTTTAATTTCTTAGAGTCGGTCCCCATGGTATAAGAACCTCAAGTTCCAAATTTCAAGTCAATCGGTTAATTAGGGATCTAGATGTAGTGTATGCAGACATAGACAAACACATACACACACACAGACTAATACCCAAAAACCACTTTTTTGGACTCAGGGGACCTTGAAACGGATAGGAAACCTAAAATTGGGGTACCTTAATTTTTTTTGGAAAGCAATACTTTCCTTACCTCTGGTAGTAGGTAGGGCAAGGAAAGTTATAAACAAAGTCTGGTCGAAATATATTACTAAGAATTCAATTAAACTAAAAATATGATATAATTGATTTAAGGTTGAGTGGTGGAAAGGACTTCCGTTCCTAACTCCGCCTAATGAAGAATATTTTCATTTCATTTCAATATTTCATCTTATGCCACTTACCGTATTTAAACTTATACGTGTATGGATGTGTGTGAGATAAATTTGAATTTTCAATAGTTTTTATATTCTAGTAGTTCCATATTCCAGTCCAGTTCTAGTATGATATTTAGTAGTTCCAGTTTCAAAGTTTCAATAAAATAGGTTTATTAACTAGATACTACCTCATTCATAAATTAGCAATAAAGGAAAATTGCAGGACATTTTCAAGTGATAACTTATAAAAATCCTCTTCAAAATCAGAATTAATTTTTGATAATAACAATGAAGATGGGAGGTAGTTGAATATAATTATGTTCATGATATAAAATAATTCTTGTATCCTATGACAGTCACTGATGTTGGCAATCATACCAAAAATCAAATAAAACTAATATTAACTGGTAAATATCAACAGTTTGATCCAAATAAACAATTACCTACCTAGTTATGAAATCAATATTTGAAAATGACTTACCATGAAGGGCTTTCATGATGTTTACAATGCTCTCAGACCATGGTGTATTTTGAATAGTGGAGTAAACTGATGGTAGATCCCTCTGCCACATAGCCTTGCCAACTTCCCATATTTGATTCAGTTCTGGATAAGAAGATTTACAGCTAGGTGGAATTCTTTTCCATAGAAACTTGGCATTGCATCTGAAAATGGAAATAAAATTAAACGATTCAAGGGGGGTGTCCAAAAACTCGAAATAACAGACAAAATCTAAAAAAACTTGAAAAAGACTGACCTTGCTAGCGGGCCCAATGCTAACTACCCTTTCTACTCGATTGGAGTTTTTTAGCATGACCTAATGAGCTTTGTCTAGTCAAGCTGTGATATTGATTGTGTAGTTTTGTTTTACATAATTTTTTATTTATGGCGAAACCTATCCTATGCTGGCATTAGTGAAGAATTATAATAAAGAAAGGATCAAGCAACAGGATGGTTCATACCAATTTCTAAAAGTGAGGACAGCCTTTCCAACGGTGACGGTATAAATATCTCTCTAGAAATTTTGATATCTCTTATGATAGTACTACTGAGAAAAAGTTTAAATGGCTTCTAGCTTGACCATACAAGAACTTCATGGTTAAAAGCTTTGAAAGCACAGATAAATTGGCACAGCATTCCATATCCAATAACTGCTCTCCTATAAATGAACTTCCTATTCTAAGCTTTTATCGATTCACAATTCACAATAATTCAATTTAGATTTTTAAAAAATAAAATAGAACATTACAACTGCTCACAATAATAAACCTCCGAGTCGAAGGCTCCAACTAGTGTTTTTGGCAATAGAAAAATGTGATTGTTGATTGCTAGTAAGTTAAGGGAAAACAACTTCATTGTGTTCTTAGGCTACATTCCAACTCCTGCATCTTCCAACAACTGCATCTTCATTCCTAACTCTAGATAGACTAGTCGTCCACAGATCATTGCAATAACCAAGGACAACCAATTCTTCTGACACCACTCCCTGTTTCTCTCTCCGGTGATGCCACTTTGTACTTAGGGGTAGCTAGTAAGAGTGTGTATGAGAGAGAAGGAGAGATGTTTTGTTTGGGTGAGGGTGGAAAACAGTGGCAACAGGGCTCAGCAATCCCATGACCTTGCTTATTCCAATGATCTGTGGTCGACTATAGATTGATTTTTTGTGTTATAAATTACTGAAAATGGCAAATCGAGTCTTCTATAGAAAATTTAATGCGGATGGATTGTGCGGTTATTAAAATAGGCTAGTATACTACGCTACTAGTCCGGGAACGTAGTTTTGTGATGTGAAGAATAGGCCTACGTAGCTTTATTACAGGAAGCGTCAGCTGAGTATGTTTTAATATTCGTGACAGCACAGAGGTTTTCCAACCTTATTGTGTAATTGCATTTCTGGTACACTTGAAAGAAAGGCTGAATAGAATCAGCTGGAAAAGATTGCCGAGTTCCATTCTTACCGAGAGTTTTTTCGATTTGAATGGAAACAGATAATCAACAAAAAAAAAAATCAAACCTGATTTTTCCCATCTCTTATTGTCTCAAATTGTCATCAATTTATTCCGCATGGAAGCGGAAAAATAGATGCTTTCGATTTATGGCAGATTGTTCGAAAAAATGCTTTATTCCTGACAAGTGCACCAAAAATAGGGTTACTGCATAACTGTCTGATAATTGTGGTTATGTGGTAGAGTGGATATTATACTGTCCAAGCTTCGCCACGCCATTAAAATAAAGAATTCATTGGAAAACGGGTGGAGGAGACAACGGGCGGGAGCTTTGAACTGAACTAAGTCATTTAGGCTTCAGTCTCCCGCCACCAATTTTCCAATTCTTATTCTCTCAAATCTAAATGAACTTATTTAGCCAGTACCTAATAGCCTTGGAAGAAGTATACTCACAAATCATTACGATAGAGATAGATTGCTAATAGCTTCGCATACACTTGTGTATGGGGTATACCACCAGGAGCCTGAAATATAAAAAATCCAAATATTAAAAATGTCACCATACACTTTGCAGCTTGAGAGCTGAAAAACAGCAGAAAAAAGTACAAGTAATCATCAACCGGTTGTTTGCCAACTATTAAGCTGCCTAAAACATTATGATTATAATATCAGATGTAGCATGATAATATCATAATGTGCTACGCCGGTCTGAAATAGCCTTAGCTGCTCTGAAAGTCCACATCATCTCATGAGTTTTTTCGGCGCGAATAAGGCCGCGTTTCATCTGCTCATAGCCTACAACATGGGATTCAAAATATGAACTGGTAATTTATCACTGTAGTACAGTGATATCGAAGGCAAGGCATGAAACTTTATGTTAAGTACAGGATGACGACTCATGGAACGATAAGTCTCAAGTAAGTTAATTGATTAGTATAGAATAACAATAACATTGAAATTGGATGAACTTATGGATGCATTTGGCTTTTCACATACCCTACTGTATTACCATTACCAGTCCCGGTAGGCTATCTATATTTTTATAATATTATGGATTGTGACCATCTGATAAGGTCTAGTTAGGCTGTAGATATTCATTATCTGTCACAATTGAGTATAATAGGTGGAGAGAATAAAAAATAATAGATAAAAAGATGTAATTCACAATAATGATACAGGTAATTTGTAATATTATTCAATTCAATGTTAACCTAAAATATGAATTAGTTTTACTCACGTCTAGTTCTTGTCTTTCCAATTCATCAGCTAAAGTATTAAAATTTTCAGGCACCATTATTTCTAGGTATGGGAAATATACAACGAAATTATTTATTTTTGTTATTTCATTAGTTTTAGTGATTCCACTCACAGCATTACAAGTTTACGACACGAGAAAAACAAAATAATGGGAGATCGATAATTTGAAATCGCAACCAAAAAAGTATCGATTTTTGTGACTCAGCTATCGACCTATTTGAAATATCGAGAGTCAAAGCATGTGCCTATCGATTTCGAGGGTGTACGCCACAAACTCCAAGGATCATTAGCTCCAAAACCAAACCGCCACACAGTTTCAAAAACTCCAAGTTCACAAACTCCAAAACAAGATCGGGGCACGAACAAGAAGGATACAGTATCATATACTCGTTTGATACTGTATCAAGTACTGAAATGATACTGTACTATCAATTTAAATGATACAGCCTTCTACAATGATACAATTCAGTATTTCAGTGATTTTCCCAAAGTATTCTCGTTAATATTATTGAGTCATAAAATAATTAATCATGAATAGCTGACGTCAGTTAGGCGGTTAGAGAATAACTGTTATTAATTCTCAGCTCTCTCAGGACAGTTGGCGGGCTGTCTGGAGTGATGAACTTTATAGAAAGATAACTTTTGGTTTGTAAATTTTAATTAGGCTATTATACCGTAGGCCTATGTCCCTTAAAGAATTTCAAATTTATTTATTTTTGGAAAGGAAATTTATTTCTTCATGAATAATTTCACATAACCTACATCTATCTCAGTTTTATTTAAAAATTAGGCTTATGATGACTCAACTCTCAACAATTTTTCATATATGACAAAGTTATGGATGCTCCAACGCGATAAATATAATCAATGTGACTCACTTAAAATGTTCTGAGAGCCGAAAAATTTCTGTGCATTTATAAAAATTACTTTCAACCCCATGAAGGATACTTTTATTTATTTTGTTTTTGAAAATATTATGAGTTTCAATTTATTATATTTGAAATTAATTTATTCATTCAAATAATAGCTACATTATATTCTCCCATTGTTGAATTTTAATTTTAATCAATAATTTGTTGCTCATTTCATCACGCATTTATTGTTCACAATTCAAATCTAACCAAGAATGAATTCATAAAGAATTTTTTTGAGTTATCAATTTCTTATTGCATCACCAAATACTTACTTAAAAAATTTTTGTTTATTCTATAATAAATATATTTGAAAAACTTTCATAAACCGACGTTTTTAAATCCAACTAAAAAGAAGAAAATAAATTTCTGGTTAACTTTGAATCTCTTTATGTAAGTTATTGAATTATAAATATTTTCATGAAACCTTATTGTTTTAGAATTCCTTGTAGCCTACGTGTTCTCTGTAATGGTTTGTGATAGAGATTAGCAGATAAGATTGAAAATAGACAATTATGTCAAAAGATAATAAAAATATTCTCATTGATTTTAATGGTGGGGAGACCCTTACGGGTAGTTCCACCTCGCCAATGTGTACTTGGCCAAATACCGGTTACCCATCCAAGAGTAGTCCACAGTGTTCGTGACTTAACAATGTAGCTATGATTTGTAGCAAATCAAATGTGAGAACGCACATGAGAAACTCTCCGATAAAACAGTTGATTGAGAAATGATTTCAATTCTTTCAAATGGACCGACTCCTACTCTACATGGTTGTCAGTTTCAAGACCATAGTCTTTTTTAAAGGTGGCTATGCTCTAGCTCGTGTGGAAGTGGATGAAAATTAATTTATTTGAGCCACAGTTAATTTTACAACCTGCTACAAATTCCTTGTACATACATGTTTTGTGTCAATAACTGAATATATACGGTAGTAATTTTTGTTACGGTATGTTAATATTGAAATCTGAATTTTATGTTTGATTTCTGTTTAGTGGCAATGATTAAATTGAATAATACGTAGCCTGAATTAAGACTATCGATCAAATGCAAATCACATGTAGAAGAGTTTCCAGTGCTAAAAACTATCTAATATTAATATAAAAAATGATTCAAGGAAAATGAAATGGAAAATAGTTTTAAACGTTTATTGGTCAAACAGTACCAAAGATTTTTCACCAGTGAAAATGTACAAACAACTTAAAACAAATATCACAGTTATTTTTAAAATTAGTTTTTTAGTACATATTTACATTGCAATATTTTCAGTGGAATCAATAGGGACTTGCAGTGAATTCCTGATTCAGGAAGCCTATATTTTCATTTTTAATACCCAATATTATTGTACTGTATCCAAAATTATTACCAAATCTTATAGCATTAGTTAACGAATTTTAACCTATCTAGTGGTTTTTTGATAATGTGTAAAATAGTTACTTATGTTGAAGTTCAAAGGGAAATATCCCGATTGATTGAACCTAGCTAACTACAAAATATTGTAAACATTCGAATTATTAGAAAAGCATTCTAGCAAACATTCCAATAAAGAAAAGAGAGGAACACAAAGAGAGCAAGTGTCAGACTTTTACAACATTCATTGTTGTGAATCAGTTGTTGATAACATATTGTCATATAATTCAACTAGTAACATAAATTAACTTGATCCAAAAATTATCACTATTGATTTTTAGACAAACAAATTTTTACGTAAATTAAAAAAATGATGATATTGTAATTATCTAATGATTGCATTCACTATAAAGAGCAAATGGCTGTTTTCAGTCTATCTGATATAAGGCCGCCTTCAAATTCAAAAGCCCGCCGTTTCCTGCGAATCATATGCCTTGGCGCAATGATTGGCCAATGGCAAAGCGGCGCGCCAAAGCCAGTCGAAGTGGAAGGTTTGAATAAAAATTTGGGTGCGTGACGGTTTTTCAGACGTATATTGATAACAATACCAACGAATTTAAAAAACAAAATTCATATAGGCCTAGCTGATGCCTATTAGTTAGGCAGTTTGGGTGTTGATGGTCACAATGCTTTTCATTTTTGTTGAAACACATTAACTTGATTAAATTAATTCAGTGTCTTCAAACTTATTAAACTTTTTTAGAATGATTCTCCAATTCATAAATTTTATTTTGTTGGTGATATTTTCCATGGTACGTAACTATTATATTTTGATTGCACAATTTTTTCATGAGAATGCTTATTTAGAAGAATAAAATGCTTATACTTGGGCTTATACTATATTGAGGAAGCATTTGTTGAATAATATTGAAACTGATGATAATAACTGTCATCACCTTTTTCTCTCAAGTATCTCTTCTACATTTTTCCACATAAGAAAACGCTGATATTGAGCTGTCTTACATAAAAATGATTCAGGAAGAATCTAATTGATACAAGACTTTCTCTTATTAAATGTTTCTTGAACTTCATAACCTAGGAGTAAATGAATCACTGGTTTTATATTGCTCTACTCATCATCTTCTTTCTTCTTGATCAATTTCTCTCTTTCTAAATTATTTTCTCATCTTTTCCACCTTAGTATTGGCGTAGATATACTAAGCTGTATACTGTATAGTTAGACTACGGTATTGGTTTTCAAACTACTCACCTCTATCTTGATACTACCAACCTATATCTTGATAGGAATGGAAGAAGCCTACATAGCTTAATTACGTGCAAAGGACTTCTAACAACACAATTTAAAACGGTTTGAATCTCAATTAGATATAATAATCGTAATAAAAGTTAAGAAGAGTCACAAGTGTTTTTTAGCTATCAAAATATGTTCTGGCGGACACAACACAGACATGATACTTCATGATATCCACAAGAGTATGAGACACTGCCTCAAAACTTGAAAAATAATTAAAAATTAGAGTAATATTAGAAAATAATTGATTGATTGAATACCCTTTTCAGGGCGAATTTAGAGCTCCAGATCCCCTCTACGAGAGAGAGAGAGAGAGAGAGAAAATTAGATTATATCTCTGGTAGATTTTCAAAATTTAAATTTTCCTGTTTTGATGTTTGTATTTGATAATGTTTTGATATGAGCTTCAATTTCACATAGTAAACTTTCTTTACAATGTAGTTACATGTAACAGTAGGATGATGGTTCAGAAAAACTGGTATTCAAATATTACGTGAAAGTAGCTGAAAAAACTATTTTGATGATGGATTTTTGTGATTGTAAAATCTAAAAATGTTAAATGAATGGAAGCAAACAATTTTTGGTATTCAATTATTGAATATGTGAGACAACTATTGGGAGGGGTCTTTAGGGTTTGGAATGATAATTCAAAGTTCTGGTAAAGACAGCTCTATATTCTCCGCCCTTAGATTTTGGGGCACAATAAAAAACTCTACTCAGAATACAATTCGTCATAAAACTATTGAAAATACAAGGTAAGAATTGAACTTAAGGACATATTTCTTCCAACTATGTGCAATATATTTTAATTTGAAGAGTGAAATAATCAATGACTTGTAAATATACTCTTTTTTCTATGTCACATCCAAGCAATAAACAAGACCAGCTTGAACTTTATTGAATTACTTAGTCTGTATTGTACCATGTACGTACATTTTACAGTATAATTTAAAATATGAAGGTTCGTATTATATTGTTGACTGACATTTCCTATAGCATTGCATGTAAGCATTGAAGGAATAAAAGCATTCTTATTCTTATTCATATTCACTTTAACAAAAATTGAAATACAATTAAATAAATACTTGGCAACAATAATGAAAGATGCTATTTGACTTGAAAACTTGGATAAAAAGTATAGTTCATTTGATCCTTCTCAGTATGAAAGTGAAATAACTAACAATAACATTTATTCATCAAACAAAATATGAAAATTACATATCTTTCCCACTCAGAGGCAATGGATAGGCTAATTTTGCTTGTCCATTTCGAATACTGTGGTGGTGGTAGCTGCTGCTGAATGATTCTGCAAGAAAACAAAAATGAATTGGTACAACGTAAAAGACATAAAAACTTTCATAATTAATAAATGTTGATCAATATTCACTAGTATCATTGCAATAGGCCTACATAGTACCTTTTATGGAATTTGTGGAGCTGATATTAGTTTGATCAAACGTTTGATGCAACGTGTGTTTCTTGTATAAAAAAATAATTATTATTAAAGACGGTAATAGTAATAATATTGAAGATGCCAAATCCCTTCTTATCAAGCTCAAAATGATCACAACAGTTAATATCTATGCATAGGCTACATAATTCTATTCTATTACATATTAAAAGAGGCTCGAATAACTTACATATGAGACTTGATAGACATTTGTATAACACAATGAATTGTAAAAAAATTATACCAAATAATAGATAAATTTTCTTTCAAAAAGATTGTCCATCAAATTTTATACATGAGTACATGATGTTTCGAAAATGATGCGAGATCTTTTGATTCAAATGCCGGACCAAGTAAGTGGTGATTGTTGTGAATAGGGTCTAGGTAGTGTAGGGTCTTACACACCTCTCAATAACCCAGCATTCTCACACTGTTAACACAACGAAGGTAATTAGATTATAGTAATCTAATCTAAGTACCTTGAACGCAACAGTGTATCCATTCTGTGTATAACACTCATCTGGTGTTAATGTGTGAAGAGCAAGGAATTATCAATGTACCGCAGCAAATTGTGATAGAACTATACTCCGTCCACTGAGTGTTTGGACCCAAGCTCCTCCCCCGAGGTTCTGACGTCATGATCCGACCAGCTCACAAGTGGTCGTAATTGCCAGAAACGTGGAAACTTCTAATCGATATTGGAACTTCAATATCAAATTTTTGAGTGGCCTTAGAAATATTGATGTTTTATGGTTGTTTGACAAAATTTACATCCTTCTAACATGAGATTGATCATTATCAATATCACTTGATAGAATTATAGTTGATTGAACATAATATCTCATAATAATATTTTTGTGCATAATAATATTTTGAACTATAAGAAAAATAGAAGCAATTGGAAATACCATAAACATATTAGCAAGAAAAAAGGAATATTGACCATACCCAAGTATAATCCAGACGCCATCAGATGTTTGATATCAGGTAAGATTATGTTAGTGACAGCTTTACTTGAGCAATCTTCTTCCATCTCACTCTGTTCACTGAAAAAAAAGAAACAATGATCAAGGTCATGGCCTAAAAATTGACAACTATGTACAGTAGGAAATTGGGTTCATTTAAAAGCATTTAAATCATTTTCCAATCAGCTGTTCTAATGGATGCGTTTCCTGTGTGCGTTCTCCCATTTGACTTGCTACAAATCATAAGCTATTTTAATAAAACTGTCTATTCTTAATCTTTCTTGCTAATCTCTATCACAACCTATTACAATAAACACAAAAAGAAATTCTATACGAAGAGTTTCATGAAAATCATGCTCAAAGAGAGAAAAGCCAAGTCAACTTGCATGATTTGTATCTGTACTTAATGCTTTCATATGAAAAGACTGTGACTACGGTGCGACGTTGCCATATTATTAGGGCATGGCCTTTTATTAAAGGAAGCTATGATTATTCTCATTACTCTTAAGATTCTGTACTACAATGTTTCAAATGAAACCAACTCATGTTACAATTGATATGATCAAACAATGTTTCAAGAAAACTCATAGTCCATCGCTTTTCACATGATTTTTGGTTTGATGATTTTATCAATTAATTAATAATGAAAACATCCTTGAATATTGCGTCATTGCATGCAATTAATAATGAACTCGACAGCTGGTATAAAATCGCCATGTATTACTTTTCACATGATTTTTCTCCGTAGGTACATTATTCAATCAGATTCATGAATCAGATCGTCCTAGACCAGGAATGATCACTTATAAATTATTATCAATAAAAGTTTCTATGAAAATAATTTTTTTCAGATGATGAGTGGAGCACTTTGGGAAATACATCGAAAAACCAGCTATAAAATCGTCATGTACCACTTTTCACGTGATTTTTCTACATACAGTATTCAATTAGATCGTCCTAGACCAAAAATGATTACCTATAATTTTTTATCAAGAAAAGTTTCAATGAAAATAATTTTTTTCAGATGATTAGTAAAGCACTTTCGGAATTTCATCGAAAAACCAGCTATAAAATCGTCATGTATCACTTTTCACATGACTTTTCTCCGTACATTATTCAATTGAATTGTCCTAGACCGAAAATAATCACCTATAATTTTTTATCAAGAAAAGTTTCAATGGAAATATTTTTTTTCAGATGATGAGTAAAGCACTTTGGGAAATTCATCAAAAAACAAGCTATAGAATCGTCATGTATCACTTTTCACATGACTTTTTTCCGTACAGTATTCAATTAGATCGTCCCATACCAAAAATAATTACCTATAATTTTTTATCAAGAAAAGGTTCAATGAAAATAATTTTTTTCAGATGATGAGTAAAGGACTTTGGAAAATTCATCGAAAAACCAGTTATAAAATCGTCATGTATCACTTTTCACATGACTTTTCTCCGTACATTATTCAATTGAATTGTCCTAGAACGAAAATAATCACCTATAATTTTTTATCAAGAAAAGTTTCAATGGAAATAATTTTTTTCAGATGATGAGTAAAGCACTTTGGGAAATTCATCAAAAAACCAGCTATAAAATCGTCATGTATCACTTTTCACATGACTTTTCTCCGTACATTATTCAATTGAATCTTCCTAGACCGAAAATAATCACCTATAATTTTTTATCAAGAAAAGTTTCAATGAAAAAAAGTTTTTCAAATGATGAGTTTCACTTTGGGAAATTCATCGAAAAACCAGCTATAAAATCGTCATGTATCACTTTTCACGTGATTTTTCTACATACAGTATTCAATTAGATCGTCCCATACCAAAAATAATTACCTATAATTTTTTATCAAGAAAAGTTTTAATGAAAATAATTTTTTTCAGATGATGAGTAAAGCACTTTGGGAAATTCATCGAAAAACCAGCTATAAAATCGTCATGTATCACTTTTCACATGACTTTTCTCCGTACATTATCCAATTTAATCGTCCTAGGCCAGAAATGAACATCAATAATTTTTTATCAAGAAAGGTTTCTATGAAAATAATTTTTTTCAGATGATGAGTAAAGCACTACGTACCATACTTTTCTACTGCATCAATAATCACACATGATTTTCTCAGGTGAATCATGCGATCAGGCGATTAGACTTAATCATAATAATTAATGATTTTTATTGAAACACAGTTTAAAAAAAAATTTCACTTTACTTACTTAATGCAGTATGATGTTGACTGGTTAGGAATCCAGTATCTTTGTGGAGAAAATATTTGAAGTTTAATCCAGTTGCAAATTTGAAATCTCCAAGTGAGAATGAACTGCCTGAAAAAATAATGATGAAATTAATTACACTTAGTCTATTCATTAGAAATAATAATTCATAAACGTACATTTACTTATTGTGGCTTGACACTTAAATTTCAATCATTGAATATTGAGCAAGTATCTGCTGTACGAGTTGCATGATTTTTGACAAAATTATTCCACCTGTAGGCCTAATGCTAGAATCCACCAAGTAAATGTCAAAATCCACTTGGAATAAAACTTCAAGTTTTTCAAAAGACTTCTGCACCGTGCAGCAACTCTTGCATTTGAAGATAATCTATTGCCAGAACCCAATTTAATAGTGTATATTTTAAGCTCTTCACCAAGGAAGAAAATTACAGTAATAATAATCTTAAAATTATTGCTAGGTAAAGCTAGTAGCCTTCTCATCGTAGTCAAGTACCAAGTATAATGTAGCTTATAATTTGTTAGACTAATTCAGCATTCAATTACTGTTTTATGCCACTAACAAGAGAGAATGATCCCTGTTGCCAAATTTCAAAAGCTACAGATACAGCTCAAAAAGTTACAGAAAGTATTAGGTCTACTATAAAGCTCAAAAAGTTACAGATAAGTTTTAAATGCAGATTGATGAGAATATTGGGTTCTTAATATTAAACTAGAATAATATTGCTGAAAACTCACCCAAATGTTAATTCGTGGTCCTAAGTTAACTGGATATTAAACAGTAAATAATCAATGAGATTCAACTACTAAACATAACATAACATAACCTATTTTGTTTTGGATTTATGGCATGTGGTATCTGATATCTGAATTCTGAATCTCTGATACAGCCTCTATATTATAGCAATAAAACAGCTCTGTATCATTCTGTATTTAAAATGCAACATTGTAAACGTCTCCAAAACATGCTGTATCTAGATCGAGAACTGATGTGCAACGGTGTAGCTAACTGTGTATCAGCCTGCAACGGAATTTTGGAGTTTTTGAAACCCCTCAAGTCCAATTTCATCGGCAACCCAAATTAACATAGTGGAGTTTGTGATCCTTGGAGCTAATGAGGCACTCCCGATTTCGATATCGCAGGTCGCAGCTCGCAGGACGGAGGACGCAGCTTTTATAGGTTAGGAAATCTTTTATTTGAGTTTAATTTCGAGTAATATTTTAGAATAGATTTCCTAAGTTATCACAGTTCTCAGAAAGTAACAAAATGTCGAACAGACATTTATTAATGCTCTCTGGCTTTCCAAGAGCACCCTTACAGAATGGCATAGGCCGATATGTGCCACAGTTGAAAAGAATGACCATTAAGTTTTGTAAAAGTTCAGGAGATAGTAAAGGCACAAGGTGAGTAGAAATTCAATAATTATCTGTACAGTAATAATCAATTGTGTTTATTTATATTTCCTAGTTCTCGATCTAGGACCCGGCATTCCTGGATGAATCGCGTCCAAAAGAATGTAAATTCATGACCACGGTACTAGTCTAATTAACAGTCATAGGTATACTTACTCATACTTCGACTAAGTTATATTTTCAGTATATAACTTTTTAAAGAGTAACGAATCCATTGTATTGTATATAGTATCCATTTTATACATAGTCTGTATTGGTGTATATTTTTCATAATACTCATGATGTACCATGCTCTTTTTCATTGTCACATTACTTATGGATTGCTTCTGTGGGGTCATTCGGCAGGGGCTGCTGATGTCCTGAGGCTTCAAAAGAGGGCTGTTAGAATCATAACAGGCAGCAAACATCTTGCCCACTGTAAGCCCATCTTTGCCCGCCTTGGTGTGCTGACGGTCACTAGCCATTACATTCTCCTATGCTTGGTGCATGTAAAGAGGAACCAGCACACTCTGGCTGCCCGTGGCAACATACACGCCCATAACACCAGGCATCGTGAGCTGTTTGATATCCCCAGGAGACGCCTCCATTGATCGCAGGCTGCTTACCGGATATCGGCTTTGAAATTCTTCAATAAGCTGCCTGCTGCGGTGAAGCAGTTGCATGAGACCGCATTCAAGAGAACCATGAGGGAACTACTGTGTGGCAAGGCATATTACAATGTGAATGAATTCATGCAAGATGATATAAATATCAATTGATTATGGTTATTGTTGGTAACACTGCCATCTTGAAAGTACGTGTTTTTGTGTATTTGACATGACGCCATCGATCCCATGAGTGTGGGTAATGGATGAAGCAGAAGGTATTAAAGGTATAATAGGATATTGGAATAGGCCTATATAGGACATTCTACTCTTGTATACTTACTTGTATACTTGTAGGTGCCCGTATCTTTTAATGTACAGCACTTTACCTATTTTGTGGGTACGAGCCGCCAGTGGTTCCAAGCTTGGAACAACCTTTTTGTAATAACCTTGTGATGATACAACACTACAACAGGATCCACTACTCTCACACTCAAGTCCCAAGAGTTCAAATTGGTAACAACTGTGTCAAGACATTCATCTCCCCTTGTTGAGGGGTGGCTCTGTTGCCAATGAACATGCCAAAATTCTTCAGTAAAATGCTTACACAGCATTTTCTAAATGAATATTGTAGTCACCACACAAAATAATGTATTATTGAAATTTATTCAGGAAATTAATTAAGATACTCTTCCAACGGATGAAAAAAAAAACAATATCACCACTAGGGGTTCTATACACCGATAAAACAATAATTGAAGAGCGCTGGTATGAGACTGTAGACACTTCAAGAATAGAATCAATACAAACAATTTCATGTCAATTGATTCACCATCCAAATCTGAACTGTTGTCTGTATAAATAGCGGTAAGCTACCACCACCAATAATTAAAGCATTTATATAGTAACTTATGTGTCAACCATAGTAAGATTACCAAAATTTTAGAAATACTCAATTTCATCAGCCTTCTGTCAATGTTCACGCATTCATAAAAAATTGTATTAAAGTCTTCTGCCTGGAGGTTTAGTGACTAGTGAACTTGGTGCGAAGGCACTGTACATTTGAAAACAAATTCCCAAATCCCTCGTTTTATTTTTACTACATATTGTAGTGAGTATAGTTTTTTCAATATTTACAAGATTAGTGCTGATTAGATATCGCAGAGCATTTTTGGTTTGCCACAACATGGTTCCTGGCTAATCGATTCCAGCTAATTGAGGACAAGACCCGAAGGATCATCTGCAGCTTGTTATGGGAAATTCGTGACCCAAAGGATCCTATGAAGCTGGAGCAGTCACATACAGCAGGTAATCTGCCCTCTACCGTATTCGCTTCCTGCTGCTCAAGATGAGGGGCCTGGTGACTGAGAGGTATCTGGTAATGAAGTATATCATGCTCTGTTTCACGCAGGAATATTCCCGGACATGATGTGATGTAATGATGATTAATAAATGAATGAAACAAATATTCTAAATTTAACTTACTTTTTTCAGAGAATTCATTGAGTCAAAGCTTGTGGATTTTGCAAAAGAGAACCCTGGTACAGTCGTCTATGTCAAGCCTCGTAGACATAGAACTCCATGTGTTCATGCAGAATATTGTAAGTGGGGTAAAAAACACATACGACTTATAGGCGTATTAGGAATAGGGATGAAAGTATTAGGGATGAATTCTTAATGGAATAAGGTGTGAACCCCTGAGCCTTCACAACTACAAGCAATATTCAAATATATGGTCATTTGAAACTGGCAGGGATGCTGCTGATCAGTTCATCTACTCCGCGAACCGATTTTGATTTTTTAAAAATAAAATTTACACTTTATGCTCCCGATAGCCATCATCCAAGTTATTGCTCGTATAATGTATCATCATTGATGAAATTTTGAATTTAAAATTTGAGTCCTATAAAATCTTAATAATACTTATATTGTTTTACTTTGATACTGAAAAATTGCTTCTTCACTGAATTTAATTTAGTTTCCATCTAAAGTTTCAGTATAAACTTTATATTTTGAATATATTATTCTAATTTTTCAAATTCACAAGCTCTATATAATTGTATATTATTTTTATTCATGTACTGCTGTATACTGAATTTATAAGTGGAAAAAACTTTATATGATTTGAATGATTTCAATGTAAACTAGATAAATCTGTTGTGGATAATATTTTTTTTCAACTTGTTGAACTTGTTTGCAAGTGAATCTTCAACATAAACATTGCCAAATAATTCAATTAATGGTCCATGATTGGATTTGAGTAAATTACCAAGAAATATTGAACAAGTATATGGGTATGATATAAAGACTATTCTTTTAAAAAAGGAAGAGGAATCTTGCAATGACGGGGCTCGATCGACACAAGAGAGCTAAGGGTTGAAGCAAATTCTCATTTGTCTAGAATTGGCGAATACTGCATATATTGTCGTGGGAGTGATAATATACATAATTTGGATTGGTAGGTTTTCATTATTTTTGATTTTGTTCTTTAAAAGGCATTCCAACCATTACTTTTCAGTGAATGGGGAGGAGCATTACATCAATTTACATAATATGTCGCTGGAAGAGACTACAAAGTGGATTCATCTACTTCCAATGAGATCAGGAACGCCGGCCGATTTTCGTCTTCGAAAGTTCTGGCACACTGACAGTCCGAGTATTCAAGGTGTTTGGAGTCCTTTCACTAATAGAGACCCAGCTCTCAACATTGCGCAATTTCCAATGGTAATGTTCTCATCGAACTCAATTATTACTTTTCATTTAAAAAATGTACAATCAACCAATTGTACAGTTTAATATTTACATATTCGTATAAATTTTTTCAGTAATTTTATTATCTTTGACGTACTGTGTTTATTTATTCAACTCATGTTTTATATTATTATTATCATCATTATCAAGATATTTTATAGTCGATTAAAAGCTTATTTAGGCTATTCTACTCTATTATCAATATCGTCGATCAAGTAATACAAAGATTTTTGGCTAACTGTTTAATACAATTCAAGCATGATATTATTATAATGATGAAATATCAGCCAACTATAATGATGATCTTTTAGAAATTTACTGCTCATTTCTTTTAAAAGAAGATCTTATTCTTCCCATTTGTGTATTCTTTATATTGAATGATGTGTATTTTTTTGCTTTAAATAGATCTTTCTATTCAATTGTTATAGTCAAATTCTTGTCTGGAACTGATTTCCCCATGATGTTGAGAATTCACTCAACATCCAAATCCAACATTGAAAATCCAATTTCACTTTGAAAATTTATCCTCTTTCAAAAGACTGGACACTGAGTTATTGATACATATATTTTCTCAACCGCTAAGTTCTATAAAATATCAAATAATGTGGTTAGTACATCTGAGGGCTTCTTGGCTTATTGTATAACTCATCACATTACTAAGAGTAAATACTAAGCTCTTGAAATTCCAAGAATAAGTTATTTGGTGATTCTTGTTAATAAATTGTGGTATTGGTGGTGATCTAATATTGGAACCAATTTGTTACAATAATAATTGGGCTTATTATTTGTTTTTATCAATATTTGTTATTACTAAGAAATACTTTGAAGAGTTGCTATTTCAATTTCAAGTATTACATCATAAACATAATTAGGTTTACATTTCATTGAATTAATTCAATAGCCTATAGGATTTAGCAAACATTTGGGTATTTCAGATCACAATTATACCACGATCAGTCGAACAACCCTCGTAACTGGTTCATTTGCTTTATGCCTACTGATTCTTGGCGTGCTTACTTTTTTATAATTTGAGTGTTCTGTGAAATTTTCAAATTCAGCAATAAATAATTTACGACCTTTATTTCACAGGAGGAACTGTCCAGAAAGAAGAGACTCACAAAAACCGCCACAGAAATTATTCTCGAACGGTGGCAGGAACAGCAAGAGAAAGACTCAAAAGATTATACTACATCGTAGATACATTGAAGAAATAGTAGGTTATATAAAAAGCTAGTTTAGGTTAATTAAATTCTTTGCATTCTCAAATACAGTTCTGATTCATTTTAATACCAATTTCTATCCATAAATACTGTACATATAAAGCCTCCTCTTATAAGATTTCATTTACTTGTTTCGATCTCTATCAAAACTTCAGAATTTAAACAAAATTATTGAACTTGTTGTTTGTAAAAGATAGTGGGGGATAGTCCCTCAAAGTTAATAGTTGGGACAATAATTTCTGCTATAAAGAATATTTTATATCCAAATTTCAATTTATTATCAATACTAAACTCATTATTTATAATTTACCACTGCTATCCTAGTATGAACTGAGGTTTTGAGAATCCAATCCTCAACATCTATGTTCGGCTTTAGAATTTCCTAAATAATGGACTTGTTCTTATCATTGAAAGTTATTGAACATAAAACTAACCAGAGTGAAAGAGTTCCAGTTCGAATACAAAATATTGAAAAATTGAAAGGCCAACTCAATCTTGTCTTTCCTTCTCGTATGATTTTTATAATTTCTTCCTTAAGGGTGGATGATAGTGGACGGCAAACTACCGAACGGCAGAATTATGTCCCATTAGAACAATTGTCCCATAATGTACCATAATTTTAATCAATCTCTTGGAGCAGATAGAGCCTCTATTTATGAGCAGAATTTTATGTTCTTTATGTCATTGTAAAGAGAAATGAATTTTATAAATTGTTAAAATAAACTTAAAATAAAAAAGTGAAAAGTGGAGCGCCTGGAGAATTGAATTCTCTTTCCAATGACATAAAGAACGTGAAATTCAGTCCATAGATAGAGGCTTTATCTGCTCCAAGAGATTGATAAAAATTACATTGTCCTTATGGGGCTTGATTCTGCTGTTCGGCAAATGGCCGACTACTACCAGCCATTCTTAATTCAGTTGCATGTGCTTCTTAGTCTAGATTGATAGTAGGTATTATCCTTTTATAAATAGTCTTACATAACTATCATGGTAACTTAACCTATCTATTCTTTTTTAACTTTGAATAATAAATGCAAGTTCATTCGTGAAACCATAGCCATAATGTACAAATGTTTTGTAGAATATTTTAAAGTAGAATTTAAAGAAATATATTTGCTTTAATAAATGAAATGTAGTTATTCAATAACTAAACAATTTCATAAAAGTATTATTTCAAACTGGAATTAGAAGATACCAAAACAGAATGCAAAACCCCGAAAAATTCCATCAACTTGAACATTCTGCAAAATGAGATAAAAATATTGAAGATATGAAGATCGGTATGATTTCCATGGATTTTTTTACAATTTTTGTTCATTAATCTATTTATTGAGTATTTTATACTAATATTAATGAATATCAATGGTTGGGTTCCTTTTTTATATTAAAAACCGTAAGTTTGGTTTGGTAGTTTATGGATTGCCAAGGGTAATTTTCAATACTAAGTAATCATAGAGTGCCATTACAATTTATTATAATCATACCAGAATCATTTTGATAACATTCGACTATCAAACCGTTATCTGCGTTTCTTGGACTGATTCGCAATCCATAGCACTGTGCTAATTGGATGAATGATTGCAGTCTTTCCCAGTTGGCTTGTGACAACGATGTTGGCCTTTTTTCCGGCGATGACAAGCCTCATACAATCAATGAAACGTTCAAGAGAGACATGCTGAGGCCGGCTTGTTTCTATACTGTCATTCGGGTTGGCGTATTAAAATTCGTTTTGAACGGGCAGTCGGGGATTAAAAAAAGGGATTTAAAAGCCGAACTCGTTAGTCTCCCTTCCGCTCTGCGCCACAATATATCTGTATATACTTCGATGACTGAACAAAATGTTATTTTTTGTTCTCTCCTCATCGACATAGTAGCAGCTTATGCTGAGATTTCGGTTTTGCTTCCTGAAAATACACGGTAGGTAGCCTACTCTTTGTATGTGGAACTAAGTAGTTGCTGATCATTCTCATTGAGGGGAAAAGTTATAGAGGGTTAAATTCAATTCTGTATTTGGATTATAGGAATATAGTACAAAATCCTTCCCAATTATAAAATAATAATTAATTTTTATTGAGAGTGATTGTAGAAATACAGTAAAACCCCTCCCAATGGTGATTAATTTCTCTTGACACTGATTCGACTACAAAACCCTTGTTAATGATGATTAATTTCTCTTGAGACTATCATTCAACTTATTTTGATGAAGAGAATAACATCTCTTCTAATCGAATCCGAGTTATAGCCTGATATAATCGTTATATGGGCTCAAAAGTTTCAAGTCTATGGCTTTGAATTTTATCATCAATATGGTTGATAGAGATTCCTTTAAAATTGCACATATATAAGTTATATCAATCTGTACAACAACCTTGCTACCACTCCATTCCTTTCTAGTTTCTAAACATAAATTTCTTCTACCCATAATATTTTTCAAGGCACAGGCCTATTGCTATGCCTGGTAGAGATAGATATCACAGGAGGTTATGGGTTCTATACTGCCATTCATTCATTTCTTCCCTCACTTGTTAGCACATAGTTTAACTAGATTCTTCTCTTTTTCAACTATCATAGTTTAAAAAGAGAAGAATCGAAACAAAACTACATATTTTTTGTTTTTTATAGCGATAACATAAGAGTAGAATAGAATAGAATATATTTCTAGATCCATAGGCATATTGATGCATAAGATCACGTCAAAAATTGAGATGTTTTATTGTTATTTAAAATTTAGAATTCATTTCTATGTTGGGTTCCGACATCTGTAGAAACTCATCGACCTCATAAAAAGGATTACTGCATAGTCACCCATACATTACACATTTGAACTCTCTGAGGCTTAAGTTCCTGACCTTGAGGGGGTAATTTATTGAACAGTCGTATACTCATAATCAAATGACTCAGTTTTTCAAGTTGAACAAAGGGAACGTCGATGTCATGTCCACGTCTGGTACTGAGTCCATGTATGTTGATTCTGTGCTGATGTTTATGCTTCTCTTTATACGTGTGAAGCAGGCTATTGTAGATGTAGAGATTTACAACTGTCAGAATTCTAAACTCGAGAAAAAGTGGCTTACAGTGAGCAATTCTTCCAGCTCTACTCATAACTCTTATTGCTCTCTTTTGCATTATCAGCACCACTCCAGTCTTGGTTGCATTGCCCCAGAACATTAAACCATAACTCATAACTGACTGAAACAGTGCAAAATATGTGGATTTTACATATTCAAATGGTACACAGCACATTAAACGCGACAATAGAAAGTTAACTCGAGACAGCCTATCCAGAACTGCATCAATATGAGGAGCCCATGATAAATCCCTATCCACAATCAGAGCCAGTAACTTGGCCTTATTGGTCACCAAGGAGTCTCCACTGTAAGGTCTTAAATTGAAGACAATCATCTGAGTCTTGGATTGGTTCAAAAGAAAGCCATTTGCTGAGAACCAGTCTGAAGCCTGTTTTGTTGAATTTCTAGCTCTTTCACCAACAGCCAACACATCAGAATCTGAATCAATCAGAGTCGTGTCTTCTGCATATATGTAAGTGTCGTTGCTGTCTACATTATCATTTATGGCTATCAAAAATAGCAGGGGTCCCATTATGGAACCCTGAGGCACTCCACATTCAACATTTACCACAGGGGACCATATGAAAAACCATATGAATATGTCCCTTCATTTTCAATATTAAAACTGTCTTGAAATTTTCATGCAAATGAAAAAATAATTTGAAAAGTTCAAAGCTGTCTCTCTCTGTCTCTCTCTCTCTTGTCACTATAAAGAGCTGAACCTCGTTTGAATATCAAAGCAAAACAGAATTTATTTCAATTAGAGAAAAATAAGAGCCTCTTGTGTATCATCAACTTGTCTGCTCCCGTCACATGGAAATGCTCAAATTCAATTTGATTTCAAGTGTCTTTCTTAGCTTTGTAGCACCCAAAAAATTAATTCTGAATATTAATTGAATATGAGTTCTTACAAATAGCAATTTTTAAACGAAAGAGTTATTAATCGAATTTTAGAATGTTCAACGTTGCATAAAAAATCAACTGCAACGTTTCATCTTTCTCCTTGATAGGTTGCCTATCGTGGTATAGTTTGTCCAAGCAAAGAAGACCCTACGGCAAGATAGGAGAATGACTCAAGCTCGGTCAATTTTGGTTCAAAAGTTATCAATTTGATCTCAAATTGTAGGAAACAATTTGATCCACTATAAAGACCGCATTTATAATTCTTGAACAAATATTGACTAAGCTGGAGTTATTTTCCAATTTTGACAGAGAGTCTTCTTTACTTGGACAGACTATACCTATATAATATTATTGTTGAAGAGAGTCTAACGTGGGAATAATTATATTCTCGGCCAAAAACCCTTTTCCAGCTGTAATGAAAATTTTTCCTTGTAACCTTATGCATTTATTTCTCTGGATTGAGTCAAATATTTTAATCTATTTGATTGTAATAAAATCAATTTTATACTTTATGATTTATTTATTCAACAACAAAAATACAAAATACATTGAGTTTACAATATTGTATTGGTCTCTTGTTGCATATTTTTGTGCAGCAGAACAGCTTGAAATCGCCTTGGTATGTTGCACACGTCAGAAGTGGTCATCTGGGATGGTCGTTCTGGAATAGAAGTTTAGAGTCACATATGTGACTCCTAGATCAACAACTGTGTTCTCTCTTTTCAACTGTCTCCCGTCCATCATGTAAGAATGAAGCAGTGGATTGGTCTTCCTGGTCATTGTCATAATGATTGTCTTGTTTATGTTAATGGGCATGAGGTTGGTCTTGGACCAAGTGCTGACTCTATCAATGTCCTTCTGCAATAGAAAAGCATCCAAAGGAGACAGAATTATTTTGAAGATTTTCAGATCGTCTGCATAGAGAAGAGCATTACACACTGTAGGGAGTCAACCACATCGTTCATGAAGATGTTAAACAGAAGTGGTCCTAGAATGGACCCTTGGGGAATGCCAGATGTTGCCACAAATTCTCTTGACTTAGAACCATGTAAACGCACACAAAAAATGCGGTCACTTAGGTAGGACAGAATCCACTGTGTCATGGCTTTGCTGAATCCATTCTTAGGAAGCTTCTCAACCTTATGCCTTATCATGCCTTATCAACCAAGTTTTAATAGAATCTTATATTAGAATAACTTCTCATTGAAAGAAAGAGTACACGAGAAGAATGCGTTGAATGATGTGTTGCATCAGATGCTGTATCTAGAATACAGATATTTAAAATCAGATAAGAATAGGCCACATAATTTATGGTAGGATATGTATGCTTAGGCTAATGATTTTCTACTCAGACTTCATTTTCTACTAGGAGTTTCTCTTTATCAGAAAATCAATAAGCTATTTTAACAATCATACCTAAATCTATCACCAACATAAATTATTAATATTACCTATTAAGTCTATTGATTTTATAATTTTTTTCAAACAATACCCTAGTCTGTGATGATTGACTAATAGCCTATTCATCTCAATCCACATGAACATCACCCACTCTCACTCCAATTTTAAAATCATTTTTCAATCATTCAACACATTCCTTTCCATGTGTAATGCGGCTGTAGGAAATGGCAAAATAGAAAAGGAAGGTGAAGATTTAAAGGTGGAGGAAGAGGAGTAGGATGATAAGGGAGAGAAGGAGAATGGGAAGGAGGAGGAGAAGGAGGTAGTGGAGGAGAAAGAGAAGAAGGAGGAGTAGGGTTTAATCATTCAATAAATTGAAAAACCAATCAATATAATGTATTAAATTTAAGATTGCAATCACAAATATTTCTTCTTTCTGCCTGTCTACCGTTATTCCAATTTCAATAAAATTATTATTTTACCTACAATTACTTGAATACAACATTTCCGACAAATATCTGTCAGCGAACAAGAGTTTATAGATCCCACCCAGGATTTAATTGCTTGAAACATGACTGCTCTGCAGCCCGGCCTAGCCAGCAGTGTAATACGGTACCTAGCCGATCTGTTCAGCAAACCGTGAAAGATAAGACAGTAGCCTACTCCCAACTGCCGGACTTGCCGAATGTAAAAGCAACACGAAATTAGTCTAGCATCGCATGCACCAAACAGATAAACAATGCCAGGGAATCTCCGATTGAGTAAGCCACTAAAGTAAAGTTGAGACTGAAACTTAGTCCATCAATTCAGATCATTCGAAAAGTTGATCAATAGGAAACTTGAGAATTGAATATGGTAAAGAGTGGGATGGTTCAAAGACTTAAAATCCCACTTAGAAACTCAACTTTCCAAATTCATAGGGTAAGAAATACAATATTGTACCATGTTGTTGACTGGTGTTTTGACTCATGAAATTCAATATTAAGAAATTTAATTTTAAAGGAAACATGCCATTAAATATAGGCTATCTTTTAAAACGCACCGAAGCCTAATAAATCAGGATTTAAAAGGAGACAAAATCATTCTAACAATTGCTATTTTTAAGTGAATAACAGAGTTGACATTTAATCTATATCTATAAAAGCAAAATGGCACTGACTGACTGATTCATTCATTCATCACCAAAACTAAGAATCCACTGAACCAAATGCGTTCAAATTTGGCAAGCATGTTCAGTTGGACGTTTAGATGCGCGCTAAGAACGGATTTTAGGAACTTTTCAAAAATACGCCAAATATTTAAGTTTTTCTATAGTTTTTCGGGGTTTTCTCAGTTTTTTTTCGAGAACCAATCGGTAGAAAATGTTGATATTTGGTAGATAGGTTCAGATAAGGTCTAGAAATGTTGTGTTAAAATATTTTTGAATTCCGTTCAAGATTACGCCAGTAATAAGGTTTTTCAAAATTGTAGATGTATTGCGGGTTGCATATCTTCCACATTGATACGACCAATCCTTATTGTAAATTCAATATATTTCAGCGAGGTTATAGGTAAACTAATTTGGAAGATATTGAATCAAGTTTCAAACTATTTCTGATATAGTTCCCAAGGTTACGCTTAATATTAGCGTTTTACTATTTTTTGGACTTTTTGGAGTTTTTCTTAAATTTTTCTTGAAGAAATTGGCAGAAAATGTTGAAATTAGGTAAACAGGTCCATATTAGGTGTAGAAATGCTGTGCTCAATAAATTTCGAATCCCTTCTGAATGGAATTTGCTGGCAAGCTAAGTGAGCCTGTTTGTCTCAGCTGACACTGACAGAGGTTTTACAGGCGAGCGAAGCGAGCATGTTTGACTCACTTTTTTTCTTATTTTTTTAAATGGGTTGGGCTTTGTAACCCTTAGCCACCGCGACCGCTATTCGATCTTTTGTGGCATCCCCTCTTTGGCTTATGCCATGTTCCATAATCCAAGGCCAGAGCAGAATTCACTCAGGGCCTTGAAGTCCAGTTCTCTTGCCTCCTCTGGTAGGAGGGTTGCCTTTCCAAGAAGTCTCCTCCTCATTTGCAAGAGTGCTGGACATTCCAGCAGCAAATGTGCTGCTGATTCTGTCTCTTCTATGCAGAATCTGCATTCATCATCCTGACACTGTCCCTTCTTCCGTAACATATACCTGAATGGGCCATGTCCTGTCAGGAGGCTTACTATTTGCCTCAGCTCCCTCTTCTCCAGGCTTATTACATTGCAGGAAGTCTTTGTTGAGGGTTTAATCAACATTTTTGATTGTCGTAGTCCCTCTGTCCTATTCCAAATCAAAATCTTCTTCTTTTCCTCCCATTCTCGGACTTTGACTTTACAATAGCTAAAAGGAACCCCACAACCTGGTTCTGGTCCTACAAATGGAGAATCTGCACCTTTTTTTGCAAGGCAATCAGCTATTTGATTTCAATAGATACCTTTGTGCCCCGGTACCCACATCAGGCTAACCTGATTCCTGACAGCCAGTTCCCTTAGGGACTTTTGACACTGTGTTACCAGCTTTGAGCTACTGGAAGAGGCCTGCATCGCCTTTAGGGCTGCCTGGCTGTCACTCAAAATAGAGATCTTTGCCCTTCTCAGTCCTCTTTCAATTAGTTGATTAGCACACATCTCTATGGTCATTATCTAGGCCTGAAAGACAGTTGCCATTTTTCCCAGGGCCTTATAGAATTTAGTTCCTGGCCCATAAATTTCAACTCCTGTCCTTCCCTCCCTGCGTGATCCATCAGTGTACCACTTCAGGGCTTTCAACTCCAAAGAATACTCTTTTCCACCCCTGTCACTCTCTAGGATTGTGACTTTGTAGGGGCAATCCATTAAGTATTCCCTGTTTTTAAAGTCCAGAACAGCTAAAGCCATAGCTAATATAGGAAACTCCTTTAATATTGTCAAATGACCTTTCTCCATGGAGTTGTAGATATTCCTGTTACCAGTCATTTTGAGGGCACTTAGTGCTGCCCTTTTCTTGACCTCCTGCGCCAGAGGCAACATTCCAAATATTGCATCTAGCGCAGTTGTTGGGCAGGAGCCTGTGGCTCCACTAATGCCCAGACCTGCCAACCTCTGCAATTTTTTGAGTTTAGTTGCAGTAGTCTTCTGTTCCACCTTAGGCCACCAAACCAGTGTGGCATAAGTAACCATAGGCAGTATTACAGTCTGGTAAACCCAGAACTGCATACTGGGCCTCAGCCCCCATTTCTTACCACACAGTCTCCTGCAGGCCCCCATAGTCTTTGTGGCATTTGTAAGAGTCCTCTCAATATGTCTATTCCACAGAAGTTTTTGGTCGAGGACTATCCCTAAATATTTCACTTCTGTGGAAAATGGAATTGTTGTTCCTCCCAGAGTTGGAGCTGTTGAGTTCAGCTTCCTTTTCCTGGTGAATAGAACAATTACCATCTTTTCAGGATTGATCTGAAGATCCTCCTTTTCATACCACCTTCCTATGAAGGAGAGGGCCCTTTGCAGCAGGTCACACAGGGTGTCTGCTGATTTGCCCCTTATCATGAGGACCAGGTCATCAGCATAAGCTTGCATCCTGTATCCTCTGGCTGCCACTTGTTCTAGGAGATCATCAATAACCATGGCCCATAGCAGAGGCAAAAGAACCCCTCCTTGGGGGCAACCTCTCAGGGCTGTTACAGTTACTGACTCACTACCCATTTCAGCAGTTATCAGCCTATTCCTGAGCATTGACATAATCCAGGAGGTGGTATCACTATCAACCTCCTTTCTCATGATTGCTCTTTCAATAGATGGAAATGAGGTGCTATCAAAAGCTCCTTCCACATCCATAAATGCCCCAATTAGCATCTCCTTCTCCTCTAAAGCCTTTTCTACCTCCCTTGTGAGGACATATAAGGCTGTTATAGAGGAACGTCCAACCTGATAGGCATGTTGGGACTTATTTAAAGTGTTATCGTTAAACACTTCATCCCTTATATATCTATCAATTACCTTCTCCATGGTTTTAACCATGAAAGAGCTAAGGCTTATTGGGCGGTACAACTTAGACAGAAGAGGGCTTCTGCCACCAGCCTTTGCCACAAATACCACCCTAACCTGTCTCTATCTTATAGGAATGTAACCCATAGCATAACTAGCTCAAAATGCTTTCACCATTGAGGACTTAATTTCCGCTGTGGCGTTTTGTAGCAGGGCTGGCAATATACCATCTGCCCCTGCTGCTTTATAAGGACTGAATGAGTTTATGGCCCATTCCACCTTACTTGGGGTGAAGATGTTACCCGCTCTTCTTTGAGCCCAGGCTAGTTCCCTTTGGGATTTGCTAGTAACTCTGGGGGATTCTTCAGCCCCTGTCCCCCTGATCTCAGATCAAGTGAGTATCTAGCAGAAGTTCAATAGTCTCTCTACAACTACCTGTCATCTCCCCCTTGTGGTTCAATAGGGAGCCTAGTGGGTTAACATGGTGGCTACTGGAAGTGACTCTATACCTGAGCAGAAGTCCCTCCATGTTTTTTGTTTGGAATGTCTCAACTCCTTATTGTATTTGGTCAAGGCATTTTTATATTCAGTCCAGTTTCCAGAACTTTTTACCCTATTAAAAAGCTTGACTCACACTGCCTATACTGTCGGGGGTCCAGGGGGCGGAGCCACCTGGCTAAGCGGAGAAGGCAAGCAAAGTGAGCCTGCCGGCTAGTCTATCTCTATATACAAAAGTGAAATGGCAACAGTGCCGTAACGTTTCCAAACCGGGCCCCCCGCAAAAACAAAAATTCCGGGCCCCTTTATCTGAAATCATACCCCTTCCCCCTCTTTCACAACCCTTCTTCACCCTTTATTTCAATATTTAAACTTTCTGAAATTGAAAAACGTACATTTTTCATGTTTGAAGGACATAGACAACTTATGTAAAAAAATCTATTGAATTATACTTACAATATTTAGAAATGGTACCTTCCAAATCTACCTACTCAAATGGTGTAGGGCTTTATTATAATTCTGTCAAATAGAATATATTTATTCATAGACTATTAAGTCTAGCTACTCAACTAAATAGAAAAAACTGATAGGGCATAGGGAGTAGCAAGTATGACAAAGGTACCATAACTTCTTGTAATAGTAGCTAACTTGAAGTTACTGAATAATTGGAATTGAAAATCAAATACCTAATGAATAGAGTAGGCTATATTTACTTCGTAATTTATTTCGAAATTTAATGTCGACTCTGCCACACTATATGTTGAGGAACTAAATGGGAAACTTAATTACAGTTTTTCCTTATATTTTTACTCAAAGAAATGAATAGAAAGATAACAAGCCACTCTAATAATAACTGAATCAAAAAATTATTTTTGTTTGAGCAATCTAGTCTGAGTCTGGAAACAGGATGTCTCAATCTTAATTATTTGCAAACAACATTCCTAATTTTGCAATAGTAATAATATTAATATGAACTTGCTAATATAGCAGACAATCAAACAATAAAAAGTAGATCAACATTGAGTAACCAACATTGTTATGTTGTTGCATAATTTCTTTTCAGATTATTGATCACACTACATTAGTGAGTTTGGCTGAATTTGCCAAAATAGAAATAGATTTTCTTGATAACCGTTTCTTCAATTTTATCTCTTTAGAAATTATGTAAGAGTAAGATAAGATAATATATTATTATTTCAGGCCCAAGTTACTTCATTTTTCAGGAAACCTTTATTTGATATTCAGGCCCCAGCCCGGGCCCCCTAGAGCCCCGGGTCCCCCCGCGCCGCGGGGGCTGCGGGGGTGTACATTATGCCACTGAATGGCACTGATTCATTCATTCATTCAAACATTCATTCATTCATTCATCACCAGAACTAAAAATCCACTGAACCGAATGTGTTCAAATTTGGCAGGCATGTTCAGTTGGACGTTTAGACGCGCGCTAAGAACGGATTTTTGAAACTTCATAAGGATACTCCAAATATTTGAGTTTTTTTATAGTTTTCGGCGTTTTCTTCATTTTTTTTGAGAACCAATCGGTAGAAAATGTTAATATTTGGTGGGCAGGTTCAGATGAGGTCTAGAAATTTTTTGTTGAAATATTTTTGAAATCCATTCAAGAGTACGTCATCAGTTATCACTTTTTCAAAATTGTAAATGTATTGCGGGTTGCATAATATCTTCCGTCTTGATAAGACCAATTCTTACTGTAAATTCAATGGTTCAGCATGATTATAGATGAACTGATTTAGAAGATATTGAATCAAGTTTCAAACTATGTCCAATATACTTCCCAAGGTTACACTTGATATTAGCGTTTTACTATTTTTTGCTACACATCACGGAAATAAGCTGCTTACCAGTCCCTATGTAGACTAGGAAGTCGTCATTTACATACATAATCAACCAGCTGTTGTCTTTGAGCGGAAAGAAGTCCTTTCCATGCAAGGACCATCTCTTTCCAAGCGTGGACAGCTGGCGCCATCTAGCAAGAGAAAATACAACTACAATGAACCATTTCTTTCTGTGAAACTGCCAGGAATTGGTCAAAAACAAGAAACTTTGTATTGCTATTGTACAATTTAGGATGATCATACAAAAACTATCATGAGCTTAAACGTTTCTGGACTAAGAAAATCGAGTATTCTGATAGTTATTAAGTAATATCCATTTGATTAAATCAAAAAAATTGTGATGCAAACTTTCAATACTTAGCAGTTCAGCTTACTCCAGAGTCAGCTCAGCCGAAGCTAGTATAGTAAGTTATCTGGTCTTAGCTGTTCTTAGAATTCATTAATCCTATTTGTTAGGCTCATTCATGAAATTAGATTGATAATGTTTATTTGAAGTGTAGCGAAAAAAATTATACACAACTCGCCCAGGAAGTTTTTTACGGTATTCCTTCCCAGGCTTGTGGCGTAATGTACTATTACAGAATCTTTGGAGTTTTTCTTAGATTTTTTCAAGAACAAATTGGCAGAAAATGTTGAAATCTGGTAAACAGGTCCAGATTAGGTCTATAAATGCTGTGTTCAATAAATTTCGAATAATTTCTGAACGGAATTTGTAGGCGAGCGAAGCGAGCCTGTATGTCTAAGCTTACACTGACAGAGGTTTTGCAGTTGAGCGAAGCGAGCCTGTTTGACTCATACTGCCGATACTGTCGGGGGTCCAGGGGGCAGAGCCCCCTGGCTAGGCGGAGAAGGCGAGCGAAGCGAGCCTGCCGGCTAGTAGAGTATTAAATGGTGTTCACAAAACTGAAATCATTGCTCAATTATTTTATTATAGGCTAATTTCTAAAAATCGAGAATTAAGAATTGGACGCTTGTTATGATAGTCAGCAATACTGTATTTGTGTTCAAATTAACTTGTAACCAAGTTTTTAATGACAGCCAGAACAAAGTCTGTTAAGCTCCAAAAGAGTCTGGGTATTTGGAATGGAAAATTTCTTGAAAATATAATTTCTTTTTAACTTTGAAGTCTATCTGAGCAAGAGTAATCCTCATCAACGTAATTAAGGCGAGGAAGTTTCCATTACTGCATGAAGAGTTTTCATAAATACGATCTAACTTGCTGATAAAGTGTGAAGACGCCCATTAAAATACTTGTCGGAAACACAATTTTCAAGCAAGATATTCCATGGTCAACACTTTGTCACTGCTAGACTATAAAGTTGACGATTTATTGTTTGGAAACACAGTTCTCGCTTGAGAAAAATAACTTCTCACTTCCATTCTAAAAGGAAAATTTCTGAAGCTGCTCGATTCTTGTAACAGTGATCAATATCATAGAGAAAGCATTGTGAAATTGTGATTCGAAAGGTCACATTCCACAATACCAATTTAATATTACAATAACAACTGTTATAAGAGCGTTGAGTGTTGTTCAGACTTGCTTTCTGTGTCTCCGTTAGTTAGTCGAATTGTGTAGGATATTGAAAAGTAAATGTGATGAAACTGAGCAGTGCTATGCAGTCAACTACGAATATTCTAATTATCTAGTCAGTTTTTGTGATTGAGATTTTCTAAAAACAGTAAATAGCTTTTTTGTGAGTTTTTAACAAGATTTCTCATCATTACCGGCAAAAAGATAAAAGCAGGGCTTCGTTCGGACAGCAGCGATAAGGATATCTCCACTGATAAAGCTTCTGTTGGTGAGTCGGCTGAATTCTCCTCTTTATCGTTGGATGAAAAACTATTGTCGATGTACAACGAAATTAAAGAGGTTGAGAATGATCAAAAAAGCATTATTAGTTCAATTGAAGACATTCAGCGTTCAGTCTCTGATTTACGCAAAGATGTGGATAGTCACAGTGAAAAATTAGCTAGCCACTCTAAATTGTTAGCTGATTCAGAGATTGAAGTAGGTAATTTGAAACGTCAAATCAACTTACTAAAAACTGAACTGAATGATTCGCGTCAGTACAGTAGAAAAAACAGTGTCGAAATCAGTGGTCTGCCGATTAATAAATCCGGGGACAATCTATCTACTGTTCTTACTAGGTTGTTCACATTCTTAAAATTTGATTTCTCGCCGAATATGGTGGACATAATGCATCCTCTTCCTTCTAAAACTGATAGTAATAGAAGTGTGATTATGAAGTTTGTGAAGCGCACTGACACTCTAGCGTTGTTAGAAATCGCCAAGAAAAATAAGGGATTGAAAGGTAGTGATGTGGGACTTCAGTCAGAAAACTCCATATTTATTAATCCGTCACTTACGAAAGAAAATAAACAACTGTTCAAGGACGTGAGAGTGTTGAGGAAAACACACGGTATCAAATATATTTGGATCCATAACGGTAAAATTTTAGTGAGAAGGAAGGATGGTGAACGTGTTCATCCAATCACTAGTAATGATGACTTGGAAAATTTGAAAAAGAAATTTGAAATTGATTTGATTGAGGACTCTTAAATGTACAGTACATATCTAGTAATCTCTGGCTTGTTGTTTTGAAATCGTCTTTTATTTTATTTCCGCTAAATAGAAAAAAAATCTAATCTCAATTTGTCAATGCGATAGTTGTTTTAAATTTAAAATCATATTTTATCTTAATATTTCTGGTTGTATTGGAAAAAGAAAAAATTACTCATAAGAGGCAACGAAATAAATTAAAGCAAATTTATCTTCCTGTTTAGGGATTGTAGAAGAAAAAAAAATTCTTGTTGTAGTTAATAAAAAGGAAAATTTCTCACTAAAAATAAATCGATAAAATAAAAATGAGAAAATGAGAAGGTTTATTTCTATTGCTGATTATTACAGAAAAATTGAAAAAAATGGATAGAGTAAAAATGAAAAAGTTTATTATTATTTATTTGCTGATATCAATGATTTTGAGTAAATTATTACTAAAATTAACTGAAACAACTACTGCATTGATTCCAAACGGTTGAGTACCTATCTACTGTTTTTTTATATGTAATAATGTTTTATGTCTACTTTTTTATAATTAATGTAATAATGATTCATGCATGAGCGATTGTTTGTAAAGAAATCTTCAACTAACTACTGAATAGCCTTCTATTGTAAATGCTCATGTCAAAATGCTAGGTGATGTTTTCTTTTCGATTATATTATATTATGTGAACTACTTCTCTCCAATTATTTGTAAAAAGTAGCTTGGGTTTTGTTATCACACGTTTGGATGTGCATGTAGTTCATCTATTTTTCTGATAATTCTTGTATAGCATTGTATATAATTCATACCAATAATTACTGGCCCATTGCATATGGTCTTTTGGGTCAAATATCTCAGTTTCCTTAGAGTTAAGACTATTCATTCGATTATTGCGGAGACTTGGAGATGAAATTCACGTTTTTTTCTCATTCTGGGAAGTCACTATACTCCTTTTGTTTGTATGAATGTGCGTGTGAATGTTGTTAAATTCTTTTTCATCAAGATGGAATTCTTTGTATCTCATGTGTTTACTAAAATAATGTATAATTTGACATTTTTATTACATGGAGGAGACTAATAATAGTGAAACTTGTTTACTGCTTAGAAGTATTGATGAGGTGAATGGTTCTCAGGTTTCAGGGGGTTCGAGCCTTACTGTTCTGCATCAAAATATTCAAGGAGTCAATAGCAATTTTGATTATTTTTTAACATACATAAGCTGTTGGAAAAATAAACCTGCGGTTATAGTGTTGTCGGAAGTATGGTTAAATACAAGCGAAGAGGCATACAATTTTTTTATTGATGGTTATAACCAGTTTTCAAATATATCTGTTTTCTCTAGAGCCACTGGTTTGTAAACATTTTCTAAAAAAATAAAGTCCTGGGTACAATTAGAGAAAAATAAATATTATTCTTCAATAAATGAGCTACCATCACGACAAAAATGGTCAATACTCAATAAGTTATGTGGCAATGCCAATAAGAAAAATAAATGTGACATGAAGATTGAAAATGGAGACACAGTAATCACTGATGAGGGTGCATTGGCTGATCTCTTCAACAACTTTTTTGTTAATGTTCCCAAAGAAGTGGCAGCAGGGATAAAAAATAATAATATACCTTGGGAGGAGTATAGAGATGTGTTTAGAGTTGAGCAGTGTCCAAGATCAATATTTTTCGAGCCTGTAACTCATAATGAACTTTTGCAATATATTTTTCATCTAAAGAATGGCAAAGCTCCTGGTAAAGACAGTATTACATCAAAAATTCTTAAAAATGTCGCTGTCACTATTGTGCCAATTCTTACAGATATTTTCAATTTTAGTCTTTCAAGTGGACAATTTCCAAATGAATTGAAACTAGCTAAAGTAATACCCATTTTCAAAAATGGCTCTCATTCCATTCTGGGCAACTACAGACCTATCTCTTTAGTTTCAGTCTTCTCAAAACTATTAGAAAAAAATTGTTAAAATCCGTTTGCTGAAATTTCTAAATCTGAATAATTTCTTCTATGAGCGCCAGTTTGGTTTTCGAGAGGGGTACAGCACAGAAATGGCTCTTGAAAGCTTTATGGCTTCTATATATAATGGTCTCAATTCCAAAACTACATCTTGTGTGGCTGGTCTTTTTATAGACATAAAGAAAGCTTTTGATACAGTGAATCACTCTGTTTTACTTGAGAAATTGTACAGAGCGGGTATAAGAGGAGTGGCGCACAGTTGGTTTGTATCATATTTGAGTGATCGATCGCAGTACATAGCTATAGGAAATGCTAAGAGTGGGATCATCAATGTTGAATATGGGGTGCCGCAGGGCTCAGTTCTGGGTCCTGTGCTATTTCTGATCTTTATTAATGACCTTTTTCAAGGCAACTTCAATGGAACCCCTGTTTCATTTGCTGACGATACAGCTTTCTCATATTGTAGTCCGGATAGTGCAAACCTTTATACAAAGATACAGGAAGATCTAAATAGATTGCTTTTGTGGTTTAATTTCAATGGCCTTGCTCTTAATGTTTCAAAAACAAAGTATTTGCTTTTCAATTTATCCAAGCCCTGGCAATTACAATCAGAATTGAAATTTCATAATAATGCATGTGAGCAAACAAACTGTGATTGCAGCACTGTAATACAGTCTGACTCGATAAAGTATCTTGGTGTAGTGCTGGATGAGAGGCTAAATTGGTCTATTCACATTAAAAATTTAAAAATATATCTTTTCATCCTTTTGAGAAAATTTTATTTTCTCAGAAAAATTCTTCCTCAAGGTGTATTGAGGCAATTGTATTTTGCTTTGGTGGACTCAAAGATTAACTATGGAATAAGTTGTTGGGGTTCCACATACAAAACCAATTTAAAACCATTAGTTACCCTACAAAAAGCAATAATTCGTGTGATGAAAGGCGTAAGAAGAACGGAGCACTCGTTCCCAATTTTTCAATCTTACAATTGTCTACCATTACGATACATATTTGTTTTTAAAGTTTTATCTTCTTTCTTTTAGCTATCAGGTGATCGTAGTAGGCAGTTATATGAAGGGAATCATTTATATAGTACAAGAAGTGTAGATAATAATTTTTTAAGGCTTCCTAGATCCTTTACGACTTTCTTTCAAAAATCATTTGTATTCCTTGGGCCTAAATTTTTTAACAATGTGCCTGATGTGATTAGAAGATCCAATAATATTCTTTCATTTAAAAAACTTATTTTCAAATGGCTCATTAGTGTTCCACCTGAAATTATTGAGAGTCTATTCATCGTCATAGGTTGATTCCAAAAGTAATAGCTAGTTTATGTACACATGAATACTTTTTTTTAATAGCGTGAATGGTGAGTGAATGTAGCATTCAAAAAGTTTTTTCAACTAGGCCGACTACTCCTACTTGCAAACAAATTATTATTAATTTAGCAAGTAGTTTTTTATTTTGACATATTATTATTGGAGATGATTTTGTTTGATTGTAAGCACAATTTGTTTTGTTTCTGGACTTTTATTATTAATAAGGTTTATATCATTCTGTAAAGTGTAATAGTTTTAGTTGTATGTCAAAATAAAAAGTGATTTGATTTGATTCGATTTGAGCGTTCTCAAAGCACAGGAGAGAAAAAACCAAGTTCAATAGGAGCAATGATTCAAATGGAAGCTATCTAATAAAATAATATATTTTCTTCTCATTCATTTTATCATTTATATTTTCCGGCAGTAAGTATTTATTTCCTGAATGATGCAATTATAGAAAAGGATGTGACAAATCATTTAGAGAATAATCTATAAAATTGAATGTATAGTGCTAATACAGGTATAAAGGTTGAAGATTCAGTACCTACAGTATTGTTGGTGACGTATAATATATTTTATATTATGTTTATAATAATTGAAAATTTAGTACAAATTTAGTTCACATTACTAGCCAGCAGGCTAGCTTTGCTTGCCTTATCTGTTTAGCCAGGGCCCCTCGACAGTGCCAGCAGTGTGTATGAAAAAACAGACACACTTCACTCGCCTGCAAATTCCGTTCAAACGGATTTGCTTTGTTCATCATTTCACTCAAGAGGGTCTTTTGGGATAAATTTTTTGAGAATTTTTCGAATAAGTTATTTCATTAAAATCTAGAAAATTGTTGACCAGTGTTGACCAGACTAAAGCTACAATTCTTTATTCTCGTTTCTTCTCTTCCTCCAACACTATCCATCTAATCTTCCAATGCAACATAGCTGTCCATTGTAAACAGCTAGTCGCCAGCTTCGTTGGAGAGCTATACTTTGAACTCTATTTCAAATATATTATAAAACTACTAGTAACACTGCACTAAACCTCTGTGCTAATGCGGCTACAGCAACTACCTGTCTCCGACTAACTAGATGATGCACTCAACATTAATGCAATGCACACTAGCTAACTTTACTCCACTTCATTTGAAAGCCTACACGTCATCAAAATTGCTGGACCTAATCAAGGAGTACAGAATAAAGCTTTCATGAACGTACTTTGTGAGTTGGTTAACACTGGCCTCCCATCCCGTGAAGTGAGCGGAGATTTAGATTTTAAAATTCAAATCCCCAGTCTGTCACTTTTTCTCACGAACGCTCATGAAAAGTTTTTTTTTGCTTTTTGATAAATCTCCGACCTTTCTGTTGAAGCATTCCTATCATTGACGATTGGGAAAGGGTTCAAAGGAGATCTGGAATATAATTAATCAGGACAGGGGACTATCTGTGCTGGGTATGAAGACCGATAGACGATAGCCTACCTTGATCGATAACTCGTTTGTGTATTCGATGCACGGCTCGTCTAAACAATCGTTCAGTTTTCTCTTTCTCTCCCATTCTCATCACATCCCCTCTCCTTTCTGCGGAGAAAAACTCAGCATGACGATTCCGAGTTCCATTTGAAAGGTTTTCCATTCATTCCATTGAAATGCGCGCACCACTCCGCCCTATTGAGTGCTAAATTAAATTCACACGCTGTCTGTTGTTGTTCGGTTACACAAAGCATGGACATTCAATAACGATCAACTTTCTCAAAAATCATTCCCTTATTGCATCTTAAAGCAGTCATTCGAATTGAAGCAGCTCACTGCTTAGAGTATAGCCACTTTAGAAAGAGCATTTTTTTCAAATTCGAAATTTAAATTCAATTTATTTATCCTTTCTGTAGCACAATACATTTTACAGAAAAAAATAAAAATAAAAACTTGAAATAACAAAATAACTTAAAATAAGAAACTATCATTAACAAGGAAGGTCCCTGCAAAGGCAAAGCCTGAGCTCAGGGGCCGAGTGTTACAAAGAAAGCATTATGAAGAGTTTTATAGAGTGAAATTGATTAAAATTAATAATAAAATTCATCCCGAATACACAACACAATAACCAACAAGAGAACATCAGAACTTCTTGAAAAAGAAAGTGAACTAGAAAAACCACAAGCTTAGAAGAAATTGAAAGCATCCAAGTTATGAGAAGCGATCCAAAAGTTAATTTCACCTGAAGGTTGAGCAGTTAAATTGTACCATTGACTATGGATATAAGACCATTATATGGATATGTACCATTGACTTATATCCATAGTCAATGACATTATCAGTGATGAAATGATCAAGTATAACATTAAAAATTTTCTGTACAATATAGCTGAACTGTCTCCTACAAATGGATAGTCAGTAGTCAGTGAACTTAAAAATATATTTATCATGATTTGTCTTCTACTAGCTACATAGAACTGCTACATTCAGTTGATATAGTCAATAATAGATAGTCATGTAGATCTCAGCGGTAATGAGGCATTATATCATCTTTCATGTGAAAAAAAATATTATTTGTTGGTATGGATAGCATAAAAATTTGGTTACTGAAAATCATATTAGTATTTAATCTTTTCTCATTCCTTACAAAAAACAAAAGTTCTCGTTTCTAGATCGAAACAATATGAGTATGACCTTTGAATTGTAGCATGTACTATACACCACTATACACCACTATACACCACTATACACCACTATACACCACTATACACCACTATACACCACTATACACCACTATACACCACTATACACCACTATACACCACTATACACCACTATACACCACTATACACCACTATACACCACTATACACCACTATACACCACTATACACCACTATACACCACTATACACCACTATACACCACTATACACCACTATACACCACTATACACCACTATACACCACTATACACCACTATACACCACTAGGCTATAGTACGTTACCGTACGTGAGAATTTTGGAATAAGTTTCAATGTTCCTCTTTATTCAAATGAGTTATTCTGTTATTTTTATATAAAGCCCTTCAAAGTGTTCAGTAGAAAGGAGAATGGGGTGCTATTCTAGAATAGAAATTTCTAGCTAGTCATATGTATCACAATTGTGGCACTGATTCCCGTTTAGCCAATTGAAGCTATTTCATTACACCAATGGAAAGTGACTAAAAATGAGAGAAAACCCCGGCAAAATCAGGGCTGCGGAGAAATTGAATTGCTTCAAGCTATTCTCTAAATAAATGACGCCGTTAAAAAGTCCTGGAATAACGTGAACGGTAGAGCGAGAGCCGTAATTCTTTCCATCAGCTTCGCAAAACGTCTTCCCTCTACCTCAGCGAGACACAACAGCACACACCACCACCGCTTTCCAAAAACCATCTGTCCAAAAACTAATTTGAAAACTAGTGCTGCTGCCCCAATGCTACTTCGCCCCCATGGTCCTTTCTTATCCAACTTGCGAAATGGCTCAATTTTCTCATCTGCAATAAATAGCCTACATGTGTCATCACCCCTGAGCTGACAAATGTTAGGCACAATATATTCATCTTTTAATATTGCGCATTGAAATCATCAAACTGACCTGACTCCATAACAAGATTGAATTATATTTTTCTAAATAATTCCATCTCTATGAATTTTTGTACAGCATTTCTCGTACATTTCGAATAATAATTATTCATTTAACTTATTCAATAATTATTTATTCAGTAGTGCGTGAATTCTTCACCTATAGGAAGAGAGAGAAATTGAAGAGATTGATATATGTAATACATGCGGGGGCGAAATTTTTTCAGAGAGGATTGATATACTGTACCAGTTTGGAATATTGTATAGACAGAATATATAATATTTCTTCGTGTTTCTGAATAATATTTATGTGTGATGTGATATAGGGCCTACACCTTTTATTTCTCTCTTCCCTCTGGGCTCTTCTCTAAATATTATTCTATATAAATATCAGCAAAGCTGATTGGATATTAGAAATTATTCAAAGTGAATTCAAAGTCTGGGATAAATAAACCGGTACAAAGGAATATCCTAGAACTTGACATAATAGTTGAATAAAAAAATCAGACCAAAAACGATACTCCTCACCCAGGAGAGGCAATGTCAGGGTTTTAATAGATGATGAGGTGATTTGGCAATGATTTCGGTGAGAGATGTAATAGAAAATGATAGGAAAGTAAGGGAGCTTTGGCACTAAGATGAGTATGAATATATTTATATATGTCATAAGGTTATCATAGATTGAACATGTTAAAACTGTAAGATCTTCCTTTCCGTTGTTTATCTTGCGTATAAACGGATAATTTCAAAGAGAACTCTGTTAATAACACTCTTTATCGTTGAAATCACAAGAAATACATACTATCACTGTGACTCACTACTCACTAATACAGCGACAAATTGTAGGATAGAGAGCTAGTGAGACAAATAGATGGCATATCGTGAGACTGGCTCTATCCCAATACAAGTATTTCTTGAAACTTTCAAGGAACATGGTTGCAAAGTGATGCGGAAAGTTTGATCAACTTGTAATTCGGTGTGGTCTATTACCACGGACACTTTATTTGTTGTTGCAAGTTGTGCAACACTTGTAATGTAAATTCCTTCCTCTCATAAACAAATATCATTGCCGTTTCGCAACCGGATAACTTCCTCGAATATATTATAACTTATGAAATACGAAAACTTCTGCAGCCCTTCATTTGTTTCCAGGACAAGAGCGTTAACGAGCAGAGCAGTGACTTCTAGCGCTAGTCCAACTTCGATAAGGTCATGACTAATCTATTGTAAGATATCATCCTGAGTCCTACTTGGCATAGAAAAAGTGATTTGTTTAACGTTTCAAGTTTCAACCTTGGCTATGCTACTCGTTTCTAGGAGCATAAAATTTATCTTCAAAAAGAGGCAAATCAGAATGACTGTTTTCAAACTATTATCGTATTTATTAGAATGATAATTTTAATACTAACAAAACTTCTGATAGTTTGTTAGTATCTTAGATGTGAGTTCTATGTGAACTTTGTTGAAAGTATCTTTGTAAGTCACATTATCATTTAGTTACTGGATTATCTGAAGTACCAGTGTTTATTTTACATAATCTACAACTATCGTGTTTTTGCATTGGTCGTTATAATTCCGATAATAGCTATGCTCTGATGTTATTTGAAGTATCTCTCACATTCATCATTTCTCATATCCAGTCAATCTAATACAATTTGCTCAAATGTGAATTACTTGAAATTTTATTCTCATGGATGAGAAGTTAAGGAGATTTCATTGAATAACAAAGTTGTCATAGAATTGGTTACTAGAAATAAGTCCACCGTAGTATTCAAATTTTATTTTAACTGTTAATATTTATTGAATTGAAAAATTCCAATTTAGTTATAAAGGAACAACAGAATTCAATAATAATATAAGTCTGAGACACAGAAATAGAATTGGAAGGTCCATTGATTAGAAGGAAAACTAATTAGTGGAAAAAGCTTACAAAGTTCCAGGGCAGGTGAACAGAAAAACAAAGCTTAATCCTTTGAGAATTCTTTCCTTTGATAAGGGACTGACTGCAGGTTGAATACTTTTGAGATTGAGCAGCTCTACTTAACAATAGTTTTACTCTTTCTCTTTGTATTTCCATATCATGCGCTGCTCGAGCTGCCCGGCTCTAAATTAGCTGCTAGAGCTGCCTAGCTCTAGCTGCTCTTTTCTAGCCATCACAACTCCTATTCACATAACTATATTATGAATATTACTCTGTGATTAGGGCTATTAATGTATTCTAAATCAATAAATAGTGAAATTCACTTGAAAATGACTTAAAAAAAGGTTAAATTCACTATTTATTTATTTCACTATTGATTTAGTATACATAAGTAGCCCTGATAACAGAGTAAACATCTAGAGCTGGGCAGCTCTAGCAGCGAATTTAGAGCCGGGCAGCTCGAGCAGTGCGACTCGAGTTGCCGCTTGGGAATCGAACCTTTAGATTAACTTCTGATATTTTCTATGGTTGCCACATGAACTTGGCGAAGTTTTGAACTATCTTATCAGAATAAATATCGAATGCTTCTAGTGTCACTGATAAAGTTTCATCATGGTACATCAGAAAACATATCCACAGAAATTAAAATTTAATTTATCGGAGGTATGCTCTCAGTGAATTTGTTTCTACCTTAGAATCAGATACGAAAAATTATTTATAACACATACTGACATAGGCTTCCATTTTCAAAAATAATTATTATTTCAAGAAATAACGAACCTATTCATGGCTGGTTCTTTCAAACTCCTGAAAATTCTCTTACTTGTCATCAGGGGCAAACCCAGGAATCCCTGGGTTCGCCCAGAAATCGCCCTTCGGAGGGGGATATGGAAAAATGAGGGTCGAACCCAGGAAACCCCTTCTCCAGGGGGGATGGGGGTTTGGTTGCCCGCCTTGAAATATCTATAGTGTATTAATTTTGCCTTCTCTCAACAAACATTATCGTATTCTTTTACCGAGTAAAATAATTTATAGCTTTTTATGAGAGGAAAGTACAGTGATAATGGAAAAATAAATTCATCAATCATTGTGAATAAATTCAATTAAATAAATACATAAAATTCAATTATAAATATTCTTGTTGCATTCATTCAAGCAAGAAATGAAAAATTTGGGCTTTCGATGCTTAGTCTCAGATTAAAACCATTTCCATCTCCAAAGGGATTTCCCTTGCCAGGGGAAATTTTTTCAAAAATGTATCCTAGAATAATATTTTTCGAAGTGTTAAGCCTTATTGATAGAACATTTGGCAACTACTTCAAAGAGCATTCTATCTAGTGCAAGAAAAGCCCCAATTTTGGGGGAGGATATATTCCCTCAATCCCCCCCCTGGGTTCGCCCCTGCTTGTCATTCACAATTTGGAAGGGACAGGTACAAAATTAGTATAGCTGCAACACAACAGTTATTATTTTTCTTTGTTCTCAAATACATGAAAAATATCACACTATACTCTGATATTATTTCAAAGTTTGTAATTAATTATTATTCAAGTGGATTTTCTCCACATATTTCTCGTGTAAACCTTCTATAAATTAAAAATTTCTAATAGTTTTTTTGCATCAAAAATATCTGTGTGAAGAAGATTTCAATGAACATAACCTTCCATGGAAGAATTATTGGATATTGCAGCTCAACAACTGCTGGATAATTATAAGTGGTTAAGTCACTCCAGGGCTGTCACGTGATTTGTAGCGCCCCGAGGCAAGAACATCTGCGCCCCCCCCCACCCAAAATATCCCCGCATTTTAATGTCCGCACGCTGTCTGCTACAGTTCACATACTATGTCCATGCTCGAATGTAAGGGTGAGACGTGAATCGGCAAATGAAATTAACTTTTTTCACCAATTACCAAACTCATTTTACGGCTAGCACATAATTTTTATGTTGTTATTTATTTACACAAGGATTTAATTTCAGTATCAATCGAGCAGTCGTAGCGAGCAGACGTATTTTGTTAGCTAGTTAAAGTATAGTGCTGTGCTAGTGAATGTAATATAAACTGCTGACGCGAGTGCCGAGCGGTTTTCGGTAGCGGCTCGAGTTCAGTGCCCTGCGTCGAGAAAGGAGGTCAGTGTTGAAAATAACAATTTCCAGCTCTGCTAAGAAATGTGAGGTTTGTCACTTCCTGCATCACAGTTCGAGGCGGACGATGACGTCACGGAGAGGAGTCATCAACCACCAGCTAGCAGCAAAGATTCCGCGACAAAAAATACTCCGGAGTCGTTTTTAAAAACAAATCAGCTAATAACTGTAACGGAGCAGTATTTGTTTAATGCATGGAAGATAGCGACCTGCGAGCAGAAGATAGAAAAAAAAATAAATAAATTGGAAAATTAGAAACAGCGCGTTTGGAAATAGACAAACTGAAAAATATATTTTCATCGTCATCAGCATCAACTTCGAATCACTCATCTTCGAAAAATAATGAAAATGTTGAATATTCACCCCCGAATTGGGAAGTGGAAGAAAAAATGGTAGCATCAGAGACTGCGTGGATTCTACCTAAACAGAAAAAAAGGAAAATTCGTGATTCTCCCGAAACAAAAAGGCAAACTACAGAGCAGTCATCGACTATAAAACCAACAGTGAAGAGGAATAAAGTCCCACTAGTAATTCTCAGCAATGTTCAGGAATACACTAAAATTAAAGAGGCATTGAGATCAAAGAACCTTAATTTTAGTGCCAATATGATGAATAATAATCAGCTCAAATTGAACGTAGAAACTGAAGAAGATTACCGAGAACTTACTAAGCAGTGTAATGAAGCTCAGTATGAATGGCACACCTATGAAAACAAACAAACACGTCCAATACGTGTCATGGCTAAGGACCATCATCCTTCTTGCCATCCGGAAGACATTAAAAATGATTTAGAGAATAGAGGATTCCAAGTAATTAGTGTTGTTAATAAAATAAAGAAGGTGAGGAGGGATGGTGAAGAGACTGTAACTAAACTCCCAATGTTCATGCTAACGTTCAAAAATACAGAAGATGTTAAGAAAATATATGAAATTAAACATCTGTGCTACATGGTGAAAATAGAAGCAATAAGGAGCAATAAAATGATACCGCAATGCAAGCGATGTCAGCGATATGGACATTCCCAGAATTTCTGTAATCATGAGCCCGTCTGTGCAGGTAAGTATGTGCAGGTAAGCATTTAACAATCTCTTGTACAAAGACAAAGGAAACTCCAGCTAAATGTTTCAATTGTGGTAAAGCTCACCCAGCAAATTACAGAGGGTGTCTCATCGCTAAGGAACTCCAGAGAAGAAAGATGGAGAAGAAAAATCAGGCTAAAAATATCAGTGAGCTACCACCCAGAAATCAGCAGAAAAACATATCCTCAAGAAATGTCACCGGAGGTATATCTTATTCTCAAATAACAAAATCAGTTTTAAAGCCACATCAGGAGATCCAATTGAATCAACAGCCAGATATTAGTGAGGTCCTACACAAGATTTTAAGCAGTTTAAATACTCTCTCTGCAAGAATAGATAGCTTGTGTAACCGGGGGAAATTTATATTATTCTTTCACCTCTACACTCAGGACACAAAATGTAACGAGTGGCCCCAGACATACTATTTTTTAATATTAACTGAATTTTTCTGTAATTATCTGAAACTAAAACTATTTTTCGAATCCTTAAGTGGTTGGGAGCATTAGGTGGATTCGTTCCTCCAAATGCCAGGTTATTTCTAATTAATTTTGAACTCCTCTAATTTTAGCAACTACCAGTACAACTACAAGTCAGGAACTTGTATAAAAAACAAATATTTTGTGATATTCTATACTCCGGTTTTTATTGAACATTTCCTTTAAAATTTAAAAATAAAACTACTACATCAGATTTCCCAAAACAAAGTTGTTTTTTCAATTAGGAACTATATTAAGGCCTCGGTTAAGAATATTACTATTTAAATTTGAGCTAGAAAAACTACATCAAAAGTTTGGCACTCACCATAATCACTATTGAAACTCAAGATACTCACACACGAATAAACACACAAACTTCCATACTTTAGTTAAACTCTGAAATGAAACTAAACCCCGATTTTACTTTACTACTGACTTAAAAAAGAAACAAAAAATTCGCCCCTCTGAATGGAAGCAGTTCCATTCAGAGAGCCGAGGCCTGTCCACGAATCACATCTTTCTGCTACTCTGTCTGAACCGAGACTCCTTGCTTTTCCCAATGAAAATTTCTCCTTCCAACTTCCATCGGCACCCGGCCGGCTCCACGAGCAAAATTTTCATTTGAACCAACAAAATTTCTCAAGAGTTCAATGTTCGTGCAATTCCGAGTACAGTATATCTTTTCAACATTAAATCGAAACAGATACTCGAAAAAAAACACGAAAATTGCACTATTTCAGATACATAAGCAGTGATTTAGCAATTTAAATAGAACATAATCAACTCTCACTGAACAATATTACTTCAAAAATCAAAGTTCATTTTCATAATTTCTTAATCATTCTAAACAGTTCAATAACATGGAAAAAAGACATATAGAACACACAAAAAACACAATAATAAATTTCAATTTTCACACTATTACACTACCCCTTCCCCTAAAAAAGACCATATCACTCAGATTTTCTCACATTCAAACTTGATTTTTCTCTTCACTGAACACTGGACACTTGACACTTATCTGTGGTCACCGTCATCATCTGCCCCTGGAGCACCCAACATCCCCTGGATGTGGATGGGGCGGTTGAGAGGCACCATTGCACCTGATGGTAATGGCGCCCATCTTAGCCTGAAGTCGACCTCCGCCAGAACGACTGCCAGATCTGACAGTTGACAGCTGATGTTGGAAGCGCTTGCCTCAGCGCCTGATGTCATCATCGGGAGATGGAATGAACCCATCTCATTCACTCAACAGCCCCTTGATGATCAGTGTACACTTTCACCCTTTCCCCCAACAGGAACCTTTAAAATCAACATGATTAATTAGCTCAAATTATCTACTTCTCAAATATAAGAAAAATCAGAACACATACTAAGTTACTTCATTAATCATTGAAAAATTTCCTTGCACCTTATCACTGCAATTTTAAATCTTTATTCCAATCAAATGTCAAATAATTTATTATTTCCTATCAATTCGTGTCAACATAAATAAAAAAAATGATCCCTTCTTTCTCTACTCCGTAGATTCATAACTTATCACAGAACAATAGGTGCTAGCTTGCATTTTTGAAAACGACACTCAATTCACAATCCAGCTTATAGATACGCCATATTATCTCAATTGTCGTCTATTACGCTTTTAACTCATATTCCAATTACTTCTATTAGTATTCATTTAATCTATCTTGTTTTTATTCATCTTTCTCTCGTTCTCCATTACTCCATCTCCCATATTACTTTCTTATCACTCGAATTTCTTCCATTCTCCTAACTATTTCTCATTACAGGCTCATTTCCCTATCACCCTCTTAAGGGTCAACATAGTTGAATCGCCTTCAATGAAGATCTTCTAAAAACTCTCTCTTCTCCATTTGAATTACCCGAATTCAATAATACCTTTTTGGAATTCCCGATTCCCCACTCTTCATCTCTTTCTTTCCTCTACTTGAATTACCCGAATTCAATATTATCTCCTTTTTACCTCCATTACCAAATTTTCTGTCCAGAATGATTCGAATTCTCAGAATACGACCTACTCGATCCGATCTCATCTGAGTACTCAAGAGATCAATCGGGCGGAAAATGATTTATCTTTTTCATTACCTATGCTCTTCCATTTCACTTACATTTCAATCGACAAAAAAAAAAAATCTCTCTCAATTGTATTCAAACAATGAATTCTACGGTTCATGTTTCTATCCATCCAGAACACTGTTGCCAATTCTCTTGTCTACCGGAAAACTCATGTTTCATGTTACACTATTCTATTGTTTTTGAACTTGGATCAAATTTCTCTGAACAATAATTCTCGACAACATTAAGATTTTTTCCAAAACTCAACGCAATACGCAATCACGTTATCATTTCCAAGTCATTTTCCAGCAGTTCGTAGAAGAGTTTAACTGTTCAACTATCATTTTTATTTAATTCATTTTATCTAACTATATTATATAACTATATAACTATATATTATATAACTATATTATCTAACTTTATCTGATTATATTTCTTTGATGCAGTCCTCAATGAAGGACAACTCCTCCTTGAAAGTATGTCATACTAACATTCAATCTTTACCCGCGCATTTTGACTACTTTAAAATGATGCTATCCTCAGTTCCATTGGATATTGTACTATTAAGCGAGTCTTGGCTTAAACCTAGTTTATAGTCTTCTGCTTTTGCTATTCCTGACTATTCGCTTTTCAGAAATGACAGAATTAATAAGGGTGGTGGGGGAGTTGCTATCTATGTGAGATCCTCTTTTCCGACTCGAGTTGTGATGTGTTTGGAGCCGGTGTACTCTCATTCTCCCGAATTCCTATTCCTTGATGTGAGAGTGGGTGGTGAGTCTGTTCTGGTCGCTGGTGTATATCGACCACCGAGGGCTGGGAACTTCCACACAATTGAGGGTGCTTTGTCTAGTCATGTATAGATACAACCACATAATTATTGTAGGAGATTTTAATGCAGATTGTTTGTTTGTTTATGAGGGTGAAGCCCACATAAGCTCATAGGCTTGTGCGTGGGTAATGAAATGGATGATAGATGACGACTACTTTTTAGGTAGTCGGGACCGACGGCTTATCGTCTCCTCCGAAAGATTTGATGAAAGATTCTCCTGTAGCGAGACAGGTTAAAAATTTTTCTGAGACTTTCAACTTCACAATTTTACCAGGTGACCCGACATTCCATACAGCAACGTATGATTCACTTCTTGACCTAGCAATTGTCAGTGATTATTCCAGCGTTATTGCAAACGGGCAAGCTCAATGTAATGATTTTTCAGCACATGATATAATATATTTTACATACAATTTGAAACATGATACAAATTACAATACAACATTTGAATATAGAGACTTTCATAACTTTGATTTGGATTCGTGTCTCACTGCTGCTATGCGACTCCCATGGCACAACATTTTGATTACACCTGATATTGATAATAAAATTGATATTTTCAATTCACTAATTTTTTCTATTTTTGATGAATTTGCGCCTGTAAAATCAGTAAAGATCAAACGCAAACCATGTCCTTGGATTACTAGTGGCATAATTAGGATTAGGAAGGAAAGAGACAGGGCAAGGCGACTCTATCTCCGAACGCACAGGGAAAGTGACTTGGTCAAATTTAAAAGTTTGAGGAACAAGGTAAAGTCAATGAGTAGGAACTCTAAGTTGAGATATTTTCATGCCCAGTTTGAGAGTGGTGGAGGCTCCTCAGTACTTTGGTCGAGATTGAGGAATTTAGGTGCTGTGCCTGCACAGCGGGAGCGCTGACGGTTTCACCGAGCGACTTGAATAGATTCTTTTGCACTCCGCATTTACCTTCACGTCTCCCTGATCACCGAACAATTCCACAAATGATAAGTTTGTCAAACCCCCAAATTATTTATAATGAGTTCCATTTTTCCTATGTTACACCTAATCGAATTGCTCACACTATTTCAGGCATGACCAAAGGCAGCAAAGGTATAGATATGATCCTAATTTCATTTTACAAAAGAATTATGCCCATACTCCTGCCATTCATTACGCATATATTTAATTTTTCTCTTCAAATGGGTATTTTTCCGAGCTTGTGGAAGCATTCTATTATAAGACCTACTCCAAAGACATCCAATCCTTCCGATCCTTCACATTTCCGACCAATCCACTTACTTTGTTCAATTTCTAAAGCTTTAGAGAGAATAGTACATGGGCAGTTGACGGGAACGCGACAACTCAAGACTCCGCCAACCCAAGACTCCGTCAAGGCAAGACTCCGCCAATCTCAGCCACCGACAACCTAAGACACTTCCAAACCTGGACACTTCTGAATGAGTCACCAGTAGGTAGGAACGTCACCCGACAACCTAAGACCGTTTAAGCCCCTCCCACCCGAACCTGACAAACTGAGACTCTTCTACTTCTTGAACAGACTGTACTCTTCCATTCCAGTAGGGTAGTTCAACTGGGAGACAATGGTCTTTGTATTCGACTCTCACACAATTTGTAATCTATAGGCTACACATTCTATTGAAATAACATTCCGTTATAAACAATATTTTTTCAACTTCTTCTTCTTCTTCTTCTTTTTCTTCTTCTTTTTCTTCTTTTCTTCTTCTTCTTCTTCTTCTTCTTCTTCTTCTTCTTCTTCTTCTTCTTCTTCTTCTTCTTCTTCATTTGCTTTCATCACATTCAAATGGGGTCGGCATTCCTCATTTTTTCATAAACTATATTCATATATATAATAAACTATAAGTTCGGTAAGAACGAATTCAGAATTGAAGTAAAATTTTATGAATTAGTTTATTTTTATGAATTAGCCTGTAGTAGACCTCACGTATTTTGTATTTTTTAACAAGTATGTTGGTGCTCGAAACAATTTTTTTTTTTAATTGATATATTTTAAAATGTGCTTTTGTGGAAGACTGCTCTGGGTCTGCTCTGATCAGTGCTGATCAGATTATTGTAGATCGTCAAATAGTAATAAACATTAACTAGAGCCGCGTTTACACCAGAATGTTATATTATTGTACAGTATAATATTGGTTATAACTTTCAAGAATAACGTATTATTGTATAGACTTATATATTATATAACTTATTATACAAAAGTTATTAACATTCTGGTGTAAACGCGGCTCTAGAGTATAGCTTTATCAAAGATTTTTCCAAGATTTGCCTGACGGTACGTATTAGAGTAGGTAGCATTCGTTCACATAGAAGCCAAATAACACAAATTCGAAATAACTATTGTGAAAGAATTAAAAACTATCAAGATAAGGACAATAATCAATTTGAATCTGATATTGTAAATGAAAACAACTGTCAAATAATCAAAATATCTCATATGTAGTCCTGCAGGAGTACAAATTTAGAATGATAATGAAATTTTATGCATTGGTATTCTTGGAATAAAATACTGAAGCTCTGGAGAGGACCTTAATTCACACGACCTGTATCTGTCAATGGAAATACTGTCTCACAATGGAAGTACGGTACTTATATTAACATTAACAGATCACTACTATCTCACATAGATGGCAACATACTTAATAACACAAATATTAAATAATAGGACAAAGGACTTCTGCAACTACAAGTTTGCAAATATTGACCAATGTACTAAATAGCAGGCGAGATCCATTCAATGAAACTGATCAAAAAACTGTGCCCGGACTGGGATCGAACCCGGTGCCCCTCGGTTGCCGGCCGAGTGATTAACTCAACTTAACTTGACTTAACTTAACTTAACCACTTGCCCACCCGGCAGCTCTCTGAACAGCTTCATTCAATTATGATGTTAGCCTTACTGGCCAGGTATTAATAAGAGAAACCCTACAATTTAGTACGTTTTTAATCAAAATTAGAAATATTTAGAGTAGACAATATAATGTTAATATTATACTGAAGCTGACGCCAAAATAAGTAGAGGTTTTCTGTCAGTCATGTTTAATTTTTAGGATATGAATAGAATCTCTGGCTAGAAATTCGTTAAGGACAAAATAATGATAGATTTTAATCATATTTTTTTCACTTTTTGATTTTGATTTATAAGGTTACAGCATGAAATTCTGAATATTATTCATTTCCTATGAAAGGAAAATGTCGATTCTCTATTCGACTTATATGCCAATTAATTAGGGCTGCTTAAGAACATAACTTGAGTGAGATTTCTTGATCAAAGAAGAGATATGTGAGTTTCAAAAATAAGAGAGGAGAGACATTTTGTGAATCTCAGGTTTGAATTTCGCGCCACCAAACGTGAAAGTTATTCCAGTTTTTAAGCTGCCTCTCACGCTCTCTCATTAAAATAGGCTAAAGATTCCTCATTAGATATGATTCATTCAAAGACCATCACGTTAATCGTGGGCCTGCTTCAACCAGTACAATATTGTTGGTGATTAATTTCAATAATAGGCTATAACTAGTGATGTTCAGTATTGTGATGTACACTGCTTTGAACTCCACGCCGCGACTGACTAATTTCTTTTACGCTTTATGTAGATGACTGTGAATTTAAGACTTCCAAACTGCTTTATCCTTTGAAGATGATACTGCAGCTATTTTTCAAATATTCCTTCAAAGAACTCTCTCACTTTTCAGATTACTTGCCTGTTCTTTTTCTTCCCCCACTTCTTTACTTACTCCCATTTCTTTCATTTCACCGGCCTATTACGTGGAGAACCATAGTTGACAGGTCCAGCCATTTAAATTTTTGAATATGCTATATTATTTGTATTTTAAAATAAGGAGATATTCCAGGATAGCTAATCGAGTCAAACCCATAACACTGAATTTAGAGGTTTAGTTTGTCCGATACATAGACTACTTGACTATGTCTACTTATTCTATTAATACTATGACAATAAGTCTACTTGAGAATTTTTTTGCTGGAGTTGTGCCCTTACAAGAAGACGGACTTCCTTGAGAGATAATGTTGCGCGAATCTCTAATTATTAGTAAAAACATTGACGTGTCATATGCTGCATGAGCATATGTTGTCCACTAGTTGCAACATATGTTACAACACATGTAATGAATAAATATAAATGGGAAATAAAATTAAAATCACAATAATAATGAAAAAACTCGATAGATAGGAAATTTGAGACTGGTTAAAATATTGATTTTCGGAATTGAACACATCCAATCATCTTCAACAATAGTCAATTGGTGAGATTTCAGGAAGTAAATAGGACTTAGTTATTTGAAATAAAACCTGTATGTTGATAAAAATTTTACTTTATTAGAATAAGGACGAGTTGGACTACACTGTTATATTTGGTTTTACAGAATGAGCTTGGCAGAAATAAGAGGAATACTAAATGAATTTATGAGCATTTCATTTTCCTTTCTTCTTCTTTTGAAGGTTGAAATAAAAAAACGTACTTGTACATGGACATGAAGTTCTATGTACATTCTTTTTAAATTATTTTAAAGCCTCTTGATAATTCCTGAACTGTTATTGAGTATTGCATCACTGAGTATTTATCGCTTTCAATTTTTCTAGGAACAAGCAGTTATGATTTGATAAACAATGATTTAACAAATGGTCCAACTTATACAAAACTAGCCGGTAGGCTCGCTTCGCTTGCCTTCTCTGTCTAGCCAGGAGGCTCTTCCCCCTGGACCCCCGACAGTATCAGCAGTGTCAGTAAGACACTTTGCTCGCCTGAAAATCCTCTGTCAGTGTAATCTGAGACAAACGCTCACCTGCAAATTCTTTCGGTTAATCGTTTTGAATTGGTTGTTCTATTACCTCAGCTTAACCTGGGTATAAGCTTTGATCGTGCTGTATTTAGTTTAGTAGTTTCCGTCAAATAAGCAAATTTGCATATTCCAAACATTGGAAAACATTATTACAGGCCTCGGAAGAGTTTTGAAACTTGGACCTGTTAACCAAATTTCAACATTTTTTGCCAATGGTTCTATGGAAAAAGTGCACTTCTGCACTAAAGGCTCAAGCAATAATTAAAATGGATGAATTATCAGAGTTGTTACGTAAAAACGGATCATTCAAATACAAGGTCGAAATGCAAAGATATCAATATTAGTTGAAGATGTAACAAGCACATTTATAATTATGTTTCTGCTGAATTTATCGTACAGGATATTCGATTAAAACTAATCATCTTTATGAGTGAATCTTTTTGTATTTTAAGGAGTATCTATCAAAATGACAGATAATAAGAAAGATGAAAGATGAGAAAGATAGAAATTATGTAGGAATAACGGATGAAAGTACAGTAGAACGCCGATTATCCGAAGTATAATTGAGACCGGATCAATTCGGATAAGCAGAAATTCGTATAATTGGACGTTGAATTGTATTAAAGAAAAACAATTTGTTAAAATCGGAATAAATTATTACATTTGAAAAGTACAGAGCCGATTCGGATAATTGGCAATTCGGTTAATCAGCGTTCTACTGTACTGTATACGAAACTTTCAAGAATTTAGCTAGAGTAGTGTGAACTAAAATAATAATAAAAATAGGAGGAAGAAGAAGAAAAAAGAAGAAGAAGAGGAGAAAGAGAAGAGGAAAAAGGAGTAGAAGAAAAAAAAGAAGATGATGATGATGAAGAAAAATAAGAAAAAATAGAAAAAGCAATGGGAAGAGCTGAGGAGGGAAAAATAATAGAGTATATTAAGTGTAGAGTGTAGAGAATTATTGATGATGAGTAAGGAAGAGTGAGCAGAGTGAAGGAAGAGAATGAATAGAGAAAGAATGAATGAATAAGTAGTATTGAAAATGAAAACGTCGGTGGAAGAGAGAAAAAGAATGTAGGTGGTAGGTCTCAAAGGATATTCTACAACTTTATGAAATATAAGACAGATAAAAGTATTGTTCAATACGAACAATAGTTCATTCATGCCGGACACATGCTATCATAATAGAATATTTCCTAGCCGGTAGAAGGTACAGTCTGCACCAAAATTCTAACTGGTTGTATTTGCGAAAGTGCGGCAGCGACGAGCTAAGACGGTTTGCTGAGTAACGGTCTTGGCTTCAGCACGAGTCGACGAACTAAGACTGATTCGTTTCTATACAGAACCGACGAGGTTGGACAGCGTCAAACCAAACCTGAAAATCAGGCTTGGTTTGACGCTGTCCAACCTCGTCGGTGTCTCACTTAGGTAGCGCCCCCAGTTGACAGTCCACCTCAGCTCAACCAACTATATTCATAAATGTCAGTCAGGATTCAGGGCCAATTTTAGCACTTCCACCGCTCTCCTCAAGGTGACCGACAATGTTAGATGGGCAATGGATCGTGGTATGCTGACAGCAATGGTCTCTTTCGATTTCAGCAAGGCATTCAATAATACCTCACATTCCACTCTCATTCATAAACCAAAAGCTCATTGTCATCTTTCACCACTAACTCTATCATGGGTTTCTCCTTATTTGAGGGGTCGGTTCCAGGCTGTCATGGTGCCGGGGGTTGCTGATGCGGACTGGATGCCTGTTCCAGCTGGAGTGCCGCAGGGCTTGGTACTTGGACCTCTCCTCTTCTCCATCTACATCAATAACATCACTGAGACCATTTCACATTCTTCATTTCATTTGTTTGCAGACGATCTAGTCTTTTACAAGCACTTTCACCCTAATGATTGTGTGGAGGCTGTCACGCGAATGAACTCGGATGTATCTTCACTCTCTGTTTGGTCCTGATTGCATTGCCTGTCTCTGAATACACAGAAAACAAAATGCATTGTTATTGGTTCCCAAAGACGAATCAGACATGGGGAAATTGGTCTGCCTCCTGTAACTTTAGATGGGGTGGAACTCATATATGACAACAAAATCAAGTTGCTGGGCATGCTGATTGACAACACACTCACTTGGGAGGTCCATGTGAATGCTGTAGTGAGAAAGGTGTTTGCAGGGATGCATCAGATAAAAAGGCTAAGAAGATTTTTACCGGTGGCAGTGAGGAAGACTCTGGTTCGGGCGTTGATTCTTCCTCATCTTGATTATTGCTCAGTGGTATACAATGGTTTGTCTGGGGAGCTAAACAATAAACTTCAAAGAGCATTGAACTATTCCCTAAGATTCATTTTTGATGCTCAATGGAATGATCATGTAACTCCCCTGTGCAGGGAACTTGATTGGCTGAAATTGGAACAGAGGCGACTGTATTACATTCTATGTCAAACTTACAAATTGATTGTGAAAGATGCTGGTCCGGAATATCTGAGGGAGAAACTTGTACTTTTTAGCGAGATTCATGCCAGAGACACTCGGTCTCACTGTTATTTTCTCCAGATACCACAGCACCAAACGGCAATATTTGGGGCGTCATTTTGCGTGACAGCTTCCCGTGAGTGGAATGCTTTACCACTGGAAATTATCCTGACACCCTCCCTATCCTTATTTAGAAGAAGAGTCCACCGGCGCTTAATTCTCATGGCTGGGTATGGGGAGAAATAGGGATTGGCTATGGCTGGGTGGGAGGGAATTATTGAGGAGGGGTTGTGTTTCATTGTTATATTATGACATTCATGAGAAATTAGATTCCACAAACTATCTCGAACTGCATGACTTTTATTTTTATTATAATTTTCTTATCTATATCTCTTGCCTATGTTATTCAATTTTCTATCTTACTATATATTATTAATTTATCAATATGATTTAGTAATATAGTGCTTTATATGTATAATATGTAAGTTAAATGCCTATAACTGTACAGTACTATTTTCGTTATTGTACCACTATGAGTCTTTTCAGACTCAGTGGAAATTGTCAATTTGAAATAAATAAATACTGATTGTTATCTCCATAAAATATTCAACTAAAAAATAAATTAAATTCAATTACTTGACTCAAAAGTAACACTTTCCATCATCAAAATATTTACTATACATTTTTCTACTCTGTGCTTCAACAAGTTTTCACATTAAAATGTTATGGTCCTGGTTCCTACTCGTGTTGCTAACAATTAATTTTAATCGGGCTGTTTCCTCATCTTTTTGATACTTCTTATCATACTTTACTAAATCTCAAAATTACTGATTTTTCTGGCATTTGAAGGTTTGCCATTCTTGCAGACAAACCCCACACTCTTGACACCAAATTTAACCGGAGGAAATTATATTTAACTTTTTCACCTCACTCACATGACACCAAATGTAACGGCTGGGCCGAGATATACTATTATTTTTATATTGACTAAATTTTTCTGTTAATTACTTTGTGGAATATTGATACTAAATCTTCTTCGAATCCATAAGTGGTTGGGAGCATTAAGTGGATTCGTTCCTCCAAATGCCAGATTATTTTGAATTAATTTTGAACTCCTCTAATTTTAGCAACTACCAGTACAACTACGAGTCAGGAACTTGTATAAAAAATAAATATTTTGTGATATTCTACACTCCGGTTTTTATTGAACATTTCCTTTAAAATTTAAAAATAAAACTACTACATCAGATTTTCCAAAACCAAGGTGTTTTATCAATTGGGAACTATATTAAGGCCTCGGTCAAGAATATTGCTATTTAAATTTGAGCTAGAAAAACTATATCAAAAGTTTGGCACTGACCATAATAACTATCGAAACTCAAGATACTCACACACGAATAAACTCACAAACTTCCATACTTTAGTTAAACTTTGAAATGAAACTAAACCCCGATTTTACTTTACTACTGACTTTAAAAAAAAAGACAAAAAATTTGCCCCTCTGAATGGAAGCAGTTCCATTCAGAGAGCCGAGGCCTGCCCACGAATCACATCTTTCTGCTACTCTGTCTGAACCGAGACTCCTTGCTTTTCCCAATGAAAATTTCTCCTTCCAACTTCCATCGGCACCCGGCCGGCTCCACGAGCAAAATTTTCATTTGAACCAACAAAATTTCTCAAGAGTTCAATGTTCGTGCAATTCCGAGTACAGTATATCTTTTCAACATTAAATCGAAACAGATACTCGAAAAAAACACGAAAATTGCACTATTTCAGATACATAAGCAGTGATTTAGCAATTTAAATAGAACATAATCAACTCTCACTGAACAATATTACTCCAAAAATCAAAGTTCATTTTCATAATTTCTTAATCATTCTAAACAGTTCAATAACCTGGAAAAAAGACATAGAACACACAAAAAAACACAATAATAATAAATTTCAATTTTCACACTATTACACTTGGAAGGAAAGAGTAAGCCTACTGAGAATAAAACAAGGAAATGAGTACTAGTATTGCAAATCAACAAGATATCAGAATAGCTACCTGGAATGCCAATGGAATAAATAATACGAATATTAATAGAAAAGGAGTTGTTTGAAATATTATTGAATATGCATAATATAGACGTCTGTCTCATTTCTGAGACTCACTCTACTGAGCAGACCTATCTTAAAATTAATGGATTTAAAGTTTAAGAAACAATTCATCCACAGAATCAGGCAAGTGGTGGGAGTGCGGTGATAGTGAAGGAGAGCATAAAAACACTTGAAGACTTCAGTATAAAAAGAGATGAAATTGAGCTAAATGTTATCGGTATAGAATCTGTCAGACAAAAAATACGAGTTGGAGCAGCATACGATACAGTAAACAATCCGGTCTAAATAGAAGAGGTTCAAAAGGAGATAAAAACCAACCTCAATACCAAGAAAGCTCCTGGATTTGATTTGATCACAGGGGAGATCTTGAAAAAGTTTCCAAGGAAAGGATTTGTTATTTTGACTTATCTATTCAATACTTCATTTCGATTGCAGCATTTTCCCTCAATATGGAAGGTAGCAGGAGTCATCATGCTGCAGAAGCCTGGGAAACCTCCAAACGAAGCAAAATCATTCCGTCCTATATCTCAGCTACCAGTGATTTCAAAGCTTTTTGAGAAATTGATAATGAAGAGATTGTCACCTAGAAGCGGCTACCAAACTTCAGAATGCTTGCAACAGATTCAGTGACTGGACCAAAAAGTGGAAAATCAGATTGAATGAGTTGAAATGCATTCATGTCAACTTTACAAACAGAAAAATTCATAATCAAATCCAAATAAATCTCAATGGGAATGTTGTACCATACAGTAACTCAGCTAAAATACCTTGAAATGAGTTACGAGTTAGTGTAGTGCTAGTGAAGTGAGAAAAATAAAAAATAACTAAATCCATAAATATTGATACTAGTAACATCAGAACTGCTTGAGTAATCGAAAATTAATGGTTTGTCTGTTAAGACAAGTTTTGATAACATTTTTTTATATATATATATATATATATATATATATATATATATATAAAAAGGATTTAATTTATCAGGTTAGTGAGAAATTTGAGTACTCTTTGAACAGATTCTTATGCATAGATGACTCAGTTTTTCCTGTTAAAACAGTAAAATTTGCCAAGTTTCCTATCATAACAGTTCTATGGAAGTATAGAAGAATTTATTGTTTACAATTCAGTTACCGTGAGACCAGCAAACCTCAAACGCTCCTGTTTTCAAAGAAATTTCTATAGACAGCGAACGTAGTAATCTGTGACTAAATATTTTACATCGATCTTCTATGCAGATATAATTATATAATGAGAGTAGCCAAGCACTTTTTGACAGTTAAAACACAACACAATGCACACCGCACAATCAACTTACGTCCATTGCACCTTGCACGCAGGCGTCAGGCGATAAGCAGTAAAAAGTTTATATCTTATATTAGTAAGTTCAGAGTGAAATTATATATTAATATTATTCAGGAAATTCACCAAATTATTGGAGATCATTCACTATCACAATCTGCTCAAATCTAAAATTGGGAAAAAAATTTACGACGCCGAGGCGCCCCCCAGGCCGCTGCGCCCAAGGCGACCGCCTCGGTCGCCTCGCCCACGCGACGGCCACTCGGTCGGCAACCGAGGGGTACCGGGTTCGATTCCCGGTCCGGGCACAGTTTTTGTTCAGTTTATCAATGGATCTCGCCTGCTATTTAGTACATTGGTCAATATTTGCAGTTGCAGAAGTCCTTTGTCTATTCATATTGCAATAAATTGAGATTCTAATTAATTATTATTGTAACATAAACTTTTCTGAACTGAATTTTTCTTCAAAATTGGGATCGAGATAATAAAGAGCCTGAGCCTGTTTTCTCTTTTCCTATCATATAATTATTCTTATGATTGTGTGTTTGTATCTCTGAATAAATAAATAAATAATAAAATAAAATATGAAACGTGAAAAGTGGTAAAGAATGATCACATAACCATTACATGTTGTTATTGATTGTTGTTTTTCAGAGTTTGATATCAAAATGTTTATTCTCCAGAAAGAAAATCGATTTACAAAAATAATGTATTTTAATTATAAAGTCATGCATGACATATTCAAATTGAGTGTGAACCAAGTTGAAATGAGAAATTGAAAAAATACTGTACAAAATATCTCATCCAAATTGAAACACAGGGGATGAAATCGAAAATTGTTTTATCCACGGTTGACAATCCACAAATCTATTGGATCAAAATGTTGGTTGTGTAGTGCAGGCGGCCGTAACTGGAGGCGAATTGGACGCGACGCGACACTGGCCGTGTGCGCACTTGTAATTGCTGGCAACAAGTTTCCCATCGAAATTTCGCTGTTGTGTCGTGAACCCAGCTTGTCTCGCTCCCTTCCCTCTCCTCTCTGTCCATCGGCTCTGAAAATTCGAACAGAAAGCTGGATTCGGCCATCATTTACCGTGCTGTCAGTAGGGGATTACGGTCAGACAAGGCACCAAACAAAACTTTTAATAATAAATCTCGTTTGCACGTAATGTTAATTCTCACAGTCGTTTGGTGCGTCCCTCTCCAGCCCCACAACTAGACTTAGCAGCAGCATGACACAACATGCTGTAACATCAGATTTGCATAATAAATAGATGGCTAAATTCCGACCCGCAAGGTGGCTGCGAGTTAGCATCCATCTTCCTTCCTCCTCCCACCAACGGTATTGTCGAATGTCCTGAAATTTATTAGTCATGCGCCAGGAACCCATTCTGGTGGACTATTTCTTAACAGTGCTATAGTACGCTAAATAGAATTATAAGAGAAATACCCCTTTGAATTTCACTATAACAACTATTCAAATTGTAATATGGAGAATATTGAGTAGTTATATTTATTGAAGTTTTATTTTTATGTGTAGTAAATTATATTTTTTCCAGGTTATTGAACTTAATAGAGTTTAAGCGAAGTTTTCGACATGAACTTTGGTTTTGATAAATTTAATTGCAATAAATTCAGAATTGGTAACGTTATACAGTAATTGCTAACTTGCTGCTTAGCTGTCAGAATTTCTGCAATTTTCGTGCATTTTCCAAGTACCAGTTTCAATTTCATGTCGAAAAAGCTAATGTATTTGGCAATTGTACGAACATTGGACTTTTGGCTGTTCCACTTAAGATAGGCTCAGCGCTCGTGCAGGCGACCGGGTGTCGTTGGAGGGGGCGAATTTTGAGTGGAAAGGCAAGAGTTCGATTCGAGACACGGCCGCAAGCAGATCGGAAAAATGTAGTTGATTATTGATAAAGCCTCGGCCCTCTAGATTGGTTTTTGTCCATTTAGAGGGGTTAAAAATGACATATAAAATAAAAGTAATCTAGAAGTTGTAGGGGTTTTAGTTTCAGTTTGAAAGTATTTAAAATTTCAGTTTTAGTAGAGTGTGAAAGTGGTTGTGTATCTTGTGATTTAAAAATTTTTATGGTGAGTGCTAAACATTGGTTGTTTTTTCTCTAGGTCAAATTCAAATATAAATCAGTAGAACTTTGACCAAGGCCTTACTTCTAAGTAGTAAGATAGCAGTTTTTTAGGAAATTGAAATATTAAATTGAAAAGTGAAATTTTAAATAAATTACGTATTAAATAACTTTGTTTTTCCAAAATTCTGATTTGTTAGTACAAGTAAATTATGATTTGATAGTTGTTAATTTTATTTCAAATGGAAAGATATCACAATAAATCTGCAAAGTGTTAATAATCACAAACTATCATTTTTATTGAAGTCCTGCTCATAGTGACTGGTTGCTAAATTAGGTGCTCGAAATATAAAAATAATATATTAGGCTATAATCTAAGCATTTGAATGAACGTATCCACCAATAAGCTCCCAACCAACCAGGATTCAGATAGATACAGTAAAATTCAGTAAAATATTCAAAAAATAGTATAACTCAGCCCAGCCGTTACAAAATAAAGAATCAGTCCAGTTATAAAACATAATAGAGGACTCCAACGTATATTTTAGTCCTCATTTCTAATTCGTGCACTTTATTATATTCTAAGTGACTAGACTGTATTTAGTTGACTAGCCTTCTAAATTCAAAATAAATCATTTATTTATTACTAAAATTATCTTTCTTGGAGTGGAAACCTTCGGCTAAAAATGAAATTATTTCATAACCTGAAAATTTTGGACTATATTTTTATTCAACTTAATTGAGGAATAAAAGAAGTTTTGGGCAATGACCGGTTTCTTATTTCAATTGCAATTGTATTATTTTGTTGGTACTGAAATAAATAAATGAATCAACTAGTATCCAACTGTTACTAACACTGTGTCACTTATTACAGATAATTTTCTGTATAATTGGAGGGTACCGCATCAACAGAGATAAAAACTGTATTACGATTGTGTTTGGAGGGAGTACTTTTTTGGATGGGCTTGATATTATATTTCAGTGATTCATGTTGTCAATAAAATTTTTTGTAGACCATGAGAAGTACCAATGATCAATAATGAAATAAAAAATATAAATTCTCGGAGTATATTTAATTAAAAAAAAGACTCGTCAGTAAGTGCTGTAGTGGTGCTTTGAAGTTGTAAAATATTTCCATTATAAACGCATGATAATATAGCAATTGTTAATTGAAATAAAATTAATAATGATTATTCGACAAGAAAAAAGTATTGTCTCTCTACCGTGATGCTTTAGTTGAAAAGGGCGTTGAATCTCTTTTGTCATGATTATTTCTGCGGAATTTATGGTTGAATTATGCAAAAATATAACACATGAAAACAAGTTGCATATTCAACTCATGAATTGTGTACGGTTTTCAATAGAGACAGGGCAATTTGTTTTCAGCTGATGAGTGCTTATTATTTTATATTCGAAAAACAATTCTGGGTATGAATGTTTAATATTATCGACAGCATGCATAATTGATTTGAGCTCTTCATGGGGGGAGCATGATCAACGTGAATGTAATTATTCATTATACCTTCATGAATTTCACAAGAATCATTGTTGATTTTAAAATTCATTAATGTGAAATGCTTGAAGTCAGCTTTGTTTTTTAACAAGGTCGTTTCTCGTCGACCTTGAGCTGCTTGAATGATTCTTGATAAATGTTGCAATACATAAATTTTTATAGATTTTCAAGATTGGAACTAGTAAACTTTATTGTAGCTTTCCATATGTTTCCGTTTATTCATAATTGAAAGCTTGTATCTGGCAACAGTTCATGTTTGCAAATGCTTTTAGGCGTTCGGACTATTTTTCCTTTTGATTGCAAAAGGTGGTTGAAGGCCATAAAAAGAGGATAACTCCAGAAAATGGAGTTTTAGAAAATTGGTTGGAAGATTGATTGATTGATTGATTTTATTCTCCTTTGCCAGGTCTGAAGAGACCCATGGCAAACAACAACTTACTGATATTCATTCGAAATCGATCACAAAAATATAAAAATAGAAATAAAATTACTTCATTTTTTTGAGCAGTAGAATGAGTATGTTCTTAAAGCTAAGCCAGAAAATACAAACTGTTATAACATTAAGAAAATCAAGATATAAGGAAAAATGATACATCAAATAACTCTTTTATTGGAATGATTGAAACTAAAAAAAGAGAGCAAATGATCTCACAGTCTCTACAGATATGCAATCGAACCGCAAATTGTTTATTTGCATTAAGCTAATCATTTTTTTGTTCATTATAAAACTTGAATAATGAGCTATCAACTCGAAAACAAATTCAACTGGAAACACACAATTACTATCATAACTTATAGAAGAAGATGATCAGAAGATGATCATTATTCTGAAGGATTATTTCACTAGTCACTCTTCACGCCATAAAAAGATTCAATTTTGAATGACATGACAGCCAGTGGTCAAGTCAGTCAGCATTCAGATTATGGTGATACATGCGCTAGATGAGGCAATTGATCGTGTCAGTCAGTCGAGCTCTAATTGGAAAGCTTCAACTTTTTTCCAGTAGCTTCGAAGTTTTTAATTACCATCATTCAACTTTTATTCGTTCGCTTTCCAGTCAGTGAGTTTTACCGCGGATTATACGAATGAAATCTATTGGCCATAGCTGAGGTCAGAGCCCCTGTCAGTTGAAATTCAAAGCCAGATTTCTCTCATTCTAGGTCCATAGTTCAAGGATTGCCTCAGTCCGTAATCTCCCATATTCCAACCCCAATAAAAATTTCATTAAAAAAGATAGAAAAGTGATTGGTGAAGAATTATCAATAAAGTCATTAGATTGATTCACGTGAAATGATTGATTAATGTCTCAATCAATTGAAATTGTCAATTGACATAATACATTTCAGTTTTGGTTAGTACGGGTCTGAGCGAGATCCGGACGGTTTGCGGCTGCTCAAAAACAGCAAAAATAATTTATCTCTCTGTCACTGTCCATCGTTATGTACCCAGTCTGATGAACTGTAAGGCACTAGCGGCTCGTGCCCACGAAGCAGGTGAAGTGCCCATACCTTCTACTGTACACCTGTATACCTCTTCACCTATTCCGTGAAGTGCTGTACAGTAGAAGGTATGGACACTTCACCTGTTTCGTGGGCTCGAGCCGCCAGTGCTGTAAGGTAAAAATATGTAAAATAGATCGAACTTTTCAATCTCAACATTGGAAAGCAATACTTTTTGAAATTCAATGATATTAACAAATTCATATTGACTATAACCTAGATAAAAAAAAATGTATTACATCGTAAGTGTTCTCACAATGTCTCGAGAATAGTAGACTCTGAGAAAAAACAATCAATTAGGTAAAAAAATCAATAGATTACTGCGACTAATCGGTAAAACTGTGAACTGGTACAAAAAATGGGAATGGGATTTATGGATCTAAGGCTATTCCAATTTATGGTAAACTGCGAATAAGTTATCAAGTTTTCACTTTGGTAACACATATATTTTGGGGTGGAAAGTGGCTGCATGTTCGATTGTCCGTGCTTCCATCACTAGAACCGTTTATGGATCCACCAGAAATATTCAAGATAGAATTTAAGGGCTTCATGAAATTAGAAATTCATCCATACATCCAAAAATATTGTCAAATCTGTCTAATGGTGTCTGCGGGCAATGGAATGATACGATTATATTTTTAGCGTGTACGCTGAGCAATTAGGGTTTTTGTGTGACGCAAACTCGTTGACGTTAATTGATGACAGAAATCAATGGAGCTGAATCAATGCGCTGTCTGAATCAAGAATCGATGGTAACACAATCACATTCGGAACATCGTCCAGTAAAAACATTTTTCAATCATAACATAGGCTACCTTCCAATGCAGAAGTTATTAATTGAACGTTCCGGCGAGTCTGCCTCTGGCTCTGGACAGGCGGACATTTCTGCTTTTCTGTCCTTCTTTTTCAACTGTTGCGGTCTCCCTCCAAAGTTTCCAACTAACACATTTCTCTTCTTCGATAAATCACATTTCATAATAGAATAAAGATTTTGAGCAACGCTCAGATTTTGTTTACTCTTTGAAAACTCACATTCTACAGGAGATCCTCAAGATTATTACATACCATATATTCATGTTTACTGGTAGGAGAATATTCGAGAGTCTATTCCACACATAATCACAAATCTAATCTAATCTAATCACACCAATCTAATTCCAATGAAATCTAATTTGCATTTATAACACCGTAATAGTATATTACGATTTACGCCACAAGCCTGGGAAGGAAAAGTTTACGGTATGAGGATAGTTTCCCGGGCGAGGCTTGCCGAGTAATTCCGAATACCGTAAAAAACTTCCTGGGCGAGTTGTGTATAATTTTTTTCGCTACACTTCAAATAAACATTATCAATCTAATTTCATGAATGAACAAAACAAATAGGATTTATGAAATCTAAGAACAGCTAAGACCAGATAACTTACTATACTAGCTTCGACTGAGCTGACTCTGGAGTCAGCTGAACTGCTAAGTATTGAAAGTTTGCATCACAATTTTTTCGATTTAATCAAATGGATATTACTTAATAACTATCAGAATACTCGATTTTCTTAGTCCAGAAATGTTTAAGCTCATGATAGTTTTTGTACGATCATCCTAAATTGTACAATAGCAATACAAAAATGTTTCTTGTTTTTGACAAATTTCTGGCAGTTTCAAAGGAAGTGATGGTCCATTGTAGTTGCATTTTCTCTCGCTAGATGGCGTCAGCTGTCCACGCTTGGAAAGAGATGGTCCTTGTATGGAAAGGACTTCTTTCCGCTCGAGGACAACATCTGATTGATTATGTATGTAAATGACGACTTCCTAGTCTACATAGGGACTGGTAAGCAGCTTATTTCCGTGAAGTGTAGCGAAGAATAATTTAGAAGCTGTAATAACGAGGGTTAGGTACGATTAAAACTAGAATTTATTTCCAAAAACATAGGACACCTATCACAGCTAACTATTCTGCTCACATTCTGTTTTCTTCTGTATTTTTCTTTTCAGTTGTATTTTATTAAAATTTTGTATTCATTTCAATTCTGATCGATGCTCGCTGCCCGCACACAAACTTCGGTTTTGCAGGCAGTACCAAAATAAATATAGTGTATTATTGAGATTAGCATAGTTTTATTTGATGTGAATAGGATTGATTTTCTTTCTTTGGTTTATTGCGTTCTCAATTATAATTTTTGTATTGTACTCAATATGGCAAATAAATTGATTTGAACTAAGCTATTCTTTCTTTTACTATCCCAAATTTTCAATACTTTTATCAGCTCTCCATTTGAATTGATATCACGTATTTCTGTCATACTAGTGTGTGGGCATTGAGCAGGGATAAATCTAGTTGTTCAATAACAAAATCTCTTATTTATTGAATTGTATCAATGATATAATGCATTTAAAGGTTGAAAAAATTTGTTGAAGAAGATTTTAATTGAGTAGCTTGATATTTTCCACCCTAGAAGACAATCCAGGAGGATTATCCCGGTACAATTCCTAATTATTGTCCAGAGATTATCTGAAATGAAGCTCTCCCAACTCACAGCATCTTGAGATTTCAACTTCATTCTAGGCCCATCATTAGTGTTGAAGCGGCTTGAGAGGGGTTTAAATATCGATAAAGAGTGTGTAGGTTTCAATAAAGGGCTCAAGTTAAGACACCGCAGCTTGTAGTAGGCTACATTTCTTCCAATTACACGGTGAAAACGACAAAGAAACGCGATTACATTGTTCCGCTGAAGGAGAGCCAGCGCAATGGAAAATAATTAGAGAAAAGCGGGAAATTCTTCTCACGTTCACGTCGGTAAGCCTCGGTTGGGCTGAATTTCGCTCTCTCTCTCCCTCCCCTCCCTTTGAGCCCCAAGAGGGCAGCGGGTCGAATTTCTGCATTTAGCGTTGATTCAACGGCCTATACACTTTGTATAGATATAGATAAAGGTGGCTAACTTGACTGCTCAAACACTTTGTAGCCTATATAGAGCTATAAACCGCTGACTGATTTGACGGCCTATATACTTTATATGTATAGTTATAAGTCAGCCTTTTGGCAGACAACATATCCAATCAACCTATACAGATTTCCCGCAATAAATAAGCCGCTCTCTAAATAAGGCCCACCACCGTTATCCAACCGATCTTAGTTATTCAGTTATGTGAAAGTAAAGAATGAACTTGTTCTATGATCAATTTTTTGCTATGCATCTCAACTTATTTGTGGAAAATGTTAGAAATATTTTAAGATCTTAGTTCTGTGGTAGTTCTGATTTTGTAAGAAAAAACTTGAATTAGATACAGCTACGCTGCTGGGTACCATACAGAAGTTATTATTCTATTGAGGAGTCTACTTACTACTTTCTTTTTTCATAGAGAACAAATCTTTTCCATTAAGTTATTCATTCATAGATCAGCTACTGCACCAATAAGCACAATAGGAAGCAATGAAATTCCAGCTTGAAGCCTTAAAAAAATCATGAAAGTTTCATTCCAAGTAAGTAATTCAAAGGATGGTTCTATCCTGAACTTTTATTAATTCTTTCAGGAATGATTGAATGAAGGCTAAACGTTGAGCACACCAGATATTCTTGTCTGGGAAAACTTTCCATATCTAATCATTCAAGCTAGAAAGACTTGATTTGGAGGATACGGAAAACAAATAACCAAGAAAAATCGCAGAGAGTCTTTAAGTAACATCGTATTTTCGAATATTGTTTCGACCCTTGCCCAGAAAAACTTTTCATCGAATCAATCCAGCTAAAAGAGTAAACAAATAATCAGGGAATCAATCAAAGAAAGTTTTCAAAAACATTTTCTCATCTTGATAATGTATTCTTCGTTCAGGAAAAAAGTATAGTAAAACCTACTTCTAGTCCAATTTTTTCGATTATTTCTTTCTCACTAATCCAAGGGCCGATTGCATGGAATAGATTCAACAGCGGTAACACGGCTAATAGCTCAATACTGATTTTAATGTATTTGTCTCTTTAGATGAAGTCATTTTACAGCGCTTAGAATCAATCGATTCCTTCTGTAACTGAATGGAAAATAATATCAAAATCTTCTCCTATTCCACCTTCTGTTGGTTTTCAACCATCTCTACGCTTTGAAAAAATTGCGTAAAATCGTCTTTCATAGACCCTAACGGGTAGGTTCCACCTCGCCGATATTTATTTGGTCAGATTCTATAGAATTTATAATTAAAAGGTATGTTCCGATTGTGATATTGAGTTGTTGAATAAAATGCAGATCTATGTCGAGATAAGTGTATAGTATATTCCCGAGGAAGAATTCAGTGGATAACTATGTGGAACCGTTGGCAGAGGAAAAACGTGATTCTTTGTGCGCGGAAAGAGAATGTCCGAGAAGTCAACAGGAAGGGGCGCAAAGTTGAAAAGGCAAAAGTCTCTTCCTTCCTTTCCTTTAGAATGTCTGACACGTATTGGGATGATTCGCGCTTTTTCGCATTCTCTATTCGCTGCTTCTCTGAGGCGATGCCGGCCTCCACCTTTGTCGTGTAGTGCCGGTCATCCAAGGCTATTCCAGCCTTCAAAGACTTTCCTATTCATCTGATAAGGCCTATCACTTTAGAAGGCTCGGAAGGGACAGTTCGTTTGTCGGAGTACTGGATCGTGAATTGAAACCTCCCAAGATCTTTGAATTATTCAAGAGTCGATGTATTACAGATATAGGCTATTTATCCAATGAACTACGTTACAAAACGAATAGCTTCAAATGATGCTACAAAGGAATCTGAAGAATTATGCAATTGCAGGAATTGAGAAGAGGTTAACATCGACCGTTATCTTGAAATCATGATTGACTAGCCGGCAGGCTCGCTTCGCTCGCTTTCTCCGCCTAGCAAGGGGGCTCCGCCCCCTGGACCCCCGACAGTATCAACAGTGTCAGTGAGCCAAACAGGCTCGCTTCGCTTGCCTGCATGACCTCTGTCAGTGTAAGCTGAGACAAACAAATTCCGTCTGCAAATTCCGTTCAGAAGGGATTCAAAACTTATTGAACACAGCATTTTTAGACGTAATCTGGACCTGTTCACCAAATTTCGACATTTTCTACCAATTTATTCTCGAAAAATCCAAGAAAAACTCTGAAAATTCCGAAAAATAGTAAAACGCTGATATTGAGCGTAACCTTGGGAACTATATCGGACATAGTTTGAAACTTGAATAAAGAACTTTAAAACTTAGGGCTGTTTAAAATAATTGAAAAATAAACAAAAATCAAACCCCCTTTTTTTTAAAACTTTAAAATTATAAAAAACACATACATGTTTCGGGAGCTAAGCCCATTCTCAATGTGGATCGTTATCTTGATAACTATTAATAGTTGTGTAATAGTTATCTTGATAACTATTTTTATCCACATTGAGAAGAAACATGTATGTGTTTTTATAATTTTAAAGTTTTCAAAAAAAAGGGTGTTTGATTTTTATTTATTTTTCAATTTGAAACTTGATTCAATATCTTCCAAATTAGTTCATCTATAATCTCGCTGAACCATTGAATTTACAGTAAGGATAAGAGTAAGATATGCAACCCGCAAAACATCTACAATTTTGAAAAACCTGATTACTGGCGTAATCTCGAACGCAATTCAAAAATATCCTAACACAACATTTCTAGACCTTATCTGAACCTACCTACCAAATATCAACATTTTCTACCGATTGGTTCTCGAAAAATTGAGAAAACGCCGAAAAACTATAGAAAAACTTGAATATTTGGCGTATCCTTGAAAATTTCCTAAAATCCGTTTTAGCGCGCGTCTAAACGTCCAACTGAACATGCCTGCGAAATTTGAACGCATTCGGTTCAGTGGATTTTTAGTTCTGATGATGAATCAGTCAGTCAGTCAGTCAATCAGTGCCATTTCGCTAATATAAATATAAATACGTAACTTATATCATGATATTTGAGAACATTGTATTCTCGATCACTTGTATAGTGGAGATTGTAATTCTACTAAATCTCTTTAGTTGCTTATCTATCTTCTTCCATTCTCATACATTCAAACGTCATCTCTTTCAAAAATCTAATTCACTCATCTTTTATATTTTACACCTTTGTACTTCACAAAAGTTGATGTATCAATTTTCAATTCCTGTATTTATTCCTATAAATGGTCCAAATATTGTAGTCTCATCCGAATCACGGTCTTCATTGTATAGTAAAAAATTGAAATATTTTAGAATAATTCAATGTTTTTTTTAAGTTCAACGAAAAAACACTAGCACCTATCGATTAAAAGAAAACTTAAATATATTATCCAATGATTTCTCTGAATACATAGTTGATCAATGGAATGATTTCGAGATCTAATTAGATTTCAATTCATATCTTGTGTGAAAGGCTCCAAAGCTCGGGAACTTTTTCAACCATCGTTAATGTTTCGAAGCTGAATCGGTGATGAATGTCATGAGACTACATTGATGTAAATGCGTACAAATTCCGAAATTCAGAGCCCAAATGAGCTCGTTGCATGGCTTTCACGGTTATATCACCACGACTAATCTTTCCCTTAATTTGTGGAGCCCTGAATGAAAGGCATAATATAAAGTGATCGATCCCCAGTATTATGTGTTAACAAGAGCCTGCTCGATTAATGTGTCGTTATAGCAGGAATATGCCGTCTTGATTGAGATCCGCCAAGTGAATAACTTAAGACTTTACAGGTTTATGACACAAAGCTGAGGATCCTACACCTAATTACTTGGAGGTCTGCTATCTGCGATACTTGGAGAATAAGAACCTCATATAAGGAAGCATTATCGTTAATTTATTCATCAGTCGGAATTGCTCTGAAATTTCTATAATATGATCCCATGATCCTACATCTGAAGTTTTGAGCTACTGCCTGTTTTTTCATTCCTGTCTGTATTATTGAAATGGAATCAATAAATGAATAATGATGTCTGGAATAGGTTATCTCATTAAAACTGTGAATTTGTATCTTGCACCCTTGAAAGATCAATGTACCAATCTTATTCAATGCAGATGAATTTTAATCTTAAGGTTCATCTTTTATTAATACGCAACCACAGAGTAAGAATGTGGTCGTTGATGTGATAAGCCGAGAAAGAACTCTGAAGAGAATACAGAAATATGTTGTGGATAGAATAATAATAAAAATAATTTCTATATCTTGTTTCCAACTTTTGATTATATACTGTCACTAGCCGGCAGGCTCGCTTCGCTCGCCTTCTCCGCTTAGCCAGGGGGCTCCGCCCCCTCGGCCCCCGCCAGTATCGGCAGTGTAAGTGAGTCAAACAGGCTCGCTTCGCTCGCCTGCAAAACCTCTGCCAGTGTCAGCTGAGTCAAACAGGCTCGCTTCGCTCGCCTGCAAACTCCGTTCAGAAGGGGTTCGAAATATATTGAACACAGCATTTATTGACCTAATCTAGACCTGTTTACCAAATTTCAACATTTTCTGCCAATTTGTTCTCGGAAAATCTAAGAAGAATTCCAAAAAATAGTAAAACGCTAATATTGAGCGTAACCTTGGGAAGTATATCAGGCGTTGCTTGAAACTTGATTCAATGTTTTCTCAATTACTCCATCTATAATCTCGCTGAACCATTGAATTTACACTAAGGATTGGTCGTATCAAGGCGGAAGATATGCAACCCGCAATACATCTACAATTTTGAAAACCTGATTACTGGCGTAATCTTGAACGGATTCAAAAAATATTTCAACACAACATTTCTAGACCTTATCTGAACCTGCCCACCAAATATCAACATTTTCTACCGATTGGTCCTCGAAAAAATTGAGAAAACGCCGAAAAACTATAGAAAAACTCAAATATTTAGCGTATTCCTGGAAAGTTTTTAAAATCCGTTCTTAGCGCGCGTCTAAACGTCCAACTTAACATGCCTGCCAAATTTGAACGCATTCGCTTCAGTGGATTTTCAGTTCTGGAGATGAATGAATGAATGAATCAGTCAGTGTCATTTCGCTTATAAAGATATAGATTGAAGAACAAATCGAATCAAACATATCCTTCTCATGATACAAACAAACCTTAAATGATATCATGCAATTTATAGTTTGACAATATGTCCAAAGTCGGTGGAAAATCAAATAAAAAAATGCATTCTGTCAAACAATATTGACAACAATGTGATAAAAAAGTTTTTTTTTTGGTAATTTAAATACTTCCATATTCTCTCTGGAGAAGCATTCAGTTAATTTATCTGGATGATTATTAAGTTGTGAAGTAGAAGTAAACAGTAGGTTTTCTGTAAAAAAAACATTTTTCCAAAGCTATAGCCTTTTGGGAGTAGAAACTCTTTCTCTGAACTCTGAAATCTTCCGTCGTGAATCCAAGGGATGCAATGTAATTGAATGAGAAGGTGAAAGGCTTTATTTGAGTGAGCCCAAAGCTATCATGTAATATCACAAAGGAGACCTACGGCTCAATAGACAGTGCCCAAATTAATTGAATGAATTTTGTATGTAGCCTGCTACATAACCTTCAAAAACACCCAGCCGAAGCCTATTTGCCTGATGGAGCTCCCTCCAAGAGGTGCCTTTGGTTCTGCTCTGAATGATAACAATATTCAATGAGACTCAATCGATCCTCGAAGAGTATGTTTTGAAATTGGGGCCAAGAATGTTCAATTTTACAGGGAAAATAGTCTTTCATAATCCTCAATACTTTCTGCATTGTAGTATTGGTACAGTTATTGTACAAGTATATCATACTGCTTTTTATCTATTCATATCGAATAATAGTAGCCTACTAGAATTTGTATAGCTGATGCAAAATAGTTGGGTGGTTTCGTGAAAGGTCGTCTTCATTGTGCGTTCCAACAGCTGATGTTGTCAATAATTGAAGTTGCCATTTAACTATGTCAAGATGTAGTTTTCGGAAATTAAAAGAAACAATAGATGCTCCACTTCAGCTGTTGATAGGTCGAATCCATGGAGGAGCCCCTTTGGTTAAATCACCTTTAAGAGAGAAATGGACAGTATGGTTATGTATAAGAAAATTCGAAAATATTGAGATATCGGTATTGGTTCATAGATCATTCTCAATCTTTGGTGAACTGGAACAAAAGAAAGAGAATAATCATATATGACACAGGGAAATGGGACAAAAAATTCAATGTATATTGGTAGTTGAATAACATCATTCATTTTTTTCTCGCAAATAGCGAGTGTTTTTATCTATGACGACCGAAGCCATTCTTCGATTCTGGAGAATAGAAGTTTGAGAGTCTTTTAACGAATATTATTTCGAGGAGCATTGAGCAAAGTAAAAAAAGGTTATCAATCAACAGTGAACCATTCTGATAATCAAAAATGGATTAGAGTGCATGCCACCGTCATATTGCGCCGAATGGAAAGTCCTCCAGCGTTTATTGCAATACTATGCGCCGAAAATGGCTGTAGAATATCCCACGTGACTTGTAAAATAGAGCAGTTATTCTCCACCGCAATACTCCGCGTTCACCAGATGGCCATTGTCGTGTTATACTCGCTGATACTATCATAACATCCATTTCAAAGCAATAAAACTTCACAACAGACTATGACAAACAGTCGTTACCAACATATTGACTGCAAATTTCGTCATTATTGAATTCCTTCCGATATTGATAACACATTACTTCATTTATGGTACATTCCCATTGTCCATTCATTCATACCATCTTGTTGTGAATGTGAGATTATTGAGTTTATCGTGATTTTTTAAATGATTATTTTATGATCTTTCACAAGTTTTTCTAACAATTTGAAAGATTTCATTCTTCATTATCTATACAGCAGATATGCAGATACTATGGACGAGGATACATAAATAGTTTGAAAGTTTGCAGATAAGTAAATAATCATATCTTATTGAAAATTAATTTATTTTTGCGAATATAAATTATCATTTATATTTAAAGTAGGCTACTGTAATCTCTGTACATTATTGTAAGAAGACTAAATATTATTTTATGGGGATATGAATTGTCACCAATATGTGCTGATCGAATACTCACTGCCAATGTTCAGCTATGTTTCAAGACATTTTGGACTTGATTGTCTGTGTTTTCATTTGATAAGTGGGTTATATTTCCTGGAATAAATTAATAATAGAATGTCGAAAATACATAATCTAATTGTGAAATCCAAATAAATAGTTCTGGTATTGTCTGAAGTGAAACGCATTCCTCTCTATTATGCCAAAATGTCAGTGATTTGAAATATTTGCTGTTGAATAATAAGGTCTTCATTAATATAATGATCAAGTGTTAATTAGTATTTCGTAATGAAAAGCAATATCGATAATAGTCCATAGTTGATTTTTTAAGCGAAAAACAGTTCGACCTTATCGGGTCCGAATTTGTTGAAAAGTTACAAATCATTCAAAAGCCCAATACAATTGCTGTTGCGATCTGAAGAAGTTGGGAATTAACAAAGCGAAACAAACAAAAAATCAATTAGCAATTCTTAGCACTTTCAATCATTTGAGCTCAAATCGATATTGTATACTTAGTGATCTATTGTAATTGATTAGTGATCTAATTAGCTAGATTGGAATAACAGGGAAACTTTATTGACGAGAAAATGAAAACTCCTGTCTCCATTCTATTTTCGTTTTTCTCAAGGAAAGCTTTCAAGAGAGGGAAATATCCAACGTTTAAATTTCTTCTCCAAAGGAATTTTTTTGAAGTTGATCAACTTCCGCAAATGAAATAACGTGGATTTCTGGTGAATCTTTGAATCTAGCTTCTATTTTGTGGAACGTACAACAATAAATTATTCTTGAAAAATTTATTCTCAGCAGCATATAATACTATATTATCGTAGGGTGACAAACATAAATTTTTGCCCAAGTTACAGTGATGTCCTAGACACAATAAAGTACAATTAGGACCTCCTAAATACTTTTTTTTTAGGAGGTCCTAGTACAATAGCTATGCATGAATTCATCCTAGGACATGAATTGAATACAAAGAAACTTGTTATAGGGTGATTCACAGAAACTTATAAATTTAATAAATAGCATTGGAAAACAGTGCTAGATTTTGAGAACTTATTCCTCGTACTGTATTAAACTTAGATTTGCTAGACCCCTGCTGTCCAAAACTGATTATTTTATCTACAAGATTATCAGTATTCTTAGTTCATTAGTTAAGTTTTCGAGCTCTAAATTTCCAGTCAAAATTTTATATTTTCGGCCATGGTGTAGTAAATTTGTGAAGTGTTTTAGTTTTAGTTGTTAATGTTGTTTTGAAATGAAAAATTTTGTTTTGAAATAACTATTTTAAAGGAACTATAACCTGCATGGTTTTCCATGTTTTCATTAGTGAAAAATGAGGTTATAACATTGCGAAGTGGAACAACCCTTCTGGTCTCCCCACTAATGGAAGCATACGCTAAATAAATAATAATAGTTCATTAGTAATGAGTTATTGGCTAAGATAAAGATATTGAAGTTGATGAAATTTTGGTGTGAGTTAAAGTTGGATTTTGGTATGAGATAGTAAGTGTATAATATTATGTATCTCAAAAAAATGGTTTATCGTTATTAATTTTACCGTTCAGTATTAGTAACATGAGTTTATTGTTGGTCAATGACTTTCGAAATCTATCAATATTCCAATTAAAATCAATAATCCTATCATATATGTCATTGATCCTATTGTATCCAAAACTTACTGATGTAGTAGGTACTATACTGAGGAGAATAGACGGTTCGATAAGGGAAATTCGATATGAAATGATATCCTTTCAAATATACAGGAGTGTGTATGTCTTTCTATGCATGTCTTTGTTTACATCCTCCTTTGGTAAATGAGATGAGTACTCGAAAACATATAAAAAAGGAGGGACAAAGTGTGAAATATGCAATTCAGGAAGGCTGATGCCGCTTCATGAGATAGAACTGAGGGGAGGTAAAACGAGTAAGGAAGAGAGGCACGCGAGAAAACAACTTAGACGCTTTTAGGGCAGCAATTCAGAAGCTGGAAAAAGAATACAAGGACCTTTAAAGATGAGCCGCATTCAATATGTACGCTCACAGGAATGAAGTTGCTCCAGTTACCTCAGCCACTCTTCTCTAACTAATGTTTCTCTTTCCCCAACCCTGCTCGCCCAACCCCTTTGTGCTTCATTCTTTTAGTGGAAAGACAATAGACATTTCTATGTATTTGACGAGAGGGAAAGCATTGAGCGAGTCAAAGGAAAAGAGAGATAACAGATTCACGGAAACACTTCTCATTTTCAGACTGGGAATTCGCGTTCATGAAGAGACTGGAGGAAGAGCGCACATACTCCAAGCATTTTTATTCCGTAACATACAGAAGCTCATTTGCTATTCTGAATCTCTCTCGATTTTTAATATTCCAATTTTGTAGATTGTTTGCGAACGCATAGGAGCTGTTTATTGAGATATACAAAGTGCAATATACAATGTTTCTATCTGATATTCTTAATGAGTTTTGTTCAACATGGGCATGGAATATTCTGAATTTAACAAAGCCATTCCGCAATAGCTGATATGAATCCAGCTTGGTTTAATGTAGTCAAGAATGCTCCAGTCTTTCAAAATTGAATGTGACCCACTTACACTCTCAATTTATTCACTCGTATTTCCATGTACGAGTACATCTACGTTCTCTCTAAGCTATATTACCTAAGGTGATTATACAAAAAAATTTATTTCTTCTTTTGTCTTCATCCTACTTGAAATGTTGATGATAGTGAGCTTAAAAACTTAGTAGATACTGATGACTTTCACTTTTACAACAGTACTCACGATTTTGATGCTTGTCGGACGCGTTTCGTGGCACTGAACCACATCTTCAGCGTACAAGGAGTAACTAGATACTAAGGTCTTGCAGGTCCGAGAATGTAGGATATGTGGATAGTGGGTGGTGGGGGAAAGTAGGGGAAGGAGTTTGATTGATGGAAGGGGGTTAGGAGAGGTATGACAGGGATTGGGGAAGGCTTTTGGGCGGGAAGATTCAAGCTAAAATTAAAATTATAATATCAAATAGGGTGTGGGATTGGTATTGGAGTTGGCTATTTAGTATGTTGTTGGGTTGTGTTTTGTTGTGTTTGTATATTTCGTATTCTTCTATTGTGTTGAGTCTACGTCCTTTTTTCATGATGTGCAGTATGTCCAGATTGTTTTTGATATTAGAGTATGTGTGGTTGGTGTCACAAAGGTGGTCAGCATAGTGGGATTGGGTGTGAGGGTGGGATATTGCACGGGTGTGTTCATTGGATCTGGTTGTGAATGATCTGCCTGTCCGCCCTATATAAAAGCCCTATATAAATTATTTCTATCATAATTGAACGATTTTTATCCTCAATTGATTCCAATAACAGTGCTGGTGATGCTTATAAGTATGGGTATATCTATTGGCGAATTGACAGCTTATAATAATGTAATATTGCAAATATTTCGGGTCTGTTTTTCCCACTATTAATTGTTCTCTCTTCTTGAATGAACAGGTTGAAAGGTCCTGTCACACCATTTCTACGTACTAATTTCTACATCTCAAGCTCAACTTTTACGTTTTATCCAACTATCAACTATTATCATTGATGTATCATAGAAGATTAAACTGAACGATTGTAATAAAGTTGCTGATGTCCAATATTCTAAAGCAGTGAGTGATAGAAATGTGAGGGTGGATATCAACCAGAAGTGCAGTATAAGTCCGATAATCCGGCACAAATTTTGATGCCCGGTTTTTCCAAGCACACTCAAATTTGAGGGACGTTTAAGTTTATTACAGTTTACTACATTTCCTATACTTATCATAGAGAATGTCAGCTGTTCATCAAAATTTTAGGGTCCCTCAACTATGAGTGTGCTTGGAAAAACCCGGAATGAGAGTCACAAATGTTTGAGAGTTTCCCCAAAGACTTAAAATAATCGGTGCAGTTGAGGAGAATAGGATATTATTAATGCTTGAATGCACTATTCTAACGTTTTTTCCAATTAAATAGATTTCAAGTGAGAAATGGAGAAATGAGGCCAATAGAATAAATTTAATAAAATAGAGAAATTTAATAAGGATAGGTGAGATTTTTATCAAGGTATAGGAAAGAGTTGATTTTTGTGAGTGAGTGTGAAGAAATTATGTGGTCCAAGTGGATGAAACCTAGTCTTCGAGGAAGATATATGGTAGTAGGACAGAGAGGTAAAAATTGTACTTACACACACACACACACACATATATACACACATATTATTATATACACATACACACACACACACACACACACACACACACACTCTCTCTCTCTCTCTCTCTCTCTCTCTTCCACTGAAAGTATGTGAGTGGGTGACTCAGTGAAATCCAGTATAAATGAGAGAACGAGTGGGTAAGTGTGTTTAGTTAGAGTCGGATGGAAAAAAGAAATGTGACACCGAATGAGGAGCGTAGTGGACTAGCAAATCTCACAGCTCTCAAGGGACGGTACTGTTTGGATTCGCGGTTTTCTAATTAAAAAATGTTCCTCTCGCCCCAGTCGATATCCCGACTGAGAAACAACGAGCGCAGTTGATAAGGCCTCGCGAGTATACCCTGTGAATGTGCTTGACAGTGCACGAAATAAGACCTAATAGAAAACTGCTCTGATTTCCACTTTCCCAGGGCACTCTGTGACGTGTGAACTTCCACTACAATAGCGCTCGAAACAAAGAATCACATACTGCAAGTCTACCTCCCCAGAACATTACTCAAGGAGATTGTATGCACTTCTACAACAACACTCCCAAGAACTAAGCATGACTGTACTCAGTCTTTTCAGTCTTGAAATACTTGCTTTTTATTGAAGTGTTTCATGACAATCAATGTTTGAAGATGCAAAGCAATCCTTGATTTTGAGCACCCTCCCCACCATCTGTGGAGTATGAATGACATGTAGCCTACACAATATTTGGATACACAAATACCCTAGAGTATAGTAATGAAATATCATTGTGTTACAAAATATTTTGTACCAGCAAATGAACTCTCACATTGAAAAGTGGGATATAAAACATATGAAATGCACATTCTGCATTACAGGCATGTAAAAGAAAGTGTATAGTTGAATAGAAGAAAATACTAATAAAATACTAAAAAAGAAAATACTAAAAGAATAATTAGTGTGTTTTTTGTGAATTATCAGTCAACGATAACTATTACTCAGTCCATAGCTCTTGATTAGGGAGATTTAAGATATAATTATTTATGCATATCTCCCATTTTCTGAAGAAAGCCAAAATCTTCCATGTTAAATAAATTAATTAAATAATATAAAATATTTGTATATTTTGAGGAACCTTTCCTGAACAAAATCAACTCAATTTACAGGAAAAGAGTAAAACTCATGCAGCATTCAAGTGACAAACTTAATCATTTCTGATAATCTGGAAAAGTATTTCAATTCATTGTCATAGATCAAGCATCAAAAACCATTAACTATTTTTGACTATTGACTATTTATTGACAAAATTGACTATTTAAAATGAACTATAACCCACATGGTTTTCCATGTTTTCATTCGTGAAAAATGAGGTTATAGTATTGCGAAGTGGAACAACCCTTTGGGTCTCCCAACTAATGAAAGCATACGCTAAATAAATAATACAAAAACCATTGAGCAGCTGTCACAGGTTCAACACTTCACTCAGGAAATCTTTATTAGAACGTCCTACAAAGAACGCCTCCATACTTGAATTTGAGCTATCGACTTTCTGCAACGAACTTTGACCCAACGACTTTGAACTTGGGTCACAGCTAATAGGTGATTTGTATTGATAGAATTTTGTGGCAGAGGCTACACGTTATGAATTTTAGGATTTGGGAACAATTCGCTGTTGCCGCAGCACTGCTTCGTCGAGACAGCAACAGCAAGTTCATACGCGTTGAGGCAGCAGAGCGAATTATACACGTTGTCGGGGTGCCTGTTTATTATGCAGAATGTTTTGTCGTTTGCGTTGTACTGTGCAAAGTCGTAGGCAGAACGCGTTCTCCATAAATTTCTCGCTTTCTTTCTCTCTCACTCTCTCTAGACTTCCCTCTCTCACACAAACTTACTGCATCCACAGAGAATGATACAAGTATTTTCCTTCTCTATGCAGTATCACACACACACTCTCTTCTCTCCTGCATACTCTATAAATTACTCTCTCTCTCTCTCCATACCTCTTCTGTCCTTATCCGAGGTCCCAACCCTCGAAGGCAGGCAGCCGACAGGGGATACGCTTAGTTGATATTGACAGGCTATACGGTGTTAATGAGCGCACCAGTCTCACTGTACCGATTCGCATGATCCGCTGTCAACTAGATCCGCCATCCGCTTATACGCTGAATCTACCCATTGCGAAATAGCCCGATAATTTTAGCCTGCCGGCTTTGACATCTCTTCCGCTCCTGGGAAATAACTGTTCCTTCTCTACTAACCTGTAATTTTCAACAAGTACATTGGAAAATGTTTCCGAGCTATTGAAGAAATCTACTGGGAGAGTTTTCGGTCGTGTAGATTACCTTATAATCTATTTTTTCTCACAATTATTGGGGATTAATTGCATTTTATAGATTTTGTGTAATCATAGAATGATTTAATGAAGTGGTACATAGTCAAAAAGAGACAATAAGAGCTAGTCCGATAATTCAAGAGATTTTAGAATCGACTCCAGTTGACTACATAACGGTCAAGCTGCCGTTTTTTGGAGAAGAGTACACAGCCGTTTTTTGCAGTAGGCCACAACCACAACCAAGTACTGTACTAGTCGTTTCTCATCATCATGCTTCTAATTTCTCACGCACTGAACCTCATTGTGGCATGACATTGAAGAATCAGCCTTGTCCTATTATTATCAAAATAATAAAAAATACCTAAAAAACAAAATAATATTAATAATAACCAAATATAAATATTTGATAAAAAATTGGAATAAGAAGTAATAAAGTTTCCAGAACTAAGTGGCAATTTAAAAATAAAGTCTTTCATGTGTAATTCATTCTGGAGATATATTAGCCTTTATTTTTTCTTCACTAATAGGTAACGACAATCAGCCAACATAATTCCGGATTTATTTGAAAACCATTAGTACAATAATGATGCTGGATTTTTCCAAAATCCTTCCAACAATATACTCTTCAAGTGCACGTCTTGATAAGTAGAGCAGAGAATAGCGCTCTTCTTATCTCCCATGGACCACTGATCATAACCAGGTCAGCAATTCAAAAACGTGGGTCTGAATAAAATATTAGGATTCTCAAGGAGATTAACTCTTCTTCCTCCTCAATTCAGGAGAGAACAAAGTTGTGAGTGATTGAATACAGTTGGTTAGTTTTGTTAAGAGTTGAGTGTTCAACTTCGAACTTTACTTCATCATACCAAAGCAAGTAGTCTTGATCCTTCTTCCACGAATAGAATGCTTCACTTGCTTCACACTTCACACTTGAATGCTTCACACTTGATGAAGTTTGAAAAATCTGCAAATAATATAGAAAATCTGAGTACGATAGTTAGTTCAGGAAATGAACACTATAATTAATGCTAAGAGAGAAATCGCTAATTGTTGCATATCCTCACTCGTGTGCTGACAGTTCTATTTTATTCCATTATCATTATTATAATATACTGTGTCAGGTACACGCTCAAGAGCTCAAGAGCGTGAAGAAGCTATTCTTACTAAAGCTTCACGTGGCAAAAACCTGGTTATAATACACAAGAAGGTAATTATAGGATGCTTATAAAATTAAATAGTGAATAAAAATAATAGAGTGGAAATAAATTTTATTTGAAGTGAATTCAATGTTCTGAGATAAATTTTTCTTTTACAGTGGAAAATTGTGTTATAAAGTTGTGAAAAGTATAAATTTGTTAGCTTGTTGCACTTACCTGTTGGAAAAATGATGATTGAATTATTAACAAAGTCTCTCCAATAATGAGAAATTATCCATCCCATTTATCCACATCATTTGATGCCTAGCCTAACATTTTTATTCAATAAATATAGATTTCCATCAATAAACTGAAGTTTTTATTCTTGGTCAAATAATAGTAGTTTATGCAACGGTTGTATAATGGGAGCCTTTATAGCATGAGGTGAGATGTAAGTTAGAGCCACGAGCGAAGCGAGTGCTCTAAATATCTCACGAATGCTATAAACATAGGCGTAATTTGGGGGGGGCACGGGGAGGCAGTTGCCCCCCCAAACATTCCCTTTGCCCCCCCAATAGTCCAGTCAAACTAAGCAACAAAATTAAAAGTTGGAGTACCCAGCTGGAAATTTGCAGATATGATCAGAAAAGGGCGCTGAATAACATACTAAAAGTCCCCAAGACAAGAGTCCCGGTATAAATTCATATATTATACGTCAAATTTGATAAATAATTCCAATTTTCAGATAGTAATGGTAGCCTACTGTGTGTAATAATACCTCCTCGTTGAAAACAGAACATTTTCATATTAGAGTGACTCACAAACGGGAACCTTTGGGCGAAAATTATAATGAAATGTAGAAGAAATCTTCCTCTTTCAGATGGTTAGTACCGTAATTGAATTTAGTCTCATAACATTGCTCAGGGTCTCAGGAACATAATTCCAGAAATATAAGCCAATAACTTATCCCAATATTTTTAGTACGTTTTTGTGATATAATATGCAATTTTGGAGGTATTTGGGGGTGTCAGGGTTCTTTTAAATCGCTGTAGTTCAAAACATATTGAACATAAAAGTGTGAAATTGGTCTCAAATGAAAGAAAAATGAATTTCGCCGAGAGAGATTTAGAATACGATAATGTACAAGTGCTCAATTTATAGTTACAAACTTTATAAGTGGGAAAAACTTTTACATCTTAATCCTATAAAAAAATTAAAAATTTTTTTAATAATTGTATCTCGAAAACATTTAATGATAAAAAGTTGCAACTAGTCTTTTTCTTCTCAAAATTTTATTGTCTACAAAAAAAGACCTATGTAATTTTCTCGTCCAGCGCCATTATCTGATCATATCTGCAAATTTTCAGCTGGGTCCTCCGACTTTTACTTTTTTTGCTCAATTTGACTGGACTACAATATGATTTCAAGATTCTCATGCGTGAGAAGAATAAAGAACTATACTCGAAATACAATGGGGCAGGATAGAATATCCATTATAACCAAAATTTACTATTTAACATATTAAAACTATAACACTTTTTTAATTAAAACTATAAATGATTTATAAGATAAGATTTAATAAGTTAGACATATTGATTCTTCAAATGTAATTGGCCATTCAGTTTTGTTTCATTCAAACCTGATTTCTGAGTTTGTGGTACATTTTAGATTTAGGCTGTTTATTGACTGAACCCGTTTTATTTAAAATTGAATCATCTACAAATTCCACCCACAGAAAAGTAAGTTGAAGCATCAGTTAACCATGTTAAACCTCTTTGAACTTGAAAAATACTGATTATTTTCATATTTTAGCATATTTTATTACATATTTTTTTCATATTTCTTCAGTTCTCAGTCCTATAGAAAAAGTGTTTTGTATGTACGTAATTGCTCGACACAAAGCTATCAAATCGTAGACGATTATTCACACTCAACAAAATTAGTCTAGTTTTTAATAAAAAATTCTGACTCAGGGATTTGAGATAGACCCCTGTACTTGGTCTCATTTGGAGATAATGAAAAAGGAAGGTTCTAATCTATGGAAATTTTTCTCACCCTGGAAAAAATCGCGAAAAATCTGTTTGAGGTTTTAGATAAACTTGAAAATCACTCTTTTTCAACTTAAACCGCCTAAAAATACTGCTCAATAATCGATTATGGCATGTAGAATACCTTAAATTGTAGTCGGCCAATCTAAGTAGACTATTTCCCTCTCCACCCGAAAAATAGCTAGGCCTACATTGTCAGATTGTGAGAAATTGAAACTTCTTCAAATCCTTGATTAGACCCCATATCTGTATGTAGAATTTCATCCTCGACATGCCAGTAGTATTAAAACGGTTCCTGGGTAAAACGATTCAAAGGAAATTTGATTTTTTTATATTATTTTCTGTCGTACCTATATCACTTCTCTCACAATCATTGGTTGTAGTGGAAATCATGTTTTTAAGTCAAAATGACAAGGAGAATTCGTGCTTTCTAATGGTTTTTGAATTTTTTATATCCGACCAACAATTCAGTTTCTATTTACGAATATGTTTGTCAATGTCGAGTCTACTCAAACAGAAAACATGAAATTTTCGACGATCTAGAAACTTTTTTGTTTAAGAAGATAAGTGGGTGGTGAAAGCGAGAAAGTTGTTCAAAAACAATTGAAATTTTTTTCCAAGTGTCAAAAATAGTAGGAAGATCGTAATTTGCCCTCTGAAGAGTTTCAAAGTAAGAAGAGCGGTATATGCATGAATCATTGTATGTTAAAGATTAAGAGAATTGGAGTTGTTGAAGCTAATCGACTTAGATTTTCGAGCTGCGAACAGCTGGTTTATCATAAAAAATAGTGAGTTTTACAACACCGCATGATTTTTCCGAAGCTACGCTGTCACTTTTAACGTCCTGTAGAATGTGTTTGTATTAGAAGAAGTTCCAATTTCACACAATCTGACAACGAAGCTATTTCTTGTGTGGAGGGGGAAATAGTCAACTTACGTTGCGCCAACTATAATGTGAAATTATTTACTCTTCCCAACAATATCTTTAAAATTCAATTTTGACAAATGATTCTTGTGATATTGACAATTTTTTGACTAAGTAGGCCTACTTAAAAAATATCTAAAAATCTATGGTTTCTGGATCCGGCTGTTACACCTTTCGTGACACTCTGTATATCATCAATATTTTATGCTCAAAAAATAGGGATTTCGGCATTTGATTGGCTATAGAAAAGGCGTTCTAAAACACAGTTTTGAAGTATACTTTCACAAAATTTGCCGGGGGGAGGCCCCCACGCCCGCTTGGCTGAGGAGGTACACCCCCAGGCCCATTAGAGCCCCCAGAATTTGATTCAGTTTGGTATTGAAGTAGATTATGTCTTACATACATAGCAGAATTATCAGTGATCAGTATACCACTACCCAGAAGATAATCTTGCCCCCCGCTTGCCCCCCCAATGAAAATTTTGAATTTACGCCCCTGGCTATAAAGGCCTAATACAACCGTTGCATACACTATTTTAACTACGACCATCAGTGTAGTTATCAGTATCAGACCAGTATCAAGCTATAGACCACCAGTATCAAGCTATCTGTAAGTGTATGCTATTATAAAAATCAACATACCGTCGTTTTTTTAACTTCTTTTGTCTTCATTGTACTTGAACTGTTATGATAATCAACTTATAACTTGTTAAATATGTTAAAAATAACATATCAGTCAGAACCACAAAACAAGCAACAAAATCGTGAGTGTTGTTGTAAAAGTGAAAGTTATTAACATATTCACTAACAAAGTTATAAGTATACTAAACTATTTAAACTTTGGACTATTCAAATTAGTTAAATATTCAAATACGTAAATTGAAATATTGACGAAAAAATACTGGTAGGCTACTTAATCCCAATCGCAGTTTTGATTTTGAGGTTAGTTGAACACTGTTTACTTTTTATCACCTGATTTCGAAACAAAACAAGGAATGTATCATAAAGTGGAATTTGGACTGTATCGTAAAGTTCCTCCTGTATCTAAAAACGTTCATTACGACACGGTTCTAAGATTCCATTTTGAAATGGAAGTCATTTTGATTTCAATTGTAAAACTGAAATAGGAATTTTTCAATACGCCCGTGAATAAAAGAAATGATCCAATAATCAGTTATGAATATATCAGTAAATCAGTGATCCAATAGTCGATAATTATTATTTTCCATTGACCCCAGAGAAGATACTCTCATTCACAAGTCAACAACGCTGTGTTCAGGAGGGAAATCAGCTAGACTAGCAGTGAAGTTACAGCGCCATTCACAACAGCTTGGGATGGATTGATGAAGGACACTTGTTTCTGAAGCCTGAATGGTCGTCAACCATTCCCAAGTGATTCTATTCCATTTGGAGGTTTCAGGTTTTCCCTCTACCAAAACTAGTTCTTGCTATCGAGCGAAACATTCCATTTCCTGCAAGAGTGGATGCTATTGAATTCAATGTGCTTAGCAAATGACTGTTGCTTATACCAAAATAGGAATTGTCGGTGGGTATCCCTCAAAAATAATATGAATTCATGAGTATCATAGTTTTCTGAATAAGAAAAAATTTATAGTTTTCCATGAACTTGATTTCCATTGAAATTGATTGCTGAGGAGACAAATAAAGAGAGGGTTGATATTTTGACGCCCAGACAACGCCAAATAAAGCGCCCCATACTCTGATCGTGCCATACCAGAACAAACTAAATCATTCGACCAATCTGGTTGGATGAATTGTTCAGCTGATAACATAAATGTTCATGACGGTTATTATTGTATGGTTGGTCGGATGGATTTTCATCCAACCAATTATTGTTTCAATAATAGTTATCCCAACATCATCTAATAGCCTATACTACTTCTGTATTCCCTTTAAATTATTAAAATTTGAATAAGTACTACAATAGTACTTACAAATTCTACAACATTCTACATCTTGTTTATTTGACAATTTATTTCTGTAATACAAACAACCTCAGCAAATTCTATAATATTACAGGTTTTAATAACTTAGCTTGGGCTATATCCGTCTCCATTGTGAGGACTCACATAGTGGAGTTTTGAATTTGATACGAGCCAAATGGTTCCTATTATTAAAAACCCTTTGAAAATAGAGAGATGGCAAAAATTCTATGCAAATATATGACGGTTCAAGCATATTCTCAGATATCTCAGAACTTCCAGAAACTTCTGAACTTCCTCAGAAATCTCAGTTGGGCTTCGATTACATCTCCTTAATCAAAAACCGGGAAAATCGATAGTATTTCTCTTTCATCACCCAATGTCAACGTGATTGGAACTCAATTCAATTCTTTGTGTGACAGTTGATATTGGATATAAAAATTTTCTTTGTAAATAATATTTACAGGTTTCTTTTCTCGGCGACCTGCAACCGCTATGAGAGCCATTCCCAATCACTGAAATTTTCACTATCAAGAATCAATTTCTGATGGAAGAAATTCAAATACGATATTTTCCTTTGGAAGCACATTTTTTGCATTATAAGGAAAGACTTCAACAATATAATGTTCTATAAAGAACAAAAATAATGTTGAAATGTTTGTCAGTTTATTCAAAACTTGATTCAAAATATTTTATTCGGAACAGAAATCAGGAATTGACAAATTGTAAGGTTTTCTGTGAAAAAGTTCTTGGCAAAGTTGATTTTGTTTCGTGCTTCAAGATTTCACATTGTTAGAAAATCCTACTCGTCAGTATCAAATCAATTATGAAATCCTGACAAATAATGACGATTAACTTCTCCCATAGAGACATTCAAAATGTTTTTAGATAAGATCCCATAAACCGGTAAGTACAAAATCATCATCATTCAAAGAATAGATAAATTGAATTGTAGAGAATTATGTTGGGATTCATCCCATGATTCCAGGTAGAGCTGGGGATATTATACAAGTAATTGGAATATCTTGATATAAATAGTTCAATTCACATTTATTTCATTATTGTTTCCTTTATCCTAGGGCTACTTTTTTACTGTTTTAAATGTTAATTACAGTACCCTTTTTTCAATTATTTTTATTCATACATAACATGTTTTGTCTATTAATAGCCATTTTCAAATGTAAATTATCAATTATTTTCTTATTTGAATTTCTAAGCAATATTTTTAATCAATTATTCCATTATTTTTAATATTTTAAGATTGGATATTCAAAGTTCAAATGAACTTCATATTAAAGTTCAAATGAAATGGTTCTATCATCTATTTCAATTTCAATAACCTACGGTTACTGTTATTTCGTGTTAAATATAACTTTTAAAATGTTGAATATAGTATAAAACAAGAGTTCAATAGCTTTGGGAAACGAGAAGTATATTCTTGATAGTTGAAATTTCTCATGAATAACCTACTTACCTGGGATTATTGTTCTATGGAGTTGAAAATTGTTCTACAGAATGGGACCACGTACAAAAGTACTTTTGTGACCTTGGACAAAAGTATCTTTGGTCAGAATATCTCTCTTCCAAGCCATGGAAACTTGTGGATTAAGATTGAGGGAAGGAAGGTCATCGATGTGTGCAGTTTGAACAAGTAATATGACGCCTTTTGAACAGCAGCTTGTCCTACCACTTATTCAACATTGCTTCTTCGTGTTCGAGCCTCATACTTAACTTTCTCTTCCTTTCCCTATTACAGCCGAAATGATCTACGACGCTGTAAAGGAAACTGCAATTTGGAACAGCTGGGGCCCATCACCAAACTGGGAGTAGCTAGCTCCGTTTGCAAAGATAAGGAAACCATTAAATTACGTTCACTTGCCTCATAATGCTAAGTAGATGCTTTTGAGATGCGTGATTTATGTGGGAGGCCGAATTCCATGTACGTATACTCAAGAATGGGAAATCGGAAAGTTTGGTTTGATAATGCCTCTATTTATTCAGTTCAAAATAACTGAGCCCTGTGACTTCGGTTTAGTGATAAGAGAATGTGCGTTATTTGCTGCTCAACAGAAGAATCAAACGTTCTGAGGTAACGCTATTCTCTTAACGCCAAAACAATGATTGGGGAAGACTGAAAAACAATAATTATGAGTGATATTCTCATTTTATTCTAATTATGAGAGCTATAATGATTTAAAAATAAGGAATAAGACAACATCAGCTAGGAATAAATAAGGATTTAATAATAAATAAGGAATAACACAACAGCTAGTGCTATGGGAGAAAAAAAATAATGAATTGTGAATATTTCCCCGTAAAATTTAATTTATTTAAGGAAATAAATCAATTAAATAATTATCAAAGTATCTGAATATATAAGGTCAGCACACATCATTTCATAACACATGTATGTATGTATGTATGTATGTATGTATGTCTGGCTCAACAGCCCATGAAGGGCCTAGGCCTACCAGCTGGTTGCCAGTTTCAAATTCACTCCACTATACAGCCCGTCCAAGCCAAGAAGACACCCCGGTACGACGGGAAAACGGCCCCAGCCCGGCCAATACCGGCCCAAAAGCCATCATAACACATGAGTTATTTGAATTCAAACCTAAGTGATTAGGTAGTAGTCAATGATTCCCAATAATTCTTATAAAAGATTCAAAATAAACTGTGATTACATCAACAATAAGTAATCAATATTCAATAGTATTTCTCGTACTTCTCTATTCATTTATGAAATATTGGTATAGAGGAATTGAAATAATGTCGATGTGGAGACATATATTTTATTGATTTTTACTGATAACAATTCAATCAAACATCGTACTCTCAACGTAAAATAATTGTCCAATTCCTTTATTTACGTTCAAATTGCACTTCAAATAAAACTATTTGTCTATTTTTGGTAACATTTCCCCATTTTATCTTTAATCGACTCTATTCAATTCCTGGTTCAAATTTAATGAATCTGTTTATTTTACAATAATATTAAAATGAGGTAGAATTATTTAGAAGCTGAAAATCACTTGCCAATGAAGTAACTTTTGAAGAACCTTATCAAGCGTTTACACCGTTAAAAGTTCAATTAGCATTCAATTCAGCGAGGCATTGAATGGCGAGACCCCAGTTAAGTAATGTGGATGATAAGTTCTTTTTAAGTGATAAATTAGCGTTGAAGGAGTTGGTGCAAAGGCGACACTGCGGAGTCTGCCGTGGTGAGGGAGGGGAGGGTTGGAAAAGGGGGACGCACCGCAGCGGGTGGTGAAAAAGTGAATTACTGGCGAAAAAAGGCGACGATAAAGGAATGATAAATAGACAAGAGAGCCTGAAAGAAGTTCGAGAAGAAGTGAAAAAGGCAAACGGTTCAAATATGGCCGGGAAAGGAATGTAACCGGGTCAAGGATCGAGAAAAAAGCTAACAACTTATAGCTTTTTCCTGTCTTGCGTTGACAGGACTCTTGAGAGCCCACTGGCGCAGGCACTGTGTTTCCAACAAACTTAAACTTGATGTATCATGTTTATGTAGCACTCTATTTATCATTGTTCAGGCTCGTCGTTGACAATGCCTGAACTAGCCTACATAAGAAAGGCCTACGATAATTCACTGCTTGTTAGCCACACAAAAATTTGATATTCAAGTTTGCTCAGCTAGAGAGAGAATGATGGTTGAAAACTAAAAACAACATTATTCGTTAAACATAATAGTTGCTAGTTTGAAAATTAAAATAGAATAGCATGAGTCAGAAATTGCTATAACTGAGTCAGACTCAGAAATGTGACAAAATAAAAAGAGTTCTTGAAAAAGTCTATTGTTTAGGATGAATTTCACTGTTAGAGAAGTGGTTGAAGGAAGTGATTAGAGGAAGATGTGATGAACATGGTGTAAAATATACTAGTAAAGATGAAAAGCAAAGCTGTGAGAAAAAGTGTAATTTAACTTTTCACCTCCAAGTCTACCAATTTAAAAGACTACCAATAAAAAAAAACTCAAAAATACTTCTTTATCTAAAACAGTGTTTTATCACGTCATTGGCAGCCAAAAAATTTGTGGAACATATTAATTAACAGATGGAACTCCACTAAGATGTAGAATTTCATGCAAAGTAGATTTTGAGAGATGATATTTCATGGATTATAGCTTAATAAACAATCTCTGAGTTATTGGAATAGCAGATTTGAATCAATGTTTGATACTAATTTCAAAATTCCAGACGCTGTTCAAATTTTGCAACAGCTATTGTTTGCTGGTACGAGACCAGTATATAGTCTGTCCAAGCAAAGAAGACCCTCTGGCAAGATGAGAAAATGACTCCAACTCGGTCAATATTGGTTCAGAAATTATTGATTTGGTTTCAATCGTAGGAAACATTCTGATTTAAAATTTGAGACCAAATCAATATTTTTTTGAACCAATATTGACCGAGCTGTGGCCATTTTCTCATTGCTTGGACAGACTATAACTCTGCTGAGAAAGCATATTCACGAAATTCCGCAACAAATTGAATCCAGCTATCTGCGAGAACTGACCGCCTTGTATTATATCGGATTGTTGGATTGCTTAGTAGATTCTAAATTGCTTGTAGTGATTCATTACAATTATGAACTTCGCGCGCCATTCAGGAATAGTTCAATTTGAATCACCTCAGATAAATAGAACAGGCTTCACAATGTTTCCGTGATAAATCATCAGCGATAAATAAAGCGAGAAAGTTTTGCCAGTTATGAGAATCGGTTTGGGGAAGGTATTCGCATTATAAATTTATTGCCTCGCCGGAATTAGATTGTTACACGGAGTAGTACCAACTTGGCGTGGGGTGAGTCGCTTGCCTACCGAGCAAGTTCATGCAATAATGCCGCCAGTATCTTCATGGAGATTTGTGTTATGATACTTGCTTTCATAGATAGCCTTTAATAAGTGTTCAAGACAAGAAAGGGTTCAATAAACGCGAGTTCCCGTTGTATTCTTGCATTTCAGACCGTCCAGGATTTAGATAACCTTTCCATTTTTCAGAATAAATCCCCATTTTCTTTCCAATTTTGCTCAGAATAAATATCAGAAAAAAATCAGATATATTTATCTCATTTCAAACTCACAACATCTATTTTTCACTGGCATATCTATTCCATCTCCTAATCATTATTTTGTAGCAGTCCAAATACAGTAGTACAATTGTAGACAACGCTATAGAATATCTGAGTTTGTATAGGCTAGGGCCGCTATGCTATAGTCTGTCCAAGCAAAGAAGACCCTCTGGTGAGATGGGAAAATTACTCCAACTTGGTCAATATTTGTTCAAGAATAATGTGGTTTCAATAGTAGATCAAATTTTTTCCTAGTATTTGAGATAAAATGGGTAATTTTTGAACCAATATTGACCGAGCTTGAGTCATTCTCCCATCTTGCCAGAGGGTCTTCTTTGCTTAGACAGACTACAGTTCATTCCAAGTTCCCACTCTCTTTCTGTTACATTTTCAAATTTCCAATGTCAAATCACTTTGCAACCTGACACTTTTTCTACTGTTTGGGAAAACATCAATCCCATCCTTATACATCAATTACGTTCTTATAGTAACTTATCATAAAGTTTGAACTTTTTTGGTGGCGGAGTTTGATGATTTAAATAGAGTAGATGAAATCGAAGAGATGCAAATTTTGAAGATTGATTTTTGGCCGTTGAATAACTTCCCTTCAATAAGACCCGCTCGTGATTTCCAATAAGACCTATCTTGATTATACGAGTAGTTCCTATATTTTATTGCCTCAATGTTTTTTCTCAGCTACTCTTTACTGGAGTCAAATCAATACCAAAATTGAATGAGAGAGTCCATCGGATGGATTTTTGTATTATTATTTACAATATGCTTTTCTTACAGTTCAAGGGTGGTTGAATAGACCACAATAAAGAAGTTGAACTCATTCATAGTACTGTAAATAACTAATGATAATTAACTAGTAATAAAACTCAATGTAAACATGAATAATAAACTCATGAAACATGAATGTAAACATGAAATACATTCAACTGAACAGTATCAACGTAGTTATGAGACGCAACAGACATTGTTAGACAACAAATAGATGCTCATTTTAAATTATTTATTCTTTCAAAACTATATAAGAAATATGACTTGTATATGTCCAGTGACGGGGAAGAGATAAATTGATTGTAACTGTGATGATAAACGTGAGAAATACATTACTCAAAAACAACAATGCTCAAGTTGTCAAGTATAAACTGTTTATAAGTTTGTCAAAGTAAGTTTTGCCAGAGTTCACCATTAGTTGTCAGAGAGTTCCTCTTGGACAATGTTTGTTCCATTAGAAGTTACTCGCAAAAGTGTTCAAGACAGAAAGCCGTTTTTTTTGTAACAATCTCACGTCATTGAAAAAGTCGATTGTGGTACATCCTCCTCAGAGATTCTTATGAATGGCCAATAATAATTCAGTGGTGTCTATAGGGGATATTTATGGCCAAAATTAATATGAGGTTAGATTGAGTAATTTTCAGTATTCTTTTGAGTACTTTTGTCTCATATTTGGAGGGTCATTTGCGCTGAAACTTTCACTTTGCCAAAATCACGCTTCTTCATTGATAACTGAATCGCTCGTGCCCATGAAACAGGTGAGGTGCCCATATCTTCTACTGTACAGCACTTCACCTGTTACGTGGGCACGAGCCGCTAGTGAACTGAATAGTATCGATTCTTGAAGGAAGAAAATAAGATCCTCAGTTACCACCTGTGTCCCCCTGTATAGGCTCCCGGTATATAACTTCATGCATTAAAATTGATACATGTAATAATCGGTTTCATTCAGAAGTTACTTGCAGATGATTTCAAGGCAGAAAATACTTTTTTGCTACAATCTTGAAAAAGGAGATGGAAGGATATTATTTTCAACTCACAGATGGTTGTGAGCTCTTACGATAATGATAGATCAATGCTTCAAAGACAATGATGTGTCAATATCAATACCGTGCATCCCAAGAGTCGTAAACCTTATTGTCGTTTCAACTCAAACACACATGAAGCGGCTTAGAACATGTCCAGTGCAACACATGTTATGTTTGGTAGTACCGTGTATCTCTGTTCATGCATTTGAACAGTATGTCATGTTATTTCCATCTATATCAATACAGAGCTGATAGTTTGAAGGCATTGCTAAGGACATTAATTTGCAGTATGCACTAAACTATTGCAAGCTTCAATCACAAACGACACGTAATAATAGACTGAATCTCCAGTTCCTGGTTATTTCAGCTAGGGCATAATTTCTTCAGCGTTTAGGATCAATCATACAAGTAAATATATGCATTCAATTCCATGGTATCTATTAACTTCACTCTTCTCCTTTTCAATAGTATACATATTACATGCAAAAAAGAAATGGCCAATAATCTATAATTGCTGCGTGAAAAAAATCAAGTATAGGAAACCTCTGGCAAGATTGGAAAATGACTCAAGCTTGGTCAATACATTTGTTATAAATGTGGACTTAATGGGCTTTGGGAAGCGGTTTGTCCCAGTGGTAGAGAGCGTCGGTGAGATTAGATAAGCGACGTGCCTCTACCACCACTGTTGTAACGGTGACCGGTTCCTCTGAATTCAATTCATGAGCCTCAAAAATCGCTTCCCGGTGGTTCGGAACCCACCTAAAGCAGTAGGTCCATTCATCTCTCATCATCATCCTTCCCATTACCCACGCACAGGCCCAAGAGCCCATGTGGGCATCACCCTCAAAAAAAAAAAAAAAAAAAAATAGTAGATCAAATTTTTCCCTACGATTTGAGATGAAATTGATATTTTTGAACCAATATTGACTGAGCTTGAATCTTTTCCCTTCTTGCCAGAGGGTCTTCTTTTCTTGTACAGACTATACCAATATAGTCAATACAACGCTTCATCAACCTCATAGTGAAGGCAGCAGAATATGAGGCAAAGGGAGAGGTGAGAGATTATAATAATAGAATTATTCTATTATATAATATAATTATAATAATATTATAATTATTATAATATAATTATTATAGAGATTATAATAGAATTATTCTATTCCAATTACCTTGGATAATACTCAAATCAGTGTTACAGTGGTGTTCCACGAATAAGAATTATTCTCACTATAAGCACTTGAAAAATCCATGAAGTATAATAATAATTCAAGTTCACTGTTTTATGACATTGGATAGTTGGATAGAAAACATTATAAACATTAAGATAATGTTTTTAGCTCTAAAATACTGTGATAAAATATAACAGCTGTAGTGACTCACACTGATCGTGTAATTTCAGGCTCAAAATGTTCAATTGATTTCAATATTTTAATGAGACTTTGAAATTGTTTTGTGTTATTATTGGCTTCAAATTAACCCTTCTCAATTCAAAATTAATTATTAATTACTTCTGGATTCTCTTTCTTGGAGTGGAAACCTTCGGCTGAAAATGAAATTTTTAAATAACCTGGAAATTTTTGACTATTTTTAATTAGACTAAATTTAGGAATTCAAGAAGGCTTGGGCAATGGACTGTTTTTTATTTCCACTGTGATTGTACTATTTTGTACTGAAATAAATATGAATAATGAGTAGCATCAGGACAACCTGAATACTTGTATGTATTTAGGAGGTCCTGGTAGCATACATGATGTGATAAATACATAATACTGAGATAATGCATGTAGAATTTCTACGAGCAATTACTTACTCATCGTATAATAGAGTGGGGAGAGCTACTCTCTTTTTTTCAAATGAAGAATTGGATCTCAAAAATAGAGAGTGGAAAGTCACTGTTTTTTAGTTTAAAATAATAATCACAATACACTTTTAATTATTTTTTATTTATGCATGAATAAAAATTTTCTAAAAAGGGTACTGTGAAAAAAAGAAGAATAAATATTGTCTCTTGGCCTATTCAAGTAGCCTATCTTCGTTTGCAGAGTTACTTAGGAATAAAAAGTAGAAACTGTTAAACTCTGGTTGAAAGCAGTTTTCATCAAATCGTTTCCAGAGAGAAAGTGAAGGTGCATCTTGGAATGGTTGAGATCGACTTCTAATTAGAAATATGAACTGGCAGCGAAGGAAATACTCCAATGAGCTGAGAGAATTGAATTACGAAGCCGAAGTGATTGCACTGATTGCTGTGCCCGTGAAAAAGTGAGGAAAGAAAAAAAAAACAGAATGGAAGTATGAAAATTTTATGCAGATTGAACGAGCTCGTTGGAGTTTCGCCGGGTCTGCATTAAAAAACGCAGCCAAGATTTCCTGAAGGATTCGTCGAGATTTCCTTCCATCACCGAATCGGATAGCAGTTTCTATTCTGCTGATTCCGACCATTCAAATCCAGCCGGGCTGATACTCTGCTCACCAATCTTTATTGCCATTCGAAAACTGTTCCCGTTACCGCATAAAAGGATCAAATATTGAATTGTCACAAGGCGTGGCACCCCACTTTGCACACCAAGTGCCTCCAATATAGAATTCCTTCATACTTTATAGGACTACTAGCAGTTCGCATGCTTCATGTGTGTAAAAGGTGGCATCATTCAGCGTGTTGACTTTGGACGATAAAGCTATATGTGCTTCCACACCCACTTGAAACTGAGCCAAGAATATTGCTGGATCACAAAGCTATTGCAAACTCAAGTGTATCCATTTTTCGACTGATATTGCAATTGGTTTCCAGCGTATTTATGAGAATTCCATGAAATAAGGTGGAGTTTGGTGATGGAAGACTTGTTTTTCTCTTAATTTTGTTATCAGACATTCATAGTCACTTTCACCTGTATTCTGTTTGGTTCAAAATCATATTATAGCCTATGTAATATTCATAAAGTAAATGATTGGATTAAATGGGCAATGTATTCATGAATATTAATTTTTATTCTTTATTCACTAAAACCTGCACGTGATCCCGACCGTGTATTCTAGTATCCGTGATTGATACTGTATCTATCTATCACGCTGATCCACTTCCACATATTTTCTCTATTTAAATTATTCTTTCTTTTTTTCTAATTATAATTATTATTATTTAGCGTATGACTATTAATAGTGGGGAGACCCAAGGGTTGTTCCACTTCGCCAGATAACCTCATTTTCCACAAACGGAGACATGAGTTAAAACTATTTTAAAAAGTTCATTTGAAAACATAAATTTTGATTTCAAAACATTGTTGACTATTAAAACTGAATTATAATGTTTCTATGAAGCTAAGATACAAAGCTGAGAAATGTAGTATGCCTACGTCTGATACTTTCTATAAAAGTTGTTTCTATGAGAAGCACACTGCATCTCAATTTTCCTGCATAGAAGAGATTTTCCCATTTCAACCTTAGAAATAAATGATAGTGAGAATAATAAGACAGTGAATTTTGTTAACCATCAGGTTGAAAGGATTGTTCAGAATCAGTTCATTCTCGTACTATTTAATTCAGTCACCGATCTTCAGTTTACTTTATTTTCAGTTCAAGGTCAATTATACTGTTCTCTCAATCATAAAATTTCTATTCTAATTGCATTTCACTGGAATATCTTCGAGACAGATAATGAATGATTTCCATTAAAATAGCATTAAAATATTAAAATAGCATGCCCTAACATTAGAGTGTCGTTGATGAGCCTCTTTTTTCAGGATTACATTGCTTGCAGTGGCTCTCACGTCAGAGCTATAACTTGTCCAATTCACTTTCAAGATGCAAGATGACTCTATAGGGAGCCCTAGCATGCCGTTTTGCTACCACTAAAAAAGTAACGACACTTCTACATGCACATTGGTCCTTACGAGTCATGCAGACTTCAAGAATTCTGCATGGAAACTTATTTCGTGCAAGTTAAAATTTAATTCAGGAAAATTAGATAAATAAATAATGGATTCCATGTCAAGAGCTTCCAAAATGTCTTTAACAAACACAGTTTCTGAAGAACCATGATCTTTCACCCACATAAAATCTTACAAATCAAATCATTCTGATGATATAATTAGTCTATTATCCTGATTTTTAGTTGCTTATTCATCAAGTTTCAATAGAATGACATCACAACGTCGAAAAAGAAGATATGCACAGTAAAATTATCGAACTATCTGTACTTGTACTGGTTTCTAGATCACTGTTCAAAAGTACAGTTTGAGACATTGTGATGAGACATTTAAATTACATTTAATTTACATAATTGTAAATTTATTAGCGGAATTATGAATAAAACATGAATAAATAGATAAAGTTTTTTATTGGATGAACCGGCATAACACTTTTGAAGATAATAAATCACAATTATATTTTTCTATCATTAACGTATTCTCCATGGTAAAATGACTTCCATAATAGCAGAGTGGAATCATGCAATAGAATACTACTAAAGTTAACTTTCAATCTATATTTAAAGCCATAGGCCTAATAATATATCATTTCAGATGCAGGACAAATTGGGGAAGTATCTATCAAAATTATTGTCACAAGATGGTTTTGGAAATTCTATTGGAGAGTATTTGTAGAGAGAAGCATGGAAAACAGTGAAGTTATCTCTCCATACACTTTTTATCAAGCTATAGCTTTACAAATAAGCTTCACAAAAAACAAAATATAACTTCAAGAAAACAAAACAAAACATGCAAGTATCAGTAGGCCAACTAATTTGTTATTCCTTGGAAGTTGAAGATTGTTGAAACTGTTTGATGTTATAAAACTTGATCGATGCAGTACTAAAAGTGCTTGGAACTAGAAAAGCGCAATTAAATCAGTCCAACCAGTGGAAATTTGAACTCTTCAGGCTCATCTTATTTTCTTGTCCTACATTTGCCATGAGCCGGATAAGAAATTGGAAATCATCCAGAACTAGAAGCAAATGGAATTTGTATATTCTGCATGCATCCACAATCATTCATAATAATTAATGATTGTATAGTGATAAAAATTAACTCTCTTGACAGACACGTACTTCAATATTACTAGTTCCTCATGATTAAATTACCTGATTTTGCTAGCTTAAGCTATTCAATTGCTTATGCTATAGAAAATTCAAACCATGTTGCAGTTTAGATGTTTCTAAGTTCTTGTATAACATTTGAATCTTTTCAAAGGGTGTTTATCATATGAAATTTCATCAGTGTAGTTAAAAACTAGTGGAAAAATATTCCAGTACTTTCCAGAGTTTAGTGTTATAGTGTGAGTGTATTGTTACGGGCTTCCACTATAATAAAAGACTTGAGGCAATTTATAATGATTAACTTTATTAATTACACTACTATAACACACTAGAAAAAGATAAACTATAACAGATCAGAAGATAGCACAAAAGTTTATCACGTTTCACAATACAAATTCCACTAAAAATTAACACTGCACTGAATAAGAAATGAGAACAGTCTTTAAGCTACACTAAGAAGAAATATGAATATAACTATAGAGTGTCTATACAACGGCTGGTCTGTCACACGGTATAACTGACACAATTAGATTCAATGCTCCAGTCAGACTGACTCGTAAACCCAAACATTCCGAATATATAGGCTTCTGAGAATAAACAAGAGAATGCTATAAGGTTCTGGCATTATCACTTCGAGAACGGTCTCAATGAGTTTTTGTTTACACAACAATGTGCTTGTTTGTTGACACAAAGCCTCCCCATCCCCGCCTTGTCCATCCTTGTTGTCCTACTATCTCAAGGCCATCAGAAACTGTTGAATTCCATAACAGTATTATGATGGATTGTGGATTGTAGTCAATATTCAAAGAAGAAGAAGCAAGTACTTAAGCTTATAAGTATCAGAATAGCTTCTATTAAAGGAAGCTATGGTATCAGTAAGTACTTGAATTCACAATTTAGTCTCATACAAGTTCACAATTTTGTGCAGTCAAAAAATTGTGATAAACCCAATTTAATTTTTCAAATATACAAATACTAGCCGGCAGGCTCGCTTCGCTCGCTCTCCGCCTAGCAAGGGGGCTCCACCCCCTGTACCCCCGACACTATCAGCAGTGTCAGTGAGTCAAACAGGCTCGCTTCGCTCGCCTGAATAACCTCTGTCAGTGTAAGCTAAGACAAACAGGCTTGCTTCGCTTGCCTGCAAATTCCGTTCGGAAGAGATTAAAAACTTATTGAACACAGCATTTCTAGACTTAATCTGGACCTGTTCACCAAATTTCGACATTTTCTACCAATTTATTCTCGAAAATACAAGAAAAACTGTGAATATTCCGAAAAATAGTAAAACGCTGATATTGAGCACAAATATGCAAGATAAGGAAATAAAAACAGGCAATTGCGCAAAACTTCTTCTATTCCTAATTTAGTCCATTTTCAGGTTATGTGTGACGTTTTGCTTCACCAAATGGTTTCCACTCCAAGAAAAGATAATCCGAAGCTACTGATGAATTATTTATTCAGAAAGGTTTATATTCAGCCAAAATAACACAAAACAATTAGAATTTTCCATCGAAATATTTACATTAATTACAATAATATACAATATTTCCCTCCTGATACGTGATGGATTTAAAAAACACTTTGAAAACTCTATATCATAATAAGAAATGTAACAGAACCTTCAAAAATGATATAGGTGTAGATTTTCTGCTCTTTCTGGAAGAAAAAGCAGATTTTTCTGCAAATGTTTCAAATTCTTCTTTGAAAATAGAAGCCTATATACTTCTCCAATAACGTTTCATTCAAGATGATTTTTTTAAATAATTCAATTCATTGCAAACTTGAAAACGAGGAATCAATTCCAAGAGAGCTTACATTAATTTGATTTTTCCGCATACATTTGAATGTGTGATCAAAATATGAATACAAAATATAGTGTTTTTATGAAGAAGAGGCTTCACTATTCTTGAAAATAGCTTTAATGGAAGAATTTAAGATTTTATGGGAATGAGGAAGATTAATTGAGCGAAAAGGCTCAAGTTCAAAGTTTCGTTTTTGCCTGATTGTTGAAGCCGTCACGTTATCACTCAGCTCAAAGTTATTCGTGTCGTGATGTAATTCATTATATTTGCTAATTATATAAAAAATCTCTGAAATCTATCTCAACAATCATTATCCTTAAACATTGGGTTACAAAGAATATTCGAATAATTTGATAGTCGGGTCTTTGAGAGGCTTTTTTAGAATAAGAAAAAGCGCAAAAGTTTTCCTCTTCCCCCCATTGACACAGAAAAATGACTCCAAGTTTGTTCAATAATTTCCTACACTATATTATTGAAGAGATATCCAGTGATAGTGATATGTGATGAAGTGATAAATAGGCCTAAGAAGAGTAAATTATTGTCACTGAATCAAAATAAAAGTTACATCGTATCATCAAAAATTATCGAATGAAAGCTTACTACATAATAGAAAAGAAAGACGTTACCCAGATAATAGAATCAGTTTCAGGTAGAACAGAAACCTTGCATTGTTTGTAGGTCTATAAAATAAGTTCCTTGAATTTCAAGCAATAATAATTATTATTGAGATTACTTTTTGTCTAGGGCTACTATCAGTCTACGTGAGTAAATAAAAATTAAAGTCGCAGTACCCTTTTTAGTAGTTATTTATTCCAATACAGCAATACATTAGAGACATTTTCCAATGATTGAGAAACATGTTGTGTTGAAATAAAAAAAATACTAAAAAGGGGAACCGTGATTGAATTTTTATTTACTAATAATAATTATTGTCAAAGAATTTTATTTTGATTTCTCAAGGTGCTAACTTGAGCAAATTGTCACCATAACCAAGTATTGATTAGAATTCCAAGAATTCCAATATCGTTGAATAGAATTTGAATCTATTGAATTGAGAGAGTTCCGAATTTGGAAAAAAGCCTGTTTTGTTTGCTCTGCATGTTGCTGAAATGCTGAATATATCATGTATAATATTAATATAGTAGCTTATGTACAGTCCAGGATATTGATAAATGGGACAGTCTCTTAATGCCTCAAGGAAAGTTATTCCTCATCATTGGCTTCACATACTGTGAAAAATCAACTCCAAAAACTTTTTTTCAAATTGCTCTTTGATGTAAACTGTTTGATGTGGATACGCATGGGATCAGAGAAAAATTGACCTGGTGGAAAATTTCCTTTCTCATGGTTGTTCTGTGTGTGGTGAATTGTTTGATGTATGGCTTTCATTAATTTTCCGAATGAGTTGAAAACATCTATGGGGTAACGAGGTTTGAGGGTGGCGGCAAAGAGGTGGATGGAGCTCCTTCAATAATGCGTTGTAAGGTCAGCGAGGCTCGGATCAGCTCGGGCATCATCGGGAATATTCGTGAGACGCCTGACGTCCCGGTGCCCTCAGTCTGTTCCGGCGCTCCGACGCGTACGCGCTTCCAACCGGTGCAAATTTCACGATATTCCGACGGCGTCAGGAATACTGTTTCCGAGAAACCTGTGGAAAACTCTCGGGAAAACTGCGGTTTTCCATGAAACCACTCATGTGATTACAAAGTTGTGAAAGTCTGAAATGTGAGATCTCATTCATGAAAAGTGGAGTGTTTAAAGTAGTTGAAACATTATAAATATTTAAAATTCCATCTACAAATATAGTCCGTCAATAATTCAAATCATAATAAATTGTATCATAATTTAAAATAAAATATTCAATTACCATGTGCTAGTTGATGATTATGATACGGAAAACGCAATGATCGATGCCTCTTTCTAGAAGATATGAAACGAATTTAATAGTGAGGAGTTGTTGCTTCTTGGAACAATAAGGGATGTCTCCCATCATGTTCAAGAGGTTGTTGACTGTCCTTTCGACGTTCATCTCTGCCACGCTTGGAGAGCCTTCTATCATTCTTGAAGAAGCAGGTAAGACTATTTAAGATTGACTTTTGATTGTGAGACTCAAGCTTTCATCATGAATCGCTGGATTTTCGAGCGGTTTGTTGATTAAACATCGTAGAGGAGAATGTCTTGTTATGGAAGCAAAACCTCCGAGTTCAGAGAATCATGATTTTCCATAGTTTGCATTGAGTATAGAATTCCCACTATTAATTAAAGAAAAAAAATTGAAAAATATATTAAATAACAGTAATTCTTCTTTCGGTTTCGAAATTTAATTTGTTTTCAATTTTAATGGATCCTTATTCACAAAGGAACCAAGTGCTACAAATGAGCACTAAAGCCTCGAACCTCCAAAAATTTTTTCTACACTCGTATGAAAACACTGTAATTTAGTTGTATAACATTCGATTTTCAAAAATGTATGTGATTTATTGGAATACCGGTCGACTCTTGGGCAGTAAGTTGTAACACCTCATTCAAAAGGTTATTGAATCAGCTATTAATTACTTCTAATTACTACATACTAATTACATTATTATCCGCCACCCAAGCTGGAAAAATGATCAAAATTCACACGTTTCACGTATCATCTGAGGATAAACTGAATCAATAAAATGAGAAAGACTTCGATAATAGTATTTAGATTGACATTTACAATACATTCTGGAGGATAATTTTCTATATTCAACTCAATATCAGATCTTTAACTCATCTTCTTCGAAAATTCTATCTCACAATGATGGGACTACAGAGGTCCGGTATGTAGTATATGTATCAGAGTCCGGTATGTGAATTCTCTTACTATTCAAAAAATGTTGAGCAGAACCGAACTCCGTAAATTGGCTCCATCTGTAAGAGTCCACTGTCCTTTTTCCAAGGCATTTGGCACTAACCCAGCTTCCACAGGAAAATGTTGTATCTCTAACCGCTTTTGCCGGTGCTAGAAGATACAAAAAATATACATTTTTTTGAGCCAGTTGTAAGCCAATTTTGTGAAAAATTGCTGTATATCGAGAAATGTTCATATAATAGTTTTCTTCTTATTGTATTTCATTGCTCACTATTTTTTCAATAATTTCCGATGTGAATACTTTATAGAGTCTATAGGTTGCTTTGCAGAATTCCTCCTGTTTCTCACTGTGATGCATAAGACTGCATTCAAAACGTTTATCTACACGATAGATCAAAAACTGTATACAGTATTTCATTTTGTATTTTCGATTTCATCCAAAGCTCTTCATTGTAAATATTTGTGAAGCATTGCATTTTTCATAGTATAATACTCGTCAAAATATCATTTATCCGTAGAACTCGAATCCGTATTAATATCGATTCACTTTAATTTCAACCCAAAAAGATGAAATGAATGAGTTTATTTTTCCGATATGTTTGGAATTAGCTCAACCTGATCAGCTCAAATGTTTATTAATTCAAAATGATATTTTTTATACCTCTGAATTCAGTTTATCACAGCCATCCAACTTACATCATGGTACATGTTATTCAATATGAAACAGTCCTCACATTTTGAGATGAAACAAACTGTATCAGTCTTTGAAATGAAAAATATCTGTTGAATTCGCAATGTGGAAAAATTGCGAATAATATGGTAATCGATGAAAAAATAATTCCCATTCATCAATTCAGAGATAAGAATTTTCTCCCATAATATTCTTTATGATGTAGCAACCTAGAAACTTCAATTTGTGTTGTATGTGACTGCATTCATTACAAATGAGTGTATGAATATTTGAAAATGGATAAATCTCTCAACAGAATCATCTAATTACTTCTGAAACATGCATAATCGGAATTACTCATAAAATAGAACGTATATAAAACTTATTCCATCAGGCATCATTCGTAACATTTCCGAACTTTAATATAATTCAATTTGAATTGAAACAGAATGTTTCAACAGTGTTTTTTTGTTTTGGTGGGAAAATGTTGAATAGATAGATAATCAAGAGATAGGAGAGACTCTGTACGAATTGATTGGATTGGATTTCTCATTCATGTAGATAACGTGATATTTCCACTTAGTTTGGAGGCTGCAATTTTTGTCAGTGTGACAACTAATAATTCATTATTCTATGGATTTTATGAGTTGAAAACTCAATGATTAGCCTTCACAACAAAAAGGGTATTCATGAACGCGAGAATTCAAAATAAACAACATTCAACAGTAATAATCGTTTGATAATAGCTGAAATTCATCTTAATGAATAAGTGAAACTTGGACCATTTTTGGAAAAGGATAATAATAAAAGATATCCTTTCCTTCAACACCTTGCTAGACAGTGAGAGATTAGATTAGATTAGAGAAAGAGAGATAGAGAGAGAAGAAGAAAAAGAGAGATAATATTAGAGAATAATTGATATTAGAATAATTCAGATTCAGATTGAGATTCAATCACTATAATTCATTCACATTCAATTAGGAAGTACAAGAGAGATTATTTGAGAGTAAGAGGAAGAGAGATTGAAATAAGGATAAAGAGTGGGAGAAAAGAGAGAGACAGAGAAAAGAAGTGACAGAGAAATGAGTTGACAGAGAGAAAAAATGAATGAGAAGAAGATTGAGAAACATGGAGCGTGACGATTCTAAAGTAAAAAATGAAAAAGGATGAATGGTGGAATGTTATAGAAAATATTGTTAAAAATGAAGGGAATGTTGAAGAGAGAAAGAGAGAGGAAACATTTGAAAGAGAGTAAGGGAGTGAGATACAGATAGGGTGAGGAATGTGGAGAGTTTCAGAAAAAATGAATGAAAAGAGAAGAACGAGTGGAGGAGAATGAGAGAAGAATTATATTACAGATGAAGAATAAGGATGAAGGATACAAAGATAGAAGATGAAAGAGATAGGAAGTTACTAAGACCGTATGTGAGAAACGAGAGAGTATAGAGTAAAGATGAAGGGTGCGACGGGGTTGGATGTATTGTGACTATGAGTTTCGATTCCATCCTCTGGGCTTATCATTAATAAGACCCGTTTTCAATTTTCTCCTCACGTTGGTTGACGTTCAAATCTTCTTTCAATAGATTTTTGTAGGCTGAGCAGCGGCTTTAGAATTCCAGGAAAAATACGGCCGGATTTCGTGTTGCGAAAATTGGAAACCGCAGCAGCTATAGAATCTTTCTGTAATTTTGTTCAGCGGATGCACTAGAAAATAGAGAACGTAACTCGATGCACTCACGAATGATCTACACACCGCTGCCGGGAGCATAAATTCCATCCACACAATCTGTAATATCTCAAATTTTCATGAAACACTACCTGAACGGATTTCTATTCGCTTGAATCTCCAGAGATTATCTTCCTCGAGCTTCCTTTTTCATTTGAAATATTAAAAAGGAACTACTCTTCTGAATGTATAAATTTTATTTTTAGTTTCAAATTTAGAAATCTTCTGGGTTTGTTAATCTTACATTATTTTTGTGAAGCTATTTTTATCTCCACTTGGTGACATCATCAACTGCAGATGAATAACGAATAATGAAATATTAAAAAAATGCCACTGTATCAATAAAGTATCCACTCATTCATCAAAACGAAGTAACAAATAATTTCTTAAATATCATGCTCATCTATTGAATCATTACATTGAAAATATCTAAATAAGTAGAGTTTTCACTCATTTGAGGTCCGCGAAGTTGCCCCTTATTAGTTATTCACTTCATTGAAGCTATATTCATCCATAGATTTTCCTCTGCTCTTATTCATGAATAATAATAATTCATGGTAACGGATGATAAAAATACCACGAATAATGATTCTCATTCTTATAATTGAATAAGAATTCAATTGGTAAGATTCATGAATATAACCAGTACCAATAATTTTTTCTGTGGGGAATTAGAGTTTTCTGTTGCTACTGCTTGATCGGAAATTGAAGATAGCTATGTTACTGTAGCATGTTTGAGAGAATATGATGATCATTATTGTCTTTTTTTATGGTCAAACAGCACTCACTCCCTATATTTGGATATACTATCCATTATTGCTGTGAATATCTGCATGAAAGCTGTAGATGAAGTGTATGGCATTGTTCACACCTCACATACCTGCATACTCACGTATGGCTGCAGCAGTGAATAGCAGCGCACTTCTATTATTCACTTCAACACTATTCAGCCATACTATACTGGGGAACAGAGACTTAAAAACTGAGAGCTGAGAGCAATTCACTGTTAGCACTTTTCTCTCCTGTGCTTCAACGAGAAAAAACGTAATAACACGTCCACTAGCCGAGATTTCCTCCACAACGCAAATTTAAAATGAAACTCTGCAATCTTCCCTGAACCGTCACTCATAAGATACGGGCTGTTGAAAACAACAGTTCAAGAATGAAGGAGCATAGAATTAAAATTGAAAGAAATATCTCATAGTACTACTACAACTTGTGTTCACTAATATAGCCTAATTATTCCAGTATAATGAACCAAATAATAGACTTAGTAGATTAATTTGATCTATAGGCTATATTACACAATCATTTTAATTCAATTCAAACTTTCAGGATTGTTCCAAGCATAGTTCAGCAATAATAGTGGAGTAAAGTTATATAATGAAGTATAATGATCATGATAATTTAACCTTAAATAGAATTATTTGTTGGATTGTGATGGGAGGATCTAGAGAATTAAAAAGCACTAATGTAGACTTATATTCTTCCATATCTTCGAATGCACAACACAGTGTTATGGTAAAGTATTTATTCTGTGATTAGGAGCTCTTCATATCAATTGCTCAATAACATCATCAAAACGATCTCTTCTTTCTTCCAAACACATCTGGCAGAAATGAACTCCACAAGTGCAATGCTACATTTTAAAGTAACTACAGAATAGGTTTAAGATAACTATGGAGAGTCAAATAGTCTATTCACAGAAAGTGAGCTGCAAGCAAAAATCAAAACCAAGAAAACTGAACAGAGTGATTCTATTTCTCGATGTAGATGATTCCTTGAACAGTGGGTATGCAAATTTTATACGAGAAATATCAATTTCAACCGGGTTAGCCGAAATATCCAGTATATTTCATAATAGAAGGAAACAATTTCAACAGCTCTCGCCTTTCACGGTATATTCTACTTGCTAATAACAGCGAGGCCATGATTAAAATCTCCACAGTCTATAATTTGCTCACTTTAGCGAGGCCTGACGTGCAGTTAATAATGAGGACGGCGGGACTGCTGGCAGCTGTACTTTTACCAGGGTTTCCAATCAAAATGACTACAGGCTCTGTTCCACATACAGGGCAAATTATCCCTCATATCTTAATTGCATTATTCGTGATAGAACAATGTTTCTTTGGACAGAGTGTATGTGGAAAGGAAATAGTATTAGTATAGCTCTTATATTACTGCTTCAGTTCTGACAAAAAATGAACTAATTATGTGATTAATTTAGTTTGTTATGGAATAGATTGTATGAGAGAAATCAATGTTGGGTCGGTGAAATCTACACTCCTGAAAAATTTCATCATTATTATTTTCTCTCCATTTCTTGAAATCTCCTATGCATACAACACTCTGTTTATCAGATGAAGGTAGATATAAATTTAGCTTGTTACGAAGCACGATGTATAGGCTAAGATTAGAATATTATGAGGATGAAATTACATTTTATGAAAAAATATAGTTACTTCAATCCTCTGATTGGAAATCTCTTCGTGATTGATGCAAAATTACAGAAATTCTTCACGTGAAAAAGGAAATGATAAATAGACATAGTTTGGTTTGATTATGTCATAAGTTGGAAAAGATTAGAAATATTATCTTAATTCATTTTTCAATAGCTCAATTTTAAATTCATCATTAACATTCATCAATCTAATTACAATTTTTTCTAAGAATAAGTTCCAATGAGCTTTCAAAACTTGTTATATTCACACTTATCTTTCCACTTCAACATTCTAACTATGAGACTGTATTTAGAGACTGAACTACAGAGGTACTGTCTACACGCAGTGTAGCCATGAAATATTTAACTTGTGATTGGCCAGCTAAGTTGTATCCACTAAGCCTATACTTTAGTCAACTCTAATGAGATTTACATTGAAAATTGATTGCGAATAATTTTTTTTGGCTTGGATATCCTCTTCTTACCCAGAATTGCTCTTGCCAGTTCTAGCATAGCTTCCTTTGATATTGTAGGTAGATAGATTGAACGTTCTTAGTTTCACATTTCGAAGCAAAAGCAGAAGTGGAGGAATCACTTCAAATACTGGAAAAGTAGCTTCTTATAATATTTCTATTGAAATAAGTTGGAGAACAAATAATGAATTAGTTCAAGATAGTTTTGTAATCCACACTATAATTCAAAAGTTTGGCCAAAGTATGGTGGCTGACGGGACACACTAAGATTAAACGGTTTCTATACTTCAAACTATTGGGCCTTATCGATTCTCATTAGGTTGCATGTAGGCTATAGGACGGTCTGATGTTGATGGGAATTTTGAAACTTGATATCGCTGGTACTTACAACAAGCATCGACATTCAAGGCAAAGTCACCCCGCAGCAATGTGCGCCTACCTATTCAACTTCAATCCAAGAATGCGCAGCATCAGAAAACTATCGGCTAACTTGAACAATTGAAATGCCTGAGGGGCACTGCTGGGCCTGCTGTCTGGCAGCTATCGTTACGAGATGCTGCCTCTATTGTGATTCGATCCTATTAAACTTCGGGCAAGCCAACTTGCCTATTGCACACCTACTAATTGCCTTCCATCTAACAGGATATTTCTTGAGCCTGTTGTTTGGCTCAAATGGAATAATTGAGGTGGAATCAAACTGAAGCAATCGTGGACTCGATCCAAACTGAACAAGCAGACAGTGTTAAAATAAGGGTTACATTCACATCTATAACAATTATAATTATTCAATTAAAAAGTAGCTAAGCGTGAGAATCAATATCTTACTTAGAAATTGGTCTGAGTGATCAATTACGAGAAATTATTGATTAAATTCAGCAGAGTCTTTAGATGTGTCATTCCAAATAATGGATAATAATTATTATTACATTGTTGGAATTCAATAGAAAGGTCTTGGAGGATGAATGTTTTACCTGAATTCATGAGGTAATAAGGCTTTGGTATTATTCAAGTTGTAACAATATTCTACTTGTTTCAAATTTCATCTTGTTTGTCCGACTTGGTGAAAAACAACTTTAATCAGCTAATATGTTGAATACTGTCGATTGGATTGTTCTCTCTCCCATTCGAGTTTCTCTCTTCCTCTCATTCTTTTAATATGGAGCTTTCTCAGTTTCTATCCTTTTTAATTCCGTGAATTTGCTGTTTGAAGCAAGCAGTTGCAGTTGAACTCGACTCGAGTAAGGTTGTCCTTCTCATTCCTCTTTTTTATTTCCTTTCGGTTAATTTGTTTTAACTTACTTCAATCTCACGATGTGAAGAAAAAAATGGTTCAGTTATTTATGTTCATAAAATATTAAATTTGGTAGTTTGCAAGTTCCTTAGTTCAATAGTTCCATAGTTCAAATGAGTCAAAATTTCATTACTTCAACTTGTATTCAGTAATGCGTGCAATACCCGCTAATAAGCGGTCCAAGATCCACCCAAGATTTTTTTTTATTGCGGATGATGCCCACATAAGCATTTTTTCTTAGCTTGTGCGTGGGTAATGGATCTTGAGTGCTACGGTGATTGATGAGGTGGAAAACAGCCATGCCACTGGGATTCGAACCCAGACCTGCGGCAGTGCTAGCGGACTGAAGGTTGTGACGCCCTAGCCCACTGCGCCACCGAGGCCGGCAATGAGCTATTTACCGAGATCTACCGAGATCCAGCCATGATCTATCAATAATACATCAATGATCCATGACCCAATCTTCCAGTACAATGATCTATGGCAAATTGACGGAGTCTTCGCCAGATAAAATTTGTCCACTACACTACAAAGGTCTCAGCTGTAAAATGTATATCAACCACATCGGATTTGGCGCATTATCCAACTGTATAATAAATAATTGACCAAATAATTCTTTGCCAAAACGTCGCAAAACTGAGTATAGTGATGCAGTGATAAGAGTGAAAGTATAATAATTATACTTCCAAGAAATTTGTGTACACAAATACGTCAATGAAGTTTTGGGGCGCCCCTCAACTGTTAACAGGTATTTATTGTAATGATTTTATATTTTCTACGTGATTGTAACTCGTTCTGAAATGCAGCTTATTCAAATGTAAGATGTTCGTAAATATTTGCTGTCATTTTGTGGTTGCTTAGTATTTGATTAATATTACTTTAAAGGTTATTAGATTCTGTTGAGAAAAAATCAATTGAATGAATTGATATTAACTTGCTGACTTATTATGATTCTATTCATTTAAAATTAAAATTTACACAAGTGGTTACTATCAAATATTCGTTCTTATTGAAATGACTATCCATTTCCAATGCAGAGGACAATAGAATCCCATCGAATCAATTATAAAAACGTTAATTGAATTATCATTGTTTCTCTTTCTGTGTGCTAGTGAGATGAATTTCTAATTTGTTACAAATTGAATTTGATTTCATTAACATGCAGGAGAGAGATTAAATAATACAAAATCTACGTCACAAAGTTCAGTAATTTCTTTCTAAAAGCGCCTCCATCTCATGATTCAATAGTCGTCAACTTGATAGTTTCAACAAGATATGGAATTAAAATTTAATCTCCTAAGAAATTCACAATAAATTATTTCCTTATGAAAAAGCAGAATTGTATTAAAAGGAGATTTTCATGTTTTATGGTGATAAATTAGTATAACACCGCTTCGATTACATATTTGTTGTCTGCTCACTCATCAGGGACTTCAAAACTCCTCACATGGAAAATACTGAATTCCAAGAGCTTCAAGAGAAAACGCAGTTCACTACAGCCTACTCATGATGTGAAATCATTCTGAATAACGTTAATTAATAAATTATGAGATTGTCTGCTACAGCCTTTGATTTTTTGACGAAGGAAAGGACACTGGAAATGATAAGCTTGGATGTGAAACGCCATGAAAGCGCATACTTTGAGAGTAACTCAATTTTTCACGTTGAAGAATCATTGATGGAGGGAGGTTGAGTGCGTTTGAAAGGAATATCGTTTTTCAGAGGTAAAGCCCAGGGGACTGTACAAGAAATGACGAGCCAGTTCTATAGAGACGGTGACGGACAGTTATATGCAAGCTCAAAAATTCAATTTCAGGAAGAGCCATTTGAAAGAGCCAATCAAAAAAGCCACATGAAATGAGAGTGTGAATAATGGAGTAAGAGAGATGCACAGTCTGGCCTGGACAAATGTGGAAGCGGGCGAAGTGAAGGCTCCTTCACTTGAAGGAGCCACCTTGTCACAAACTCTCGAATCCTATTTAAAGAGTTTAATATTTCGTAACCATCTCGACGGAAAAATTGAGTCGGCTCATCTTTTCTAAAATTATGCTACCACTTCTATTATGTTCCAGAATATCTAATGTCGCCGAGACACATGAGCTTCCAAAAAATGCCAAGGCTCAAAAAGCTCTACGAAATGAATTTCTATCTCACATTTTGCACGGTTCACTCTCATGTAAGTGAATACGATATACGGTCTTGTCAATATAATAAATAATACTTTAAAAAGAAAACAAAAAAAGCAATTTAGTTCAATTATGTACTCTGTTTTTTTTTTGGAAGGGATCTTTTCTTACATTCTTCAATTTTCCAATAACAGTTTTGATCAATTCCAATCTTGCTTTCAAAAACGGTTGTTCATAATACGGGGTGTAATCGATTGATGAACAAGATTGATGAAGTGATCAACAATAAATTATATGATTTAATAAAAAATACGAGTTCTGCTTCTGCATAGATGCATATTATTATGTTTATCAATACAATTAAAAATAAATAATACCTGTGAAATGTTATATGAAATACAAAGATGTAATTTTTATATTTTTATCAATATCAAATTTTAAAGATTAGTTGATTAAAAATGGAGAATGGGTTATAACTTCATTATCAATACATTTTATTCATTAATCAGCATACATAATTATAAACTCAATCATTATTTATAGTGATTGTAGTCTATTCAATGATTATAGCTCCTACTCATAACAATGTATTCTATAGACTATAAATTTTCCTCCTGCTTGGTTGCCATGACAAAATTCGAATGTGTTTCATTTTCGTGCTCTAAATTTATAGTGAAAATTCAATATTTCTGGCTATGGTGTAGTGATGTGCTTCAGTTTTAATAGTCAACAATGTTTTGAAATAAAAAAATTATGTTTCCAATTGAACTTTTGAAAAAAACTATAAGTTATAAGTTATACTATAACTAGACATGAGCTCCGTTTGTGGAAAATGAGGCAAAGTGGAACAACCGTTGGGTCTCCCCACTATTAAAAGCCATAAGCTAAATAAATAAATTCCTCCTAGAATGAGTTGTCATACTGACAATGAAAAACGATTCAAAACTTCATATTTTATTCATTAATTATTTTTGAAATCTGTAATGTAGGTCACTATGCGTTGAAGTACCATCCCGACTGTAAAACAGAGGAGATTCTAGTAAATAACAGTTCCATAGGATACATTTATCTGACCTAATACATCTAGTGAAATCCACCAACTGCACACTTAACGGACTTTAATTAAACCTCTTGATGCTCTTTGAATAAATATCTACAAGAGTAATTACTTTCTTCCTCATACCTGCCACGTTCATTTATCTAGACTTGGGAGTGCAACACTGTTTAAATTGCTTCCCCCCAACTCTCTCAAGCCGCTCCACCTGAGATGAGTCGTGTCTATAGTACAAAAAAGCTCTCCTTCTTCGTCTCTCAAACTTCTATATTATTCATATTTCCCAAATAAAAATCATTCGAACAATGACTGAAATAGAATTTTGAATTCACTCAATAAGCTTGTGAACTTTATGTTATAAACAAGTAAGTAATATTCTATATGAAAAAAGGATTGCAAAAAATGAATTTTAATAGATAGGATGAACGACACAATACTTCGTTGCGGTTCGCAACCCATGGTACAGGAAAAAGCTGATGGGGTAGGCAACATGGAAACGAATGGTGGAACAATATTATTTATCCTTTATCCTCATTTCTCAACTCATACTTTTCATGATTCTATCATGAAATCGTTATTGCAATCCATAATGATATCAAATGCAAACATAATGCAGGAACTAATTTTCTTGTAATAAAACTATATTATGCAATTTCCTTTTTTTTGAATGGAATAAGGACTGAATACATGAAGATAATAAGATAGGTAAGGCATAATAACCTCTTTTTTTACTAGGCACACAGTGTTCAACAGTATATCAGAAATCTAATTATAGGATTAGAGTTATGTGAATTTTTATCCATGCCCTGGACTCCAAGTCTCCTGGTACAATCCTTCGAGTTATTTTGTAATTTTTGGAGTAATATCCATTCATTATTATTATTCGAAATCATCTCGAATAAGATATTACAGTTCAATTAATTGTATTAAAAAAAGGCTTTTATTGCATTTCTGTGACCGAAAAAACATGTCATTGATGTTTTATTCATAAACTTATCCAATTCGAGAATTTTGAGAATATTACCATCATATCATGAAGGGCAAGGAGGGATTTATCGGTCCTTCGATTTCATTCCTTGAAAAAAACTTTTGCATAAAAGGGGACTCAAATATCAATTTCTTGAATCTCATACTCCTTGTCAATTTTCAACGATAAAAGAAAATTGAGAATGATCTTGTCAAGTCTTGAGTCTATCAATTATTATTAAGTTAGGAGTGTGGAACAAATTAGATCCCTTCACAGGGCCAGCGCCAGATAAACGTGTAAAGGGGGTAAGCGGCCGCATAGGCCGCGAGTTTGTTTGTTTTAAGTTTTAACAAATCTAGAGCTTTTAAATAATATTAAAGAAGTGTGTTAATGAGTTATAAGTGTGAAATAAATTCGATCTTTCTCCTTCAACAGTTCGATAATGTTTTATTACGTCTGCTGGAAATAGTTTGGATTTTTTGTACTTTTTTCTATATCCTCTCCTGAAGGTTGTGTAGTAAGAATAGCAGCAGAAGCGCAATAGATAGGAGAAGCGTGCGTGACAAGCAACATCACCGAGTCGTGAAATTACTTGTCTAGGATAGTCTACATTTGTTGAATCAGTTCCATCGATGCTTTCAGCATGTTAGCTGTGGCAACATCTTGACGGAACGGCGGGTTGCCTATATTCAGCCGTTGCCAGCTTAGTTTCTGCTTGTAGAAATCGTTTAGACAGACTGCTGGCCCCACTTGCATACAAAGAATATTTCTATTACCATAATATAAATCTAGCACCAAAGAATACAGATTACTGACCAATAATTTTCAATGTCTAATTATGAAATTATTATTTAATTAAATTGATTAGCCTACATCCAGGAGAAAGATCTATTTCCATGTTGATGGCGTTTGACATGATTACATTTGGATGTATTAATTCATCCAATAATTATCAAAATATATGATAAAAAAACTATATGATGGAATGATGCAAACTGTATCAACTGTTATCATCTACTTTTCACAAAAGCTGGTGAAGCATAGATCATATTCTTCCATCGGTTGCTTATCAATACAAAAACAGTTTATGGCTATGATAAAATAGCTCAATATGTTCTTAGTGCTACTTACCATCTTTTTGGAATTAAAATTGAGAAAAAGTTTAGTAAAATAATGAAGTTGAATTATGGAAATAGTACATTGGACCATAGGCCCGGCTCGTGAGATATTCAGTACATAAGTTCATGTCGAATTGAAACTTGATACAGTGGAAATGAAATCATGAACTTAAGATTGTATCTATAATAAAAGAAATAAGGTAATACCTGATATTTATGTAAATGTCTCACGAACTGGTCATAAGAATGATGGATGAATTTGAATTATAATGTACAGAAGTATTTGATGGGAGTTGAGGAGTGCGGTAAAACTCTGTCTCTGATCTTCACTAAAATGGGAATTGTCAATAAAATTATACAATAATATGAGAGAATATGGGTTATGGTAATATAGAATCCGAAACTATGGGTTATAGTAATATAGAATACGCTCAATCAAAACTACTTGGTGAGTCTGTTTCCAAACTTGAAACGTGAGATGTAATAAATCGAGAAGAAGACAAGGAGGAATAGGCCTAGAACCGAATGCCTTATCGTAGTTTGCTCAAGCTCTCGGCGTTCGCTGTTGACAAAGGTAACGAATGGAGCAGCTTGACATTGCTTGATAGCCGTTGCATGGTCAGAGTCAACAATGATACACAAACTGCAACACGGATGCTCAGCGGATACGGTGCCCAAGTCTGTAAATGAAAATTCTTCCCGACCAGTCAGCTAGAAAGGATCCGTAGGAATGTTTAATTTGAATATTCTAGTCCCAATTTAAAGTAGCGTCGACGTTTCACGAGCCACTTGTGTAAGCAGCGCTCATCCACCTGCGTAATTGAATGTGCAATCAAGTCAACCGGAAAGCATATTATTATTCATTAAAATGTATTAGCGTCTATCTCAGTGAACTTTCATTATTCACCAGGAAACTATATTTCCTACACTGGATAAATACTGGTTCACCCTTTCTATTCCGGTTTAAGTAGACTGTAGGCGAGATCAGGTATGATTTAGCTTCGATAGTTTGATAATCCCAAGCATCAAATTTGCCTGGACAAGTATGTTTATTTGGTACTAGAAATGCCAATAACGCTCGCTATAGTCAATCTGTTTGTTTTTCTATGTTCCAAATGAATAAATTGAAAAAAAAATCCACAAACGTTGATTTTAAGCTCTAAATTTCTCAATTGCCATGGCCATTTGCACGGTAATTCAATTGAATTCAACCATTTTATCTCATTGACGATGGATTAGATTTTTGACTCTCGTCTCATAGGTTTTGTGAGATGACATAATTCAATCCACTTTTATTTGTCCATGGTGATAATATACATTTCGTTTTTGAATGAGTTCAATTTACGTTTCCCCCTACACACAGACGTATGGTGTTTTACTATAAATATTATTACAATGTAGACTATGTAATTACGCAAGTGCACCACATATACGTTGCATCCATTTACGTTAGAGAATTACAGTCTTTATTTAACAGGCAAAGATTCTTGCTAAAAAAGACTTGATTCTCATGGGTTATGTACATGATGAGCCTTATAATACAGTTTTGCAAAATTATCTGTGTGGAGATTATTTGAAGATCACAAGTTATTTGATTATCAAAATCATATAGAATTATTCCAGGTGAATCATTCAGTTATTTTGCAGAGTTAGGATCCAGAAACGCTGGGATAACAATATAATAGAGATGTTCTAATCATGATAAACGAGAACCGTCTCTGTCCCGCATGAGTTGGGGGTGAGTGAAGTTTTGCATAGAAGTCAGACTCACAGAGGTTATGATTTAAAGCGCTTTCGAAGTGAAGCTGTCAAGATTAACTTGGTTTCAAAGTCATTCCTTGGAAGACAATGGCGTGGATGGGGGGGGGAAGCGATGTCTGGTTATGTGGGCAGGAGGAGTGGAGGTGCACTTCCTGATTACGATAAGATCATGCTTTCTACTAACAAATAACAATCAGTTCTATAATGAATTCAGATGAGCGGATCTCTAAATTCAATATTATGGAGATATTGAACTGTCAAAAGATATTAAAGACAAAAAGATATAGGCCTAACGCAATGAAAAGAGATTTAGGCTGAAATTTGCAAGATGATATACTTGTTCAACATTCTGAATAACTCAAGATATACAACAAAATTATCCAGTTGCACTCAATTGGAAGTGAATACATGTAAATGACCGGATCGCACCTCGAAGTTTGTGTAATGATAATATATTTGTATTTCATATAATTTGAATGAACCTTGATCGCATCCAGGTTGATCGAGTTCAGATTCCACATTAGCTATGAACTGTTAATAACTCGGAATTAACAGTGTGCTGAAAAGTCAGTTTCAAGCAATGATGATATGCATTTGATCGTGTTCGATTATCCAAGCATTTAATAGGCTATATGAAGAAAGTTCCGTGCCAAATTGAATTCCATGGAGTTTTACCATGATGCTTCCATACTCGTATAGTTCAGCAATGTATTCCTTTTGGAAATAGTTCCATGTATAATTCAACAGTTCATGCATAGTCTCCATTGACTTATTTCCACATTTTCAGAATTTTATCACTTTGCAGTGGAATAATTATTATTCTTAAATAACCACAATACTTCCAATAGGAATTTTACTGCATTTCAATTCGTCCTAACATATCAATTAGTCAAAAGTGTGAGTAGAAAAAACGTGATCATTGTAAGAGTGCTTTGGTGTACTGATTGACGATCAAAACTGATTTTAGCGAATTTTTTGAATGTTGAGGTCTATATAGCATGATTTTAAGCCACCGATTTTATTTCACAGCACAATGAGTAGAATGATAAAATGTACACTGAAGTAGGTTATTCGTATAAGGAAATGATGTCTCACATTTTGCAGATAAAATAAGATTATATTTCTTCATTCTTGTAGATCACAACAAAACATTACAGCTGAGTTTCTCGATTGCAATAGTTGTAAGTATAACTTACTATTCTATAAATTCAGCGACCTTAGAACTTCATTCAACCACGAGGGGTACGGATAATCGCGAAAATTATATAACCATTAACCAAACTACATGTAATTGTCGATATTTTTCTATAAGGGTTAGATTACTTCCAAAAAGGCGAAGTTTGGACATTAAGATGTCCATTTTTGGAAAAGAGTATCAAGGACATCCTCAGAATTCAAGATTTGAGTTATTTCGCCTTCATAAGTAATAAGTTTTCTTTGAAAAAATCTTACTATCGTGTTTTTCAAATCCAAGTCCACTAAGATATTTTACAAACTTTTTGAGGATAAAAATTGTTTGAAATGCAACAGTGTGAGCATTTCGATGATTGAGGGCTGGTCGGTCGGTTGGTTGGAAACTATATTGACATCTGGAGGCGTCGTGAAGCAGCAACATCAAAACTCCATCAAATAATGCGATTGGACAGTGGATTGAAGTGCTGGCTCTGAATCCCTCACCAACCAATCTCTTTATTCTTTTTCTCTCTTTCATGTTGGTTTCTTTCTGCTACATTCACAATTCGGAAGTTAAGCTTTGAACTCTTTCAGTTATTTTCATTTTTTTATGGAAGAAATTCTAACTGAGAAATATCAGTTGTCTGAGAGCTGTATTGAGAATAATGACTTAATACGATGAATAATCTGCTCAATAACATTTCACGTTCGGTGTATGTTTTAAATGATTGAAAACTGTAGGCCACCCTTTAATAAAATACCAATTGAAATGTATTCCAATTAACTATTGAAGGGTGTCGTACTTGATGTGAAAAATATCTTTATAATTTCAAATCTTTGTAATTATCTTTGTAATTTGATGATTAAAACAAGAAGAATAGAAGAATTCTTTAAATGATTGAACCTCCAGCAATAATAATAGTACTTAATATTCAGTGCTCAGTGAATAAAATTTACTTGTTGAAAATGCCAACTTGTAACTTCACGAAAGAAAGCTTGATATTATCTTACGTTCTGAGAGTCGACAAAGTTGAGTATTGTAATATATTGAGGAATATTTTCAAGCAAAATTAATCATGGCAAGGTAATTCAGACAAGCTGTTGACAGCAACAGCTGAACAAAGATTTTGCTGGAGAATTCGGTTAGGCATTATGAAACTGGTTACTTGGTCTTCTTGGTTACTTGGCTCGACTACCTTGTTTGTCGACGATCAAATTCAGGATATTCGCTGCAGGCTACGTATATATGTATCTGCTTTGGATCCTTAGGCACCTTTTCGAAAACATAGTCGTTTCATCTGCATAAATACAGAAGTTATCGCAAGAGACTGTTCAAGATTAAAGTGAGGTGGCACCGTACAGGCTGCGCGTGGGACGTTTCCTATTGCAATCAGTAGCAGGCTCTACCTAAACGCTCAGTTCCCTTCAGTGTTGCAACAGAAGCTCTATTTTGCAAGGCACCCATGTTACTCTAGTGTTTTCGGAGGTTTATGATGATTTTAGAGTAATTCGAACGTTTATTGATGGTACATTCAAGGATGCGATTTCAGAAAATTGAGGAGAATCTAATATCAACATACATTATCACCTTAAAAAATATCGTGATTGATGAAGTATTGTGGAGTAGAGTGGATGGTTCAATAATATATATATATATATATATATATATATATATATATATATATATATATATATATATATATATATATATATATATAACACTGTTTTCGGTCATGTGAATTCATCAGAAATATTGTAAAATCGATTCATTAACAAAAGTATGGCTTCTCTATCACAATCTACTGTTGATGATACACTTATTACTAAGTTCGATTGTTTTGAATTTCATGTATTGTATGTTACAATTTTCCTTCATGAATGATTTATGTATCGAATGGAATTGAACTAAATGGTCTTGTATTAATATTGATACGTGGGATGTTTTTTTTAATTGTTTCTTTTGACACAATTATTGTATCCTCTTGAATGCATCTTCTCTGAAGGGAAATGAATAATCAGCGCACAGCTCCACTAGGTTTTTTTTTACACATAAAGCCCTACTAATCACATTAGTCCTGTTTTCTTTGTTAAAATTGCTTTAAATTACGCAAATTGATTCTTCATTCACAATTGGAAACTAATTGAATGATTGAGTTTGGAAACAGTAGTTCAAGTGGTTGTGATTTCGCCATCCACCTATTGCGAATGAATTGTGTGGATTGTCGTTAAATTGGAGTAAATAATTCTTGTCTGTGGAAACCAAACTGTTGACCAACTTTTCGACCAAACTCTGATCTGATGAAATCCATGCTGTTGGTTGGGAGGGTGGTGAGGGAGAAGTAGAAGGAGAAGAACTACAAAAAGGAGGATGAATAGACATAACGTGAGATCAGCAAAGTGATAAAAATATGAGACGAGAAGGGGCGAATAAAAATTCTAAAAGCAGAGAAGAGTGCTTCCCTTGGTTATTCAGAAGGAATGGGGTTGTTTAAAGAAAGGGGTCAAGGGGGGCTTTACTTTTTATATTTATTAGTATTTATATTAATTGCTTTGTGAAGATGTGAAGAGATTTCAAGAATAAAAAGCGTTGTAAAATGATGTGTCAAGTCGCTAGCATCTGATATGCACGGGATCCATTTCCTTCTAACGCTTCAAAAACGCGTCACGTTTCGGCGGCACATAAGGGCGAGGGTTAAAAATTATTTACTGCTAGTCTAGTGGCGGTGGCGGCGGTGACCTAATGGACGTCACTGAATTACAATGCGAGATGGAAGCCGTGCTAATGACGATAAATGAGCCTCACTTGCCAGTACAGCGCACCTTGCATTGTATTGTCCTCTCTCTAGCTTCTCACTCCGCCGCACTCCACAATAGCCTGTCCAAGCAAATAAGACATTCTGGAAAGATGGGAAAATGACTCCAGCTCGGTCAATATTGTTTCATAAATTATAAATTTGGTCTCAAATTGTAGCAAATATTCTGATCTATAATTTTGAATAGAATTTATAATTTTTGGACGAATATTGACAGAGCTGCAGTCAGTTTCCCATCTCATCAGAATGTCTTCTCTGCTTGGACAGACTACTTGATTATGCTGCCCCTGAGTTGTTGTACTCTATTCCAACCAACCCCCATAACCTCTCCTACCTACCCAACAGCACTCGGAGACGAATAGAAACTCTTGTACACTCGCCCATTACGGCGTAATTTCATTATTATACCCACAATATACTATACTGACCTTTTGTTCCTAGACAAACAATATGGTTTTTGTTCCGAAAGAATTCTTCTATAGAGTCTAAAATAACCTATGATTGTAATATTCACCGACGAAATTTTTTTATTAAACGCTACCCGCTGCTCTAATTACCTTCTTGGGCTCTGTTGAGCGTTAATTTCTGGATAAGAAAGTGAGGCCGGATAATAGGCTAGTAAGGTGAAATAGAGAGATAAACATTGAGTCTTTCCATTTTATTTTATATAATTATGTGTTCCAACAAAAACTTATCAGAATACCTATTATGATATCAACTTCGTTCGAAAATTATTATTGAATACTGTAACAAATTGTGTTGTATTGAATTATATGTTGCAACAAAAACTTATCAGAATACCTGTTATGATATCAACTTGGTTTGAATATTATTATTGAATAATAACGCTCTCCTGACTCTGTTGCCTGGCCTAGTCCGAATAAAAAAAGGAGAATAGTCAAGTTCTAATTTATACAGAGTGTTTCAGGAGGAATGTGCAATACTTCTCAGACTGATTCCTTACACCAAGCAGACAAAGAGTTCCATGGGATAACCCCCAAAAACGCTTTGTTACCGAGATAACAATGGCGGAAAATTTAAAATTTTCAAAACATATTAATTTTTTAAATTTTTTAGATGCTTCACTCTGGTTCCAAAATAATCAATTCCCATGTGAAAATAGCTGAGGAATTCAATGAAACACGTTTCAAGTTTGTAACTTTAACGCTTATTGAGATAATTAGAAAAATATGCAAAAACGCCATTTTCAACAATAAGGGTTATAACTAAATAAGGAACCATAAATTTGTATTTTTTATCAATGGAAGTTGAAGAGAGTCGGATTCTGAAAGAAAAGTTAAATGGCGGCGATTGTGTAAATCTCACCCAAATCTCAGAAATAGCAATCGAAAATCACAAACCAATAGCACAAGTGATGAATTTGTATTTAGTAGCGATTTTGCGATTTTCGATCGCTATTTATGAGATTTGGGTGAGATTCACACAATCGCCGTCATTTAAATTTTTCCGACTCTCTTCAACTTCCATTAATAAAAAATACAAATTTATGACTCCTTATTTAGTTATAACCCTCATTGTTGAAAAATTGCGTTTTTGCATATTTTTCCAATTATCTCAATAACCGTTTAAGTTACAAACTTCAAACTAGTTTCATTGAATTCTTAGCTAATTTTACATAGGAATTGATTATTTTTGAACCTGAGTGATAAGCCTCTAAAAAATTAGAAAAATTAATATGTTTTGAAAATTTAAATTTTCCACCATTGTTATCTCGGTAACAAAGCGTTTTTGGGGGTTTGTCCCTTGGAACTTTTTTGTCTACTTGGTGTAAGGAATCAGTCCGAGGAGTATAGCACATTCCTCCTGAACACTCTGTATAAAGGATAGTCCTGAATCGATTGTAAAAAATCCAACTTCTAGCTCTATCGTTTTTCTGCAGCAATTTAGAAATTAATAATATTGTTGTACCACCATTTTCCGTCACTTTTGTTGTTTCATTTTGTTTACATAATTGTAGTATGTTGAGTTGAGCTCAGCGACAGGTAAGATTCCTCACGTGGATAGAATTTTTCGGGTAATGATGTTTACAGAAATGATGGTTTTTCAATTACATTCCAATATGAGCTCATGAAATACTTACTGTCCTCATTGCTATCTGATTTCTTAGAAAGTGCTGTGCACCTAGGTGAAATTCAATCAGCAATGGAAAGTATGAAAACCACAACATAACTTCATCCCTTTAATATTATGAGTCAACTTTATCATCAATTTTCTCCGCTGACACCGACTTTTATAACAAGCTAAAAATCTATATTATTCTGAATCGTGATTTAAACGAAGCTATGAGAGCATTACTAGTTCTTCTCAACATGCACCCCACGCTCACTCTCTTGCTAGCTCAGTGCTTTCTTCTTGTAGGTAATGGCATGTACATGTCTCGAACACAGAACATTGTTCTGAAATTGAATTTTCTCAGAACTCGTGCACAAGTTAGTAGGAGAGAAGAAATTTGAATATTCTCATTGATATTATGCTAAAGCGAATATTGTATAAGACTTATGTGATGTTGAATGAGCGACTTTTTCCCCATTATTCATAGCGACGTTATTAAATTGACATTCTCCCTGATAAAATACATTATAAGGTCTGCTTCTTACGATATTATGAAGCCTGACAATCACAGGGAACAATGTATAATTTACTAAAAGTCTGTACAATGCTGCTTCCTTATACGGGTTCTTGGATGAAAATTATGTTCTCTTGGAAGAATTATTTACGTGGAAAATTAAAACTGGGTTCCTTCCATATACCATTCAATAGAATATCGGTGAAGAAAGCTCATTTTTGCTAATAAAGCTTGAATCCATTGAGATACATCCTGAATCATAATCCGCCGAGCACTTCTCAATAATAACAGTTTGTTAAATAAAATGTTCGAAAATAAAACCTCTCCATGTTCTATAATTTCTCTTCGAATACCATTTTATATCAATATAATTATATCATGAACAATTTACTATATTATTTTCATGGATAACATATTATACTGGATCCCAAGAAGACAAAGCTATTTCCCATTTTTACTTAATGAGTGCTGTAGGTGGATTTTGAATATTGAAAATCAAAATATTAGTGAATTCACATCAATCTTTAAAATAAATATAAAATCCTGGTAACAGAGAGAACCGAGTTCTATGACATTGGCCAATCTAAATCAAGTTTAAGAACACTCTCAGTTTGTATTCAAGGAATTGGAGGTAAAGCGTATGTAGATTCTAATTTTACAAGCGTGCTCATTTTATGATTATTATCGGCATTTCTGGAGCGGCTGGCGAATAAATCTCATTCTTGAAATAATAAGAGAACAGTTCACCCTGCTGCCTGTTCCTTGAAACTTATCGGCTATAAAATAAAATATGCAGATATCAAGTTTACTGCCTAATAAGAAATAAATTGACGGCTTGCAATTCTTCACGCGTTTGAGTGGCTGAGCCATGATTTTAGGACTGGAAATAATTTTCTTACCACCTCCGGAATAATATCTCCTCCATTTCTATGAATTGGAATTTTTCATGCTTTTACATTAAAATTTCTCTTCTCCCATTGAATTTCTCTTCTTATATTCATCTTGTTTATTGAGTAGAGCTTTAAAAACTACCATGCCTATCTTTTCAAAACGTTATTTTCCCAAACTAGTTGAAGAACAACGGGAAAAAGTATTGATGATTTCAGTTGGAGACTGAAGATATAATTTCAGAGAACATATGAACCGAGAAAGCTACTATTGTTCGTTAATAGTGGACTATTTCAAAGTGGATATTATATTTTGTTGCAAATATTGGATTTCTCTCAAGACTTCAAAGTTATAATGAATATTCTTTTCAGTAATACAGTATGACACACTGAAAGTAGAAATCCTTTCTAAAATTTGGGCTTTCATCGAAATTTTTAATAATAACTAACTTTTCTCCAATGATGTTCTTCTCTGAGAGTTCAGAGTTGTTCCCAATAAATTCAGAGACTTTTGACCTATGACTAGATAAGAATAAGATGAGAAAGAAGGAGAATAAGATAAAGAGAGAAAGAGGAAAGATCAATACGAGCTTGGAAGTATTTGTAAGCGTCTGGTGCTGTGCAACAAAAGTAACTGCTAATCCTGCAGTTCATTGGCTAACACGTTCTCAGCTGCATTTGGCAAGCTAAGTTTGTTTTTGTTTGCTCACTCTCTGACCTTGCAGCTTTCTGCAAGCGGTGTCCTTTGGTATCCAACTTTCTTCCTCCCCCATTACATGCTGGAATTTACTCTCTTCAAATTCAAAACCAAGCATAATCAACATCCATTGTTCCAGATTGGCAAATGAGAATAGAATCTATCTAGTTAATTGTTAAGTGTTTTACATCGAGATTGACTTTGACCGAATAATAAAATGAACACGGGTCGGAGAAAGTCTTAATAATCAATTAATTCATCAATACCTCCGTTAACGAGATAATTAACAAGACTCAGTTGTACTAGTATGATAAAAGTGAATAATTGATCAAATTTTCATAAACATACATGTTTTGACTTTGTCAATCGATCATATCCCTTATTATCAATGCTCAGAAGTAGCTCAATCAAGGTCTATCAGTTTAAACAGTTCATTCTTGGTTGAAACAATTCACAAGCATTAATTGGGGTAAAACATGTCAAATAAGTTCAGGCTACGGAGTGTTATATAGTATATAATAGTTCTACACATATACCATATATCATATCATATGATTATAGTATAAACCCAGCCTAACCCTGAACCGCAGCCACACCTTTTTGACATGTTCTCACCTTTATGTATGCTTTCTCACACTTTATATTGTCACAACAACTACTAACAGAAATAATGCTCCAACAATACCGTATTTCCAATATCGACGTATAAATGAATTCTACTGAACGCTCATAAAGAGAATTCGAGATTCGACTTTCTCCACAACTATCGTCTTTCACAATACTGAGGATGAGCTTGACTTTTCGGAATGTTTACTTGTAGGAATAGGTTGGCTTGCTTATTCATGAGCACTGGCTTCGCATGATAGCACTGAGCAAAATAACCTTATGATAACATTTGAACCTTTAATAACATTGAGCGCGCGGAATTAATGTTATTACTGTGTGCTGCGAGTCGGCCCAGAGCAAGCCTTCCGGCAAACAGCACCAAATGGAAACTGGCGAGAAGAGGAATTTAAAGTTTGCCATGCTTTGCTCGTTTGAACTCGGGTGGTAAACGGTCGAAAATAATATCGGGCGCCTTGCAACTTCGCGAGTCAGGGATGTTACCCAATTGCGAGTAGATCCTATATTAAAACATTTGGTCTACGTACAATACCAAGATATCATTGTAATATTCCAAATTTTATAATATTTCACTTACCTCTGCATTATTTCTTATATAAGAATTTTTCCAATCCACACTGATAAAAATACAATAATATCACTTCTATAATTCATAATGTAGAATAGATAGGGAAATGCCGAGAAGACAAACTTGTTACTGTACTTGCATTAGCATAATATAGAACATAGATTCTTTATTTTTTCATATATATATATAAAATTATAGTTATTCAAATAACTATACTGTATTGTCAATAATTAACTATTTTTTCTCTCTGCATTTTCAAATCTATTCTACGAGTACATCATGAATTATAGAAATGATATTATTGTATTGTTATCAGTGTGGATTGGAAAGATGAGAAATTTCATTCAAAATTCATTTATATCGAGACACTTTAAACGGTACATCATTTCTCATTCTTTTCTCCACGTCCATTTCTGTCTGATTCGGGTCTCAGCCGCGGGGAGTGAGGGCAAGCCAAGCGATTTCCTTGGTATGATTGATTTGGTCAAATCTAGCTTGTTCCTGATATGCCTGTTCTTGGTTAAGAGCAAGCGTACACATTGATAGAACAACCATGAATAACATAGATCGCTCCACATATACTGCTGTTAATTACATCTTTCCTAGTACATCAAAAATTGATAATCATATATAACTATTATAGTTTAACGACCTACACTGGTGAATAGAGATTTAGTTGTACAATTCCTATTATTCTTAATGAAATTGTACAACTTATTTCGGTGTCCAACGTAGTCAGAAACTTTGAATTCCATTTTCAAGGTTTTTTTCCATCGTAACAACTCATAGCTTGATAAATGTGATGAATGTTATGAAATTCCAAGATGAATATGAATGAAGAGAAAATTTGGGCTCGAAATTCATTTTTTATAAAAGGGGTACTTTTTGATACTTTTAAGAAATGAAAAAAGTAACGTAATCACCTCTTAATGGAAAATGCGTTGTTTGTTCTAAAATGAAGGTGGAAGGAATGCTCTACAAAGCCTCTTTGAGAGAAGGTAAAACATTTTACCATTCTTGAAAACTAATTGATCAGGTTATTTATTACCTGAGAGACAAACAATAGCCTGGAAAGATAAAATTGAATCTGGGTCCGTAATTTATTACTTTACAACGATGGCAATGCCAAAGATTTATTCATCGTCGAAACATGACAACCGAAACTTGGAATGTGACGCAAAACTGAAAATGAATTAATCTTTCATGAGATGAGCAGAATTCAAAAGAGCCGTCCCAGTTTTCATTTTAAAGACTGCTCTGTAATGAACATTGGTTTCCCAGGCACTTCCTGTAAGACTTGCTCCTTTGTCTACTCTCCATGATTAAAGAGAAGAAAACATTTGGCTTCCATGGAACAATAGAGAGCTTGAACTCTCACGGTAACGTTACAACTGAAAGCTTTTTAGAAGTTTCACCAATTCGTGATAAGTTTCCAATACGGGGCTGAGGCATGTATGCCCTCATAAGGATTACTGAAGTTATTGGTCTCAGTTCATTCAAATAGAACAGTTGAAAAGTAAATAGAATAGGTAAGGATTCTACAACTGATCAATCTTTAATATTCGTTCTCCTTGAACAATATCAATCTGTCAAAAGTATTATCTTTTCGAATATCAGTGGCAGAGTTTCATTTTGTCAAAATGCTATCCTCTTCTCGTATAATTCATTCCCAATTCTCATTCTTAAGCTTCTCATTACTGACTCAATAGTTAAGTGAACTGAACAGCTTATCAATATTCCTACAATAACGCCAAGAAATAAATTGTGCAGCAAATATTACTTCTGCAGACTAGACAAACGTTGCTGACTGGAATGTAAGCTTCTGAATCCGAATTCCAACCGAAGAGAATATTTGCGACCGACATTGAACAGTAGGGATCGTCTGTTTTGCTCAAGAAGAAGATTACGCCGGAGCTGTCAGGACACGCCTTTTTTTAAACAAGTGCTGACGTTTCTCGAATGAATAACCCAAAAACTTTGTGGATCTCTTCTGTCGACTGTAAATTCCCTCGATTCGAGCGTTGCTAGGTAATGCGATTAGAGATTAAGAGGCTCAGCACTTTTGTATTGTTGTAGAATTTAATTTACCAAGTTTGCGAGCAGAACTCGTTTTACTTTTTTAAAATGAGTTTCCAAACCTGTCATGGATAATGATAAGATGCGATTCTGACCGATAAGCTGTTGTAAAACCAAATGTTTCTTGATATATGTATTATATGTTTCTATTTTCTAACCGACTGATTCTACTGGATAAGTATTGTTCTTTGTTATGATCGTAGTTCAAGTTTGACAGCATCAATAGATTTATCAGTAAAAACCTGACTGGGAACTGGACGAATTTAGCTATAAAATAAATTCATAAAGATTTTTAATAATACATAAATTGATAATGTATAACTAATCATTTTTTTTGACAAAGCTATAAAGTCTCATAAAATGGATTTTATACTTCTCATTATCACTCTATTATCATTTCCATTACTCATTATAAATTTGAAGAGCATTGCTCTGAAATGAAAATTGATGTACTTGGCACAATACTTAAAACTAAGTACTGTACATGTACTTAAAATTGATGTACAATATTAAGCTTTGTTTTCAGGTATTTCAAGGTGCCTAGTGTTGTACTTTTTCATAAAAAAAGTGATTTTTCATTCCTTTAGAGTTGAAACTAGACAGAAAATTCTTTATTCATCAGAGAATGTTTTACCAAATACGTGAGGTCTCATAACTCCAAGATATATGGTGTTTGTATAAATAGTTTGGGCAGGGCAGGCTACAGAAAAAAACACAATATAAGTTTATAGTGGGCTTCAATCAATTCTAAAGTGAGAGGAACAGTGAAAGGATGAAATTGGTGGTACCGAAACTGTGATTCACACAGAAAAACTCAGAAAAATCACACAGAAAAATCTATATTGTGTTCAATCACTAACAAAACTGGGTCGGATGTGAAATTTCCTTTTTCTCGAGAACGCGTATCTCTTGTCAGCTCTTCATGCAATATCATTGAAAGCCTTGAAAAGCGTATGCAGCGTAAATGCTGGGGATGCCAGGGGGCATGTAGAGTTGGAACTAATCCTTTCTAATCCCGCACTCATCAAGTAGCCCTGCCCACTAATGGGAGAATCACCAGTTGTTTGCGTAAATGTGAACTGATTAAATTCAGACCGGCTCTCTTCGCAATCGAGCTTTTTCTTGGTCTGAATGAAGCCATTCCTTTTTACTACTACACAGCTCTATCCAGATCAGTACTTCTGTTCCATGTTCGTCAGAATTGGAATGCTAAACAAATGATGCGGTTCGTTGTTACATAGAGGCTACGATGACTCTGCTTTATGATAAAGCAAGTAAAGATAAAGATCAAGATAAAGATCAGATTTTTGATTGGAATTTCAAACAATGTCCAATATAACATTTAACCGGATAATGGTCCTTGTGAGCGGGTGATATAGTAATGTTTTAATGTTTCTTGTGACATTTGATAATTGATAATAACATGTGACAATTGATGAATGAATCAAAATTTTCAGAGAGATGTGGAATTTTGATGTGCCATGATTCATTGTAAACTCGGAATTATCATTAGAAAATGAAGTAAAAAATATAAAGTTTCTGAAAAATCTTATAAAGACTCGACCAACTCATAATCCCATATGTCCACGAAGCTTTGTGAGAGATTATTGATTATTAATATTGAGAGATCCAACCTTATGAATATAATCGTAGTGATAATGTGAAAGGAGGGGAGGAATTTTTGTTGCTAATCATACAGAATTGAACAGAGATAAAAAGAAAGAGAGAAGTTTATGCCAATTTCAGTGGAATTTGAGGAAAGATATCTAGTAAAACCAATGTTATCAGCCATCTATTCATTAGTGAAAATTGACTAATGGTTCAGCATTTGGCGAAGATTTGCTTACATGCGTTCGTAAGCGACAAATATGAAAATGCTGATGAGCCGAGGCACGATTGTATCGTTCTCTCTCAATTTTGCTGCAAAATATATGATTGGTTTCCAGTTTTAGAAATGGATTGGCTTTATTGAACTTCAATTTACGTGATGATGTGGAGTGTGTAATTGGGGTGTGGACAGAGAGAGAGAGATAGATAGCCAAATAGAGAGAGCGAGTGAGAAAGAGCGAGAGAGAAATATAGTGAAGAAGTAAGAGAGAAAGATAGACAAAAAGAGAATACAATAATAAGTAGGAGAGATTGATAAAGGATGATGAGTGAGAGAGAGACTTTGACAATGTTCCTCTGTTAATTTGAGTTTCCAACGTTTATTTTTGTTCGGTTGAACGCCAAATCAAAGCCGAACGAAGTAAAAGCTGAAAGCAGAATTTCTTCTCTGTTTCAACTACCGTCCTACAAGTATCAATTATACTACAGCTACTCCTCACTCTTTCAACATTTGAGCTGTCCCAATATTAATCAAACACGCGAAAAACAAATTGCTGTGGCCCCAGTTTTCACCAATGCTGATTCATTAATGATAGAAGAAACGACAAACGATGATGAATACCAGTAGAGGTGCTCTGTTTGCGATGCGTCCATGTATTTGATTGCTCTGCTGGTGAGTTTCCACTCAAAAAAATGATGAGAATGATTCTCTCACAACCTCCATTTTTATGTTTTAGCGATAATGATCATAGTGGTAATGATATAGTGGGCTTCAGTAAAGAACCGAAAAATAAACAGAAACGAATTAAAAAAAATATATATATCAAAAGAACTGAAAATTTCGAAATGAGTATCACTTATACTTCTCATCACACAACTGCATTATAGTCTATAAACTGCATAAATAGTGGTCTATTAATCACTTCCATTTGGAAATCTAATTTTTCATAAATTTCCATAGCGAATCAATAATACATTATTGATTCAATGCTATTATTCTAGTAATCATAAAAATAGTTATCATTCATATTAAAAATAATATCTTCCATGTTACTAGAAATAATCAGCATACTACATACACTTTTTAAATAATGAAATACTTGATAATTGAATTCCTATTACAAGCCTAGTTACATGAAAGTGTCCTTTTAATTGGAAGTTGTTAAGAACCATGCTTGTAATTGAATGGACAATATGAAATTATGCTTGAAGAGCACAAATGTTCAATCTTCAAGTTGAAATACAATCGTGGCTTTCTTGTATGAGAATTTCAAAGAATAAATAGCTTACTTCAAACAATTCAGTTATTTTTTAGGAGAGCTGATAAGAAAATATACGCTACATCTAATCCTTAGTTTCCCGGAAATTGAAGTGAATTTGTCAGCATCTTCACCCTTGGTCGCTTAATAATGCAAGAGAAAGACTCCTCCATACTGTATAAAAAATTGTTTATTCCAAGATTCTATTGTTTCTTATAATCATTATAATTTCCAACTTTTCCAATTCTTCCAACAATTCATATCCAAGTATCAAAAAGTCCTTGTTATCAGTAGTTGAAAGATGAGAAAATTTTCTAATTGTTTTTAGTAGTATTATGAGTTAGAAAGAAATATGGAAGACCAGTTCCTACGAAGAATTAAATCATATTCCATTCCTTGAGAATTGAATAGAGAAGTACTGACTCAATAATAACATTTAGAAAATACTCGGATGCATATCCAAGCATAGGTCCGTGTCAAAGGGAACGAGAATATTTCTCCGGGTTATTATCAACAGATGGGGATTGAACGAGATATCAGCGAAGTGAGTGCAAAGAGCGCCCTTTGTCAATTTTCAGAGATGACTGAGCAGCAACAAGTCTCCTGAAAGAGTCAACGCTTTTTGTGAACGACTTCTCTCATTTCAAAGGAGGAAATTGATCTTTCTGTTTGAGCAACTTATAGTTCCGTTACTATAATACACAAAAAATTCCGTATTCTCTTCAAAACTAATTCTATTCAGTATCTAATGCAAATTTTGAAGTTCAACGTTTTTGGATTACCTTGACTTTCTTCAATGGAAGTTAGAGGCAGCTTCTCATTCTTCACAATATTAAATATTGTGAGATTAAATTTCAATTCCTGATTGTAATTCTAGTGGAGAATATTCGCTCTCTAATCCGTTTTATAGCTGCAGATTTATCTGATTCTTCATGTTTATTTTCAATAAGACTTTTATTATAAGACTATGAGATTATAATAGCTTCCTTTAATGGGAGCAAATAAGGGGAGCTATGGTACTATTCTCTTTCTTTATACTGACTACCCTTTTAAGATTACTATAATATCATTTATTCATCTTAAGTTTCCTCCGAACTTTAAAAGAAGTCCAGACTTTACATTTTAAAAATAAAAAAATAACATAATGCTGCTATCAACTTTACTAATGGAATCACTGGACACAAATAAACAGTATTTATGGATTCTACTATGTTCATATTTTAAGATTTCGCTAGCCAATTATTCTCAAGGTTATACCGATAACCTCTGTGATAACCTTGGATCATTGAAATGGGCAGGTTCACTGGGGATAGAAGTATATTTCGAGATTTTTTTAAATCAAACCATTACAATAAAATGTTTCGTATTGTTTCAGGTACGAGCTGTTGGAATGAATGGCTGATTCACTGATTGATTAGATATAGTCACAATTGGTAAGCAGCGTTGTTCTTGGCGTGAAATGTGAGTTATTTGTACAGATCATCATTAGACTATACTTCTCAAAAATCTTGTGCTATAAAAAAGTTGAGTGATTTCTTTATTGATCAAAAAACTGTATTTAATTTAACAATCCTCACAAAGTTTGTTTCAAAAATGGTTTTAGCGTCAGTTAAAATATGTTTTTATATTGTGGTTTTCACTAGAGTAGCGTACCATACCGTGTCGATTGAGGAAGAATATTATAGAAGGAATGGATAATGTGAACCTTGTTCTCGATTACGAGTATATCTCTGTGTGTATGACGTTGGAGCCTGTGTGAGTGTTTTGAGCTTTTATTTGTTTTCAGCGCCTGAAAAAGTTTGTCAGGCAAAGTTATACGCTTCAAATAGTGTTAAGTGGGCCTCAACATTCGACCAAGTTTCTTTTACTCAAATACTCTTGTATTTACCAATCTCTCTCCTCTCTTCATTCTCCTTCACGCTTTACTTGCCCAACTCCTCTTCTTTCCCGAAGGTGGATCTTGAATTTCGGTCATTTCCGGCTGGCTTGTAAGCGTGACTTCTGTCAGACAAGCTTCACATTATTAACACAAAGTTTGCGGCTCGTTTTTGACCTCTTGAACACTGATTCAAAAACTTCACAGACCTCCATAGGCTTTCACATTGGCTATCATCAGCCTTCAGCTTACAATTATTATAAAGCGCATGATAATTATTTTTGAGTTAGAGACTCATTCAAGCTTATTTGAAGACATTTAACTCATCAAAAGACCAAATAAATGAATTAAAACTCAAATCTATCTGATTTCACAGTAATTCATAGGAATTCCAGATTTGTTTCCTTTATCTTAGGGCTACTTTATACTAGGCCTACTGTTAAATGTTAATCACAGTACCCTTTTCCAATAATTTTTATTCATGCATAACATGAATAAAAAAAAGGGTACTAAGATTAACATTTGAAACAGAATTCCAGATTGTTTGGATTATACTCACATTAGGAATAACGACAATTTTCACCAATAATGAATGTCGAGCGTTTATCAAACTTTTATATAGATTTATAAAAAAAATAGATTCAATTTCTGTTAGAGCTTAAGGAACATATAAAATGAGATAGATCATTGAAATTGAATAATATAATGATGAACGATACCTTTACAGTGGTGTAATAGAGTACTGTAGATAGCGTGTAGCCCCTTGCTTGCTACAGATGCACACCGCAAAACACAAACTTGGTCATGGAAAATAGTATTGCCACAGTGAAGATAAATCTGTGTGGAGATTTTTACCACTCTCTGTGGTATTTCCTCCTTTCGCATAATCAATTAATAGTGAGCTTGAAGATAGACGGTATGAAGAATAAGATGGTTTATTTCTATCAATTTCCATACCAAATATATTTGTAATTACTGAATAACTTCAACCTTACACTCGAATGCTATGGAGGTAAAATCTTGTTGGTAAACTTTAATTGATCAGCCATACAAGGTTGATTTTCGAGTTGAGTCGACTTGAACAAGAAAATAAGTATGGTAGATTGTAGAGGGGCGGCTAGTAGGAAGGCGGATTTTTTTGTCGAAAAGAGAGTCAAACTGATATATTTCTATAGTCGTTTATCAAACTTGATGTAGATAAATATAGCCTACTAATTATGAATTTTGAGGAAAAATGGATTGGTTTCTTTTTTGTACGGCTATTTCACTTTATAGTTTTTCATTTTTGCTTTTTCGACTTTCTATTATCAACTTAATCCGACATATCTCCTTGAAGCCCCAAAAATAAACATATTGAGTTGAAATGTCATCTTTCCAGATAAACATGTTGAGTAAGAATGTAATCTTTTCAGACAATTACCTTATCAGGAATTTTATGAACATGGAATCACCTCGTTACCCTTCTTTTCCAATCGAATAGATTCCTTCTTTGTAGAGTTTTGAGACAATCTTCGAGCCATTAGAGCTGGAACAATCTCAGTTGACATTTGACCATAAACATTTAAGGAGACGAAGAATGTTGAAGAAGGTAAGATACATTGTTCATTGAACTTCTCCTTCGAGAAAACTCGATTCATCTAATTACTTTGGCTGCCAGCCAATCCAGTAGTTGTGATGCCAAGTGGTTTGGAGGTTGAGTAGCACAGCCAAATTGGGGCCAAACTAAACAAGCACTCTTGACACAATTCATCTATCAGCTGACAACGAGGAAGAAAAGGTTGAGGCGTTGCAGTATCAGCATCATTCTTCTCGGATAAGACTCTAATTTAGCGGTCTCTTTAATTTGATATATTGCATTGGAACAAGCACTAGTCACAATGATGAATGGTTAGGACAGAAAAACCTTTATCCACAAGAAGTCCAAGCTCCATTAGTAGTGAATATTGAGGGACTTATAGAAATATTATCTTTTCGAGTTTGATTTTTTTTAGCCAAACCTTCATTTTTGCCGGCCTGGTTGACCGAATGGACTGGGGCGTCACAACCTTTAGTCCGCTAGCGCTACCCGGTCGTGGGTTCGAATCCCACCAGAGGCATGGTCGTTTATGCACCTCATAAATCACCCTCGCACACTCCATTATTCACGCACAAGTGAAATTGAGTACTTATGTGGGCATCATGCGCAATATCTTCAATCAAATCCCAACAGAACAGGATCAACCTCATAGTTGTCAAATTATTTTTTTATCTACCCACTCATTCCCATATTTACGTACGGAATTATTGTTTTTACTCCAGCATAGGCCTATTTCAAAGACTAAAAAATGGACTGTCAACTAAAACATGTATGTAACGTTTATGATTCATGTTTCAATGGACAGCCCTCAGCGTTTCAGCCATCCTCTACGAGAATTAGAGCTATTGTGGATGTGTAATTTTCTTGGAAATGTCATTGAACAAGTAACCATGGTTAGAACTGGGCAATTCCATCAAGCTGGGAATGAGAATGGATTCATGAGAATGAATGTCTCTGGATCTAGACCCAGACAGGTGTTGGGATCTGTGTGCTACATCATCCCCACAATCTCGATGAATAATGTAGAATCATGGGATGGAAATGGACCCTGAGCTTTTCCCAATTTTATTTCGATATCATTTCACAAGGCCGTCAATTTTCCAAACGTTACAAGAGCCACATTCTGTTAACTTATATGCCTATAAATTGCTGATTCTCAAGTTTATAACATTGGAATCTGATTAGGCTCTAGTTTTTATATTAAGAATGATTTTTTCGATCCAGTTGAATTGAATTCTACTTTTATTTTGAATTATTATTCCAATAGTCAATATTGAGATTGGGGAATTTGTTGAATGAATATTCGATGATCATTATAGTAATTGAGCGATTGTGTTTTCTCAGCTTATGGAACAATGTTATATCAGCTTATGGTTAAATAGACACATCCTCGGTGAATAGCTTTTTTCAAACTCCACTTACTCATCTTGTCCTGTGAATTACAGAGAAATTATCATATATGCATGATGATCGAGCTTGCTAATGCTTCTGACAATATGGATGAAATGAAATGTAAATTCACGGTGGGTTGTAGCTCAGACTGATTGCGTACAACGCAGGCTGTTGATGAGAGCCGATATAATATTATACAATGTCCATTGTGAACCCGACAATGTAAACAATGGAGAATAATAAATTAGCAATGAACAATGGACATCATATTATGATGCTTTTGACTCTGGCAAAACAATGGTCTCTAAGGTCAGCTGACCACAAGGGTTGTGATTTTCGAAGAAAATACACCACAAAAATATGCACTCAAGATTCAGTAAGTTCCGTACGTTGAACACTACAGATTGTTCATTGATTTGAATCAAACTTCAACTTCACAGTTTCTATTGGTTCAAATCACAGATGTTTCGATCTATCTCCAGATCTGAGTATTGAGTGAGAATAATCATTAATATGTGGTACCGAGCTTCGCTCTGAAGCTGCGGCCGAACTGTTGAATTACATAAATATGTTATTGTGAGAAATCAAGGAACCTACTTGTAAAAAAGAAATTCAAAATTGATATGATCACCTCTCACAATTTTTTGACAGTCATGAACATGTGTTATAGACTTGAATGTAACTCCATTCACTCCAGCTGGATAGCGTTGGTCAGCTAACGATAACAGCCATTATACGCAGTACTTGGGATTATGCCTGAATAAGGAATATTTTATTCTTTTATTAATCCTGCCAGAGAGTTTTCGCAGACATGAGACCTAGTGCAATCTTATTATTCCATCACGGTTATATTACATTTCAAATTTCAAGAAAATCACTAGAGCTGTTTTCTAGAAATGCTCATTTGAAGTTCAATAGAATGTGATAAACGATCCTCTCTTCAAATTTTTGCTTGTTGAGACTGGAAATTTTGAAATGTGAATAAAAAATAGTGACATTGTGCACTGTTCTAGATCTATTCAGAAAGTGGGATATTGTACTCAGGAAGAGTTCAACTGATACCGGTGTTTGAAATGAATTCCCACTTCATACAAGAATCATCTTGTACCTTCAATGTCGATTCACGGTATAAAAGCTCATGCCATCACTCTGCGAGAGTATAAAGGAGGAACACTAATACCGTACTGGAACGTCAATGGTCAAGTTTGGGCCTATCCAATGCATCTCATAACTTTTGCATCAGAGCACGATGCCTTTGATCATCCATTCATCAGTCCTACCTTGATAGAGTGCACTATTTTGAAATGATCCAAGGCACCCAATTTTCTGACCTTTATAGCAATAGTGATGGACGTCTCTTCAAAGGAAGTAATCTACATGACAATACTATTGAATGAATAACGAATTTTGTCCGTTAATGACTGTTTGATGAATATTCATTGTATCTTTGTCAAATGAATCAGAATTTTTGATAACCGGAGATTGTCTCATAATAATTCCCCAATGATAAATCCAGAAATGCTGAAAAAGTTAACCATGCATTGGACTTGAATGACTCTATAAGCAATTTATTTGATCGGAATAATGAAGTATATAAATATTCTTTTCCTCTATTATGAGACTTCTCCGAGCAGCTTTGAATTCGTATAAGTGGAATTTATCGTAAGCAAACAGAAGTTATACAGTTTTCAATTTGTATTAAATTTTTAGTTCAGTATGGGACATAGAATACAATATTAGAGTCAACTATTGTTACAGTACTATATTTCTAACTCACAACTACTTTCAATAGAAAGTACATGATAATAATTATCAAAGATAATCAATCCATTCAATAGAATTATTACAGATACTTGTCTTAGACCGATAGGTTGTACATTATTGGGTATTTCGTTGACGTTGAATGGTGAAAAGCATCGTAGATTACAAAACAAAAAAAAAATTGTTCTCATTTTTCATACCACTACAGTATCTCTTTCTCCTATCTGGTGAAAAGCGAAGTTTGAAATATGTTCTAGCCTGTTACAAATCATTTTTCATAATAATGGATCATTTTTCATTCCATAAATCCTAGTTGAACATGGGGAGCGAAAATATTCCGTACACGATTTTATTAACTTGCATGCAATACGACTATTTTGCAATGATCATTTCTACCCTCCAATAGAAAACGAGAGAATGATGATATTGAATTTCAGAGGTATTGAAAGATAATATACTTCAATTTTCAAATTTGCCTCACTATTGTTGTGGTTGGGCGTATAATAATCAAAGTCTTAATCATCTTTATTTAGTCAGCAGTAGTCAAAGAAATAATGATGTAACTTCTATCTTGTGAACGGAGATCAATTTCCACCATACTATCACCTACTTTTGAAAAGAGTGGATGGGAGCTTGTGAGGAATAAGTGTTGAAATTCCTTTGTGAACTCGATGTTTGAGCGCATTGTAATGAAATGAATACATGCTATCTTGTTATCGTTGATAATATAGATATTCATGGAATATAGCTGAGTACCGTCTCCTCTATCCGACTACTCGTTATAATAATGGGGCTTCAATTATGGAGCATGTTATTTTTCTGAAATCATCTCATACCAATTATTGGGAATATCATGATAGAATCATTGAGACCCTATTAGATTGATATGGGATAATTCCTTAACCAACAAAAACTCGTGATTGATATGCTTCAACTGAAGGGATATTGTATTGCAGAGACTTGCAATATCCATCTGTACCTCATAAGGTTATCTACAATAATAGATTCGTGGAGTATCGTAATTGATATACTTCCTCCGAAGGTAAATCGCAATATTATCGTTTCTAAATACTTAAAAATTAGAGAGCTGTTTCCCTCAGAAGAAGTTGTCTGTTTCCCTACATAGAAGTTTTTCAATGTTGAGTAGTTATGTAGCTGTATTCATCGATATAAAGGTTTTATTATGATGCATTTGAACGAAATACAGTATTTCATCGATCAATATGAGCGTTTCCTTATTTTAAATTGGGATGCATGCTGATGAAGATTCAAGAATACGATTTTATCGATGATTAGTATTTAAGTTGCTAATTAATTATGATCCCTGCACCAATAGCCGAATCACCCTTTATATATTTTCAATTAATAAAATATTAATCATGCGTAAGCCTCGGATTATTTTTCTCATTCATGCTTCTTATTAATCGGCTTATAAACTTGCTGCAGAACAGCAGTTGATATAATAATTGTTGAATTGAATCAGAACTTCTCGTTAGAGGCTCAAATTATTCACCTGACTTTAAGCTTATTACCAATGTATTTTCGAGTAGTTGAGACGATTCTGAACTCCCTCCATTATTTGTAATTCAACCATTAGGTTATACATATACATGCTACGATTCTTTTCATATGATATTATATTATCTGTGTAAACCTTCTTCCAAGTTGAACTGGAAACATTTGTGACAAAGTCTGTAAATTGACTTCAACTTCATTAATATTGTGAGGTTTGGTTTTCAAGAACTCGAACTTTATGTATGCATAAGAGAAGTAATCAGAAGATTTGGGTCATATGACCACCTTCGAGTATTGATTTGTTACACTCTCGATCAATGTTATTCATGCTATTCAATGCTGTTCATAAGAGGAGTTCACACAGAAAGTTACACAGTTCTGGGATAATCAACTCGCACTGTCATCTATGTACTGATTTAGTAGGGCTGCCAACTTTGTGCGACAAAGTAAAATCTCCCTTTATGAGTAATAATTTATAACAGATTTGAAATTGGGAAACAACTAAAAAAATCATCCTGGATTATCAATGAGATTATCATGATGATACAATGTAGTCAAGAAGATTTCTTGGGCTTTCTATTTTCTCTCATAAATCTCACAAAAGTATACTGTTCAGTAAGTCGCATTACTAGTGGAACTTAGATAGGTTACTTGTATAACAAGATGGATGTTTTTGACTCTAAGATTACAGAACTCGACCTGACAGCTTAGAACTAAGTTCGTCGCAGGTTTCATTATGAAGGCAAGCCCTTGAGAAATAGCCAGCAGCGTTAATAACACAGCTGTATTTACACACGCTCTTCTTAGTTTCGCAAGAGCGGTAACTCCTTATTCTTTCCATAATAAATTCACGTCTTCAGTTAAACATTGCTTTTTACTGAACGAATGAGAATTCAGAGGTAGATTTCTGTATTTTGAAAGTTATGGTAAGGAGGAATGGTTTAAAAAAAGCTTCTCAAGAAGCTTTCATAAAACAAACCGGAAAATTATAATGAAATAATGAGAAAAGTTCAGTTTGATAGTTTGAAGTTTCAGGTAATCCAGAATTAGTTTAGCAGCAAGATGAATGCTTTTGTTGAGAATTTATCGTAGTTATATTTGATACCACAAAATGAGGCGGTTTCCTTATAATTGCTAATGTAGTTAGTACCACTTAGCTAGTTACCTAGTAGATATTAATGGTTTATTACTAGTTTTGCGTGTAACTGAACCGAGCTAGTAACTAGTCTGACTAGTAACTAGCCAGTAATAGGATATGCTCACTAGAGTAGCTTACCTATACTCGTAACTCTATTCTCTTGTCACCTATTCCGATAGTTATCTTCTGAACAGAGCTAGCCTCATGAGGAATATAATATTACTTAATAGTGATGCATATGACTTTCTTCAAGCCTATATATTTCTGTAGGTATTCCAATATTAATGAATAGGGTAAAGTCAAGCAGACTATTTGCATAGGCTACAACATCAGTTGTTGGAACGCACAAGGCGCAGACAAAGCCGCTTCAATTATTTTCATTAAGGTTTTCTGCACGTTTATGATTGAAAAAAAAAACTTTGCCATGGAAATCCATCTTATTCATTTTGTCCTATTATATCCCCAATACATCAGTAAAATTCCACACAGAGTTCTCAATCAATATTCAAATCAGTCAAAGAGAGATATCAAAGACTATGATATCAAATACAAAAGTCAATGAGCTTTATTCAGAAATTATAACTTGATGAATCTACGGTTCATTGTGAAGCCTGTTGATTTTTATCAAGTCTTGATAATGATTCATAATAGAACCCCTGATCAATAAGTCTTCGATATTTCTCTTTGATTGATTTGAAGTGATTGAGAACTCTGTGTGGAATTTTACTGATGTATTGAAGATAGGACAAAATGAATTAGATTGATTTTTATGGCAAAAAGTTTTTTTCTATTGATAAACAAGCAGAAAATGTACACCAATATGAAACTCAATAGTGAATGAACTATGTTCAAATCAAATATAAATGGGAACGACTAGTTTGAATAATTTTTATCGGTATTGAGTACTGTATTAGGGTTTAATAATGATATAGGCCGTATCAAGGTGAATTATCGCATCTGGATTTATCAAGTGACAACATACCGTGAATGTGATGATTATTTAGCGGTTGACAAGATGATCATCATTACTGCTCTTCATTTAGATGCAAATGCACTCCACTATTCAATTGCTCAATCATGAACAATTGATAGCTGTCACATCCATCAAATGTATGTCATTAGATCGTAACTTTGCTTTGATATTTCTCAATGATGAGTATGATTATCACAACTGTATTGAAAATGAGAATGGAAGTAATGAAAGGACAAGAAAAAAAGAAGAGATATAAGAATAATAAGGAGAAGAAAAAAGAAGGAACGTAGGAATGGGAAGAGAAGAAGAAGAAAAAAAGAAGAAGAAGAGAAGAAGAAGAAGAAGAAGGAAGAAGAAGAAGAAGAAGAAGAAGAAGAAGAAGAAGAAAAAGGAAAAAAAGAAGAACGGGCGGAAGAGGAACAAAAACAATAGCATTATAGGCTATAGCAACAACGGGCTTTAAAAGTGGTGAAACAATCAGGAATGAGAGAAGCGGAAAATATTCACGTAATTTTCCAAATCTCCAATTATTCAGATCCAATAACAAAAGGTTGAATCCAGACCAAAATAGATTGAGACGCACTAGTTGATAACCATCACTGCAATAACATTGCGAGTAACATTGCAATATAATGTAATGTAGATTGCAGCCTTATAACTTGTCGCTATTGATGCAGAACAATCGATCGTCCACTGACCCATTGATGCAGAACTTCATTGTACAATAATCATCCAGCGATGTATGAGTAGTGAAGGTACAAGCAATGAACGTTGTTGGCAAAGATAATGGAATAGATAGGCAGTCACGCAACAGTAGTTTGTCTCATTCAGCAATAGAAGCCGAGAATTTCATTCGGAAACAGCGATTGCAGCGGATGGCAGTCTTGCAAGTACCTACTTTACTATACCTATACGCTGTATTCAAGGTACACCCTTCCCGTATATGAGCATTGCGGATGGTACTCGATATTGCTGCATTGCGTTTGACGAGAGATAAATTTAATTGGACCCGAATTGCAATCAAGCGAGCGAGAGGGAAAGAGTAGTAAACAGAGAGGCAGTAAGTAATCAATGGCTCAATTGCACTGTTTTAGGATGTTATGGCCAAATCAAACTGCCAACATACTCAATGAGACAATTGTTTGATGACGGCTATCACTCATGATACATAGCAGGACAAATGAGCATAATCGAATGATTGAGTGCCATTGACTACCTGTGAACAGGTGTTATCTATGAAACAACAGCGTGTAAACTATAGCCTGTAATAATGGATTTTGCCAGATTACACTACAATGGTACATGATGATAATTTGCTCTACCATTGAAGAGCTGCATCATAAAGCATAAAATTTGATTTTATCTCGACTAACCTGATTGCAAACTTGATGGTGAATTGAAAACAACAATCAGTTATCCTCATAAACAAAGCTAAAAAGTATGAAATGGTTATTGAGTTATTTGAATAACAGTGTTATAATGTGCCTGAAACATTTTTGGGTCACATCATCATTTCCGATCATTTTGAAAGAACGTTGTGTATCAGCATAATGGAAAACATAGAAGTGAAGGAATTTTAATAATAATAATCTATTCCATCTCTACTGTGGCCTGAATGACCAGACCAACATTTATTTCATTTTTTCAAATATTTATCTTCAGAAAGAATAAGAGAAGATAAGTTAGATTACGTGCATGCTAATGATCATGTGTTCAACAATATGGATGATAATGATTCATTCTTATTACATTAGAGCTCTGAAAAATAATTGATGACATTCATTACTTGGGCTATTTCAAAAGTTAGTGAGTTTACAATAATATTGAAAAAAAAAACTTTAATTACAAATAATTTATAATATTTTTTCTTTGCTAGAATCTACTGTAATTTCATAGCTTAAAACATAATTCAAAATTAACGTTCAACTTCCAGTTTTTCATCATTGGAACAAGAATTTGATCGATCAAAAAGCACAAAGAATTAGCGGTAAAACACTAGAGATGCGGCACTATGAGGTGCGGTAAAACATTAACTCCTAAAACATAAACTCCTCTGTGATGACCAATTGTCTGTGGATCAATCGCCAATGATCGACCCGATAAATCTATCTGATTACACTTCTCATTACAGCTTATGATTACACTTCTCATTTCGTTAGAAAACGTTCGACAAAAGAGTTTTTTGACTATTATTAGTGAAAGGCATTCCTCACCAACTTCAATAACTAAGAGTAGCTAACAATAGAAAAAACGTAGCTCGATAATTTTCACTCCGATCTCCTCGGTTGAACTCAAACAAATTAATCCTAGAGTTAGAGCACAATCCTAAAAGCAGCAACTGGAAACGCTGCAGCAGGAACAAAGTGATGAACTCTGAAATGATACTTATTCCAGGACATTGCAATTCATTAACTCATCAACCAACTGACAACTAGATGAGATGCTACTCGCCAGCAGCTGTCAGAGCTGTAACCTGGATTATTTGTCAGCTAGCAAATGAAAAGGTAGCGCGTCACCTTTTTGTCAAAGCTATATTCAACTTATTACCGTGTTCGGTCTGCTCTTTTGTAATTGTAATCACTGTTGGAGCTTTATTAACAAAAATCAAGTGGCTTTTCCTAATTGGAAACGCGAAGAGTGACATCCTTTCAAAAATCAAATAGTAATCTTTCTGTACCGTTGAACGCATAATTTACAAACGTATAACGGAACAATATGAAACTAATATTGCTATATTATGAATTTTTAAATGACGTTATTAATCCTTCATGACTGGAATTAAACTGATGTTCAACTGACGTTGAATTCCACTCCAAACGCGATTACCTTTTCCTACAACTTCACTGTTGTAATTATTGTTTATTTCAAAATGAAATTTGATTATTCTCTACAAATAAATTGAGAAATAGTTATTATCTTCTAAGCTGATGTTTACATGGAAGCCGAATGTCACTTACACATGGATTAAAAGAAATATGAAAGACGGGATGCAAAAACATATTCGCAATTTCTGGTTTATATTTTTCTATGTGGGATATATAGTTGCTACAATCTGCTTCTAAATTGATGCGACAGTCTGCTGCTCTTCTGACCGTAGCCTAAATGAGTATAGCCCACTCTTACTCCATTCAATATTGAACGACTGATTATTATAGAAATGGCTTATGATAAAACTTTTAGAAATGGATGGCAGTCTCATAAACTCATTATAAGATTAAAGTTCAAGTTCACCTTCATATTCAACTCACTGTCTTGATCTAGAAATAGGCTAATAGTGCGATCAAAAAGTCTTATACGGAAAGGGAGTGACGTAAATTATAATTCAAATTGAGGGTGGTTTGAGGTGAGCCGCTCATTGTCGGCGTCAATCGCAATCGCTCACGACCCCAAAATATTTGGAACAACTTGTTCTACGTGATCCCACTCATACTTTAAATTACTTTCTCATAGAAAGCTTGCCCTGAAATTCATATCGTAATCGACCCAGCCGCTTAACATGGAAAAGTTTTCCATGAAGAGATGGCTGACTTATAATAGGCAGAAGGAGCGAGTCTGTGGGGGTTCAGGGTTTCTGCTGCTCCGAGCGCCTAGGCATACGTGGGAAATCAGGTGTTGATGACGCTTTGATACGGGAAAACTCCGATATAACTCTTCAGAACGCCAGCACGATCCTACAAAACACGCACAACACAACCTCTCCACCCCTGAAATCGTTCGAGCTTACTTCTATTCCATCAATCCTGCACATTCTAATACAATCTGCTCTCTCTGATCCTCTTATTTTGTTTTCTTTCCGTTTATCCACTTTCTTCCCTTTTCAAACCCATATCGATTATCTTATTTCCATCTTCCTTCGTTTTACCTCGACTTTCCCTCATCTCTAAGCTCTTTCACATCTTATAACTTCACATAGTTTCTTGTATCATACTACGTACGTCTACTTACATACTACGTCTTCTGAGCTCCTTTTCTCTCTCCCTTCTCAATCCCTCATACATTTTTCCTCTATTTCAATATTCATATCTTTTTCTATTTCCCACGCTCTTCCATCTTCAACCATCAATGGCAGATTTTCGTCACCAAACTTTCTGCTCTCCCTGATTATATCCTCTCTATCCATATTTTTCTATTCGCCTCTCTTTACCAAAGTGGAAATTTCTCCATCCAAAAAATGCACAAAAATTGGTTTTAGCTGACGCCAGAATCTTGGGAGGTTTTGTCTGATCCTTGTGCGCTTTAACGGCTGATGTGTTAACTAGATTACAAGAGACGGACGTAACCGCCTAACTTTTCAGCGCCAGTTATACTGTGATATCGAGTATCTCTCTAGTTGGGCTATATTATGTGACCTTGAATGTGAAAGACTCGACTTCGTCTTCGAATTTAAATTAAAGGATATCATTCTTTACATCATCAATATTCAAAACATTATTGTGATTTTCTCTCCGTGTTTCTTTCTTCAAGATAAATTTATCATTGAATCGAATTTATTCGCCATAGGATATAATAATATGGACGGTACAAACTGAAAGTGCATGAATAGAATCAAAAATTAATTTTTCCTACAGATATCCGTAAAATTGCAGTTTTCGCACTGAAAATCGTGTGTAAAACGGTCCATTCTTGAACTAGTAATAATTAGCGTGCGTAAAGTAAAAATTGGCGTGCCTAAAAATTTTTTTGCCATACTCGTATGTAATACACAACTTTCCAAGCTAGATTTGCGTTTGGAAAATTGCCGTTTACAGGAGAATCAAAGATCAGCTGTTCTGAAAGTGGGAATAATCATTTTGATGATTATTACGGCACTAGTCATCATCACGATAATAATTACAACACTGAAAATCTAGCACAGCTGTTTTTTCCAAACAAGACGTATGAATAAACGAGTCAAACAAGCCGCCATGACAGTTCACTGTGTGTGTTTGTTTTGTGCTACTGCTAGTGTTGTGTTGAGGTTATGTTGGCTTCAGTTAATGTTTTCAGTTGTTTGAGGTTTTAATAAATCCTTCTCAGTCTAGTATGACAAAAAAATGTACATAATTCGTGTGGAAAAGTTTACAAACTCATAATTATTTTCCAAACTCGCGTTCCGCTCGTTTGGAGAACATAATTATTCGTTTGTAAAAACGCCTTTCCCAATATACTATTACGCACTCCAGATTTGCAACCTAACAACACGAAATAGTAAGTGTATCAAATGGATGTTCCGTATTTAGAATTCAAAATTAAGGTGGCAGCCCTGGCTGACGACCAAACGGGAGTCGATCAGCTGATAGCGGCAAGTTGGAATTGTGACCAAAAGGTAGTACCCCGGTCAGACCAAGCAAGACCGTCTGTCTAAATTTTTTAGGTTATTTTATTGTTTATATCAATACCGTGAGTAAGTTATGGGATAAAAGTTCTATTTATTCTCAGAGCTTTAATAATAATTATGAGATTAGGGATTTATGTTATGGATACCGTTCATTATTGTTGGTTATAAAACCTGGGCTTGAATTGTTTGAATACGGTAAGATGATTGTCATTTTTTGATCTTGAATTTGATTCATTTCATACTGTAGTTGACTCAATTTAGGCTATCAGAATTCAGTGGCAAAATAAATTATTATGATTTTTCTAATGTGAAAGTAACTTAATACTTTAATACATACAACTTTGAAGAAGACTCTGGCACCATAATTACTGAGATTTTGAAAATACCATAGGCTAAAATGAAATGAACTCAGATCACATTTACTTGATCTGACTACTTTAACTACCATACATGTAAGTTAATATACAGTATAATGGAAGTGGTTGAAGGCATGATATAGAATTCATAGTAAATGCAACATTCTAATTTAATACTATCATTAAATTACAGCTTCAGTTCAATTCAGTCTCATTGTTGGCTGGTTCAGCTTTGAACCTTGCACTTAATCCATAAAGTAGGATCCTGTTATGCAATACAGGTGACAGCCGACGACTAAATAATTTTGCATAAAAGCATGATAAAGTCCTGAGAATCACAAGCAATACGATTGTAACCTTGCATAATTTTAACATAGAAGCAGTTAGCTTTTATGCTATAGATAGCCTAATCACTCGCGGGTTGCATCAATTAAAAGCCTACCTGCTGGAACTGATGAGATATTTTGTCTCAAGTGATATGAAGCAACAAAATTTTTCCAGAAAGAATAATATACAGTACTTTACATGAAAGTACCTTATTCATAGGCTATCACTATTAAGTTAAATAGGATATCATTTCAATGGAAATAAAACTATGAGTTCTTTTAATTGTGGAGGTTAATATTCTAATTTCCTTCCAGTCACATTAAATAATGTTTAAAAAGTCTAAAAGTCTAAAAGTCTAATTTGCGCTGAATTCTAGTAAATATGATTATTTCTAGCTATAAAAGTATGAATGGGCGTTTTACACTTATCAGTTACCCAGAATATTTCAAGGTCTCAAAGAGTAGTTTATACTGATTGTAGCTCATAACTTACTGGTAAATATTACAGTGAGTACAATAATTTATTATTCTATAGTCACTGTGATACATAGAATAAATGAAATGTTTGAACTATATTACTTCATACTACTCAAATAAAAGTAATTATTTGATAAGAGATGACATTGGAGGCTACTAAAATTGAAAGTTCCAACTCAAGATTTCCGCCATCATGGATTTGTAAAAATTGTGAGATGATGGTATAAAACATGATTCTTATATTGATTTCAAAGGCAAAGAAAATTGAGGAGATTGCAATAAAAAAAATTTAAATTACACTAAAAAACACATTTGAAACTTTTTCCTACTTTTCACATAGGCCCAACGGTAACTGTAGGGAAAATTTAATGTGTAACTCGAGCTTAAAGTGTTATTGCTGCACTTGAGAAACGTTTTTCACTCGCATCCGGCTCGTGAAAAAAACTGTTTCACTCGTGCAGCAATCCTTCACTTTACGCACTAGTTACACAAATAACTATTTTGGACTACAATGAATCTACTTCTAAATTTTCATTTGATATCAATCTGAAGAATAATAATCATTCCTGAAAAGGTACTTAGAAAACGACCTAATGATAGAATTATCTATTGTGTCTCCTACACAAGAAGATCTATTGAGTCTCCAAAAAAATAATTCGACAAAACAAATTGAATAAGTTATCGTTATTCATAATGATCCATTGTTTTGTATAATTTATAAATACGCCGTGAATGAGATAACGTTGTGCCTTGAATAAATCCGCCTCGGAAAATGGATTCAGACTAGTATCCAACTCATTTTACTGTATCTCATCTCATCCACGCTAATAGTGCGCTCATTTGCTTGATTTTCAACTTAAAAATGATGTATTAAATGATGATTCTATCTTTATTAATCCATGACATTTCATCTGTTATTTTGCTTTATAACCTTTTACACCAAGCGTTTCAGTTGTTATGATGATTTTAACTGGCGTAATTCGTTAGGATTAGAAACAGTACGACCAAAAGGACTATTTTAGGAAGAGGGACTGTGATAAGCTTTCAATTTAACTTTCAATTCGTGCTCATTTCTCATCTTCAGATTGCATAATACACCTTGATTGAAGAGCAACAATAGACGATGATAGAATTACCAATCTGGAACATCTAGGGATGACTGATAGAAGTTTATTTTTTGTAGCTCGGAATTGAAGAAGTGATTGATATTTTGTAATGAAATTGTACAAAACATGGACACATTAATATGTCCAGACACATAGGACTTCTGGACATGTTTATCAACTCTTGAAAATTGATCAAACTTGTTCAGAAATAGTTCGAGGGGTATCGGTGCTGAGTGATCAGGTTGGAGAATGTAATCTATCTTACAAAGCTCAGGTCCAGGAATAGAGCATTGTAGAGATGCTATGGAACGTGGAAATGTCTTAATTTGAACGTGAACCATCTAATTCCAACTGATGCGGTTGCATGAGATATAGCCTATTCTGGATATTCGAGTAAGCACTGGCGGCTCGTACCCACGAAACAGGTGAAATGCCCGTAATTTATCTATCTATAAACTGCTAAGTTTCTCAACTTTTTGTAGTCAATAAAAAAAGAAAGGTTAAGTTATGGTTCAACGAAGCTGGTCAGTTTATGAGGCTATTTTTCTACTTTAGAAATAGTTTAGGTATTCTTGCTGCAAAGTATGAGGCTTCATATGAATTCGGTTCTAAAAATAGTTTAGGTTGTCAATATTACCTCAGCTCAACCTGGTTATATGATAGGCTATTAGTATAGGTATTTAGTTTCATATGAACATATCAGTAGTTTCCATGAAATGAACAAAAGTGAAGATTCCAAACATTGGAAAACCTTGTAACAGGCGTAACCTCGAAAGGGTTTCGAAATTTATTGAACATAGAATTTCTAGAACTAATCTGGACCTGTTTACCAAACTTCTACATTTTCTGCCAATTAGTTCTCGAAAAATTCAGAAAATTTCGAAAAATAGTAAAACGTTGATATTGAGCGTAACCTTGGGAAGCATATTGGACATAGTTTGAAACTTGATTCAATATCTTCCAAATTACTCCATCGCTGAACCATTGAATTTACAGTATGAGAATTGACTGTATAAAGGCGGAAGATATGCAACCCGCAATACATCAAAACCCTGATTACTGGCGTAGGCTAATCGTGAACGGATTGAAAAAATATTTTAACACAACATTTTTAGACCCTTTCTCAACCTGCCCACCAAATATTAACAATTTTTACCGATTGATTCTCGAAAAAATAGGAAAACTCCGAAAAACTATAGAAAAACTCAAATATTTGGCGTATCCCTAGTTTCAAAAATCCTTTCTTAGCGCGCGTCTAAACGTCCAACTGAACATGCCTGCCAAATTTGAACGCATTCCGTTCAGTGGATTTTTAGTTCTGGCGATGAATGATTCAGTAAATGAATCAGTGCCATTTCGCTTTCATAGATATAGATGATAAGAATAATAATAATTATTATTATGGAATCCATAGTTCGTTATACTGTCTTCTCTGCTGTCAAAAACGAATTAACTGAATGTAGCTTGTTATTATTATTTTTGATAAAGATACTGCTTCTGCTTTACAAAAAATCAATGACTTATTTAAAGTTTCATATCTCAGCAATCCTATCAAAGATCTTGACGAATTTCACTTTCATTCGAGACAGAGATCTTATCCCTTGGAGATTCTCTTTCTTTTCCAATTAGCCGCAGTAATACTCCTAATCCTCAAGGAAAGTGATAAATGGTGAGCCGGGGAGATGCCTGCAGAAGAGAGTTTGGGGTAGAAAATTGCGGCAAAAATAAGCCATAGATTAGTGGTGGCTGGAATTAAATCCGTTTTTCTCCCTTGTGATACGGCGTTCAACAAACGTAATTCCTTCAGCGATTAGTAACTGAGAACATGGAATAATTAAGATGTAATACAACTTAGAACACTGACTCAACTGTGTTCTAACAGAACGCATTAATGCTCGAGTTGATAGCCAGTACATCAATTTTATGAATGTTATAATACAGAAACATTCTCATCATGAAAACGCATGTTACACGTATATTGCACAAGGGCTGAGAATCTCAGTCATTTCATACATGTTTAATTTGGAGTGAATAAGATACATGAATAAATTTCCGATATTAAAAACAATATTAGGGTTTTTAGAATTATTAATCTGACATCAGTTCATTCATAAGAATACTGGAAGTTTGTAATGAATTGCACTTTTTTGCTGTACTAGCCTACTAGAATGGAATTTTAATATGTTTTAAAGGTTGAACTTCAATAATATAAAGTATCACCAGCATCATTAATAAAATACTGATTATTTTAAACGCAATATTGATAGTTATCATAATGAACTTTACTTTCTGGTAATGTTTTTGCGACCTTCCATTTACAGCTACATAACATTTAGTTGGGAAGTATGTTTTCATTCAGCAAAAATTAATCCATTAATGACTGAAGATACTGCAGCAATTGAATTGATTCGCTCTGAATGTTGTCTAAACTGGAGGGTGGCTTGACAGGTATGGAAACTAGGTCGCGCCTATTGGCTTATCGGCTTGTTAAGGGTGTCAATCACACAGTAATCTCTTGAATATCCTCATTAATTGATAATGCCCCTAACTCTGTACGTGCCGTTGTCTCTTTGGAGGATTGCCACTGAATCGTGGACATCATTTCAAATGAATAATCACTCATGAATCACGAATTTATGTATCATTCAATTATAAGTTGTGTTTATATTGTGCGGTAAATTTCACTATTTGTATAGATCTGTGAAGATAATATCTGTATCCATATATATAAATTTTTTTCCATCAAAATTTGGTGAAAAGACTTAAAGATTTGGACTTCAATGTCTGTGTTTTAACCGTTTATTGTGATTTGTTGAATAAATAAATAAATAGATGAATGAATAATATCACTTGATCCAGAAAAGCTACATTACATTCTTTCCCCTTTTAATCTGATTTAGAAATCTACAAAAAAACTTCCTTATTACCTTAGTTACCTTATTTTAACAAAATTTGCTAGAAGCTTCACATAATCATCTTAATTCAATAATTAATCAACAGAAAAGTATACAACAAACATTACAGGAGCTCAAAACCTCCCCTTGTATAATTTAAACAAATGAGCAAAAAATGCTTCTTTAAAGCGATGACTAATTTTCACTATAGCTTATCAAGTCTTGATGTTGTAGGCTTTACACATACTGCGATTGAGAATGTTTCTTTTACAACTATTCACTCTTTGCACGATGAGCAAAATATGCAAAGATACCTCTAAAGTTGAAGTCTATCTGATAAGATTCTTGCGAGGATTACGTAATGCGACATGCAATAGATATGCTGAAGATACAGATATTGACAAGCGCTAGTATCTATTAGCGAGCGTGTTATAGTTTGTCCAAGCGAAGAAGACCCTCTGGCAAGATGGTAAAATGACTCAAGCTCGCTCAATTCTGGTTGGAAAATTATAAATTTGATCTCAAATTGTAGGGAAGAATGTGATCTACTATTAAGACCACATTATAATTCTAGAAAAAATATTGACCAAGCTGGAGCCTTTTTCCCATCTTGCCAGAGGGTCTTCTCTGCTTGGATAGACTATACTCATATTTGTGGATAACCGAATTGATTGAGAACACAGTGACATATTGCAATATACCAGGATCACTCCCGAGGGAAAATTCGATTCAATTCTCTACATCTAACCAACCATCAACAATGCTTCCTCCAAAGGGACCAAGTTTTGCCACTAGAGGAGGAAACCCATACGCTCTGCCAATCGATTTGACTGGATGAGCTCTGGTTATACTTAAAATAAACATTGTCATACATGTCTTACATTTTTCCACTTTAATAATCACAAATGCTAAGGTTCTGAACATATTATGAAGTATGACTTATATTGCCTTATTTTAATGTTATACATTTTCTAACTTGTATGTTGATTGAAAATGTGATTCTTATGATTGATTCCTGGAATAATTTTAAGGTTTATTGGATTGCAAATGTAACTTGAATCTGAAAAGTACAAACATTTAAGATATTATGATACAATCATAGTCAGTCCTTTGTTCATTTGCCATCCCCATAGATATTTCTCCTAAAAACCATTCATATTATACTACATACTACCTACATACTATCATACGTTATACATACTAACCTTCCTCAACTGTGGTTGAATACGTCCTTCGGACGTAACTTCGGACGGAAAACGTTATAAATAGATCATTACTTGGTTTTCGAATCGAACGCATAGCCTACATCAATGGATTGTGACAATGAAAATCGGACAATACTTCTGCTGGGAGATTATATACATTAATAAATTACCTTGATCTACATCAATTACTCCAGTTGTTGGAGAAATTTTATAGTGGAATATATTTGCCTCAAAATTATCAGCCCTATAACGAAAATAATTATAAAAATGATTTATTACATGAACAAAGAATGATTTATTAAAGAAGAACAAGAAAAGGTTCTATGACGATAGCTCTCTCGCTGAGTGCCATTGTGCTTCACACATAGGCTAATATTATTATAATCGCTTCAATTCAGTACTTTGAGGTATTCATAGCAAATTCCCAGCCGACATGTAGAGCGTATTTTAACGGCTCTATTATGAAATCATTTATTATCCATTTGCCAGCTTGAATGGCACGGGATGCTCTGTTTCTGTGGCGAATTGTGTCCAAGCTGAATACAGTTCACTGTAGGCAAAGGTCAGCTTATTATAATGTCGATGGTAAACTGTCAACCAGCGGGGCTTTGATTGAATGTCTTGTCAGTTGGTCAGACTGTCGGTGGGTGGCTGATTGTGTCTTGCTTCTGTCACTCTTCAATTATACAGCTGGCAATCATTGCAACAAACCAACCATTATATTAACAATTTCCCATGATAGGACAATGCTGAAACCTCGATTCCAGATTCATCAAGGGATCATTGTGGTTGAATCCTATTATTGTCAACCTGTGCTGTTTTGGAGCTGGATTTCTCCAATAGTTGTAGTAGGGTTTTGTTCATAACAATTCAATCAGATATAGAGGTATATTATTCCAAAATCACAATATCTGACATCAAATAGATTCTACAAGAATCCACAAAAGTATCGATCTCAGGATGTTCTTATCATCGATATATTTTTGGAATCACTTGTGTTATCCTATTACAATCCCAAATTTTAAAAATCTCGCTACTCTATAACTGCAAAAGTTCGAGGCGGCTTCGTCAATAAATGCAAAAATTGAGAATTAGAAGTATTCGTGATTATTATTATTATCAATTTTCATTTGAAGGAAAATGTATGAATAAATAGCTCAGCTGTTTTTAAATGTTTGATTCCAATTATTATTATTATTGATGAATAAGAATTTATTTTAGTTCTTGTTTGATTTATGATTTTTCATGAATAACGCCTTCATCCATGGAGGACTTCGTGAGGTCTACTGTTCACAGAACTACTAGTACAGGGTTCGCCAATGAAGTGGGACGATTTGAATAAGCTACAGGTTGTTTAAGAAATTGTATTTTTGTTTTTTATCATAAATAGGAAGTTGGAATGTAGCCATCTAGTGTACAATAAGTCAAAAATAATTTTTCTGAATATAACATCTTCCAAATGGTCCATGGAGGACCATTGGAATCTATGCACTTTTGCAGCCGGGCCTGGAAGAAACGGGTAGATTTGCTGTGACTTTTAACTTTGTGCGCTACATCGAAATGATTCATAACTTTCTTACATCAGAACTCGCCCGTTTTCTATTGAATTAACAAACAATATGGAACAACAAGCTACACTGCGAGAATTGCCATGAATGCTGTCAATGTTTTGTTTCCAAACCGCGTCACTTCTCAAAACGGGGATATCCCTGACCCCCTCGCTCTCCAGATTTATAAACCTTTCAGTTTTTCCTATGGGGCTACTTAAAAACGAAAGTTTCTCAAGGAGATTCACCCAGAACTATCCCAGCTCTCAAACAACGGATTTGAGATAAGATTGTAGGAATACCACTCAATATGCTGCGAAATGTCATGGAAAACTTCTAGGCCCGGCTGCAAAAGTGCATAGATTCCAATGGAGGACATTTGGAAGATCATATATTAAAAAAATGATTTTTCACTTATTGTACACTAAATGGCTACATTTCTACTTTCTATTTATGATTAAAAAAATACCAAACTACAATTTCTTAAACAATCTGTTACTTATTCGAATCGTCCCACTTAATTGGCGAACCCTGTATATTATCAACATTATTTTTCCTAGTCAGCTAGTCCTGATGTACAGTTACTCAGACAACATCAAAATCGTTGGAACGCACAATGAACAGATGAAATCACCTTAAGTTTTGATCTACTCACTTTATACTTTAGACATAGCTCGTTTGATACTTTAGGTAAGTATCAAACGTACTATGCCTAATGTCAGGTGTCTACGAGTATGAAACCTCTATCAGTGGATAACGCTCCAATGCAATCTTGGAGTACGGTTCTTTGGAATTATTTATAATAGTTACCCTACAGGGATGTTGTTGAATGCAAATCACGGAATGCATTTCCAATGTAAGCGACCTATATTTAAACAAAACATGAATTTCCCAAGTCACGCAAATTTCTACAAAGTGTAGGCCTATCTGTCGTCTCATATTGATTATGCATTCATTCAGTAGCCACTTGTAAGTCAATAGTTTTAGTTGTTCAGATTGTGTCTGAGAAAGTTTCAAAAGCTCGTGAAATTCTACAATAATTTACAAATAATTCAAGCTAAAGCGACAAGAATGTCAATAGCTGTCTTGGCCTTATTTCCCTGGTGAAATTCAAATGGGACTGGTTGCATGATGTCAAGCTATAGTGTAGAGGGGAGTGGGCCTATATAGGATACCTTGCAGGGTTGCCTGAGATGATAAATATGTATGTCCAGTATCGGCAGGGCGAATATTGGTTGCGGGAAGAGTTGTTGGCCTGGCGCTCCTTATAATCAAATATTGGACGGCTTCCAGAACCTGAATTAATCCACAGAAGAGGAAGAGAGAAAATAATATACAGGTTGCAGGAGCTGAAATGTGAAAAAGTGCGAGAGTGAGAAGAGCGGAAGCTGTGGTATCTTTTATAAAATCTTGTCACATACTCGAATTACAATGTCATACCCTAAACTACTCGGAAAGCGTCATCTAGGATGAACTGATCACATAAATATGCAATTTTCTTTCTCAAATTAGATTTTTCTACGCAATAAATGATGTGGAATATTAATCTCAATAATACTTATGAAATAATTCAATGATGTGGTGATAATAAGGCCTAATCACACGTTGTGATATTATATTGTCATGTGATTGTATTGATTAACGTGCCATATTATGATATTGATTAATAATTCGAGTATGGTCAATTTGATTTTATCAGAAGGGCTTTCCAAGTGATTTGAGACAAGAAGTAGGTTGACTCAAAAAAGTAACATTATTTTTTATAAGTTCCGTAAAAAAACTAGATATTGAATACTTCCAAAATAACTGAAGCAAGGCTTGCTATGATGAAGAATCATAGGTTTCACTTCGATAGCATCATTGCAGCTAATTATGGATTAGGGATGAGTTCAAGCTAAAAGCTGTGAGGCAGAAAAGACATGCCATCAGTCAATGCAGTAGAAGTTTCAACATATAACTGCAGGATCACGTTTAAAAATGAAGCTTGGCGAATCAGTGGTATTCAAGGTCAGCTTAAACTGAATACTATTATTTGAGAATTTAAATGAAACAACGTCACATTTACACTAGTTGAATTCAGTTGAATTTCTCATGCAAGCAACCAAGCTACTGCCACAAAGCAGAATTAATTCGTGTCATATAGGCGAATAGGCTACACTTCATTTATGATGATCCATAGAGAAGAATCTTCAAATATTGGTGAGGACATTAATTGTCAGTGCACAATAATGGTAAAGCTTCGTTTTCATTGGGAAAAGATACATGTTTTCGAACATTGTTCCTGGAACGTTTCTAGATATTTGATTGCTTCTAGATCTTTTCCAGAACTTTGTTTGTAAAACTTTCATTTTATTCTAGTAAATGATTCTTATCTCAACTAATAGACCTAATATAATCAGGTTTAGTATTATAGACCCATTATTAGGCCTAATATAATATTAATTTGATCATTTGCGACCCAGTCAGCCAATCCCAGACGGTGAATCGAATGAGCCGTGTCTGAATAGCTGCCTTATCAGCAACAACAAAGTGAGGGCTGTGTGCTGCGGGAGTGGTTATGTGTGTGTCTGCCTGCATTCATACAATCATGTGTGTTGAGTTCATGGCCCAAAGCAGTCAGGTCTATAACTTGAAAGCAAGCAGCTTTGAGCGCGCCACCTCCGTCTGACCGCAAAGCGCGTCTAGTCTTCACCGAGACCCGGTGCGGTGATTACATAACACAATGCGGGACACATGACATCACCAGAATCACCTACCCCGCAACTACCTGCTAGTAACGTCGATTAAGTGACACAGACACACAACCCTATTCATTGAGTTCGCTCTACCTTCTCATCATCCTCTGCATTTTCGAGTTGATTTGAAAACTTTAAAGTTTCAAATGTGTTTTATTTGGTGTTTTGTTTAGAGCTTTTTGTGAATCTATTCCAAAATTCAAAATCTGGCCTTTAGTGTTGAAATATGAGTGAAAAATATATTAATCTACTTCAAGTATGTTTGTATAAATTGTAAGAGGGACATTTTTGTTCAGTCGACAAATCTGTCCACTGTTCCTGTGTTTTCTGTCTTCTATTCAATGTTCAAAACACTGTTTTACTCTTCCACTTAATAAAGATGATCATGATTATGACTATGAAGACTCATTCACACTTCGGTTTGCACTTGAGTACAGATATCAGAAATTCTCATACCCACAGCTTTATAAAATATTGAAATATCTTCATTCTATCATGTACTCCACGTTCAATGTGAAGTCAGCATAGGCTCGAGGAAAATCTCGAAAGAATTTGTTTTGGAGTCATAATGGTTCCATGTTTGCATAGATCCTTCCTTTGCATAAAACCCAAATTCGCTACAAATTAAATCGTTTTCCAGAAATAAATGGATATATTCCATCATATAGATAATTAGCTTCCAATCATGAATAAATTGAGATAGTAAGGAAAAATTCACTAGTAGCCAGTCACTAATGAATACAGGGAAAATTCAGTTCAAAAATACAAGAAGCGTGCAAATTGGAGTATTTCGTAGCTACTTATAGGATTGTAGGCGGAGAGCACATTCTGAACTTTAAAGCTCAATTTATGCAGAAGGGAAAATTGAGAAATTCATTTGTAGCAACAAATTATTGAGCTTAGATCTAGGTCGTATGTTTGTTTGATAGTCAATAATGTCATAAAATATGCGATCAAATAAAGTACTGAATTCTTTAAAGTCTGACTACATTCCCTACAAATAGCAAGTGGATTCTTGCTCAAAGACTGTTCTTTTAAGCTATGATTATCGGATGAGTAATCAACTGAAGCATGATATTTCTGAATTAATGCTTCTTTGAGAGAATATCAGAGCTGGAGTTCAAATTATTGAGAAAAGCTTCCAGTTTCAAACATCTTGCATTTTCTGCTTTATGCATAATACTCATTTAATATGAAAAGGCAGCTCAAGAAAATGTCTCATAAAGTAGAGTTTCAGTATTTGTACGGATTTTGTATGAATTCAACACAAGTCAGTTTCTTCTCAAAGGAGTTTGAATTTTCATGAACTCTCTAACAACTTACAATCAACTTGAGATATCCGTTTCTTGGTATTACAATAATGTTGAAAGTATCAAACCACCTTTCGACAGACAGAATAAGTTGAACAAAGTCATCGAGAGGATTCAAAGATGAGAAAAACGGGAGGAAGTCTTTCTAGTGAGAGGTAAGGGTCCATGAGATAAATTTGGAGGAGAATTGAAATTTATGGAAGATGTGGGAGATTCTTATTGCTTATGCAGAGCAGCATTTGGAATTTTCTGATTGGTATGAAAACAGTATGATTTCAGTGTAGTATTGTTTTATATATAGGACACTGAGCGAGAATTAGGTATTAAATTTTTTCTCATAAAACGAGGGATATTATTGAAGTTTCTACCAGCGATGAGTGAAAAAGATTGAGTAAAAAAGAAAGACCTCGAATGATACGATTTCTCAAAGTTACTCCAGCCAACTTGTTGAACACAATATCATATCGAGCATTAATTTTGGAATACCTTGATCAAGTTCATCGTTTATAGTAGAAGGCTATTTCCTGTTTATGATCGAGCAGACGTTCTATCTGGCTTCTGAGCAACTTTCTGTTCAGTATGCTGCTTAGAGATGTCCGCTCCAAATAAGCTCACTGGACCGTTGTGTACACATCACTACCCCTGGGATCACCTTGAAAGGACGTGAGCCTCCCTCAGGACGTTTGAATTGTTAGGTAGCAAAAGGACTCCTCCTAGCATTGAGCTCTTTCACCGACTGAATCAGATCATCGATCCTTCTATTCAGCGAATGGACTACATATTATGCTGCCTACTTTATCCAACTGAGAAAGAAGAAAGCTTTTCCCATTCTTACTTGGATCAGTAGGCCTACCTTTATTTCACACTGAAAGCTAACTCTTTTCTCTACCAAATCATATAATTTCAAATTCAAACTTGTAACTCGAAAGCACATGAATTATTCATAAATTCATTATCTGGTTGAGAATATGATGTGATAATCACATTCTTTCACAATCCTACATTATGAAACTTTTATCCAATTAATAATTGAATTATTAAATTTATATTACTCATCTAAATATTCTATTCTTCAACGTTACCCAAAAAAATTCATGCACTTGTTCATGGTTATATCATTCATGATCCGGCACATCTATTCAGATTGTCGCTGGAAATTTTTAAATGTTGAGAAACTAGTTAAATATTGGAAAACTCAGAAATATTATTGAATTTGTAGAGAATATCCCTCGATGTAGTCTCTGTTAATGATATTCCAGTTAATAATTATTGATATTTTCCATCCAGAGGGTAAGTGGGTCGATAATTTTTCCTGTAATTCTTAATATTCCTCGCAATGAAACTCAATTTTTCATTCAATTCATGCACCTCTTGGCTTGATATTTTTATGATCCTACGATTCTCTTTTGATTCATTTCTTTTTCCTCAACATGATTTTCAGAAAAAATTACATTGTGTTAAATTCGAGTTATTTATTGTGGTTACTAGAAATTATTTTGCCCTCGTTTCTTTGATGTCAATATCCTCACATTCTCGACTATACCACTGAGTTGTAGAATATAGCGAGAATATTACTGGCTCTATCCCACTTATCAGTTGGACGCTTTTGCCGTTCAAGTAGCCGAGTTGAGATTAAATGTTACAGCTCGCTTTCGCTTCAAAAGATCAGATCGTATAAGAAACGAATTAATCTTACTATAGAAACGACAATGGCAAGCTGAAGGCATTGTTCTTTGGAAATGGGGCTCCTCCTTTTTCGATTCACGTCGCTTGCGGGCTTGCGAATAGAAAGCTACTAAGTTCGATAAAGTTGACTCCAGTCTATAATTCTTCTCATAAAAAGCTCGGAAGTAGGTTCACAATAGCTCTGCAGACTATAGCTTTTCGAGAGTTTGCTTGATATTCTCTAATGATAAATAAATCATTGTAGTGCACTAATACCGCGTACAATTATTTATCATAATAATTGAATGATAATTAGTATTGAAATATTTTTGTGGAAATGTTCGTTATTTTCTAGTACAGTGGATATTGTGGGAGTTATCCTTTTCAAATAGGAAATATCAAGTACTGAATACATAAATAAACAAAATTCATGAAATAATGGATGATGTAAACACACTGACATTGATATACCGGTAATGTCAATTCTATAATTTATTTAGAAATGTCATCATCAGTGGGTTTTATTCTATTATAAAACGATTATAAAAATCAGAAACTACTCAGACGAATTTTTTATTAATAATTATACATCATATCATAATAGGGAAAACAGAGTTGAGTGATACGGAGAAATTTAAATATGTTAATGATTCCCCATCTGTACCCATTGGTGACAAACTTTTTCATGTTTTATGTACTTGTAGTTCGTTCCTATGGTTAGATTCGATTTCCTTTTTTCTTCGCGTGATAAAATACAGAAAGAAACACAAACACAACATATGCGTTGTTGTATGGATTTGCTTACGAAATGAAGAAGTGCTCTTGTGAATCGAAAAGACGTTTCGTTTCTAGGATTGGAAAAGTTGAGACAATCTAAGAGGCTCTCAGAATCCGGTGGGGCTATTGAGAATGGGCGTTTGTCGAGTGTGAAGTTTTAAAGTAGGATCAGACGGCATCGGCAAGGCACGGCAAGGCTCACATTGTACCAATGTGGAGTTGTAATGGAGTTTCGACTGAGTTTAAGTAGCTTTCAGCGTTCCCATCGGACTTTCCACATTTTTCGTTTATTTCGACATGTAGTTCACTGAATTCTATTTTGAATTCCACTTCCTTTCTAAACCAACAACAATATTGGTATAGAATACGGAGTATAAGTATAAATATTGTGGATTTAAAGTTTGAAATAGAAATTTCAAATGTTGGTCTTGATTTGTAAAGTTGATTGCGATAGACTGGTTGAAAAACAAAAAAGAAGGAATTCGTGATTTGATGAAGAAATTATTAAGATGTATACATGTGCTATTGAACTATATGTGCTACAGAACTATTCTTAATTATTTTATGTCTTGGAGAGGTCTCGCAGGTACAGTTATGATTACTAGAGAAAGCTTCAAGCATTTACCTTCGCTTCAAATCAATAAAATAAAATAAGAAATTCTATCCTTATCTCATTAATAATTTGCTTGGGAGCAATCGGATTTCACGATTACTTCCTAAAGTCCTGAATCAGCTCCTTTCGTTCTCAATTACTTTTTAAATCTTTAATCTCGTTTTAAACTTCTAAGGTACTGACCCAACCTCATTTTTGATTCCTAATACTTCTCAACTCCAACAGATTCTTCACGTCAAAAACTAACTAGATCGCAAGTTGTTTCAAGTCACCTTAGTTTAAACTCTCACAAGTTTGTTGTTTAGGGGAATTGAATAGCGAAGTCGATTAGAATTCTTCCTTACTTATTGAGACTTTGTGGTGCAATTAATTCATCATTAAAGTATGGTGATAGCAAATATGTTGAGGAATAATTCAAAAGTTATATTTCAAAGAAACGAAGTAGGCCTACAGTGTTTGTTATTTTTCAACTCTGTTCAAGGATCATAATTTGTCTGACGATTTATTCATTAATATTATCATGTGAATATTATTATCCAAGCTTTAAAATATTATAAATTGCTGTATTAAGTAATTGATATCGATATTCAAATTCAAAATATATATTTTATTATTATTCTGTTGTATTTTCCAAATGATTCTGTTAATATAATCACAAACTTCAAATATCGATCAAATTACCGATTTTTCATTAACTCTCCTCTAGACCAACCAGGAATTTGCACGTTGAAATGCAATGAATGTAATAAACATTATATTGGGCAGACAGTCAGAAATTTCAATTTGAGATCAAGAGAATACATCAGGGCAATAAACCATCCAATATCCCATTCAAACTTTGCTGACCACCTCATAACATCCAACCCATACACTGACATAAACACCAACCTTGAAATTCTCCACATACAAAAAAAAGCAGAATATTAAATATATTGGAACAATTTGAGATTTACAATCACACAAAGCAGTTTCTCAACAATATCCTGAATCATTCGACAATTGAACTTCTCATTCCATACCCTTTTTGACAAAATTCACCAGAATCCAAAATTGCCGCCTCACTAACAACCACATCCCTACACCAGCATCCCCACCCTTTCTTCCAACCACCTTTCACAGCATAACCTTGAACAGAGTTCACTGTTCAGTCTGAAGATGACCACAACAGGTCGAAACTAGTAACTACTATGTAAGTAATGTTTATTTCCACATAGAAGTGATTTTTATTAAGTTTTAAATTTGAAAGTGGCAAAAAGAATGGATACACAACACCATAACTCTTCTCTATTCATTCGACAAACTTTCTGCATAGTTTGTCATTTGCATGTCTCAGCTTCAGCTCGATAACGACAATAGATAATTTGACTCTGCCAACCACAGATCGGTTAGAAGGAGGAATAAGCTGATACTTTTTTTGGACCATTACCTGACTTACCACGATCAATAATGCTAGAAAACATAATACCCATTACATGTTATTATATAAAACTCTGTTTAGTAAAGCTTCTGTTAACAGAGTCTGTAGAGTAAACTGGAATCGATATGAGTGTGATTATAATAAGGATATAATCTTCTCATATTGGTTACTGGATAATCTTGTATAGGCTACGTACATCTGCGTCAATAAATAGAACCACTACACTGACTTCATCGTCTTTTAATGGAGAATTAAAATTCCTCCAGCTTCCTCAGCGTGTAAGCAACAGCTGAGATAATATTCTATGCAACCCTCACGTTATAATGCGCAATATTTTTGCCAGCGGTGCAAGACTTAGCAAGTGGGAATGTAGAAATTGAGACGTACATGTCAGCGATCACGTACTCCATTCTCATTTCCATGCAGATACGTCGCTTCAAAATAAGAGAGCCAGCAGCCTAGCAGCACTGATTACAGGCATCGTCAAACAAGGGGAAGAGATGTCTGCAAAGATCTGTTCCTGATATGAATCCTTATTTTAGTCTGCAACTCACAATTCTACGCCCCTTCCCTCAAGTGATTTCTCAACCTATTTTCGCTCTGTTTGCGAAACAGAAAATATTACAGTTTCTATTGAAAATAGAGATTTTTGTTGTTGAGTGTTTTTTCAATTTTCTTTCTGTATTCAATTCCCCTCATTGATAATCTTGGGAGTGATGGATCGAAAAAAGAGGTGACAGATGACTGCATCCAAAGTGCAATCAATAATTTATAAAAGTTTTATCTATTTTAAATAATTTCTAATTATTGATTATGTTGTTAACAATCCAGAGAGAGATTAAAGAAATCGCTGTATTTGAAAGTCCTCTACACCTGAATGCCACGATACAATAATACCTAATCAGGAAATATTTTTTCTACTCTTGTTATAATTATTATTATTATTATACGGTGGAAAAAACTAAAAAGAGGGAACTGGAAGTTCCTAAGGGCCTGATATAGAATTTTTCAAAAGTTTAGTAATTGAAGAGATCAATGTCTATTGTACTTAGGGCCTGTTTCTCCAAAAAAGTTATTCTGAATTTTGGATTAAACCATCAGCAGGCTCAATTGAAACACAAGTTAATAAAAGTACCATACACTGACAGCTGATAGTTTAAACTAAAATTTCAGTTAAACGTATTTGGAGAAACCGGCCCTTACCAGTCTAAGGGCCGGTTTCTCCAAATACGTTCAACTGAAATTTTAGTTTAAACTATCAGCTACCAGTGTATGGTCACTTTTATTAACATGTGTTTCAATTGAGTCAGCTGATGGTTTAATCCGAAATTCAGTTTAACTTTTTTGGAGAAACCGGCCCTAATACTTTCATTATAAGGTACATTAAGCTTTCTCATGTCTTACAAATCTTCTAATTTTATATTATATTCTACTCTACAATTATATTCCTTTCAAACCGATCCCGCTTGAATGTTCTATTATTTATAAAATCAATTCATATACTGCAGTAAACTCAAGAGCACAGTAGATCGTATAAATATTTCCTACATAATATAGGCTACAATTTTAATGCTTGTTTTTCCAATCCTATGCCATATTCCTCTTGATAAGCACAATAATTATGCTAATCAATCTTATGAATAGGTACATACATAGAATTGAGGTGATTTAGTAATAAGTGAGCTTAATTTGAATGAATTCCTCATGAGGATGAACATTTTTGTTGAGGATGTACACACAATGTTCACATTCCATTTTGATGACGAAGAGACTGATGAATGATGTAGAGATATTACATTTTTATACAAAATGGAGAATAGATACGAATAACGTTAACGATTCTCAGGAACGCATGAGGCAACAATTTCTCTGGCCACAGAGCTTTTATTGTCCTTTATTGCAGCATTGTAGCCTATATTTGAGGCCATTAGTACCCCGAGGCTCAAATCTCCAGAGACAAATCACGGAGCAAGATAGGCATATGGAAATCAGCTTCAGCTGTAGTATAAGCAAGGGAGCAACGAGATATTATACGTACGCTATTCCATAATCTTGATATTATCTAATATAACGTTCTCCACAGAAAATTTAATTCCCACACAAAAGCCAAGAACCCGATGCACAGAATAAGGATTATTAATCGCAGAGATTTCTTCTTCGTCGTTACATTGTGGAGAAGACCGGTTGTTTAATTAGGTACTGCAAGTTCCTGAATCTTTAACTTGATAAAGTTGTCGAGTTCTATGATTATACCAAAAATTTAAACTGAGATGAAGCAAGTAATTATTATTGAATTATTCTTTTACCACCGAGATAAGAATTCTATGATTTGTGTTGGAGTTTTGGAATCAATATTCTCAAAGATTGAGCATTTACCAATCCTTGGGAATAGTGTGTTTTCCTACGATTACAAATACATGATGAATATTATCAAGGTTTATAAGAGAAAAAATATTTTTCTCTCTCATAAACCTAAGATAATAATGAGATGTTGAAGTAAATATTGTACTTTCATGAAGGATTTATTATGTGAGGATTTCTCGAAATTAGATCTCGTTAGGTGTTGTATCCGTAACATTTCCGTAGAATCAGATCTGAAAAAACCCAATCGACTTTTTTGTCCAAATTTTAGAACAGTATTCATAACTGGTATCTCGATCTTTGAGAAATATGTGGTGTGCTGATATCTTGATCTTTCAATTCAAAAGGATACGTTGAGAAGAGAGTGAAAAAATAATGAATGATAATGTTTGTGCAAGATCTAACAGGCTTCGAACTAATAGAACAATATAAGCTTATATCAAATAAGAAACAATTTATAATAACATGTATGCTGAAATGAGGAGGAAAAAATATTATAGAACAAAACCTCTATTTGTACTTTATTATACTGAATAACTCGGAGTACTTTTTTTTTTAATATTTTATTTCACACAACATGTTTCGAAGTGGAAATGGCTCTAGAACGCCGGAGCGTGTCGTGTGAAATAGAATATTCAAAAAAAGGGTACTTTGATTTGAATTATTTTAAAGTTTTGATGAATACAGTAGCCCCAAGAGAGAACAAGTATCGAATAACTCGGAATATGTAGGCTATGCTGGAAGTGGTTCGAAATATTATCTCAAGTATGGTAAGCTTGAAAAATCCGTGTGAAGAGGCACTAAATGATGGCGTGTGAATGAAGATAGAAGCGAGCGTGTGATTTGAGTATGTGGCGGCCAGTGTATGAGATGAGAACAGAACTGGACGGAGCTGGCAGTGAATGGAACGCCTTTGTACCGAGGTTGTTGTGGCAACGTGATAAAGTTCACGCTCGAAAACACTCATTAGCAATTATTCCCGCTCTGCTCTGTATGGTGGCATAGCATTCTTTGAAGGCAGTTTCCGTCGTTGCTTGCTGTTTGATGCATAATCCACAGCTCTCACTTTCAAACATCAGAAAACACTTCCTTAACAAATTCCACTACTAGACAGGTTGAACATGAAAAGAAACCCATTTTTAACTTCTCCTCTTAATCAACGAAGGTTAAAACTCGTTAAAAATCAATGTTGATCAACTGACTGAATAGTGACTAAATGAGAGTCTCTGTTTGTTCACAAATGAATTCTAATTTTCCAGGAAACCTTCCTATACCAGGAAGTTCATTGAATTCGTTGAATCACATTTAATGGAGAGCACGCTTCTCTCTATAGTCACCCACACAGAATTATCACCTGTACGTCATACAAGTACATTACAGGTACATTAAACAGAATATATAGGCTTACAGCATATACAGAATATGCCTATGCATATACAGCATATACAGCCTATTTTTTGGATGAATCTGGAGAATCGAAATTGATTAAAAAGAGCAGGCCCCTCTCTTCCACCCACACAGTATTATCAATTTATTAGCAAAAAATTTATGGTTAATTTTTCTGCAATTCTGCTGAGATTCATTCTTACCTAAAGTACTAGTGGCAATTCTCACTCGAGTCATTGAATAATTGTAGGTTGAGAATAAAATGAGTGGAAAGTCAACCATTACTGATAATGGTTGAAGATCGGAAAGTGACTTCACAGCAATATCTATTCATGAGAGTAATCGTTGACTTCTTTCAAGGCTGTTGACCTTTCCTCCACAATGTACATTCCTGTGCTCGCTGAAGGTCTAACTCTCTTCACTTATAAATCTGAAAGTTGAGAGTTCAAATTCAACAAATCAAAGTCCATTCATAACCAAAACGAGTAGCCTTTTACTAATATTTGCTGAAATCAATAAAATTGTTTCACGTTTATCTGCTTAATGCACTCAGTGAACAGTAACAATTATCGATTCCTCTCTATTGAGATTACTGCCATTAATGTAATGAATCACATCGGATGTGATTGATGTGAATGGCATTAGGAGACGTGACTGGTTTGGGTATTCTCTCTAGTGACAATGGCTCTGCAAAGTGAGACACTCTCTTCTATATACAACAGTACGTGCATTGAACAACACTTAAGAGTAGGTGGCAGTAGTCGGCCATTTGCCTAACAGCAGAAACAAGCCCCATAAGAACAATGTAATTTTTATCAATCTCTTGGAGCAGATAAACGATGGACTTTATTTATGGACAGAACTTCAGGCTCTATATTTCATTGGAAAGAGAATTACATTATTCAAAAGGGTGGACTCTTTACTTCTTTGATTTTAGGTTTATTTCAAAAATTATTGTATAATTGATTAACTATAAAAGTATTGAATTCTAATTATCGAATTAAATTAAAATAGAAATAGTAAAAAGACAACCCCCAGGGGAATTGAATTTTCTTTCTAATGATATGTATATATCGTGGAATTTTGTTGATAATGGCGCTATCTGCTCCAAGAGATTGATATAAATTACATTGTTCTCATAGGACATAATTCTGCCGTCCACTACCATTCACCCTTTAATAATATAATAGAAGGGTTGAAGTTTGCAAGATTTGCTGGTGGGGACGAACAAATCATCACCTGAAATCGATATCATCATACAAAAGACTATTTATCAAAGTAGGTGATACCGCATCAGACTAATTATTTTGAAACACATCTAATCACTTTGATGTCTATATTTCCTAGAAATGTTTTATAATTATTGTTTTGTATCCGATTGTATACCTTTTATTTGAAACTTTTAAGCAATGTTATTCAGCCCAAGTCCTATTTACATTTTTTATGTATTGTGTATTTCTTCTTCATTTATTTCTACTTTCAATGATATTTTGATTAATTAATGTATATCGTTAAACTATGACTTTTAAATTATTTCTTAACTGTGGGCTTCCACATAATGTATTAAATAAATTGATAAATCTGTTATAAATGTGAAATAGTCAGAATCAATATAAAATCAATCACTCATGATGAATCAGTGATCAGTGAGTTTTTTTTTGCGTATGGAGACTTTCAAAAGTTTCATGAATTGGAATCTTCTGTTGAAATGTGCGTTGATTTGGGAACAATGCTGAAGCTAATACGGAATTCGATAAAATAGCATTACTCAAACTAAATCGAGATTGGAACTACAATGGAATTCGAATGTTTGCTCTGAACCGCGTAAGTGGTTGTTAAAAAATGTGGTTCCACAACGTCCAATAAATCTTCATACAGATTAGAAAAAAGTCAATAAATCTTTTTTCAGATTAGAGACAGATTTATCTTCCGCTTAGAACATAAAAAATTTGTGGAAATCGAAAAAAATCTCAGTTTTCATATGTAATTTTCATGAGAGCAGATCCATACTATGTTGAAGTGGAAGAAAAGTATAAAGTACGAAAGACGTGGAATGTAAAAATTTGCATGGGCAAACAAGGCAATGGGAAAGTGAAAAGAGCTTTTTGAAATTTATGAGCTGAATGTGTGATTTACAGCCTATGTCATCCGAAACAGAATCCTCGATATGTCTCATTGCATGACATTCCTATTGTAAATTGTCATACTGTTCGATGGGAATAAGTATGCGTAGTGACGTCTGTAACGTATAGCTTGGAGAAAGGATTTTGCTCTTCGCAAGGTAATAATTTCAGCTTCAGTCCTCATTTGTTACAAAAATTGAATGTGGTAGCAGTGTTAGTGGTAGTGTTAGTGGTAGTGTTAGTGTTAGTGGATTTTAATATCGACTTCGTGGAACCACCTAAAGGATTTTTCTACTGGAGATAATTGAAATCCACAGAGTTTACTTATTATTATTCTTATATTTCTCATCCTTGAGGATGTGAGTATCAGAGTTCATATGGAACAGAAGGATGCAGTACTAGGGTGGCTAAGAATTTTCTATTACAAATGAAGATATAAATCTTCAGTATAAATCAGTATAATTTTTCTTTGACGCGTGGAGCTGGGATTGGGAAATAGGATTATATTCATTTCACTTATCAACATTCAAAGAGTTTCTTTCTACAAGACACCAGTGAGTTGGTATGAGACACCAGTAGGCTATGCTTTTTGAGTTTCTAAAGAATATATCTATCATTTCATCGCGATCACTGTACTCCTGAATATAATCTTTTAAGATGCTCGAGGTGCTCGTGTTTAATGAGTTTAATGAGAAATTTATCTTCAGATCTACAAAAGGCATTTCCACGGTTGCGGGATCAGATAAAATACACATGTATTCTAGTATCCGTGGGCATTACATATAAAAATCCACTAAATACTTCACATTCAGAAAAACCCTGATGAATTCTTTCTGATGATTGATTCTTATGAATTCTCTGGTAGTCTATTACAAATCATCAATGTTCGTAGGAACTTCCAGGTTCACCAATCTCATTCATTGAACGATATCATTCAATCATCCAGAACGATACACAATATCATTACCACTAAACTTGGAAAAACTCTCCTCCTGTTTCAATATCTAGCTTCAATTTTTACAATTTCTTCTTTTATTTCAATATAGGACGTAAAAACGAAACAGTGCGTTATCGATTCACAGAGACGAAAAAACTCGAGCTTCTCTTTTCCATATATTGTACAATTCAGAATCAAAGAATATCACTGACCGAGCGTGAATATTGAATATCTGAGAATGAGACAGAAAAAACGGATTGGTTTTGGACCGAACATAGCGTATGCAGTCGGGTTTCATCTTGATTAATGTACGGCAGCTGTGTCACGCCATTGACTATGCATTCTTGATGATAAAGGAAAGCTAATGGCACCACTGAGTTTCATATTGAATGTTTAGTCCTCACATGATTCATCACAGAAAAAATTCTGAGGGGAGAAGATTTTCAAAATACCGTTATGAAAGTGAGGAATGAATGAGTTTTAATTCCTTGCCATGTCTTGCTACTAGTTCTAGTAGGTTTTACAACTAGTAGTTATACTCTTTCTACTACTAGTTTTGAACTCTAATCTAGTTCCAGCGGGACCTCATTTACAACTTGAAAAATATGCTCATGACTCTTATTGGTGGGTAAACCAAGTGTTTTTAGTGTAATATGGGTACAATATCATGCGTATAATCATGGTTGAATATTAAGCATAAATTTACTCAATGTTCAGTACTTGTATTGGTAAAGCATTTGCCCCACTAATACAAGTTTATCGCTTCTGCGGGAAACCATGCAGAATAATAATTAAAGATGACAACCAACAACGATGTTTTACATTTAAAAAATTGACTGATGCCCTTCTTGCATGACGAGATTCTATTTTAAGAATAATGATAATGTATAAGTTCATCATTACTCTGCTCTGCATTTGATCCATCGTTCACATTTGAGATTGAAACTTTTCCATCAATGAAAAAAATCTTGATAACAATTTTGTGAAAGCCAGAGGAAGATCCCTAAGAATTTCAATTTGCTGGAGAAGCTTCGTTACTGAAGTTTATGAGACCCAACAAACTCTTAGTAGAGAAGCGAGTTGTATCAAGGGATGAAGGAGAGTAGACGAATACCCTCAATGGTTTCCAGACCTTGAATAAGGATCTATTCTATTGATTAAGCTTTCAAGCCCCAATATTAGTCTCTCTCTGATAACAATCCGGTTTTCCATTCGAAATACCATATTGGGGCTAATACGGGACTTATGGTTATTATAGTTGGGAATAAGCATGGAAATGAGATCACTCCATTGTTCTAAATAATTTTAATCTGTCCCGTTAGCCTGATTCATAGGATAGGAGCACCAGAAATAGGGACATAGGGGTATCAAATTGCAAATAAATGCCGTTTACGGTAGGTTATCTATTAGTAGAGAACAAAAATGTATTATTATATATCTCTTTGTAATAATTAAATTAAACGTAGATCTGGTAATCTTCTCAATCTCTGTCAATGACAATAACAATCATGACTGAATTATATCAATTAGGAATGATTAATTCATGCATTCTGATGTAGTGATAATTCTATGTCTGATGAAAGAAGCTTTTGAATTACGTAGCAGAAATCAAAAACTTTTCAGTTGACCCCTTACCGATTAAAGATGATATTTTTGAGTAATCATATCAAACTCTGATGGTTAGTAGCTTTAAATAATTATGTTTCTAATTGATCAGACTTTGGAGCGGCTTAGGGGCTTCACATGGAAAATAGAGACAGAAATTTACGGATAGTAGGCGTATTTGCCATCACTGCCAACATTATATTTGAACAACAATGTATAAAACAATGTTACAGGTACACTCGTATAAGTTGTTATTCCAATTTATATTGGTTGAATTATTTATTTTTTGTTTTATCATCTATTATAACCATCAGGTTGAGTCAACAGGTCTATTTTCTACGTATTCCAAATCACTTATACAAATAAAATGTTGATTAAATAAAGAAAGAACCTTCACGAGGATTTCTATAGTGGTGGATTTGACGAGAGAGGGAAAGTATAATGAAATCCAAGGTTTCTTATCCTAAACTAAATCTTCAGCTCCTATGTAGGCTACGTAGCAGTGAATTCCCCTTGTACTGCATGTATTCATTTTTAAACTTTTGAACTTATCATATTCCAAAAGCGTCTTCTAATTTTATCGCAAACGGCTGAAAAAACCTGTTATCATCCAAGATTGTTTCAATTCAGCTGCACATTAACCTCTAAAAAGCTTTTCGGGAGTGAAAGTGTAATAACCTGACAAAAGTCACGTAAAATTCGCTGGAACTTTCATTACAGGTCTTGTGTCAAGGGTCAAACTGAACGAAGCACGAATTTCACCCCTGAGGCTAACTCTGACGTTAGCTAAAAAAGTCAAGAACGGCTCACCTCTCTCTCTACTGGCCGGAAAATGGTTGCATGAACTTACATTGCGGCCATCATGGGTTGTTCAGTAACTTTCAATAACGTGGCAAAGCACAACTTAACGATCTGCCAAGTAGAAAAAGTTCACTAAGCGAGCTTTCCTCATATTAGGCTATAATATTCTTTGGAACATTGATAGGGCTCAAAGGCTTCAAGTATGTGTAGATTGATCTTATTTCACTAGTATAATTACAATGTAAATCGGATTACGTCCTCTCGAGTTCACATTGATAATTTAAAATTTACCAAGAAATGGGAAATGCTCGCTTCCAATGCTCCCTCTTTTTCTAGTTCTCTAGGATACTGACTTATCTTCTCTTGTGCTCGTGCACTTCATTATCATAATTTTATTATGAGATTCTTGGATAGCAGCATGTCTTTTAAGTCGTTCCTGCTACACACCTCCAAAGATTGGTTCACTCCATGGATATTTGATTAACTGATAAAAATTGATTGAGAGAGCAATCGAGAATCGATAAAAACTGATCAGGATTGAAAGGTATAGCTGACGCTGGAGAGTTAGGTGGTTTCGTTTGCTCCTTATGCGTTCAAACAACTTTTATTGTTAATCAGTGCTGTCACTTAGCTATGCCTATGTTTTAGAAATGTTCTACACGATGTTTTAGAAATAATCAGATTACATAACGTAGAAGAGAATATGGAACCGCCTAACTTTTTTGCGTCAGCTTTAGAAAGGCCTCTGGAGTCCCAGCTCCGACTGATGAGTATACTGAGTATACATGTAATAAATAATTTATGGCATGATGGAATGTGTGACAAACTCCAAAGAGTCTTAATAACTCTCAAGTACTCTAAGTAAGAGTAATACGTCTCTATTACTCTCTTAGAAACTCTCAATTACAGTTATAAAATCAAATAATGATTTGAAATTCAAATTTTCCACTTGATTTTGTCGCCTATGCAGCATCCAGTCGTTAGCAAATTTCAAGTTTGGGGTCAATTCATCTTCGTTACGCCTTTGCAGACACAAGGAATTATTCATGGGACATTTCGCACAAGGAAAAGTCTGTAGAAAACTTGCCAAAGCAGGGTGAGAGTGATGAATGGTCTCTATTAGAGCCATTTGACCTTGTTGATGAGTCGCTTGGTTCAATTTCTAGAGAGGATCGCCTGCTTCTGGCCAACATCCAGCCCGACTGGCGTGGCGGAATTTCTCATACACTCAACTTATGGAATCCGATCCATCTATTTTACGTGGCTAATTCAGCTTTCACGCATCACGACCAAAATAATTTTCATAGGCTGCACTATCAATTTTGTAGTACGAGTTTTCTCACACTATTGTAATCTAATGATTGATTCTTTAATCAATCTTTGTGACTTCATTAATGACTTCATTATTCATAGGATAGGTCATCGAGCTTGGCAGAAGCAGAGAAATTTTAAATGTACTATTTTTATGTGTAGTGAGGACGCAAAGTAAAGCACTGACCTGTGATTTTGTGTGTTATCCAAAATGTTTTCAGCTTGGCGGGTGAATGCAATCCTGTCTGCTCACTTCTCTTATTATCACTGTTGTTTATTTCCTTGTATAGCTCAGGTTTTCACTGGGATACACTACACTGTCACACTGTGGTAAGTTGGTTCTAGTATGGCTCACCCTACTGATTCCTGTATTTCATACCCTGATTTTGGACGGGATTTATCTGAGATGGAAAGAGACACTAATTTGGATACCCAGAATAGGGACAGTACTACCTTACAGAATCCAGACCCCACCTTAGTTGATGCTGGACCGGTAGATAGTGGAGAAACCCGTAGGGAAAGTATTTTCGGGGAAGGGGACCCTCCTTTTTCATCTACCCATAGGGAAAGTAATGCCCAAGAAACGCAAGGAATATCCAATCTCATTACTACTAAAGTTAATTCACCTGAAATAGTAGAGTCAGATTCTTCCCATGACTTAATGAGGAGTGGGATATTAGGTAGCCCTACATCACTAGATTTAGCTATCAATAAGTTGACCCAGCAATTTGAAATTATGATGAAAGAGCATTGGAAAAATAGGGACTTGATTATTAATAAATTTGTCAATAGTAACCAGGAATTGAGAGTCAATTTATATGCCAAGTTAGATAGCATGCAAGAACAATTGAAAAAGGACAACGAACGACACACTGTAGACCTGCATAGACAAGAGGGAGAAACTAATTGTAGTAACGTTTGTACATCTGATTCGGACAAGGAGCCTAGCTGTACGTCTACAGATGAGCCTACCGTGGATAATACTCAGCACAACAAACAAGAATTAGTTAATAATGAAAGTGAAGCAAAGCTACCATTACCTCTGCCTATTAACTCTGTCATGAATACACTAGGGGAAGAGGAAAGAACCCAATTAGCACCTATCAGCTCACCCTCACTTATCTTACTGCCGACTATTATCTGCAACACTATCAACAGTAAAACTTCACCGATTATTATCAACAAAAATAGTAACCTGAGAACGTCACATGACAGGAACTTGACCCCTATTAAATTAAAAATGAAATATCAGGCTAGTGGGTTAACTTCTGAAAATAAGGGTAGGTTACCTGATGTATGCCAACATGGAATGGAATATACTTCTACAAGATGGATTGTTAGTAGAGGCTATCATTATGAAAGGCCAAGGAGGGGGTGCATTAAAAAATGTTTCATGAAAACACCCCACCACAACCCTCTCCAGGACAGTGGTAAAACCAACTCTAGGTCAGGACCTACAGGCAAATTTCAATGCTACAAACAGGGTATGAAAGGGTTTAGTAATGTCCTCCATCTCCACCCGAAACATATTAAACATAAAAACATTAAACTGAGAGTAGGGACTGGACACTTGGAAAATGAAATAAAAATGAAAGGCCCTATGCACCCCAAGCATATTAAATTTAAACTTAACTTAAAAATCCTGGATTGGACATTTGGAAAATGATGTTAGGGACCCTAATTGGTAAAATTAAATCTAAATAAACTTACCAATTGGTAGATTCATGCAGCCTCATTATTATTCTGTTTCTTTAACATTTTAAAACATTGCCAAAGCAGAGGAAATGAACCTTCATTGGTGCACGTTGGTCTGGTTGGGGACGTGCAAGCTAAAAGTGTCAACTAATGCCACCGATGCCCCCGGGCAGAGTCTGTGTGCATTTTGTGGAGGGAATGTGAGTTGCATAATACCTGACAATTCGGCAGGTCTCTTAAAACAATTAAAATAAATATTTTGAATCTAAATTTTTAACATAACCTCAATCTAGATTGATAGTAAGCCATACTATACCCAACCTAAAACGTAGGTTATCAACTAACTCGGTAACTTTTTCAGCTTTCTTTATACTTCACTATTTAAACTAGTCGATTCCTAAATTCTATTCACCTCTATTTTTCACTTACCGCTTGGTGGTTATTTGCATTTTGATACAACACGTGTTGAAAGTAAAGTTTTGGTTTGGCATGTTGTTTGGGGACTGGGTCACTCACCCCCCCATTGGTGTCTTCTTCCAGCCCGTGGCAAGTGATGCCAACTGAGCCAATGCACGGAGCTCAAACAGTAAACTGCTTTAATATTGAAACGGCACTTACTGTCTTTGCTTTTTAACTCAGTAGCCTGTTTTTTTTGTTTTTTACCCATTCTTATTTGGTGTTTAGGCTATTTACAAACACACTATGTTTGTTTGTGATAGTGAGAGCAGACAGATTGGATCCCTCTGTCAAGCATCAGCTGTTCACAGCTAACGTGATCTTAGGTTGTAGAATCACCTTGTTTTCCTTTTCAGGAACTTTTCAATGGAAATTTATGTATAATATAATTATTGATATTATTCTTATTATAAATATTATTAGTGATATTCTAAAAGCTTTAAAAAATATTGAGAATATTTATATATATATATATATATAGCATGGGGAATATTTGGCAGTCATGTGCTTCTGCATACAGAAAGTAGTCGGGGAGACATAAATCAGGGGGACATACCTAGGATGTATATTGATGGAGCTATGGTTGGATGCTAGGAGGACAATTTTTTATTTTTTAAAAGAGCCTAGAATTTGTTAGAGTTATTTTGCATTTCTTTACAGCTAGCGCAGTTAGGATATTATTGTAGGGATCAAATGTATTGTTACCACTAATCTAGTGTACTATTTTTTATTTATGGTTGGTGTACCTGGCAGTCCACCAGCAGGGACGCTGCAGATGTTAGGTTGGCAGCTCTTGTAATTTTCAAGGCGGGTACAATTTATTCTTTTAACCCTCTGTTACCCACGCACCTCTTTTCTTCAAATTGTACTGTGTGCGGCACTCCGTGCCGCAACTAGTAATTGCTCAATCTATCATGAATTATTAGTGTGATTACTTTTTAAATATGTTCAAGATTGGTGTTAAACATCAATTAATAAACCTACAAGATCATAACTATGAATGACAAGTTGAAAAATAATATTTACCGGTATTGAATAAGTCCATGATGTAACAAACACAAATAATTAATCATTTTTTCATTGTAACAACTCACAGGACCGGCAAGTTGTGAGTGATTTCGGATGATTTTTACACACAAACTTTTTGCACTCGAAACATTTTATTGTGGTGTTATTGTTCTTGTGTTTTCCACACTCATGACACGGTCCTCTTCTTTGCTCATTTGGAGGCCCCGTTTCCATTGCAGCTGCTTGAAATCCTGATTCACGATATGAAGAAAGATACAACTGGATGTCTGTGGGTAGATTTTTCAGCATTGCTCTACTTTTGAAGTTTGTCTCCAAAAGACCAAATGCTAATCCATGCAGGTATTGTGATCTCCTGAATTTTTCTGGATTGATTTTACCATAATTATTTGCAACAAATATTACGTGAGCATTTACACCAGCCATATCAAGGAATCAAAAAAATAGGGACAAAGGCCATCGTCTGGTATTCCTTGCTGTTGAATATGCAGAGCATTTTGGGCTTTCCAGTGTCAATGTCGATTTTCCCTACATTGACCATTGTTGAAAGTAGTAGAACACTTTTATTCTTTTTTGGCACAAAGGATACAAGAGTACAGTTGTCTTGAAAACCGAATAGAGATGACCGAACAGGATGTAGTCGATTTGCCAGAAATTCGGGGGGGATCTCTCTCTTATTCTTTTCCATAGTCCCTGTGAATGTTATTCCATTGTCAAGAAGATACATGGCTAGTGGATAACTGGAATAATAATTATCCGTGGTCAGATTGTGGTTGGTGTTCATAATAGGCTGTACAAGCCGCTTCACTACATCTTCTGGCTTATTGGAGACTGCAAAGGGACCTGCAAATTGAGTACCACAATACACTTCGAAGTTGAATGTGTAGAATGTCTTGCTGTCACATAGAGCATATAATTTCAAACCATATTTGGCCAGTTTTGCAGGCATGTACTGTACAAATCCACAGCGCCCACGGAAAGGATGAAGCATTTTGTCAATAGTTACGTATTCAGATAAACAGTAACTCTCCTTACAGTTTTTGTTGAACTGTTCATATATACTCCTGATTGCTGCTAATTTGTCAGTCCACTGTCTTTCACTTCTTGTCTTTCAATTGTCGAACCTCAAGGCTTGGAGAAGTAGAGCAAATCTGTTGTAGCTGAATACAGCTCTACAAACTAGCATCCCTGTACCATCTGAATTCCAAGAAATACGTGCATTGGCACGGTTACCCTTACACACTGACAAAATTATGAGTAAACCAATAAGGGCCATTATTTCTGCCCTATCTGTAAGTTTATAGTCTCGATTCCTGTATTCTTTCCCTTCTGCCAATTTTTTTTCCTTCACCAACTCACGTTTTGACTCAATAAACTGATTGGTATGTAACACTATCTCGTCAATCATATCAATTGAAATGAATCTCAGAAAACAATCAAGTTCACTAGCTGCATCCCTAGCAACGCAAGTAGGCCCTGGTAAAGTCTTCACAATATTTCTACTTGGTGTTTTTGCCTTGGGCAGTGCAAGTGAATTGGAAAGCCAGAATGTTTCTTGGTCTTTACCCATGAATACACTAAAATCGCAATCTCTTACTTCAGGAAATACACTATCTTTGTCTGCAGACTGTTCGCTGTCACTTGAATAATTATCCACCAAAATATTTTCTTCCTCGCCATCACTATTGTCCAAAAAATCATAATTTTCTTCCTGTTCCTCATCTGAAAGCTCTTGTAGGACACGCTGGTAGTCATCTTGTCCGTAAATAGATTGTTCACTCATAATAATCACTTTTATATACTTGATATAACTACTATTATATACACTACTACATATATAACTATACAATTACACTAATATACTTCATTCACTACTTTCAAATCGTGTAGTACCGCGTGCGGCATAGATTGCAGACTATTATTTTTGTGTTGTACCGCGCGTGGCCTGGAGTGCCGACAATTGTAGTGCTCAATTTGAAGGTCAAGAGGGTACTGACAGGAGTGGGAGAAATAGCTGGAAACGTGGTGACGCAATCGGAACATTTCCAGCATATGTTAGCTGGCCGACTAAGTCAACAAATCAACGTCATAACAAAGTTATGATGAATAAACAAAATCTGTGGCACGCAGTGCCGCAGCGCGGGTAACAAAGGGTTAAACGCAAGTTGGACTGAGCATTTGGGCCGGCAACTTAGCTTTTCTTTTGTTTGTAACCTCACATTTTTTGTATTTGTATGTTCTTTAGTGTTTTTTGTATGACCATTTGTGTCTGGCTGAGGCCATGGTAGGGATTTTTGAGCATATGCCACATACCGGACCTCTGTAGACTCTCTCTTGTCGATTGTAAGACCAGACCCACTGTGTTTGTTTAAACGTTACTTTTTTGGAGATTTTGCAAATACTCCATTTCTCAATGCCTTGCGTCTTCTAAAATTTTGTATTTACAAATTCTGGCGGGTTTTTTATGTAACGTTTCAAAGCCCAACTGGGAGTTATTGATTTATTTATAGAGCCTTACCATTACAAAGTGTTGCTGCTGTTATCTGGTATCGCTATCTTAAGAGATAAGAATTCATTTGCGCTATTGAGGGGATGGTCACCCATATTTATTTGAGATGCAAATTATTTGTAATACTAGAAGTTATTACGTCTAGGCTTGCTAATGTGATGGATCCTAACCTATTTCTTGTGTTGTCAACATCAGAAATGTTGAGGTTTGCCGGCAAATATACTTGTCAGCGTTTGTTCAATTACCAACCTATTGCAACTTGTAACAATGGAATAATTAATTATATTATTTGCTCAATATGGCTTCTTACATCATATAGATGGGATTATTTATCACCTGTGATCTTATAGCTTTAATATTTGTCTCTATGTACCTGATTTTTTGTCATAGCCTAGTCACATACTACCTTATCATATAAGCAAGAAGCCGGTATGCAGAAAGCCTATTATGTAAATTATTTGCGTTCCTCACTATATAAATGTTTTATTCAATTATCTGTAATATTTGTAGTGTTTAAACACACCTTAGAGTTTTATAGCAAGTCAAGCCATATTTAACTATTGAGATTTAGTCAATGCTTAGTGGCTCCTTATTCAAATATGGATACTTAAATTATAGATTTATAGGAAAATAAATAACTAAATTGTGAATATAGTATATTTATTGGAACGTAGGTTAGTGTTGTTAGTATTTGATACATAAAATTGCTGTATTTAGCTTGTTATAATAAGATTTTAGGCTTATTTGAAAATTGTCTTTTTGGAATTGCCGCTCTAAAAAGAGTCAATATTATCACGTCGGCACATATTGTAGTCTAGATGGGGTCAATTGAAAGGAAGCGGTCACTTTGCATTCTCTCATCTTCTGCTCAAGACCGGCTGAGGCAGACCAAGATGACCAAGTCCTGTTAAGAATTAAATGTGGCGTTAGTGGCCTAGTATATTACAAATGATTTTTTGGTAACTTTATCCCCTTCTGGAGATGCCATTCCAGGGTCTACTACATATTTAAATTTGACGTTTCCCTGAGACGAGATTGACCATTCTAAGGAGGCCAGGATTTGTTTGCACCGACCAATCTGCACACGTGAGTGACAAACAATTAGTTCTTTGTAATTAATTACCTAGAGCTCTGGTTGAAGTGCAACCGTATTAGTCAAAATTTAAATAAAAAATGAGATCTCATTTGACAAAACGCTTCGAAATTTAATATACCCATGATGGATAGGTATGGGAACTCTGTTATAACATGCCTAAGCATCACAAACCCACAGGTTCATGAATGTGGAGACTTGTAATGGATGATTATTCTGTGATATTTGAAATTTAATATATATATTTATTTATCAACAATATTTTCAATTTGCTCTGTAGCCTACAGTGGGCAGGAGAATATATTAATATATTTATACTTTAAATTGATTACCTTTTTTTTTGAATTTCACCTAAGTGGCTAGTTCATGGAAAGTTAAATTATATATTTAGCTTTTCTAAAATTAACAGTAATAATTAACTTAAATTAAGGGTAAAATACCCACTATAAATAATAAGTCATTTTCTAAGCTTTCTTTGGTTTATAGCCAATTTATTAATTCACTTGGTTGTTTAGACAGGATTGGTGGAGATGGACATCTCCTAAATTATCATTACTTTATTAGATGCCTCACTTTACTTTTCTTGTTTGATAAAAATTTCTTCTTATTTTGAATTCGTTTTCATTGCTTTCATGCAAATATTTACTACTAGATATTGGGATTCTGTATTCACAAAAACCATCACCTTGCTGGAGTCAGGATAGTCAATTATTTTGTTGGCTGGATGCTGCCTTTTCCACCAATCTAATTAGACAAGGAACAGAAAATAGCTCTGGTCCAACCTGTATGTATAGGTTCTTTGACCGAGATCGTCAATATTATCGCAGTGAGAGCAATACTTGTGTTTGCCATTGGTTTCCTTGGTACGACCAATTAGACAAACATAAGTAGGGAATTTCTTGCATTCCACTGACTTGTCTATTTGGCATTGGGTGGATGATAAGATTCACCTGATATTCTACGTGGAGTTATTGGCTGAGGCCTGTGAACTACTTGATTGGAGTGAGAAGGATGGAAACCTTACTCACATATATATGAATCTCAATATCTGGTTATTTCTTATTAATTTAAATTCAGATTATAACTGTTGCCGAATACACAGATTTGATAAATTCTTTCAAGTATCCTGAATTGTAGTAAATAATTTTTCCCTGAGATAAGAGTATTTATAAATCATGTATTTGTTTCTCCTTAAGGAGAATAAAACATGACAAGATGGCTCACCAACGTAGGGTGTATAGTCCATAATGGAGGTGAACATCACAAGTTGACACCCAAACGTGGAGCTTATTTATTTAAATGCCACGGCACACGTGACATTGGACACCATAAGCCAAGTGACTATATATGTGTGCATAGTAGACACCCATTAATACATCAAGTTTGACAATATTGCTTAGTCTACGCAGAAGAAATATCCCTTTACTGAGCTTACCAGATATATAATCTATGTGACATTTCCAATTTAAGTTTGTGTCAAGCATAAGACCCAAGAATTTCAGAGAACCCAAGCAAGTAGACCTCGTATTGAAACTAAACTGTAGGTCACTGGTTTTCAACAAGTTGAGACTCAGATTATTGGAAGCACACCAGTCCTGCATAGTCAATGTGCTTCTCTTAAGCACTGCATTGATATGCTGTTCATTAGTACCACTGACTTTCAGGCCCAGATCATCGGCAAAAAGGAAAGAGCAACTGTTTTTGCAGAAACTACTTATTGTATTTGGCAAATCATTGATGTAAATTATGAACAACAGCGGCCCAAGTATGGAACCTTGCGGTACACCATACCTGACCACTTTGCCACTTGAGAACTCACCATTCCTAAACACAAATTGCATTCTGTCACCAAGGTCCAAGGTCCAAGGTTCAAGGGGGAAAAAAATATGGAGCAATGCGCCTGTGTGTGCGTGTATATGTTTAGGAACTCCTCCTCTGGGTCCTCGGTAGGGATGTAGGGATGGGGTAAGGTTAGGGACTTGGGGTTACTATGGGCAGGGACTGGGAATTGTGATTTACCTGGCTTAGGGTTGTTAGGGTGTGGGTGGGCGTGGGGGTTAGGGTTCTGGTTGGGGGGGTAGTGTGTGTCAGGGCGGCTTGTCTGTGTGCGAGGCCTTGGTCTAGGTTTGTAAAGGCCAGGGTCTTGCACTGTTGAATGCCCATGCCCCCCTGTGTTGGCTTCTCTGACACAGGAGGTGGCCGTATCATCTAGCATGGGTGCTGGCGTGGTATGTGTCAGGCAGGACTAATCCCCCCTAGTGAGCCTTTGGCTTGTCCCTAGGTGGTTGGACTGGGGTCAGGGGGATGAACACTGTGGTGTGATGTGAGTGTGTGGTCAGGCTTAACTGTGAGGGTGGGTGTTTTGGTAGGGCTAGGGCTGGGGGGATTATTGTTAGGGTTAGGGCTGTGGGTTTGCTGGCTAGGGTCAGGGCTGGGGGGTTTTTATGATGTGTCACAGCTTGGCGCACTCATTTGGCGGAGTTTTGGGTAATATCTTTCTGAAATGTCCCGGTTGCCTCTTGGCTGCCCTTGGTGCTTTGGCACTGAGGACACCTGATTGGCGGCGCGGGGCTTTTTCTGGGCCTCTTGGGGAGTTGAGGGGATACGTCCGGGTTTTGTCCCACGTACCGCCAGAACTGGGGGGGTGAGGTGGAGCGTGTGCTTGCCTCCTCACTCTTCTCAGGCCAAATTTCCCAATGATGCTCCCCAAGCGATTGACAGTGGTGCTATGATCCCTGGATTGTTTTTGTGGTATGACTTTGGTCAGGTACACAAGTGATCCAGGTGCGGTTTTGGACCAGAGGGTCTACTCATGTCACCAAGGTCCTTACCTAGTGAATGGGATTTCATCTTCTTTCCAAAACACGTGCTCTGGTTCCTTCTGCCCTCTTTCCTTGGGGAGGGTGGACATTAGGAATGACTGTCCAGCACCTGGCTGGAGTGCGGGTCAGAAGAGATAAGACGTTTTTTTCAAGCCTCTTGACAGCTGAGGGGGAACGTCCAGGCTTGTGAAGGGGGTGTTGCTGATTTGGACATGCACCCCTGGAATGGCCCACATACCGCCGGAACTGGGTGCTGGAAACCTGGCCTAGCCAGGGTGACCCCGGCCCCAGGCCAATCTTCCGTTGGCGCTGGCCGGGCAAGGTGTCAGCGGTCAACCATAGGGGGAATCCTCCGTAACTAGGTTGGGAATCAAGGCAAGTTCAGGGCCTGCCTCCGTAACTGGCTTAGTTTCAGGGGGATCAAGGTGGGTCCTACATGTTCTGCCTCCGTCCCTAGGGGGAATCAAGGCAAGTCCCAATGGCACGCCTCTGTAATTGTGGTGCTAGCTCCACCTGGAGCAATGCTCTGGTATGCTAAAGCAGGTACAGAGGGCTCTGGGTGGGTCGGCCGGTAGAGGTTATCCATGTCCCCAAGTTAGGAACGAATAATGCCAGGAACGCTTTTTCAATGCCATAAAAAGAGAATTTATTACATAGAATTTCATGCTCAACTAAATCAAAAGTTCTTAGATTAACTTTACTTTGTTGCTCCAAGTTCGTGATAATTCCCTCTACAAGGTTGAAAACATTATCACTAGTACTTAAATTTTTTCTAAAGCCATACTGGTCTTTCGACAATATCTTATTGCTTTCGAAATAAGCAACTAATTGCTCATGGAGGAGAATTCCAAAAACTTTAGACAGTATCTCTACTATGCAAATGGGCCTATAATTTTCTATTTTTGTCCTGTCACCTTTTTTATAAACTGGTATCATTTTCACTTTCTTAAGCTCATCTGGGAATATCCCTAACTCTATGCACATATTGAAAATGTGTGTCAGCACTTTTGCTATATTTGGAGCAGCAATTTTTAAAATAACAGAGTTTAGTCCATTGATATCCAAACAATTGCTGTCACTTAATTTACTTATGGTCTCAATTACCTGCTTGACCCTGAAGTGTCTGAAACTAAATTTAGATTCTGGTTTTGACATCTTTTGAACGTCATAGTTAAAATCAAATCTACTCTATGGAATTTCTTTACTTTGTTTGTCTATCTGATCTAAGAAAAAATTGTTAATATTGTTAACTGGTAGCTCACAAGATTTTTTGGATGAAGAGCTATTCCTGCAGAAGTGCCTATTTACTACTTCCCAAGCAGCCTTACTCTTATTCTTACTATCCTGAATAACTTTACTATTAAACTCAAGCTTAGCTTTCTTAATTGCAGCTCTGTAATAGTTTCTATGCTCATAATAAGCAATCTTCATTGTATTGCTAGGAAAATCTTTATACAAATGAAACATCTGTTCACAATTTATTTTTGAGGTTTGTAACTCTGATGTATACCACTTGTTACTCTCACCTTTATTTGAAAATATTTTCCTAAGCTTCAATGGATAAGCCGAGTTCACTGACCACAAAAAAAGTTCATAAAACTTTGTATCTTCTCGGCAATATTATTCAGTTGATAAACAGCTGACCAATTTATTGAATCCAAGTGTGCAAGAAAGATACTTGTCCTATTATCATTAATTTGTCTAAATAGAATTTTATTTTCCTCTTCATGCTCGCTAACATCCAACAATCTTTCAACGTTTACAATTAAACTTATAGCTAAGTGATCAGACAAAGCAGTATACACAATTTTACTCTCCCATCTACTGTGATGAATATCTGTAGCAATATTGTCAATGCATGTACCACTAGAATGAAAATTTGGTCTCGTCGTCTCTCTAGTTGTGATTGATACACATATTATGGCTCGACAATAAGTTAAATATTTCGTTCCTATAATTAGAGTCTACATTGAAATCAACATTGAAATCACCACCTAAAAGTGGACAGATAAATTAAAATCTCATCAAGTTTGACTAGAAATTCGCTAAGATTATTTGATAATGCGCTACAAGGCCTATAAATAGATAGAACTATAATATTCAATTCTAGTAACTTTATTGCACATACTTCGCATATCATTTCAACTGAAATGTTCTTTACTCTATTTAATTCCTTAAATTCAAAATTATCTTCTACAAAAATAGCAACGCCTTCATGAATTCTATTTGACCTTCCAAAATATGAGCCAAGCTTGAAATTATTTACATTCACAAACTTTATTTCATCTTTCTTCATCCAATGTTCGCTAATTATAATGATATGTGTGTTATTCTCAGGTACAATCGTTTCTAGATAATCAATTTTATTTCTCAATCCCTGAACGTTCCAAGACAAAAAGCTCACTTCATCAGACGAACTACTCTCTTTAACAATAGTGTTAATATTTTCATCTTCAGGGGTAATATTTTGATAACAGTTATTGGCAAAGTCATCAGAATTCACAAATTTACAAGCAGAGTCAACTTCCTTGTCAGTATAGTTTAGTTTAAACATTTATCATTGCCATTTGAAATTGTCAATAAAACACAGTCATCATCTAAAACAGTGGTCACCAATTAAGTTTCATGATGGTCCGTTTCAAAGTCTAGACGAGCTTCCGCGGTCCATCCAGATGAAACCACTAGGGGGGGGTGTTGGGGGGGTTTGGTTTACTCTCCCGGAATTTTTTTGAAAAATTGATAGTTTTACTACATTAATTTTAAAAATTATTCAAATATTTGGGATAGTTACTCTGTATGTATTCCGATTTTAATGTTATTCAAATATATTCAAGTTTGATATCATGCTATTGATATATTAAAATAAAAATAAAGACCATTATTTTCATCGGATTTGGAAATAAAACATATTCTAATGTTTATTCTATTCATATGAAGAATGAATACTTACAAAAGTGTCAAAACTATATTCTCGAATTTAGTCCATGACTATTTCTCTTTGGCTATTGGAATAGGCCTACCAAGATAATAATTGAATTAGACGTATGACTAGGCGTAGATTAATATTGGATAAAATAATGCACCAATATTAAATCAATAGCCAACTTTTTATTGAGAGTAAAGCTAGATTTCGCTCACATTGGAAGAACAGTACCTCCTTTCTAATTAGGTTACACTGCTGGTGTTTATTTATTGTTCTGTTCAGTGCTTGATTTATAAAAAAGAGGTATGGGAGCGGTAGGCTCAACATGGGGAGGAGAGTCCGGTGGCCTTCCCCCGGGAAATTAAAAAAAATCATACTTGAATTTGAGCGTTTTTACCAAATCTGTGCAAATGTTTTGTAGCTGTTTTCTATAAAACTAATAATACAATTTTAAAGAATGAAAGAATAAATAAATGACGAATTTAATAATAGAATTTAATAAATGACGCCGCTCAGGAAAAGGGTATTCTTGGGAAAAAAGGTATGGGAGCGCCGCTCTCACGCGCTCCCCCTCAAATCAAGCCCTGGCTTCTGTTTGTTTCTTTATTATTAAATTCCATTTAGACTTTAGAGAGTTTGTTATAGATTTTATCTTTTCAGGATTTATTTCAAGTTTATTTCGTTGAAATCGGTATGACATTGCAGTCCGCACAAAACTGGCTGGCGGTCCGGATGCGGTCCGCGGTCTGCCATTTGATGACCACTGATCTAAAACTACCGTATTTTTGCTACATCCAACAGATAAGGGGGTATCAAGATCCTGCGATAAATTATTAAATGCTTCAGCTATGCAATTTGATATGTAACATTTCCCTAACAGATTGAAATGTAAGCCGTGGCGGGTATGGAATCGTCTACCAATGTTATATACATTCAGGATTTTCACATTTTCAAAGGGCTCGCAAACCTCAACTATTGATTTGTTTATATTTTTTATTTTACAATTGATGCTAGAATCAAGAGGAAGGTCAAAACGATGAGGAATGTTAACAAGAAATACACTTTATTTATTTTATTTATTTATCTATTTAATCATTGATACAGTGAGCTGGAGTCAATGACCCAGCCCACATACAACAACGTCATAAAGCATGCAATAACCTACAAAATACACGATACAATATCATACTAGTACCACTAAACAAATAATATTACAATACAAACAAAATTTAAATTAACATGTAAGCATTTTATCTAAGAAATTTCAATTATTATCATTCAAAAATTCTGTGAGTGAATAAGGGGAGGAGATAAGTAAAACATTTTTTAGCAACTTTCTAAACTGTTTGACATTCCTGATCTCTTTCAATTCAGTTGGTAGGCAATTAAATAATTTTATGGCCATATAATGTGGTCCTCTCTCTAATGAGCTCAGCCTATAAGAAGGTAACCTCAAAGTGATACCACACCCTCTTGTATGATGATTATGCATAATTACATCTCTAGCATGACGAGCCTTATCAGATAGGTAATAGGTGAGGGCCTGTAGGATATAAAGAGCAGGTACAGTAAGAATTTGATTACTCTTGAAATGAGCTCTACAACTCTCCCTAAAGCCCAATCTGAAAATTATTCTCAATGCTTTTTTTTGAATTTTGAAAACTTTATCTCTCAATGCAGAGCCACCCCAGAACAAAACACTATACCTTATCAGAGACATAAAATAACACTGAAACACTGTCAACAATGTGGGAAGATTTACAACATCTCTCAACCTTCTAAGAATATACAGTACTTTCGATAGCCTTCCACACAATATAATGGACTCCTCCTTCCACTTCAATCTATCATCTACACATATACCTAGGAACTTTTTAACCCTAGAAATTTTCAATTTTATTCCAGAGCCTTGTATGTATGTATGTATTTTATTCCATACACTTGTATGTGTTAGACTCAGTAATTGTATTTTTAGTGTTATCAGATAATTTTCTGAGCAATGCCTATCCAAATCGTTAGTTCCACCTATGAAAACAAGCATGTCCTTCGTCAGACAACCACTATCTTCTATGCAGCTTGATGTCGCCTTGTCGAAAGTGGCCCCTGGTTTTATGACACCATCCACTTTTTCACCTGTTGCGTCAGAGACCAAGTCCACCAGGAGTCTACCATGACTGTCGGCGAATATTTTTATCCTATCAGTCGCCTTGTTGTTTTTAGTACACTTCTTCGGAGACAATCTGTGTGTCGCAAGTCCAGCGTTCGATGAATCAGGAGCTCTTGAAGAGAAAGAAATTGAAGATTTACTCCATGTAGTGCTCGGTTTATTAGTCTTGTTGATTTTCGTTTCCGGTCAATTCTCATCTGGACAGTTTTTGGTTTTAGGCGATGCATTATTTAATTTCTCCTCCATCTCAGCTCTGTCCTCCCAACGACGTTGCCTTGCTTCTAACAATTCAAGGTGCTTTCCATTTAGTCCTTTAAGGAGTTTAGCGCAGTCTGGACATGTTATCTTGGATTTTGTTTGAGTTGTCATATTTACTAGAATCTTGGCACTTCATTTTCGAGCTCTAAGAGAGGATTCATATTTTCATTGAAGCTGCCCAAGTTTTCTCGAATTGTGTCAGAATATTTTTCATCACTAGATACCATTATTAAATCATTATTCTGAGATTGACCTAAATTTAAATTAATATTGTTGGCTCTTAAAAGTGAAACCATTTCATTCTTATTCTCTATTTCCTTTCTCAGAGAAGTTTCGCTTAGTTTTAGTTTTTCAATTTCGATTTTTAATGATTCAATTTCGCTGTCTGCTATCTCTTGGCAGTGTAATGAGTTCTCAAAATCTAATTTCCGTTTTTTCCGCTTTCAAGGCATTTAGCAACGATCGATTTTCCTCATCCATATTATTAATGCATACCTGCAAATCATCATTTACTTTAATGGCTGCATCATATCGGTTTAAAAGTGAGGTGAATTCGGGAACCAGGTCAATTATTGCATCGTTCGAAAACTCACTACTTATAACTGAGAGGACACCATGGAGAGTAACCGCGATTTCAGCCACTTCTTTATTTATTAAATCATTTTTAATATTATTTATATGTTGCTGGGCCGTGCCAATTGCCTTCTCGCATCTTTTTCTTGTCCTTGTCATTTTTACCCTATTCAAATCAAATTGAATTTTTAGACAGCAGAGAAAGAAATGTTTTTAAAAGTGCCAAGAGAGCTGCCAAGGCAGGGGGGCAAAGGAGGCTTCTGAAGAAAAGGAAGGAAAATGAAATAATGAAATGGATTGGTATATGGAATTTTAATTATAATAGTTATTATATTTTGATTCTATTTTATCTGACGACTATATAAGTGCTCATTTATTAAGGTCTAATTTATTGCGGGATATTAATCCATCAGCTTATCTTGGAAACAGTGCATGGGCATTTAATACATGAATTTTGAAATTAGCGGTTGATGAGATAGCAAAATTGACATGAATTTTAGAACTAGCGGTTGATGAGATAGCAGAATTGTCAAATTGTACACTTGAAGTTGTCAAGTTGCGCGGAATGTTTCTCGTACATGTTTGGCTTTCGTCGACTCACTTTGACTGATATGATTATCAGACTATTTTAGACCAGAATTCAGAATAGAGACCTCTGACCATAATCAGAATCAGTATGGTATAGAACTTCACGCAGTTCAACACTCAGTCGATTTTAGCTCTAGCTTTGTAAACGTAGTTTTTCATATGGATAATAGTTCCACGAAAAGCAAGAATGGAACTATAATACTTCTTGGATTCAATTGTGTTCAAAATTCATGAAATCAGTTGTTGAATTCCACATGATAAATTTATTCTAGGAATGGAAATGTTGGAGTTTTGGGTGAAGGACGTCATCGTATCATAGATCGCTGCCAAACTCAAAGCAGCTATATAAATAACGGATCGAATAGTGACGGTGGAGGTGAATTGTATTGAAGTGTCAATCAATCGGCAAGCTCGACAGAGTATTTGCTACAAATAACAGTCAAGTGACTGGATTGGCTTTGCAGTTATGGCGCCATCAAAACAAGGAGATTGCACACTGTTGTGAGTGTGACAGTAGCAGCAGCTGTTTTATGATAGCGACCTGGTACTTGTTGCTACTAATTGCTCGGCACTCTTGCCATTGGCGGCTGCTAATTGCTCAACGCTGGCCCTATATCCTCGCTTCGCCTAATTCCTATGAATAATTAATCGATTGTATGCCTCTGCAAGCTGCGTGTCACGTATGCATTAGGACCACGTCATACGTCTCGTTGGCACAGCATACTGGCTCTATCTATCTCGCGAAGCGTGAAGCTACCTTACACTATATCCCTTCTTGCCACCCACCATCAAGATTCTAATTGAGGAATAAATATTGTTCACCGGCTGGTGATGGGGAGTAGTGCATCATCAGCTCTTCAGTGAGATATTTGTTCACTTGTCGTTTGCAGTCGTTGTTACAAAGTTTCTTCCTGACAATAATTATTAATTAATAATTGTCTACTACACGTGGATTGGAGAACCTGTTGGAACTTGGAAGGTCTAAAGGTCTTGGGTTGTAATTTATTTCATTGAATGAATAAATGTATCCAAGTAGTTTGGATGAACTGATTTATGCCTGAAAGGAAAAAGTGGGCTAGTGACATTGATCGATAAACCATTTTTCTGAAAGATGTTGTGGAAAAAATTTTAGTATATTTCAAAAAATGTAGGGGAGGAATATTGCTGCACATTTGAGTGTTGACTGAGCCTATAAGGGCCTATAAAGTACATAGTTTTGAATATATAGCCTACTTTCTTTCATCTTTTTAAATCTTCAAATAACACAATAATATAAATCCATGTTAGATCTAGATGTACAATCATTTCGCTTTTTGAGCAAGTGAAGAAACGAACAAGCCCCAAGTGCTCTGTGAGGTGAGAGAGATTGTGGATGATTGATATTGATTACTCCCCTGCTGATTTTAGGCCAGTGATTGAGTCTGCAATCAAGTGTTGTGGTGGGAATCGCTAGTTGATTGCAATGGCGAAGAACGCTCTTCCTGCAACTTATAAATCATTCATCAGATTTACTGTATGTTTCACACTGTCGAACTGAGATTTTACCTTGCATAGATAAAATAGAGCAATCACTGCAATTGCTCTGCTTTCACCTGTCTGCTGAATATTGAAATATCTTCGCGATAATCGTTGTAATATTTCATTCCGATGTGATATTCTTCTTTCTGAATTACTCAGTTGCCCAATTGTTATATTTTTTAACTAAGATACTAAGATAGCCTACTTCATTTCCATTTAAATGAACGGAAGACGTAATAATTTTTTTAAATCAGCAAAAATCAAATACTTGGATACTTATTATAGTAGGCTATACCTTGATTCTCGAATAAAACGACTGGAATGTTTCAAAAATTACATTAGGTGAACACAGTCTGTAAAAAGAGTGAACACTGAACTGAAGACATGAACTGATGAAACAAATCAAATCAATGTAAGGTTGTTTTGTCTCTAATTATCTCACTATATATTGATTATATACTATATATTGGCTGAACTATTCAAGTTCTACTTGAAATAATAAATTTTTTATCGTTCTATAGAAGTGATGCTCACACATTCATCACGCCTCTGCGTGGGTAATGAAAAGGTTGATGATCAGTGACAATTTTTGAAGACTTTTGAATTTTTGGCTACTTAGCTACTTTTTAATACACGTAGCCTACTCCAGATCTTTTGGCTTCGAAAAATTTGATTTCTATATTTCTGGCTCTTGACATTTTTCAAGCCTATGTTCTCTTGTTCTATCCAACATTGTGGGATATAATAGAACATAATCTTATTCATGGAATCCTATCCAATATTAATTTGATTAAGATTATCATCATCGAATTGATTCAGCATGAATTATTGTGATAAAATTGTCGAATCAAATTAATCAATCTGAATCAATAGATATGCTATCTTTAATTAAATCAAATTTATCATGATTGTTCCGACTAATTCAATAATTTTTATAATGAATTGCCTTACATACCTTTTCTATAAGAATGCCAACACTCTCATTGTGATTCATGACGAGTAGGCTCTGTAAAGTTCACTCTCTGAGCTAACTATTAATAATGCAAACAGCCACTTTCCGTGAAGAAGTTAGTCGTGGAAGCCGTACACATAAATTCAAGCCAAAGTTCCATAAGCATTCATTACAAGCTCTTTCCACTTACTTCCTGCCCGAGGACAAAAATGTCCAGAAGTGAGTCCTGCAACATCACTTATCCCTTTCCAGAACGTAACTCACATGAGACACCATTTCCACTCCGTTTCACTTATATACTTCTTCCACTAGGGAATATACATCAGGAACATTGTGATGAGTGCAACTGCATACGGTGGAACATAACAGTAAGATGCTCAATTACAATCTCAACAAAATGACAAAAACACTAACTTCCAATAAAAATGCTTGCACTGTGAATAATTACTATGCTGGAACTGTAACAGGATCTTAAATAAATCATAATTAGTAATCTTTGCTCTGAATATTCATAGATTCAGATTTATTGTCGAGTTGAGTGTAAGAGAGGCCCTGTAAGCCCTTACTTCGCCTTTCATTGAAGATTACTGTTGGACTAATAAATCTCTAAGAAGTGTTGACAATGGATATTTGATAAACACCTATAACTCCAATTCACGACCTCTGTTAAATGGAAATGGATTTTTATAACATTGCTTAGTATTGCGAAGTGTGAAATTCTGTTCAATCTTGAGCTAAAAGAGAAATGTTCCAACTTTCATTGCTTTCTAAAAAATAAGTGACCATGAGAGATTTTGTATTACCAGCTTGGAACTTGAGATTGATGACATATAAATCTCTGTACGAAGAGTAAACATTCAAATTAGGTTCAAATTTAATAAAATTTGAAGTTCAAAATAGACATAAACACAATAGAACAGTACGTCCACTATATGATGGATGATATATGAGAAATGATTATTATCGTAGAGCTGCGAGATATTAATGTAGAGATTATTCCTTGAATTTTATAGTTATTTATTGTAGCTTTCGGTTTAACGAACTTTTTTGTTAGCGAACACTATAACTTCAAAATTTATTAAAATAAAATTAGATTTGAAAGTTGTTTTTATAGAAGCTCTTTTGATAAAAGGACAAGCTATAGAACTTTATGTTGAATAGGCCAAAGATTTAAATTCATTTCAATCACATTCAGAAAAGCGATGCAATAACATCTCAACATGAATATTCTGCAATTATTTTCTTCATTATATGAGCATTAACAGTTAACTGAGCGATTTCCTGGTTTATGATGAAGTCCCTGCTTTCCTTATACTACCATATCATATCACTCCCATAATAGGCAGATACTAAACGCCCGCTATCAAGACTGAAAATTGAATCTTGAGCGCTACATTACTACGTCTTATGCTCGTTTAATCCTGGAAAAGCCTCTTCGATGTCACAGCACAAGGAGGATAAGTGAGTTTATGTGCTGTCAAACTGCGACTGGAGCTTCATTACGTCAAGAGCAACTCTTCCTCATGTCGTAGTTTCATCTCACATTACAGTGAGAATACTGACAATCATTATAATTATAAGAGTTCCAAGAATAGCTCATCACATATTACTAAGAAAATCTCATCACATAGTACTGGGAAAATCTGATAAAATCTCATGGTCTAGTGATTTTGTCAATTTTTTTTTAATGTTAAGTGTTTCAGTGTTTCAGTTAGTGTTTCAGTTATGGTAGTGAACTATGTTTAGAAATGAAAAAAATTATGTTTTAAAATAACAATAACCCACATTGTTATACATGTTCCCATTTATGGAAAATGAGGTTATATGGCAAAGTGGAAAAACCCTTGGGTCTCCCACTATTAAAAGCCATACGAATGAATAATCACATCTTAAGGAAATCTTAACGTGTGGTACTATAGCCTCCTTTAACATCCTCCATTAAAGGAAGCTATGGTAGTACTGATGTTAACAACGATGATAATCTTCGATACAGCATCGTTTTCCAATGGATGCAATCTAGATTATCTGATTTGCGCTAGAGAACAGGCGAACCTTAATCTTGATCCATCAGTGTTGATAGAGCGAGTGCTTCGCCGCCGTGCAAGCAGGCAGGCACTAGCTGCAATAAGTTTAGAGCAGGGTCTTTTGTTTCCAAACGTCGTTTATACGTTGTAGTCACTGTGACGTGTCGTTGGTGGGTGTGGGGGTGTAGGAGTTGTCGGATTGGAGGCAGAAGCGCGCTCGCTTGAACCGTTTCAATCCATTAGCGCCAGAACTCAGGTTTTGGTCGATTTACTGATTTTTTATCGTTGAAAGCAGTCGGGGAAAACAAAAGCGTCGACGAAATCCGCTGTCATATCATCATACATGACGAACGTCTGTCGACACCGGTGAACGCATTACTATCGTTCGATTGTCGACACCGATTGGAAAATCAAATTACTAAAAAGGAAAATCGTCAACATGAAATCATACATCTTTGGTCGTCAAGACCATACATCTATTGCTATTCACACTACATTACATAAAAATTCTATTCACATCACAAATTTATATTAAAATAATCCATTTGGATTCCATTCATCTCTCCTCCATTTTGGAATATATTATTGATTCCCAGAATAATTTCCAAAATTAAATCAATTAATAGTATTTATACAAAAAAAATCAAATTGAGAATTTTGAAAATTATTACTCACTATAAGGAACATGTGAATTTTTAAGAATAGCTTAAAATCAGTCTACATAAATCTAAACGGAAAATATATCAATTGAGACTGGAATATCCTAATGCCCGGTTTTTCTAAGCATACTCAAATTTGAGGGACCCTCAAGTTTACTACACTTTACTACATTTCCTATACTTATCATAGGAAATGTCAGCTGTTCATCAAAATTTGAGGGTCCCTAAGTACTTTGAGTGTGCTTGGAAAAACCGGGCATAAGAGTTACACAGACACAATTCAAAGTTCTAGGAATCAAAATATCAAATGAATACTAGTTCTTTCAAATTCTTTGAAAGAGGTGAATTCGAAAGTTTCCGATATTTAATTGGGATCGAAACAAGTATCAGATATTCTCTTATTCTTTTCGTGACAAGAGATAAGTGCAACTCTATAAAAGATACTACTCTACATAACAGCTAGTAGTTTTCGAACTCATTGGATCAAGTCAATATATACTTTGAGAAAAGGCACACACTAATCATTTTCCACCATAGAATCAATATTTATGATTATTGTACAAGTCATTGCTAATTTTCCATTTATAAGTGGGTATAATATATGATTACAAAAATTGAACATGAAATAGGAGATTGTGTTTCAAGCTTTCTTATAACTATTATTTGAATCGGATGGAAGTTCATATACAAGTCAGAGAAAAAATAACTCATTCTTATTCATGTACACTTGCTTTGAAAAGAGGGCTCAGTTGTCATTCATCTATTGTTGGAAAAACACTGGTTCAAGGCATTGTCTCTGCAGTCACGGATATAACACGCGATCATGTAAATAATGCAAGAGAGTTCTTTGATTTTGATATGAGAAGTGAGCAGTTCAATCCATATACTCAGCATTTGTTTACACGATTTGTCAATGTTAAGAATTCTGATATGAGATCACTTTCTTCTTGAAATTTTTTCTAATTATAAATTCATGAGCTTATATATTATTAGATCTTGCATTTTGAAACATCACTTATTCATCAACCTAAATTCATCCTAATTTTTCATGTGAAATCTTGAACATATCGTAGAAGAAGAAGAAATGAATGTCTTGTAACTGTTGATGAACACATATTCCATGAACAATGTTCCAAAGAATCTTGAGACGTTGTTTGCCTATGTATATTCCTGGATCGAAAATTCATGTTGGGATTAAATCAATTTCTTTCAATCTTCACTTGTCTTCAGACATCTGGAAATCAACACGTGGATGAGAAGAAATAATACAGACTGTCTTGTCCACTCTCCGCACACTGATAATATTTCGAACACCTTGACCAGAAATTCCCGTGTCTCATAGCGATCATACTTCTCATTCTTCTCTATTCTATCATCGATGGTGAGGAAAATATTGGATAACTGATCCGTTGTATCACGTAGAGATATTCTTCAACACGCTCAATCGGGGCCAAATGGCGTGGTCGGGCCAATGATGAGAGAGGATTTTGTCTGCTAAAACCGGACACTCACATGCTTCCAAATTTCAGATAGCAATGAAGAGAAAGGAGAGAGTAAATGGTTTTCTGACACAGGAAAGGAGCGGATACTGTGTAGTCTGCGCAAGTTGAGAAGAAACGCCGCCACCATGTAGAGTGTATTGTGACGGAGTGTCTTCTCAGCTTGCGCGAACTGTAATAGCAGCTCGGAAAGATTTAGTGCGCCGGTTGGCAGGGTGATTCACAGCTGCAGCAATTGTACTTGCAGCTATTCTTTCAAAAATTGCCAAGAGCCTCGGGCTCTAAAATCTGAAAATCCCTCCTAAACCTCAGATTTCGGATAATCTTCTATTTCACTGGAACGATGCGTTCACCCACAGCAAAATTGATGTCTAGATATTCACAGCCTCATGAAAAAAAATACCTAGAATGATTTTCTGATATCATATTTTGTTCCTCTATCGTTTGAATGCAGGTAAAACTCTGCAGATATTCACACTGTGCTTCTAGAACAAATAACTTTAATCCTCTGTAGTGAATTTTGAACCACAAACTTTTATTTTTAATATTCATTCGGAGAAGTTGTATATGTAGAAGTCTGAAAATTATTGTTTTATTTATGCATGTGGAAAACCACTTGCACAAAACAAACTCTATTATTTAAAAATTATTACTAAGGTTGATTGATAACCATCTATCAATTCTCGAATTGATATATGGTTATGGTTGATTACTAAGTGATTTTCGATCACCAATTATTATTCGATAAATAATTATTCATCATCGATTAGTCGATAAACGATGAAAGTTTTCTATAATCACACACACTTATAATGAGAATTTAGTAATCTGTACTTTCAAATCAACTAAGTAAGAACCAGATCATTCACCGAAATCAGACAATATGCTAGATTGTCAATGAAGTGGCAATTGTAGCCGATTGGATTTTGTGCAGTAGACATGGCAATGATACGACCGGGAACATCCATTCCTGTTTGCCAAGAGGAAAAACTACATCAGTTGAATTGCCTTGAGTGGTCTCCACCAGATTCGTTTGGCACACAATTCTCCACTGGTTGTCCGCAATTGACCATTCTCAAAATAGTGGTTTCCCTCGCAACCTTACTCTCATCGATTGCGAATCTATTGAATAATAATAGATGGGTGGCTCGTTGGAGGAGTGATAAAGCGCCGGTCTGATAACCAGGTGGACCCTGGTTCGAATCCCAAGCGGAGAACAATTTTTGACCACAGCACAATCACATAGATACGACCACCCCGTCTTTCGGAGGAGACGATAAGCCGTCGGTCCCGACTACCTAAAAAGTAGTCGTCATCTATCATCCATTTCATTTCCCACGCACAAGCCTATGAGCTTATGTGGGCTTCACCCTCATAAACAAACAAACAAACAAACAATCAAATTATCACTGACTTATGCATGGTTAGTTGTTTTGAATTCAAATTAATCAATAACCACTTTTCGGAAATTATCAGTAAAAATCAATTACTGAAATTATGTTACTATAATTCTGAAATATTAATCTTATCAAGCGAGCAGCTCCGTATGAATAGTCTGAATAGTACTCATTAATCATCCATGTTGCATAGTATTCAATTTCAAAGCTTTCAAAGAATTTAGTTATGGATATTTTTTTATCGAGTCAAGCTCTAATCTTTTTAGAATATAGTTTTATAGATATCAGTACACAGTATAATTAACTTGTTTTTCAAAAACATTCACTTCTCTGCCTAATGACACTTTGGGTTCAGATGATGGCAGGTTCCAAATTATAGAGGAATTCATGTTCAACTGTTTGCTAAGTTCAAGCAAAGTTTGCTCGACACCTGATGTAATTGAACATTGTCTGAGTTGAGCTAGAGCTTGAAACCGATTCTTGCCAGGAATTCCACTCTACCTCATCAAAGTGTTAGTAGGTGCTTCTCCTCAGAAAGCGAACTCTAACGTTGCTGGGGTAAGGGAGCAATATTCGAATAGGAATCGTGGCAAGAATGGAGAGGTATACATTATCCTTTCAAATGAGGATTCCAATTACAATTCGGAATGGAACGCTGCGCCACCCAAAATGCATTGGAAGCGTTTCTCGTGGATTACGTCGCATTCGACTGTTGGTGACACTCCAGTAAGTGTCAGATTTGAGCTAGTCGGACTCTAAACTATCGGGAATCCAAATAATGGGTGAGCTGATAACGGCGATGGGGCTCCAATATGCAACTGTGGAATCGCTTAAGGGTGACGAAGTGGATGTTATTGTAGAAATTTCGAGAATGAATCATTGATAGAGAAAGTAACGTTTTTTGGTGATCAAAATTAATCAATATTTTTCATTTCAAATACACTATACCTTATCACACTCACTTTTTATTCCAATGAAAAACTGCAAAATACCAAGCATATAATAACTCATTATTTCAATCAAATACTTAAGTATACTCAGTATAATAACCAATTATTATTTCAATGAGACACTTGAGTTTATTTATTTATTAAGAGACCATGATGATGATGATGATGATGATAATGCTATCACACTATTTTCGATATCCAATACATCAAATACATAACCTTGATTCTTTTTTTGTTCCAGAGATTACAACAGCAGTCACAGCCACAACGGGGGGCAACGCTAAACTTCCCTGCAATCTAACACCGCCGTCAAGTCAGGACCGAGTCTCACTGGTCATCTGGTATAAGGGCGATAGCAAAATGCCCATTTACAGGTAAGCAGTCTTGTTCAATATCTCTCTTAAAGTTTCATTTTAGATCCTTTTGTTTTATAATATCCATTGAGTATTTCAAATATTGAACTTCTTCTATTGTTATTTTAATTTTCTCAGTAAGTTTAACTTTCCAAAATACATACATCTCACACACTTTCCATAAAATTTTTTCTTCAGTTCTGCCTGAGTTGCTTCTTTATGTAAGAATTACTTGAATACAAACCAATAATAGAGAATAGAAATATTATTGAAATTTCTGATCGAAAAATTAATGAATGCGGTTCTCTTCATGCGTTGATAAGAAAAAAAAATTTTAATTTATCAGAAATTCTATTTAGTTCGAGTTCCGTATTAATTTTATTGAAAAGAATAGTGTATTACACAGACTATTCAGACTTATTTGAAAGGAATTTCACCACAGATATAATTATTTTGATTATAACGTCTGGTGAATACCAGTATTGACAAATTCACCACAGCTTTCTCTGAACTGTGATTGAATATCAGAAAATTCTAATTCTTAGGTTTGAAATCATGTCGAGTGAATTCAATCGTAACTCAAATCATCATTCACAACTTGGATCCAACTCTGCTGTTGAATGGTGAGCTAACTTGATTTTTATTGACATTTGAAGAGCAATCCATTTCCTGGTGCAAGATGTGTGCTAACTTGAAACGACGTTTTCAAACTTCGCAACATTTTCAATGTGCTGCCATTTAGCAGGCGAGTGCAGCCGAATATCGCATATGCTTAGATGAAAGCGCCATATTCGCAGCGAGCCGAAGAGTGGAAAACTTTTTATCGGGCTACAAAGAGTAACTAAACAGTTCTTCACTGGCTCCAAAGTATACTTTAGTAGGTTAATACGATCAACATAGAGGCTGGTTCTCAAGTTATACGGCTGCTCCGTGTGTACTTAGCGAAATTGTTTGAGCTTGCCACATATTGTGTATACTCAGGTTACCTCAACCTTCTTCAAGTGGGCCCATCAATACCGTTTGGATAGTGGAGACTGGAGAAGGTTTCTGCTAAGCAAATTTGCTGCTCATTTTTACCCCATTTATGAGTATTAATCTATTTTTCGAATCCATATACTATATTTATACTGTGCAATAAATGTATTCAATCTTCTCTCGTATAATTTCTTTGATTTTCAGCTTTTTCTCTACTATGAAACGTCTCATAGTCAGTAAATTATAAATCAAACTTGAATAAGATATTTCCCATTTGTGTTACTTTTTGTCTACTTTTTCACTGTTCATAGTGTTTTCCATCCATATATATTATCAAGTTTAAAGTAAGATCAAACTCTGTTTCAAACATGAAATAGAATAATAGATAATGAGTTACACTATATAAACATAAAGTAGCACTCTTCTATGCATGATTGGTATTTTAAGGCTTCTACATAAGTGTGTTCTTCTATCGTGCCTCATTTTCTTCTCCTAAACATCCTCATTTTCTTATGAATTCAAAATAGAATACAGGGTTCAATAAGCGATAGTTTCGACATTCTTCTATAATCTTTTTAATTCTAAAAAAAATCGTTCCGGGAGCTGGCAGTCGGAAAGAGTGCATTTCAAATGCATTTCTATGATGGCTCAAATCATATGACTTATAATGAGCTATTCAGGGTATGAATTTAAAGGTGCCGTTTTCGAAAAAACCATGAAAAACACAATTTTCGTCATATTATTTGCTATTTTCTCCGCCATTTCCGATTGGATTTTCTTCGTTGATGGCTCAAATTGTAGGGCATATTAAGGGTATTATACACACCAATTTTCAAAACGATCAAGTCATTGGTCGATTAGTAGTGATTTTTCGAAATTTTCATCCCTTAATTTCACCTCCTTCCCTTGGACCAATTTGGCTGGTTAACGAACTTGACCGAGATATCAACACTAATGATTTTTGTGCAAAATTTGGTCGCTCTCCGGCAAGCCCTTCGGGAGTTATCGTGTTAATAAGAATCTGTACATATATATATATATATATATATGTCTGTTCAAATTCATATATATATGTATGTATGTAGACATCAGACTCGGAAACGTGTAAAAGATATATCGCATCATATATTTGCGATTATCCGGTCAAGACCAATAGTGCATTTTTTCAAATGAAATGCACTAAAAGTAAAAATAAACATTTATGCTCTATTTTATTTTCAGCTGTGACCTGACAAGATTAAAAATAGAAAATGTTTAGAATGAACAACTTCATTACTTTGTTTTTCAGAACTCATTTCCTGATAATTATCATGAATCTAGAAGTGAAGAGATTAATGTGACTAATAATTGTTATGAAGCCCGTTTCAAAAATAATCGTTTTGCAATTTATCAGCAGAAGCCTTATAATATGCACAGGAAATAAAAGGTCTAATGGGTGCATAGAATCACGGAGAATTCCAAAAATGATTTATGTTAGTTATTAGAGAAAAGGAAGTACGGAATATCCTTAATGCACCAGAATCAGTGCAGATTTATGGGCAATTGTGGAATGATAGCTGAATTTATACGAATGTTCTCATCCTCTTCCTACTGGAAGAGCGAGCTAAACAGTATTATTCCTTGTTAGACAGTAGATACTTGCAGTGTCAAGTCTAGCAACAAAGCATTTTCTCGTGGGTGAAATAGCGCCCGCTATATTCTAACAATAAAAATGTTATCCCACCGACGGACTGTGAAGAGAGAATATAATGCCGATTACATTGCTAATGACTTAGAAAGGGGTATCTGTCAGATTAATAGCTTATGATACACGAAGATCAAACATAAATTCTCAAACTTTACAGAGTAGACAGTGCTGATCCCAAACAGCGGTTGAGTGCGAGTGAGAGGGATGATGGGAGCGAGTGAGATGACATCGAATTGTATCCAGTTGAGAACATTAGCTCTATTGCGATAGTAAAATACGGGTAGGGCTGGCTGCCTGCTATGCTGCGATCACTTTAATCCCAGTTACCAGTAAACATGGTGCGATAGTCACCGCTTTGTCCAACTTTTCCTTTGCTGTTCATGTGCGAGTGAAATGAAATGAGCTATGAGCTATTAATTTTCTATTTTTCATTAAAAAGTTTTATATTGCATTTATCGGGGAACTTTATGACAGCATCATACGACACATTTCTGGACGCATGACTGTGTTGCACAGTCACATTATTTTCCACTACCTTGAATATAAAACTCATTGCCTATAATATGGGGTTTAAAGGCTATCAAAGACCTATTGCCCTCTATTTTACTAGAGATATTTTCACTCTTAAATCTCATTCTAATTTTTTTCTTTCTTATCTGGGAAACGGCTTGTCTTTATCGATTTTTTTATATTTGAACCAATGGGATCGTAACATTGTGAATTTGATAATTCCCGACGTAAACATTGTTCATATTGGTAAAAATTTCAAATAATATTTTATATCAGTCATTGGGCTTGCTTATTGAAACACGCTCGAGTTTTTCGTTGAGTGATGATTGATATATCAAAGTACAAGACAGTATTGAGTAGATAAAACCCAGAGAGAATAGCTATTACAAAGATGCCGACCGCTTCATTGAATGCATGGTCGATACGGAGCGGGTGAGGTGGGTGAAAACATAACTCAACTTGCTAAAAATAAGCACTCTCATTATAATAATTATATCAAAATATTAATATATAAAAATATTAATACAATTAATATTTCATAATCTTATTCAAATCATAGATCGAATAAAATTGTTTGCAGCTTTGAATGAATAATAATCATCATCATTATAATGAATAAAATGTATATTGTGTTCTGTACCTTTAAAATAATCGATAGTTATTCATACTGATCCTATTGTTGATACAGTACTTCAAATCGGATGGAAACCGCGGATGATTGTTCAAGAATGACCAGACAATGCAAGTGATGTCGTATTATTCAACTTGTTATGTCCAGTAAAGCTCATTTAATTATAATTTACAGAAATGGGATAATGTAAATAATTGTTATTCAATGAGTATGTGCTCGCTCAATCCGTTGATGTTGAATATCAGATAATATGAGGAGAGTATCGTTGGTGGAAGGTGTCATTTGATCATTTATCATTTGTCAAACTTGTCATATCAAATGCAGGTCGTTAGTGTGCTCCCGACTCATGTCATGTCATTGAGTCCCTCAGGAGAGTAATATCAATCCATACCACAAAGGTTCAGTCCAACAGTCTGCAGTTGCAGTTGCAACAGTTGTACAGATTTCGATTGAAAACTAAACGTTCGATAACAAACAATGAGAAATAACAATCCTGCTTATATTATTGCTCAATTTAATTGAGAAAGCATCACAAAGTTAACCCTGAACGAGTGATGAGGCTCAGAAGCTGACCTCAAAATATAAAATATAATTTCTATGTTTATGTGGTGTCATCTGAGTTATGCCAGTAGTTCTAGGCGATGTTTCATTCTTCCTATTCTCTCACATTGATGATGCTTCCAAATCTCTTTATCAAATTTATTTTTCGAGTTTGAAATGGAATGGAGTGAGTCACTTTGAGAATTGGCCATAAAATACCTAAAAAGAATTGCAAAATTGATAAACTATATGGTTATTGAAATTCAACTATATACTTTCAATGACATAGACCAAGTTATAGCTACACTGATTTTCAGAAAGTTTCTATCTCTCTCACTTCAAAATATTGAATTATCGTAACGTTCAAAACTTACTAAGTGAAAAGCAATTAGGTTAAGCCAAAAATCTAGTTCGAAGTATAAGCGTATCAATAGCGTTTTGAAAGTTGCTGTAGTTCAAAACAACATATAGTTCATACTATATTGCTGTATTGCTCGCTATAGTTCAATACGCCAACTCAAATTATGCACCTAATTATGAGTTGTACTTGCCACTTTCGCTATAGTTCAGAACAACTACATAGGCAATCTTAAATCATGAACCAACTCATGTTGAACGTTCCACGGATTGGAACTAGATTACAAGTTGTATGTGTGGTGTTGCAGCGTTGACGTGCGTGGTCGAGCGTTGGAGGTGGCGAGCCACTGGGCCGACGACAAAGCGTTGAGCGGCAGGGGGCGCTACTTGGCAGAGCCGCCCATGTCCTACCTTGTCGTCGAGGGTGTCAACGAGGCCGACGCCGGAAGCTACAAGTGCCGCGTTGACTTCCGCTTCTCACCCACGCGCAACGCCTTTGTCAATCTCACCGTCATAGGTCAGTGTTTGTGTGTGTGTAGTGTGCATGTGACGTAGTATGACGCTGCTTGGTTCATTAGAGATCAATATTGGTAAGATAACATCTCTCGTTTTTGTCTAAACTATTTGGCCTATTTTGACCAAATAATTATTCTCATGATAAATGAAAAGACAAGATGTTGTCAAATCACGGATTTAAATATTTTATCTTTTCATTCATTATAGATAACTACCACAATATCAACTTCACAACTACTCAAATAGTAATTATTCTCACTACCTTACCTTACCTTATACGCAGGTTTCTACAGCCTTTGTGGCCGTTTCCCGCACTCAACACGCCATCTGCCTCTATCTGTCCATGAATCCTGCTGGATGCCTCTGCTCGCCATGGCCTCTTCTACATTTTTCTGCCAAACCGCTCGTGGCCGTCCTCGCTTCCTCTCAACCAGAATCCATTCGTACACCTTCTTTGGTATGCGACTGGGGCTCATTCTTCTCATATGTCCGTACCACTGGAGTTGTTTCACCTCCACCTCATCCACCACTGTCCCATCCACTTTCATTTTACCCCTTATAATCTCATTTCTCACCCTATCTCTCAAGGTCAACCTGCAACATCTCCTCCAGTAATTCATCTCCATGGCCAATAATCTTTGCTTCATTCTTTTAGTTAGCGTCCATACTTCTGCCCCATATGTCACGCAGCTCATCACAATTGATTTAAAAATCTGTTTCTTTACCATTTCCGATATATCCTCCGTCCAAAGTATTGAATGTAACTTCCTGGTTAAAGCTCTTCCTTTTGCCATCCTACAGCCAATCTCTCTCTCATCCCGTCCATCATCTGTCATTGTCACACCCAAGTACCGGCATTCCTTGACATTTGCAATTTCTGAGGTATCATCAATTTTCCAACTAAAAATTATTCTCACTAAAAATGTTAATACCAGGATTGTCAGAGGATACCAGTATCAATTTCTTGAAGAAATACCGCACTTTCTTGATCAATTTATCATTTTCTACTGGGAAGGAATGTTGGAGCAGGAGATAACAGTTATCTGATAACAGAAATCTGATTGATTAATCAGATTGAATTTATTAGATATTGAATAGCTAATAACTAGCAGTTCTGTGAACGGTAAACCTCACGAAGTAACCCATGTTCCCTGCAGCATAAAAGCACTGTCTGTATTCACGGTACGTTCAGATTGTGCGTAGATTCCGAAATTCGGCGCGAAGAAGTCAGCAATGCAGTAGCCACAGTCACGCTCTATCAAGGGTGCTTGGAAAACCGGGCATCAGTCTCTATAATTATTACTTTCCTTGCCCTACCTACTATCATAGGTAAGGAAAGTATTGCTTTCCAAAAAAAATGAAGGTACCCCAATTTTAGGTTTTCTATCCGTTTCAAGGTCCCCTGAGTCCAAAAAAGTGGTTTTTGGGTATTGGTCTGTGTGTGTGGGTGTGTGTGTATGTGTGTGTGTATGTGTGAGTGTATGTGTGTATGTGTGTGTGTGTATGTCTGTATACACTATATCTCGATCCCTAATTGACCGATTGACTTGAAATTTGGAGCTTAAGGTTCTTATACCATGGGGACCCGACTCTAAGAAATTCAAAAAAATTCATCAAAAAATGGCGGAAAAATGGTGGATAATATGCTAAAAATGGTGTTTTCAAGATTTTCTCGAAAACGGCTCTAACGATTTTTTTGAAACTCATATAAAAAATAGCCCTATATTAGCCCTATCGACTGCCATAAGTCTCGTTCCTAGCAAAATCGCGTAAGATCCGCAGCATTGTTGAGAAAAATAGATTTTGCAATATTTAGATTCCTAATTAACCGATTGACTTGAAATTTGGAACTCAAGATTCTTATACCATGAGGACCCGACACTAAGAAATTCAAGAAAATTCATCAAAAAATGGCGGAAAAAATGGCGAATAATATGCTAAAAATGGTGTTTTTCACGGGTTTCTTGAAAACGGCTCTAACGATTTTTTTGAAACTCATACCCAAAATAGCCCTTTATAAGCCCTATCGACTGCCATGAGTCTCGTTCCTGGCAAAATCGCAGAAGATCCGCAGCATTGTTGAGAAAAATGGATTTTGCAATATTTCTATCTCGATTTTCTCAAAAAATTTTCAAACTGTTTTCTTCAAACAGGCACCCTATATAGTCATTAATAAGCTTAATCAACTGGCATATGTCCCCTTTGTGTAAGATTAGCAGGGGCGCCACCCCAGTCTTCAAAAGTTTAGTAGTTTGTAGATAGGCAACCCGCACTACATGAGTCTGTATATAGGCAACCCGCACTACATGGCTCGGTAAGGCTAGTTTGAGCACGGGGGCAGCGTGCTTGCCGCTCGTGTGCAAAAATTTTATCAATGCCATTCCGTCAAACTCGCAATCAAAGCAATCCATATCAGGATTTAAAGGAGACAAAAATCACATTTGGAAAAAGTATTGGTGTTTCATAATAAATTTTTGGTAAGATAACAGAGTATGATCCTTTATCGACTCCACCTCTTTGATTCGATATATTGAAATAGGTACCAAAAAATCTACTTTCATTCAAAATCCAAGTCAATTTGGCTAAAGTCTAGCCGAAGCGCCGATAGGCGCGAGTCATCATATGGGCTTGTGAAAATTTCAAATCGCACACACGATTAGCCGAAGCGCCGGTAGGCGCGAGGCGTCATCGGCGAATGCAAATTTCACTGTTATAGTCGTCCACAGATCATTGGAATGGTCAAGGACGAGCAATTCTTCTGTAATGGCTGGGCAGAGATATACTATTTTTGAATTAACTTAATATAGACTAAATTTTCCTGAACTAAATGTAACAAAATCCTGATCGGTTGGGAGCTTGATTGTGGATACGTTCATTCAAATGCCTAGATTATAATATATTATTTTAACACCTATTTCAGCAACTAATACTACGAGCAAGGAACTTTCAATAAAAATGATAGTCTGTGATGGTTACTTTTCAGCAGGTTTATTGATCTCTATTTTTAATTGAATTTGGATTTAACAAAATAAATAGTAAATTGTCAAATATCATGTCAGCTACAAATCTTGTGAAAAGAGAACAAATCAATTTGAAAAGTATTTCTTTAAAACAAATTCAAACCTTCAATTTACTTTTGAAAACATTGCTAACCTGCTACTTAGTGTTAAGGCCTCGGTCAAAGTTCTACTAATTAAATTAAAATTTGAGCTAGAAAAAAAACAACAAAAGTTTGGCACTCACCATAATCATTTTAAACCACACAAGATACACAAATACTTTCATACTGAAACTGAAACTTTACATATGCCTACTCTTGAACTGAAACTAATACGGAAATAACTACGATTTGCCCCTCTGGATGAAAAACCCCATCCAGAAAGCCGAGGCCTGTTCATAACTACATTTTTGATGTTTTCGCGGCTGTGTCTCAAATCGAACTCTCGCTTTTCCACTCAAAATTTGCCCCCTCCAACGACACCCGGTCGCCTGCACGAGCGCTGAGCCTATCTTAAGTGGAACAGCCAAAATTTTGAAAAGGTCAATGTTCATACAATTCCCAAATATAGTAGCTTTTTCGACATGAAATTGAAACTGATACTTGGAAAATGCACGAAAATTGCACTAATTCTGACAGCTAAGCAGCAAGTTAGCAATTTCTTTAGAACTAATCAACATCACAATGCAAGATATTCATTAAAAAAAACCAAAGTTCATGTCGAAATTTCTGTTTAACTTTAAAAGTTCATCAACCTGGAAAAAAATATTGAACATAAAAAACTACAATATACTACCTCTCAATATTCACACTATTACACTTCCGATACCACTCCCTGTTTCTCCCTCCGGTGATGCCGCTTTGTACTTAGGGGTAGGTAATAAGAGAGTGAGTGTGAGAGAGAAGGAGTGATGTTTTGTTTGGGTGAAGGTGGACTACAGTGGTAACAGGGCTCAGCAATCCTGTGACCTTGGTAATTCCAATTACGATACTGCAATTGCTATAGCCTATCAAATCAATAGGCTATAGTGTGGATTGATTGCTTGCTTGATGCTTATGATATTAAGGGCCGGTTTCTCCAAAAAAGTTAATCTGAATTTTGGATTAAACCCTCAGCTGGCTTAATTGAAACACAAGTTAATAAAAGTGATAATACACTGACAACTGATAGTTTAAACTTAAATTTCAGTTAAACGTATTTGGAGAAACCGGCCCTAATTTACAAACCCTATATACTGCTTTCGGATAGTTGACTAACATCACTGGTAGCTCTCCACCAAGAAAGCCATATTCACCTTCTCATTTCCATCTCAAAAATTCAAGTAATCATTGAAAGAAAATTCAAGATTGACCTGCTGATATCCATCTTCACGTACAGCATTATTGGGAATCCAGTTGGAACACGTTTAACAATTATCTTAATACTAACAAAAATACTATTTTTACTAACCTTCGTATTATTTTCACTATCTGTCTTCTCTAATACTATTATTTACTTCATGTTGAATTGACCCTATTTCTAAAGAGAAAAACGCTTTTATAGCAAACTCACATTAATTAAAGGGAATTTATTAGTTCCCACCGAATAGCCTGGAATAAGGTTCCTATTCCTAGTGTGGTCCTATATGTGGAAAGAGATGTCTGAGACTCGTTTATCAGTGGCGAGCAGTTAATTTGTTGAGCCCACAAGGAGATAGAAATTATGTGCTTGCACCTTGTGGATGTTTACAAACCAAGACGATCTATGGCCTTTCTTGTGCAAAATAAGTTAATGGCAAATGGCGCAGTTTACCCTTGTTACAGCGAATATATAGGTTTCCTCAAACACGTTGGTTGAGTTATAAGAAATCATAGTGACTACTTTGTACTATCGAAGTATTAGAGCTATTCTGGAACTGGTTTGAATCCAGTATTGGAATAAAAATTTGAATAATGAGAATTAAACACACGTATGAGAATATTACATCAAACTATCAACTTTTTGGTGATAATAAGTGTTCAGACACAACGATCGAATAGCCTGTCTTATAACTTCTCTCTATGATGAATTATATTCCATTTTATTCCTTGGTCTCATAATCCCTACTCCTATTCCTATATTCGAATAAAGTCCTCTCAGAAATATCAAGTGTTTAAAGAATTAATTCAAGTTTCTTTTGAATCATCTATTGTCATGTAAATTGCTATCTATCCGTTGCTTCAAACTATACTGTTCGTAACTTGTTCCAAACTATATCCTGTTGGAAGTTTTCGGAAGTGACGTTTAAGCTATTATAAAAGCTCACAAAAAGAGCTACTGATTTCTTCCAGCGAAATTACGAGGAAAGTTTTCGAATTTTCTCGTTTGTTGACCGGATCCCTCTTTTTAGACTGGATCAGTGAGGCGGAGAGACTCGCATCATCTGTTACATCCCCTCAAAAATATTCCAATTCTTTTCCGTGAATTCGGTTCTGCAAACATCAAAGGGAGACCGAAGGCAAATCAAAGCAAAGCAATATGGCTGGCTGGGCCTCTGTTGGAAAACACTTGGCCCCAAGACTAAAGCCCAAAAGCCATTACAGATAAGAGGATAATACCACAAAAAAAGATAAAAGAAGAGTTGTGTTCTCTTTCTCATGCTCTGTTTTATTTCTGGGAGGTAAAAAACGCATATAATGTTTGCTCGCATTACTTCCTTATTTTCTTTTCGGTCGTTTATTATAAGGCAGTTCCATTATACGGCAGAATGTTCCGACTGGAATTGCTTGTACTTATGACAAGTGCCGCTCACAAGATTTATGAACAAGTGTCTTGGAAAGTGAAAGTGGAAAAAAGTCGAAAAGACCTCAAAGAGTTTCTTGCAAGTTGAGAAAAGGTGCACGGCACGGCCTGGTGACTGCATTCACTGGACTCCATTCGAGATAAGGAGCACTCAGCTAAAGTTCTTGGCAGCAATTTTATCAACCTTTCAAGATTCCATTACTGTGACTTCGACCACTAGAGATTTTTGTAGATCTACTACAATGATGATGGAACATCTTGGTAATATTTATTGTATCACCGAAGCTTATTCTATGAATTACTCATTGATACTTTTTATGATAGGCACCACATACTATGGGAATGTATCTTTTGATGATTAATAACATCCAAAAATGACAAATTCATTATTATTGAGTTCAAAATGAATTACCAATGTCTTCTTCATCAACCAAAATCTCATATAAAATGATAATCGATTAAAAAAATCAACTCGCTACACCGAATAATTACATAATAATATCAATACATAACTGCATGGGCTCTGTATCAATATAATAATTCAGTTTACTTCCGCATGGAATTCGATTACCTAATCGAGCTACAATATCGACCAGAATCCGTAAACAGGTAATGACTCATTCAAAGTTAGGATCGAGGGTCGCATCGAACATTCACAACCCCAAAACTATATAATTTACTAGCTGAGCTTGCGTCTGGAGAATGTCTCTCTAACCCAGTTATCGATGTGTTCGAAACTTGCGGAAAAGCATGCCAGGTGGGACATGATGTACTTTCAAAGTTGTCATGTAACTCAACTTTGATCGCCGACTTGTGCCTCGGGAGGCTCTGATTGACTAGAATGTCGTTGAGAGGGTTCAATCACTCTAACCCCGATTGGGAGTTTCTCAGCAGCGTGAAAATTTCAAATCACAGTACCTCGAAAACTTTCTTTTGACATTCGGTTGCAATTCGTTCGTATTTTCCAGAGTATCTTCTTTTAAAAAAGGGTCTTACTAAAATAACTTGTGGGTTCAAAGATGAAACCTTTGGTCCCATGAACTACGAATTATCGAGGTTCCACTTTAACGTAATAACAATTTTTGGAGCGAACGAATAGTAGAACCTGGCGAAATATATTATATTACCAACAAGTCAGTGGTGGAATATATTTTATATGGATATAAATAAAATATAATATTTTTAATTATAATTAGTAATATTATATTATATTTTGTAATAAATAAATAAAATAAATAAATAAATAAATAAATATGATTTTATTGCCGAGAAACAAATAACATGTTATGGGCAACGTCAAACAATAATTGAAATTTTCATCAACCGCAACAGTGAAATTTAAAATCAAACAATACATTCATGTTTTCATCCGTACATATAATAAGTCAAGTTATACAATAAAATAATTGTAATACTCTAATACATATAACTTACATAAGCTTAAGCTACTGGTGAGAGACCATAAATTTAATTTAAATTGATATTATTACCTGGCTATATAGGCTACTTAGAAAATTTGGTGATTGATAAACTCGTTGATGGAGTAACAAGGATTTGTGACTAGCCAAGAATACAGTTTTTGTCTGAATAAGTTATATGGAGCTTCCATCCATGCCTGTGGTAGTCTGTTAAATAAAGTAATGCCAACTATGATATAACTATTCTTTGCCTTAGATAGCCTGCTAAAGGGAATGTCAATATGCCTATTTCCTCTGGTATGGTGGGAGTGTAATAATACAGATGCTTCTCATAAAAAATAGGCTTGTTCAAGGTTGGAATTTTTAAGCCTAGGTAGGCTACAAATTAGATTTCATTGATTAGATTAATTTGATCCAATATCCAATTATGTACTTTGGGTACAAATACAACTCTATTATCGTGCGAATAATGGAATTATGGTAATCATTAATTATTAATACAGTAGTGCATGATGTATAGTATATAATTGAATCCACAATCAAGATCTGTAATTCACAATTACTCACAAATTCTCAGAAATGAGAATATCTCGGGTTATAAAAAGTCAGTTTTATCTCGAAATGATAATATTAATTCAGAGGAGCTGTTATTATTTTGAAAGTTGTCTAAGCTTGTAGCAATCACTTTGAATGGACCTGTGAAGAAAATTTCGCGCAATAGAAAACTCAGGCTGCAGAAAAGGTCATCTGAAATACGATTAAACGCCTGAATTACTCGTCTGGTTTCTGAGAATTTTCCAACTTCATCTCTGATTTAAGTGCGATTTGAGTTCGTCTCATACAAATCGGTGTTCTTCAAACTACTCAAGTGAATAATCTCACTCACAGTGGATCATGGGAAGTTTGCAATCCAAAAATTCTAGGAAGAAGGGATGTAAATATTATTCGCTCTGAGAAATCTCAGAGAGTTCCGATTATTGAAATGCAAAGTATCACGAAAGTTACAGTCAGAGAAAATATTGAAATTTGAGTGCCTGGAAAAATTGCATTTTAGAAAGAAATCAACACGAATGTAAAATAACAAAGGATAATAATGTGTAACAAAGGATTTGCATTTTAAACTCCACAATAATGAAGTAGAGTAGAACTGATAGATTTCGTAGCTGTGAATGGGTGACTGAATAACTCTTCTGTGTCATCAACATGTTTTCTTGGAATGAAAGTGTAGGAAAGACCTCTATGTAGAAAGTGACCCCTATGTGGTCTCTAATATTTAGAAATTTAGTGGGAAACAAGAACAGCTTTGAAAAGTAGAAACATTTCATTACGAACATCTATTCCAGCTTGATCAACGCCAATAGAAAAAAAATCTTACTTCTAAGTCTTTCATTAACACTTATAATCTGGATGAAGAGGTCGTGATTATAATAGTCAATTTCACAATCAAAATGTATTCCATTTACTGTGAATTTTCGATATTTTTATTATACTTTTTAAGTCCGCTAGCGCTACCCGGTCGTGGGTTCGAATCCCATCAGAGGCATGGTCGTTTATGCACCTCATAAATCACCCTAGCACACTCCATTACCCATGCACAAGTAAATTGGAATACTTATATGGGCATCATCCGCAGCAAAAAAAAAAAAATATATATTATTGGAGCACAGCCTGACCATCACAGAGCTATCATATGAATAATATTCTATAATCATGATAGATGTTCAATCGGATTACGATTATACAAATATTTTTAATGCATGAAAGGGCTTAGAAATTATTGATCAACGTTATGCAATGAATCCACTGGACACCTACTTCCTCACTGATCAATAGAATCCCAGCATCATTAGCCCATCCATTTTTCAGGCATTCCAAGCAAACAAGCAGTTATTTAACTGGAGTTTATGGGATTTTGCGCTGCTTGAATACTTATTGAAGCTTTATAACCGAGACAGCTTCCTGGAACACTCTGACAAGATTATATGGTTTTCAGAATTACTGAAATAGTCTGTACTGTACATTCAATCACTGATAAAGAGGTCTTATCAAGTTCAATTAAAATTGAAGTTCAAGTAAAATCATAAAATTTATATATTGAATGGTATTAATGATTTTTTGTAATTTTTATTGTATGCTATTAGGCTACTCTTACCTATTACATTTAGGCTATGATTAACAATGCAGATCGATAATTGAATCATTCTAAACTTCACTGGCGCACACTCGGTGAATTTTTTTTAATAGAATTAAGAAGAATGAATCGAGCCTGCTGGCTATTCAGATCGATGATTTAATCATTCTAAACCTAAAACGACACGCAGGCTCACTTCGTTCGCCTGCAATTTTCGTTTGAAAGGATTTGCTTTGATCACCATATCACTCAACATGGTTCTTTTTAGTAATCGTTCTAAATTGGTGATTCTATTATCTAATCTCAACCTGGGTATATGATTTGAAATATTTAGTTCAGTAGTTTCCGTGAAATAAACAAAAGTGCAGATTCCAATCATTGAAAAACCTTATTACAGGCGTAACCTCGCAAAATTTTCGAAATTTATTGAACACAGAACTTCCTAGACCTAATCTGAACCTGTTGACCAAATTTAAACATTTTGTACCAATTGGTTCTTGAAAAATCTAAGAATAACTCCGAAAAATAGTAAAAAGGTAATATTGAGCGTAACCTTGGGAAGTATATCGGACATACTTTGAAAATTGATCAAATATCTTCTAGATTAGTTCATCAATGATCCGTTGAGCCATTGAATTTACAGTAAGGATTGGTCATATCAAGTCGGAAGATATGCAACCCGCAATACATCTAGAATTTTGAAAAAAACAGATCACTGTCGTAATCTTGAATGGATTTCAAACATATTTCAGCACAACATTTCTAGACCTCATGTGAATCTATTCACCAAATATCAAAATTTTTTACTGATTGGTTCTCGGAAAAATCAAGAAAACCTTGAAAAACTATAGATAAACTCAAATATTTGGCGTATCCTTGAAAATTTTCAAAAATCCTTTCCTAGCATGCGTCTAAACGTTCAACTGAACATGTCTGCCAAATTTGAACGCATTCAGTCCAGTGACATTTCGTATTTATAGATTTAGATAATTGAATCATTCTCCATGAAATATTGAAATTATTTTTCCTGATTTTCACTGATATAACTGTACAAACTGAGTAAGTATCGTTATCGATGATTGGCAAATCGACATAGAATTCGTTTCATTATTTAATGACCGTCTCTGAATGAACTGTTTGCAGCTCTGTTATGGGAGCGCTTTTATCCAGGATTTGTTGAAGAATGCCTAAAAAGTAGGCGTCAAAACTACCTTTTTTCCACTTTCTTGCCTTAACAACTTAAACAGAAAACGAACTTTCCCGTGCCGTTGGCTCCTACCTGAGAAAAGAACCAGCTGTAAGAACCGTCAGATACGAGACGTCCGGAAGAAAACTTAGTCTGTAAGGTTATTTAGTTGACGTGCATCTTCAACCCAGATTTGAATTGGGAATCTGACTTTTATAATTTCATTTACATCAGAAGTGGGCTCAAAGATTGTGAGCTGAGTCTCTTCGATAAAGGTAAAGGCCTCTATACAATCTATCTCGACTTCCGCTGGAAGAAAGATAGAGCTGGGAAAAACTTTGACCAGCCAGACTTCATTTTTCAAAGAAGCCATCGACTGGAAAACATCTAGAGTGCTATAGTATAGCATGACGCTGCCTCAATGAAAAGCCCCACTCAATTATTGATTCTCGTCTTTCAGCTGGCGGCTGCTGCTCGTGATAGAATTTGAAGCCCTTACACTCTCAAGTGTTCGCAATTTCAGGAAAGTGACTCCTGAATCTATCAAGGCACAAATGGTACAGAAAAAAATCACTGTCAACTGAATGTAATGATATAGAAGCTCACAACTGGTGAATAGCTCTTGTCACATTTCGAATCACTGATTGCCAGTTGCACCAAAAGCTAATTTAATTTAACCCTAGTGAAATCAAGTCCTTGATCAGAAACATAGTTACTAATTGCTGGATTGAAATCAAACTCTACTTTACAGAAACTAAGTCAGTTCATATCAATGCAACTAGATTCCATTGAAATGACGTAATAATTAATTTTCAATGAGAATTAACCAACTTCAGTGGAATGATTCCAATTATCATTGGCCTCAATAGTAAGTATTATAAATAGCCTATTCTAATTTTTTATTATTCTATTCCCATGTTAAATGATGAGAATTTCAATTCTAATCAATTCAGAAATTTATTTGCAATTATTGGCCTAAATAGTATTACAATAATCTATTCTAATTTTTTCCATTCTATTCTCAATTTCAAATGATGAAATTTCAAAACTCCATGATTCAGAAATTTATTTCCTCATATCCATTAGTTAATTACTTGGTTCAAATATACTTAAATCAAACCCTATTCAATTGTGGCTCTTCAAAAACAAAGCGTTTATGAAACCTGCCATGATAATCCTGTGCTCTCGTGAGACGGTAATAGCTATTTATGTATTAAGAGCGTAAAGCGCGACTTTATCGCTAACGCAAAACAGTTATCGCGCTACGCGATAGCGGAGCGTGATAATTTTGCAAGAGCGATAGAAAAGCTTTACTCGTGAATTACATACAAAATGTTTTCTACAACTGCACATTATAATAATCTGTTATAATAACAAACTAAATTCATTTGTCAAATGGCCTACAGTAAACTATTATTAAATTTTTCTGACGATTATTGTAATAATAAAATGGATCGATTCAGTTTAACTCGAAAATTATTATCTATTTTTCAATATGATTACATGTTTTAATTATACTAAAGAAAAAAAAAACAATTTTAAAAGACAATCAGCCGGGAATCAGTTTTGAACCTGAAACCGATGCAGCGATAGGTAATCAACTCGGCCACTGCGTTCTTAAGGAACTTGGCGGAAATTTAGCTATATGAAATTTGCATCTTTTTTGTTTCACTGACTGAAGCTTATCACAACATCGCTGATTAGCGAGCGTAAAGTAAATCTCCTGTTCATGCGTAGTTGTTTAGCGAGCGTAAAGTAATTCAACTGTGCATGCACAGATGGTCAGCGAGCGAAAAAGTAAATTCTCCTCGGAAACTGGCTATTTCACGAGGAGAATTCAGTATGTAAAATCGTGTTTTACGCGCAGTTGTAGAAAAAAATTGTTAATATGATCTAGTAATCATATGTGTTGTCATTGAAAACTTACAATAGAAATTAGAAATAAGAAAATTAGTAGTGTAATGACCGAGAAAAAAAGTGCGTTGAAAGAGGGTGGAAGTAGAAAAGGAAGAAAGAAATATTGCGAGCATACTCAAAACGTCCACCCTCAATTTTATTCAACTGGATATTATTCATTCAATAGTACTTCTCTCCAAACAATGTATAAAATCCTTGCCGCTAAAATGAATATCATACTTACTTGTGTAGAATGTCGTACAACTTCCCTGATCGGTTTATTGTTACTTGATGAGTTGAAACAATTTTTCGTGGAACGAAATAAATTTTGTCATACTCATCAAATAATTATGCGAACATGCACAATTAATATTCTTCTAATTTGATCTGTAGATGATTTTGAGATATGGTTCCAAACGATTCATCCGATCTCCTCATCAATCGAATAACAAATTTTAAGGAGGCAATAGAAAGAGAAGGCTTCCAGTTATCTTTCTAAGACAATCATGTCGCCAATCAAAGATCATGCTCAATAACAATTATTGTGATCTGATATTTTGATCTCTTTCCAATCATCGACAACCTAATTCAATAATGATACTGTACCGTGATCAGAACTCGCAAAACTTGGTTCGTTGAACCAATGAACTGCCGTCAAAATAATGAATTGCCATGGAAAACTTTCACTTGCCTGGAAACTTTTCAAGTTTGATGCCTCATTCTAGCAGTTATGGAACGCCATCACCATCATTCACCTTGCTTCTTCAGAAAGTTAAGATGATTTTGGAGGGAAGATGTCCTCTACACAAGAGCGTGACAGATTGAAGCGATGTTGTTGAAGTATTTCAGCCGAGTTGATAACTACTGGAGCCGTGCGATAAATTTCTGAAATATGCCAGCTAACGAGCAAGAGGCGCGGTCGCAACGACAGGTTGATCAGCAACCAGTCGATTGGGTTACCAAAGAAACGCTCATCGGCTTGAGAAGCGATCAATCATCGTTGCATGGCATCTGCTCGATCGCAATAATCCACTCCTTTTAATAATTTTGTGAAAATTGGAGGCTATTCAGTATTCACCTCTGCATGATATTCATACACTGAAATTAATAAGAGCCTCTTTATAGAATTTCGCTGTTTACAGAAGATAGATTGTTCTTGCAATATTATTGGAGTCTCTTATCATTTCACTCATAGCGTTTATATCAATACAGGTAGTTATTCGACTATAGAAAAGCTATAAATCATTTTAATCAAACTTTAATTCATCATACATTGTATGAACCATACTGACACTGAGTTTACCAATAAAGTTGAAGGATGAAATGATTGGTTCAATTATTCAAGTTACTATAACCAAATTACAAGTGTAATGAGTTATAAAATATTATAATCATTATTCATTGATGAGATTTATAATATTTTCGAGAGTTTCGCAAATCAAGGTAGCTTGAGGATGAAAATTACTGATTATTATTCCACATACAATGATTAATCTCCCATGAAGTCACAACCAGCATTGAACCAACTCTATACGTTGAGCGCATTGAACATCGCTATAATAAAGGCCTGTATGTTATACTAATTGATTAGGAACTTGAAGTATAGTATAGAAGTGTGTTTAGTATAGAAGGGAATAGAATAATATAGAAGTGTGTTTCACGATTTATTTATTGTGAAAGATTTTTGAATGATAAAACTTAATTATCTCAAAATGGGAAATTTTATCAAGAAATAAATATGCTGTTAAACGTGAAATAACCGAAAAAAGTGTTTCAATAATGTACATTCATATTTCACCCATAAGACAAGAGTATTCCTCCATGAGAAACTAGTATCACTTCTCAAGTTTTTATTGATAGCCTATCTCCGATGAAATTCATGGAACAATACTTTCCCGTAAAAACATATTTTGACAATTATTGTATTTTTTGGAAGCTCCATTTTCTACTCTCGCTCCTCTGAATTTGTTATGAATAATATGAATTCCTCCTCAGGCCTCCTTTGGCCTCCTCAGGCCAAAAAATACTCAATTTGTGACTTCCAATGTGAATGCGAACCATGTCGTATTCATTTTCAATGTTGGAAGCCAAAGATAATATTGGAAAGGAAAAATCATCCAGCGACATTTGGACTCGTATAACAACCCGGGGCTACTTTCTGTATAAGTCACACAGAAAGCGAAATGGGATAAGTTATGTCAGAGTCATCTGACCTGGATCGGAAAATCCAAACTCCATTATAAGAGAATGGTTAAGGTTTAGTTGCAAGCTCTGCTGACGATGTATTTCTAGTATTTCCACTAGTTGTTTGCCATTATACTTCATAGCCTCGTATTTAATGCTACATCTCAGTGGTATTGATTTAAAATATAAAAGATTACAGTAGAATAAAAATAGGGAAACATGTAACTCAGGTAACTAACTGTCTAAAGTATAGTCTGTCCAAGCAAAGAAGACCCTCTGGCAAGAAGAGAAAATGACTCGAGCTCGGTCAATATTGGTTCAAAAATTATCGATTAGATCTCAAATTGTAGATCAGAATGTTTCCTAAAATTGAGACCAGATCAATTGTATTATTCCTCAATTTTATTGCGTAACCGATGACTTTCTCAAAATCAACGTCAAATTGAAACTTGAGGATTCAGAGCCATACTCTTCACAAAAGAGTTACACTTCATTCAACTGAGCACTGAGGGACACAAACTCGTTTATTTGTGTAAAAATTTAGTTGGGAAAAGGTTCATATGTTAATCGGAGATGGCTAATCAATATCCGTGACGGTTGGGCCTGAGAGCTCTCATTGGCTTCACTCTCAGAGAAAAAATATAATTATAAATTTAATGCTTAACAGAGTTTCCGTTTCTTGATTCATCATGTTTTAAAGTCAGGTACCGTACAAGCTCCTCTGTTTGGCCATTGAATTGCTCTGTTTGAAAAGGTGCAGCTATTCAAAAATCTCCCTCCCACAGCCATTGGTTTGTTACTCATTTAAAATATTCCAGACAGGTACCATCGAGATAAACCCTATCTAAGCTCACAGTGCCACTCGTACCCCCTTAGCCCGTCCCATAAAATCCATTTGTACTTCTCCCTTCCTTTTGCCTTTTTTCTAAGCTCATCGAAAGTAAATTTTGAAGGTGAACAGCTTCCTTTTGTGAGGCTATATCTCCATCGCAATAAATTTGCTCACTAGCCCATGAATCTGAACTATCTCCTTCAAACCACCCGAGTTACACTTTGCTCTCATAAAACTCAGATCGGCGATAGCATTCATAAGTTTAATTTCTTACCCTTGAAACTGATAACATCCATTACAAACTTCCACAATCTCTAGTGAGCTCATTCATTCTCTTGTAACGCCTGAAATCAAAGTAAATAATTGGCATTACGACACATTAAAATCACTACTAACTATAAAAAGACAATCTATATCATATTTCATCTACAATGCAACATTCCTGTAATCGCTGTAATCGCACTAAGGGAAACAAACTCGTTTATTTGTGTAAAAATTTATACCTTTTAAATTTAGCTTACCTTTCATGTGCTCTCGTTTTGCTTTTCTTATAGTTTTATCAGCAATTCTTCTTGTCTCTCTATATTTTTCTACATTTTGACGGGTTTCCCTCTGTAACATTGATGCTCTGGCCTCATTCTTACTTATCACTGCTTCCCTACATCTCTCATCATACCACTCGACACTTCTTCCTCCTCTCTTTTCTCCTATAGACTGTTTCGCTGCTTGTATCACTGCCTGCCTTGTTCCATTCCACAATTTCTCAATATCGTTTCCATCTCCCTCACGTTCTATCTCACTTAATGCTTTATCAAGCTCCCTTTTCATGGTATTCTGAAATTGTTGTCTCGTTTCTGTATTTGCTAGTTTCTCTAGATCCCATTTAAACCTATGTTTCCTGGGTCCTTTATCAGCCAATGACAACCTCTGCAATATTTTTGCTCTCACCATGAAGTGGTCGGAGGGGTACGCGACAAAGTGTCTCCCCGACAAAGTGTCTCTCCGACAGCCGTTCCTCTTTTAAAGCCAGTTTTTAGGAGACAGGTTGACGGCGACAACTGGTCTCCTTTCCAAGCAGGTTTTAGAAGATGCTCTGCTGACGCGGATACACTTTGACGGCAGCGCTCGAGGGGAATCGTTGTCGGGCACGGGCCCGACAGCGAGTCTCCTTCTTTCTAGTAGGGGAACAGATGTCGGGTATACACTTTGACGGCAACGCTCTAGGGGTCCCGTTGTCGGTTACAATCCCGACAAACTGTCCCCTCACAACATCACATAAAATCACAATTCCAATTGGGTCTTTTTCAGTGCAATTCATTAAAAAAAAAATGCACTATTGGTCTTGCCCTAACAATCGAAAATTTATGATGAGATACATTTTTTACAAGTTTCCGAGACCCTAGAACACAAATATTTGATGTCCGTTCAAATTCATATACAGGGTGTTTCAGGAGGAATATGCAATACTTCTCAGGCTCATTCCTTACACCAAGTAGACAAAAAAGTTCCATGGGAACAACCCCCAAAAACGCTTTGTTACCGAGATAACAATGGCGGAAAATTGAGATTTTTCAAAAAATATTTATTTTTCTAATTTTTAGAGGCTTTACTGAGGTTCTAAAATGATCAATTCCTATGTAAAATTAGCTGAGAAATCTAATGAAACCAGTCTGAAGTCTGTAACTTCAACGGTTATTGCGATAATTGGAAAAATATGCTTAATTATTTTAGAACCTTTAGTAAAGCCTCTAAAAAATTAGAGAAATTAATAAATTTTGAAAAATCTCAATTTTCCGCCATTGTTATCTCGGTTACAAAGCGTTTTTGGGGGTTGGTCCCATGGAACTTTTTGTCTACTTGGTGTAAGGAATCAGCCTGAGGAGTATTGCACATTCCTCCTGAAACACCCTGTATATATGTATGCTTCAGCAGCCGAAATATCCCTGGCTCAAAAATGTAAGTTAAGTCTAGTTTCTAAATGTTTTTTTTTCTAATTCTACAAGTGTCTTCTGTATATTACAATAACCCAGAATAAAATTGTAGAAAGATGTAAATGAAGAAATACCTCTGATTTCCAAGAAGTGGGGGGCCCCAAACGCTTATAGAAATTTGCTTTTTATAACACTTTCACTTCCACCATTTAGTTGAAACTGCCTCTTGTTAATACGGAGTAGAATGGATGTTACCAAAATCTTGATCAAGCTAAAGTTGTATTAATTATAGCTAGATAGTACTGGTTAAATTTGGAAGACTCCATAGTAAAGCTGGAAATTTCATTGGGTACAGCTGGAACCGCTGTTAGGATGAAACAAATATAAAACTAATTTAGTTTCCTATCAATTTTCTATTAATTCCGTTTGCCAATGAACAGAGAACTAAAAAAACGACTGAACAATTTTTAAACAAAACTGCTTCAAAATAATAAGATTACCGTAAATGAAATAATTTTGAAAAATAGTGAAAACTGTAGATTTAGATAATTAAAGAGAACAAATTTCAATTTATCTTGCAGGTATTCAACAAGTTAAAGGATTGAATTAATACTGTACTTCAAAATTTCTAAAAATTATAATAAAATCAAGCTCTATCCTTTTGCAAAAATATAAAATCATATAATAATCGTACAAAACATCTCCATACAACCCATTCATCAATAATATCAATCAAATAATACTAATCAATAATCAATAAACCAATAATATCAATAGTTACCTTTTAAGAGCGGATTTGAATATGATAGTCCATGATTCAGGAGGAAATATATGTTGATTAGCATGACTTGAAACTTTTCATTTACAAAAATTGAAACATGGTCTGACTCTTCCAATTGCTGCGGACAGACTGGGTTGAACAAAGCAGCAGTAATAGAATCAGATCGTCAGCCTACCAAAAAGTACAAGTTTGAATCTTGAGAAGGAAAGATAGAGTAACTTAGAAAGTCATCTAATAAGAAGTACATAAGAAAAGGACAGCAAAAGGAGAGAGCAAACAGTCACATTGTCAAAGCAAAAAGTACTTGTAAAATATGGAATATCGATATAACAGACAAACAAGCTCTATCTCACTCAAACTTATTGGAAAATTAGAGTGAGGCAGTTGTTTGTTGGAACTGTATTTTCAAAAACAAGATTACTGTACTGATTAATTTAATGCATGTAACATTTTGTTACAAAACTATTGTGGCTGCTTCTCGCTTCGTGAAAATAAGCTTTACTTGGTGACATGAGAGAAGCCAAAGACTCAACTCAGAGGCACGTTTCCTGACTCTTCTTTCACCAATATAAATTGGAATTTATACTTATCTGGAGTACAAGTTCAGATCTCACACGAGCTCTAACTAGAGAGAAAACGGGTCGAGAAAAGTAGTGGAATGTGTCTGAGTAATATTGTTGATAAGTACCAAGATATTAAATTCGAATAATAAACAGAGTTGACCTCACATACTGAGAAGGAGCTGTAGAAAATTCAAAATTTCATTCTACAAATGTCAAAAATATTGTAGTATCAGCTTTATTGTCCTACGATTTGAATGAATTGAGTAAGCTAGCTCCGCTTAGAGTACAATTCATTCTTTACGCATTTCATTTATTCTAGAGCTCATCATTTTAAATCCGATCACTATGCATGTGATCATATGCATGTCCCTACGATTGGTTACCACAAGAGCATTTGACTTATGTGAGCTCAACTCATGCATAAGTGTTAAGAACAAAGTTTCCTTCGAAGTATGTCTCCAGGATGCATATGACAATAAAGTTTCAAGATAAAAAGTGGAAACCTTCTTCAGATACTTGGAAAACTTCCAGCACACCACGCTCGAAAAATATGATTTATCGAGCTGTTTACAATATATTCTGCACGTTACTATTTTATGGATAATCATTCTGTATGCTCAGTCCCCATATCCATCATGTTTGGAGAGATTGGCATATTTCCACTCGAAATATGTGAGAAAAGATTTCAAAACAAAACATGAAGAAGAAGGGGTGGAATGAGAAATCGATGTTATGGATATACTGTTCTTGGTCTTATTCTTATTATTGTCAACCATGATATTGCAGGTAGAGAAACTTTGTAAAAAAGTGAAGTTCATACATCACCGCTCTTAGCATGCGAACGAAAAAGATTGACCCCTTCTTGTATTTTATGAATAATCCACGAACCGTTTCTTATTATTATTTTGATCAACATTTAAATTTGAAACTGTGTAAATTATAAGATTATACTTCATGTTGTAATGTTAAAATACAGCATTACATTCACCTACCGGATACATTATTCAAATTAGATAGATAAAAAGAAGCATTTTATTACAAATAACGTGGTTGTGTTTTTTGAAAAAGGATGTCTGTTCATGGCTGTAACTCGGCTGCTTGGTTTAGGCCTGCTCTTTTTTCCTCAGTTTCAAATGCATCGTACTCTTTCATATTATAATCTGTAAAACATCAACGCTTTCAATTTATGAATCACATTCAGTTACATTTTTTCTTGATAAATTCTGTTCGACGTGTGCTTTACATTAAATTGAGTCACATTTTCTCATGCCTAATGCTAATTTCATGAGGCTATTTACATTTATTTCAGTTTATTGTTCGATTTCAATAATGGATATAATATTATGATGGTAAGAGTGATAACAATATCCTTGACCACGAATAATCTGATTATTTTATCAATATTTAGCCCACTGAACAGTTTATTTCTGTTATTGTAATATTGTAATATATTATTTATTTTATAATTCATTAGACGATTGCCAAGCTACACATTAATCAGAATGACAACTTTCACTTCTCATCCAATCCATAAGTTTAGACGAGTACCAGATCAATATTTTTTACAATTCGTCTCAGTTCCTAGAATAGAAGAAAGTACCTTTCCTTAATGTCCTGTTAACTTTGACAAATCGCGGCCTAGCCCGGTTGTTGTCAAATTCGCCCGAGTAAATAGTTTCGTGAACAGATAGCAGTGGCCTACAAAGAGCCTATTCGGCTTGATTGAAGGATCAATTTCGACTTCGATTGATCCCTCAATCAACCTGAATGCGTCCTTGAATCACCTCTACCTCACAATCACTACACGCCACAGTAGTTCCGGCATGAACTCCTTCTGAACCAGTTGAATCGAAGGAAGGGTGATCAGTGGAGGCTACATAAGCCATTTCTAATACTGGTCATCAATTTGAAATTTATTACTCAATCATTCATGATAAAGCCCAATTTGATATTTGCGGAGATTGTTGAACAGTTTGTTGTTCGATGGAAACCAACCATGAATCAGAAAAATAAAGGAAGCCTCTAACAAAATAAAACTTCGGTCTTTATGAAGTCAGTTACCCCATAACTAATTGTAGTTAATTGCAGTTTCAACTGTTCATGTTAGTTCTCAGTTTTCTTTTATCAGCAGGAATTGGAATACAGTAGATTAATATTCAATAAAATTTCCTCACCAGGAAAGATTTGGGTCAATGACTTCTCATACTACACCAGGATACTCTTGTCAGTCAGAATTGAAAACTTTTCTTCAAATATCTGAAATACATTCTTATAATATACAGGGTGTTTCAGGAGGAATGTGCAATACTTCTCAGGCTGATTACTTATACTAAGTAGACAAAAAAGTTCCATGGGACCAACCCGCAAAAACAATTTGTTACTGAGATAACAATGGCGGAAAATTGAGATTTTTAAAAAAATATTAATTTTTCTAATTTTTTAGAGGCTTTAGTTAGGTTCTAAAATAATTAATTCCTATGTAAAATTAGCTTAGGAATTCAATGGAACCAGTTCCAAGTTTGTAACGTCAACGGTTATTGAGATAATTGGAAAAATATGCTAGAAAATGCCACTAAGCAACAATAAGGGTTATAACTGGTTAAGGAATCATAAAATTGTATTTTTTATTAATGGAAGTTGAAAAGAGTCGGATTCTAAAGAAAATGTTAACTGGCGGCGATTGTGTAAATCTTACCCAAATCTCAGAAATGGCGATCAAAAATCGCAAAGTTGACAAAACATAACACAAGTGATGAATTTGTGTTTAGTAGCGATTTTGCGATTTTCGATCGCCATTTCTGAGATTTGAGTAAGATTTACACAATCGCCGCCATTCAACTTTTTCTTTAGAATCCGGCTCTCTTCAACTTCCATTAATAAAAATACAATTTTATGATTCCTTATCCAGTTAAAATCGTTATTGTTGAAAAATGGCGTTTTCTAGCATATTTTTTCAATTATCTCAATAACCGTTGAAGTTACAAACTTCGAACTGGTTTCATTGATTTCCTCAGCTAATTTTACTTAGGAATTGATTATTTTAGAACCCAAGTGAAGCCTCTAAAAAATTTGAAAAATTAATATTGTTTGACAAATCTCAATTTTCCGCCATTGATATCTCGGTACAAAAGCGTTTTTGGGGGTTGAACTTTCTGTCTACTTGGTGTAAGGAATCAGCCTGAGAAGTATTGCACATTCCTCCTGAAACACTCTGTATAACTATAGTTGTCATCTATCACATTGGCCATCCACTCTATATCTTTAGAACCACTTAACAATGTCGGAAGGTGATTATAATCTTTCAATACATTTCATATTGCGATACTGGATAGCCTATATATTATAAGAATGTATTTCAGATATTTGAAGAAAAATTTTCAATTCTGACTGACGAGAGTATCCTGGTGTAGTAGGAGAAGTCATTGACCCAAATCTTTCCTGGTGAGGAAATTTTATTGAATATTAATCTACTGTATTCCAATTTCTGCTGATGAAAAAAAACTGAGAACTAACATGAACAGTTGAAACTACTATTAGTTATGGGGTAACTGACTTCATAAAGACCGAAGTTTTATTTTGTTAGCGGCTTCCTTTATTTTTCTGGAAACACCCTGTATATACTTGTACTTGTAATGGATATTATTTACTGATATTGAATTTCATTTCTCCTATGAATAAAATTAACTGATGGAGACATCAATGAGTTGTCGTATGGCATGAACTCAAAGTGTATTCTATTATGTTCTATAATATTGTGTAACATTTTTCTGTTTTTTTTCTCAGTGCCTCCGAGAAAGCTTACTCTCCTGGACTCGAATGGAGGTAGCCTGCAAACTTCTTACATCGGACCTGTGATGGAGGGATCTGGCGTTCAGTTGACCTGTATTGCTGTAGGAGGTAGGTTTAATACAAAATTATTTTGAGAGACATCTCAGGACCTAACTGTTTCCTTCAATTATTTTCGAGAATCAACTTTCTCTCAAATATTGGGACAAGGGTTGGTCGTTTCATAATGGAGAACTGATGTACATAATGTACTTATGTTTGACTATTTAGTCTTCTTATCACCTATAATAAAACAGGTTGTGATCTCCATTGGTAATAATAGATGAGTCACGACGAAGAGTGTTGTGTTCTTCGAAAATAATAGATTTATATTTGCAAACTCGCCTCATTTTTCGCCTTATATAACAATAATTCATTCTCACATCACAAACTGGAATCAATGATGAATATTTCCTAAGAGCCTGGATTGCGCCTCGATATGAGAGACGGTGGTATACAATTTTTAGGCAACATTCACCACTAATAGCGGCAATAAAGAATCACCCTATCTATTGAGTTATAATTTACAGCTGATAAGCTTGCAATACCAGAGAGAATATTCTTATAACGTCTCCGAAGAATCTCTAGACGGGGTTTTATCGTTGCAAGAAGAGCTATCGGTCCTTTGGGTGGGGGAAGGAATGGATTACTTAACGCGTTTACTGCAGGACTTCCACTACATTTGTCATCGAACAAGCCAAAAAACTGCCAGCTCACCTTGCTTTTAAGGTTTTATCCCTATTTCTCAACTCACAAATAAGATTATTGAATCATGATAAACATGGTTTAAGAATCGAAACGTGTATTCGTATAAAATTAGTTTTTCAATTCTGTATAGAACGTTTGGAAGATATGAAGATAAGAAGAATTGAAGTAGGCCTATGTGATCGTTTATTCCTCCAGGTATTGGATACATACAATGACTGTGAGATCAACCCCTTTCTATGAGTACATTGTGTTATTGAATCGCTCGTTTACTCATACTTATGAGGGGAATTTTTGGCATGGTTTTTCAATACTATGTTTAAGATTTTCAAATACTGAAATGTAACCAATTATTGGAGAGCATTGAGTTAGAATATGTGACATGTAGTTGATTGGCTTAATAGTTACGAATTTTGTAAGTAATCCATAATCATTGACACACTAGAGCTAATTATAGTACATTATTCATCATCCCCTCAACATGTACCCTCCTAACTGAAAATGGATGGACTCCGCTTCACGAAAAGCACAAAACCCGCTCATTTCACTCAAATTTGGAGAACAATGCAGTGATTCAATAAAATTTAATGAGCTGAACCTATTCCACATGATCGATAAGGTTGATGAATTTCAGTTATATGGTTACCTGTTTAATGTAGTCCTCATTCAATGACGATTAATTCTCACCATGCATGGTGCTGCTTTATCGGATAATCAGCCATTCATTACGCACTGTCATGGAATTAGTCCCCAATGTTGTCAGTCTGGTTCCACTTCCATGAATCATACTCATTACAGCCTATAAAGTCACCCAATTCTGTCATTTGTTACTCCTAATTAGTATTCAGCACTTGATTACAGTCTACACGGTGCAAAACATATTAGCGAAATGCAATCAATTTTTAGTTTGAGCTTCGAATAATCAGGTCAGGTTCATTGAAAAAAGAAACTTGAAATAACGAGCAACGAGGAGATCTAGCTTCAGGTTTCATATAAGTGGATCAAAGTTCTATAGGCTATTACTCATGTGGATTGACATTCTTAAAATTGGAAGCTGATATTGACAAAAGATTGTGCTTTATCAACTCAATCTATCAACAGCTTACTACGTTTTGGTTCATAGTGTTTGTACTTAGGAGTGGATGGTGTGGACGGCAAATTGCCGAACGTCAAAATCAAGCCCCATAAGAACAATGTAACTTTTATCAATCTCTTGGAGCAGATAGAGCTTCTATTTATGGACAGAATTCCACGTTTTTCATCTCATTGGAAAGAAAATTCAGTTCTCCAGGGGCGTGACTTTTTGCCGACTACTACTGCCCACTCTTAACGAATTAGTTAATTTTTGTCCATAGGCCTATATTTCTAGCAGATAATGAAGTTAAATGTGAATGAGTCATTTTATTATTCATATGATAATTTTGAGTTTAAAATAATTGGCCGATAATTTAGTTTGAAACCTAGTACTTATTATCATGTAGGAAATGATTTTACTATCCGTTTCATGATGCTACTGGATTATACAACCTGCATAATCGTATTTTCAACATATTCACTGCATTATTCAACCTAGAAGGACCTTAAATCTTGCTGACAAACGTTCGTCAAGTTTCCCGCCTTTTTCTCTCTCTCGTATTTTTAAAAACTTGGATAATGAAGCAAGCAGAAAATGAGAATTACCAATCTTTTATAACAGAAACAGAATGAAACATTTCCAAAGTATGTTAGAAAGGCTTCACAGAACGATTGTACAATAATCATGAACTAGAAACTCAGACATCCACTGCCATATTAAAGGACTAGCTGTACTACTGACCTATTTCATAATTTCTCAAATGACAGAATCCCAAACGAATTTATCATTCGAGTATCATAATGTTGTTCTCATGTCCTCAACATTATCATGTATGTTATTTTAGTGAGAAGCCATTCTGGTCTGTTGGTAATTTATGAATAAGTTATGAAAACAAGACCACTCGCTCTTCCTCAACCGGGTCTCACGACGGAGAATGTATACAATTTGTTTGTTTATGAGTTTGTTTATGAGGGTGAAGCCCACATAAGCTCATAGGCTTGTGCGTGGGTAATGAAATGGATGATAGATGACGACTACTTTTTAGGTAGTCGGGACCGACGGCTTATCGTCTCCTCCGAAAGACGGGGTGGTCGTATCTATGTGATTGTGCTGTGGTCAAAAATTGTTCTCCGCTTGGGATTCGAACCAGGGTCCACCTGGTTATCAGACCGGCGCTTTATCACTCCTCCAACTAGCCACAATATAATGAGAATGTGCGCAGGATGGAGAGAGTGAGACATTGAGAAGGAAAGAGTTCAAGGGAGAAAGAAGATTGAGTGAGAGAAAGGTTGGGTAGAATTTGTGCATAATATAGCAAGAGATCCGTAGTATAAAACGTGAGCATTTGTGATGTGCTCTTCCAGCCTCGTCTCTCCTAGGTGCGCGTTTTCAAACTGGAATTGAATATGAGCGTCTCTTTCAGCTCAACTTGAAGTTACTCACACACGTATGAATTAATATTTGTTCAGACGTTATTAATGATAAACAAAGGCCACTGGCGAAATAGTTGGAACAATGCTTGCTAAACAAATTTGAAGAGGATGAACGTTTGTCCAGTGATAGTTGCAATTTTCATTTTAATGAAGTTGTGAGCAAACATCATTATTGGTATAGGACGCTGTGGTTAATCTACATACAGTCAAAATGTCAACAGTGAATGAGCATTTGGATGAGTTTTCCAATATGTTTGCACCGGGCAAAAATACTGTATTTATTCTAATACCCATTGCTATTTTCATTTAAATTCCTAATACATATCTATCGCATTCTTCATAAGCATTTCCATTCCTTGACTTATTCCTCTCCCAGTTCCTATTGCTCTTCCAATTTCCATTCCCTTTCCTTCTCATTCTCACCCTTTTTGCATTCACATGTCCTTTCTCAATTCCATACACTTCACTATCCATATATCTTCTCCTATGTTCACTTCAAATTCTATTTCTATTCCTTTTCCTCTATTTCCTCCAATATAGTGACTGTCTTTTAAAATTAATCTAAACTTGATCAAAGGATCTCCCGGTACAAAAGAAATATATGTATATAGAAAATAGAATAAAATGAGATAATAATTAGAAACGATATTACTCTGTTGTTTTGTAATGTACTATTCTTTGATCATTATCGTGTGTGTTTGGATGTTATTGATTGAATAATTTGCTCGGATTGTTTACAGGTCGTCCGCCGCCGAAGGTTAGCTGGTACCGTGACGGCGTGATGGTGGATGACACTGACGAGACGCTGTCGGAGCGACGCGTCAAGAACGTGCTGGTGATCGAACGCGTTGAGCGGCGTCACCTCGGCTCACTGCTCACTTGCAAGGCGACCAACACTGACGCCATCCAGCCACTCGCCACCACCGTCACCATCGACATGCACTGTGAGTCTACCATCGATTCTCTATCCATTACTTGTTTTGCGTGTTTTCACAAGTACTCCATCGTCAAAGTATGACTGTATAGTTCTTAGTTCAAAGTATGTATATTTAGTAATAATGTGAATTGATATTTTTCAATGACTATTGGGTATTGGGTATTTGGTATTGAGTATTGGGTATTGAGTATTGGGTATTGGGAATTGGGTTTTGGGGTATAGATTTGAGTATTGGGTATTGAGGTATTGGGGTATTGGCGTATTGGAGTATTGGGACATTGGGGTATTAAGATATTAGGGTATTGTGGTATTGAGTATTGAATTTCACTCGGTGAGGTCGATAATAGGTCACTTGGTGAGGTTGATAGCCTATCACTAATGAAATAAAGTCACGAACACTGTGGGCTACATTTGTATGGTTGATGAGTATTTGACCAAATACATAATGGCAAAATGGAACCCACCCGTATCCCCTCACTATTTAATTAAGTTTTTTGAGTTGACTCTGCTTCCATCTGAGGTGTCACTCTATTTTTTAAACTTTCCATAGTATTACCATAATTCAGTATCAGCTTGATTTCAGCTTGTACATCTCACTGTTGTATTTACTTTTGATACAATATACAAGAATTATATTTCAGAACCTTATTGATATAATATCTTGAAGCAATAATAATATTACCGTTTACTTGTAAAAAAGGTATTTAATAGATAAGGTATTAATAGCCACATAAACTATGAAATTCTTCCCACTAAATAAATTATTTCTCTAAAATCCTCTTAATTAATTATCAGTGTTTTTGATGTGAAACAGAATAGTAATACAACATTTTCAATTAAAGAAAATTTACTCGATAAACTTGAAAAAAGTAGAAAATGAATTATAGAAAAGAGTTAACAATTTTGACAACAAAAAGTCCAATACTAAGAAACCTTGAATGATATTTTGATATTTGCATAATCCTGTGTAGTATCTTGCAATTAGTTGTAACTCGTACAACTACAAGTTCTACAAGTTCAACTTGTGGGGCTTTGCAAACCAACAATGTTATTGCATTCCACAACGGCGGCAATACAAGCAGAATATTAGCCGTAGAAGCCTAGATGACAATGAATAGGGTACAGCGAACAAACGTTACTGAGGCAAACCTACATTTCAATTTGAACTCCAATCATTGTGGAACAAGAAACACTGTTAATGAGACTATTAAAGCGGCATTCCGAAGCTACTCACGTACTTCTGTGCCCTTTGCCAGAGAAGCGAAGGCAATCCCCAACAAAGAAGCACGCCCAGGCCGAGCAAGCCCCAGACCCGAAATTCAATTTGAAGATGGTATCGCCTGTGAAATATGAAACAGTAATCAGCGCTTCAGACGTCCTTTCATGTTTATCAGGATAATCTACGAATTCAGGCTACGAATTAATCTATTACTCGATATTCTTCAAAGAGGATTAGATTGGGTCCTGTGATACGCTCCATCCATCCAACGTAGGCTGATTACCGTATTCCAAGAATTCCTGACGCCTGCGCCTGAAGTTCACTCAACTCCAGTTTAATCGAAAGCTGATGCTACGATGATGACAAGTACGCGCGAATCATACCTCGAAATTGAAAAATTAGAAGTTTGAAACCCTTTGATGACGGAATTTAGTGTGTAGGCCTATCCAAATACTAATATATTCAGTATTTTTTTGTGTAGCAAAAAATTCATTTTGGTGAATCGAGTTAAGAGAGTAAATTTATGAACTATCAGGCTATAGTAGAGTCATTATTGGATAATTTTTCATCAGAACAGGAAAATCTTATATCTCCAGCTTTTGAAAAGCAGCTTTATCTATAATATCTATAATGTTTTGTTGGTTGTCTGGTCGATCAAAGATGACATTCTGGCAAGATGAGAAAAATACTACAGCTCAGTCAAGGTTGGTTCAAAAATTATAAATCTGGTTTTGAATTCAAGATCAGAATGTTCCCTACAACATGAGATCAAATTAATAATTTTTCAACCTTTATTGACCGAGCTGGAATAAATTTTCCCCATCTTGCCATAACATTAACATACTCGACTATCAACGACAATACTCGTATATCAAAAATAACGAGTATTAACAATAACTCTATACTAGAGTAACAATACTCGTCTATCAAAAATGTACATGGTCATCGCGCTCTTCATCACAAAACTACTTTTCAGTTTCAAAGAATCAATTTTAATTTCCGTTTTTGGTTCTGCGTTCTTTTTCTCCAAAGAAATTGCTACTTTTATCCTCATCATTACAGTGGTGAGTGATGATTGATGATCGATATTTCTTCACTGGCGGCTCGTGCCCACGAAACAGGTGAAGTGTTGTACAGTAAAAGATACGGGCACTTCACCTGTTTCATGGGTACAAGCCGCCAATGTATTTCTTTTTTAAACCATCATTCATTTCATTAATATCGCATTCTACTGACATTTCTCTCGAATTATAGAATAAGATTCTAGAATCTACACTTTCACAAAAAAGCTTGCGTGATTTCAAGGAAATCGTTCAACTGTCTTATTGAAAACCAGTATATCAGGGAAATAGATTATTCAATTAGTTCAACAAAAGCATCAATGATATCAAATTGCGAAATTTCCTACTCAGAAACTGAAATAATCTATACACGAGACTGAAATAAAACGTGATGCGTTTCAGGAAATTGATTTCCAATAAAATGGAGTGAGTGATATCAAATGAATCGTTTAATTTTCTTTCTATATTGTTGATTGAAGTTATTATTTGAATATTAACGAAAATTTTCCTTCTCCGGGGGTCAGACATAGCTTTACCCTACATACCCTTTGAAATAAAATCCGACAATTCATGATCTCAGCTCAGAGTATACTTCTTTATAACTATTTTGTCTCTCTTGAGGATGCGTTTTTAATAGAACAGTAACAAAACAATAAAGTATCTTCCAGTCTCAATAGAGAAGAAGCAGAGTTCACAAATCTCAAGTCAAGAGTTGCATGCTTGTCATCCTACCCTGCTAGCAGTCGTTTGTCGTTTATTTCTCTTGAAAGAGTCGTTGAATACTACATAAAATGTAGATCCTACTTTTCACGCTCCCGTTGTGCCTCGTTCTTTGGATAACCTCTCAGAGGAAGTGATGCAGTTTTTTATTCTACTAAAAGCTGGTTCACTTAACGGTTATGCCTTGTATTTGATTATCTTGCCACAGTACAAATTGACTGTCGACCATCAAGTGGAGGTCAATAGACAGTCCAGTCTAAAAACTTCTAGTTCAGGTCAAGATATTTGGCAGAACTCCAACGCTAAATCCCTCAAAGCTCTAGATTGGTTGTTTCAGCTTCACAGATGAGAATGCGAAATGAACTCTCTCGAGAGAAGAGACTGGACTCCAATGGACTCAGAGATACTTAAATAAATTTGCCTCATTTCTCTCGATGTTTAATATTGCTGTTCAATACGAATTGTTTGTCATGATCATTGACGGAATATTTAAACAAGTTTTTCCCAAAGTATTTGTAACTTTTGGTTTTAGCCATGATGTTAGAGATTATTTTGATTTTGTCAATGATAACAGCTTGTCATGACTGTTCCACTTCTATTGGATGAATAATCAAACTTGGAACCTCCAAGTATTAGACCACCACATTATCACTTATACCAATAAGCCACCTGAAAAAGCCTAGATCTAGCTTTAAAATTAAATCTGAGATCCAGAAGCTTTAGAAGCTAAGCTAGATGAAAGCTTTTTTTGGGATCTGAAGAGAATAACCGTATTTATCTTGCTGATAGTAATGGTGAGTAGGGGAGGGTACATGTTGTTCAGCCTGCTCCACTTTCTGGAAATGATGATGATTAATTGTCCAGTGGTGTCTAAACTCCTCGTGACCCATGTCTTGAGACTTTTCCGTCTGCTATTATTTTTCCGAGTCTTCTGCAGTCTGCTCCCTCACCAGTTGCTTCGAGAGAACCATCTATTTCATTCTCCTCCCTTCTTTTCACAAATCGCATTCTGTGGGCGGCGTGGCATCTGGGTCTTCTCCCTTCTTTTATAAAGCATCAGAGGTTTTTTCTTATTGTAGATGATTGTGGCTTGCGAGTGGAAAATGTGAGAGAAATACTAAACAGCCGGACTCTTGTGAGGATGGCAAGGCAGATTTCTCGAATTTCTCCAATGTTCAAAAGACAAGAACGTTCCAAATAAATTAAATCCCAAGCTATTCCAGACTGTTTATTCCCAAATTTTATTTTTTGGCTTAATTTGTTCTTTCATTTGAGTACAAAATATTCATAGAGTATAATTCCTAACTAAATTAAGAAGCTGAATTTGGAGCGGAATTTGGTTTGTTCATAATAATATTTCTATATTCATAATAATAACTGATTTGTTCAGATCCTGAGAGTACAAATTCATCCATATTGACATTTTAGCCTTCATCCATGCATATCGACTACAAAACAAAATAGACTGTTTTGTATGAAACTAATAAAAAAACTATATGTCTGAGAAAAGAAGAATAAGAACAGAAAATGCATAATCTGAGATATCGTTTTTAGGAACAGATTGTTCTTGATAGCACTAGAATATCAACTTCAAGGAATTTAACATCATATCAAGATAATTATGTTAGAGGTGAGATCTCTTCTTTCCCTCTAGCGGTAAACAACCAAAAAGCATGCAAGGAACGCGACGAATGTTACACTCCTGTGATACCTGTTTCACCTGTGATACCAGGGCAGACCTCGCAATATTCATATTCTACGAGGATCTGTACAATTTCAACCCCTCCTAAAGGTTAATCACACACTCAATCTATAATCAAAACACGTTAGAATTTGAGGTAGAATTTTCATTCCTCACGGTTATCCAAATACGGGGAATTTTATGTAGGCCTATGGTACTGATGGTATTGGAATTATTCCGGGAACGCCGTGGAGAAGAGGAATCTCATAAACTCATAAAGAAACGCCTGTTTCAAGTCTGTTGGAATTCCCATTGTAGTTCCATACTGAGTGAAGAAATAACAATTATTTAAGATTCCATCCTAGCAATATATTTCGAGAGCTGCGTAATGTCCCATTCAAGGTGTCTTAGTTCCCACTTAGGTGGAGAGAATGGGAGACTTGGGAACTGTGATATTAATAATGGCAACCTAAGCATGAAAGCAGACCTTTATAGCGTCTGACCAAAATGACCACATCTTAAGATGATACAACAGTATCATCTCGAAATAGAACTGTCTCCCAAATATTGCTGCATTTTATCTCTTCAATATTGTACGGCTACAAACAAGTAGACCTATAAAATAGCTTTATTGAAAATTATTTGCCATGTAATAAACTATATAACGAAGGTCGCTATAGTCAGTAAGTGCATTGAAAATGATCAGATACATGGTGACAGAATATCAGACGACCTTCAGGGAGAATTAGAAAATAATGGATGATTGCCCTCTGAATTACATTGTCTAGTGCACTGTGCTTGTACTTATTCGTAATTTAATTTATTACGTGATAGAGAAACAGTAAAGGTGTCAGTTTTCCTAAAATAGTTTCAAAATTGATTATATATTTTTAAACGTGTCATTATGATTATAAAGAAGAAGGAGAAAATTGTTTCAAATTCCTCTTTGATAATCCCTCACAAATTGATTTGGAGCCGGAGTTTGGATTTTTACGGACTTGGTTTCCAGCTCAACTTTAAACTTGAACCACGACTGCTGCTTTAATAATTTCGGAGAAGTCTCCTTGTGGTAATCTTGGAAACTAAGAACGCTGTGTCGAACTGGAGGGTTAGCTGGCATGATTATGAATGTTGTTGACATTGCTGGAGTTGTGATAGGATGATGGTGACCGTGTGGTGTGGGTGACTTCCCCCCTGTAAGGGAGGGGGGGGTAGAAGCTCCCTGGCGATCTCGACTGAAGGAGGCTGGGCGTGCGTGCAAGAATCTCTAATAATATTATCTCAACGAGGTCTCAGCGTGGTGCCGCCATAAATTTTCTCGCATTTTCCGAGGGAAACGCCAATAATTCGTCCACCTTCATCAGTTCTCTGGTGCGGCTTCTCATTAAGTTCGGCCGAGCCGAGGTGGGTCTAACTTCACATTAATGCCGCACTTGGTTGGCTCCAATGATAAGATTGTTTTTCCAGCCAAGACTGACTTGTAATGGGGTTCGAAACAAACTTTGGTCTCTTATCTTATTGCTCCTCATGGATTGCTCTCCTGTAGTGTAGACCCTGGGATCAACGATCAGGCTCACAAACAAAAAGCTAACAGTCGTCACCTTCTGTGTTGGTTACAATGAAAGATCATATCAAGCTCAACACTGCATCTCCAAACCCTTCTCACATTCACCTCCAAACTTCAAATCTATATCAACCTCAGATCACCGCACTCTATGGCTCTAATGATAAGAAGTTTCTTCATCGCGAAAGAAATATTGAGGAAGCAGTAAATTGTGATCTGTCGCACAATTATTATTATTAGTAAATAGTAATATTTTCTTTTAGTGCATTTCATTTGAAAAAATGCACTATTTGTCTTGCCCTGACAATCGAAAATTTATGATGTGATATATTTTTTACACGTTTCTGAGCCCCTAGAACACGAATCCGATGTCCTTTCAAATTCATATATCTCTATATATATTAGTCCCAGATATATATTATCTCTATATATAAGTCCCAGAGAATTAACACAATTCACGAAGCACAAGGGCTTACTTCAAAGGATGTAGTGTTAGTGAGGATTGACACAAAAGACAATAAAATATACAACAATCTATCACATGCTATTGTCGCAATATCCAGGCATACAGAAAGCTTCAGATATCTAACAACAGGCTACAATGATGCAGTGCAGGATATTATTGATAGAGTAAACTGGAGGACAGATGAAGAGCTTTTGGTGTGGAACAACAAAAACTTAGAAATAGAATCCAATACAAAAAATTATAAAATTGATGAATAATCTGATAGAAGAGCTTGACTTAGCAGATGTAAATGATTTTTCAACTCTGGATCCAAAATATGTATCTGATAGCTTGAAACAGTTTAACCTGAAAATTGTCAGTTTTAATATTAGAAGTTACAACAAGAATATTGACGAGTTCCTGATACAACTAGAAGACTTACAGTGTGATTTTGATGTTATTGTTTTAACAGAATGCTGGATTTCTTGCAATACAACTCCGCGAGTCATAAGTAACTACAATCTATATGCAACCGAGAAGAATCAGCTGCAGAATGATGGAGTGATTGTATATGTTAAAGCTGACATTAACACTGAGCTTGAAGAGCCAGAAATTCAACACGCCAACTGTTTGAACCTCCGCCTCGAAACTGGAGAAAGTATATTTGTTGTAACCGCAATATATAGGTCACCTTCCAATCCGGATTTGACAGAATTCATCAATAGTTTGAGACAAGTATTCGAGGGATCAAGTCAACATTCCCATGTAGTTGTAGGAGACTTCAATATTAACACCATAGAACCAAACAAGCATCGACAACTGGATGATTATGAGAATTTACTCAGTGAATTTGGCTTTGTTAACTGCATCAAACAGCCTACTAGAGTCAACAACAATACCGCCACATGCCTGGATCACATCTTGGTGAACTTCAAAAAAGATCTTATGCCAATAATATTTCAAAACTCAATAACAGACCACTACACTACTATTCTTGGAATAAAAAGCAACAGAAACATCAATAATGTGGAGAAAGAGCAGCACAGAGAGAAATTTGATAGAGCCAAGTTTTCATCAATGCTTTCAGAAGAAACTTGGAACTCCATTCACATGCAGGATAGTACTGAAGGCAAACTGAAAGAGTTTATTACTATAGTGAATGGCCGCCTGGAAGAGTGTAAGAAAGCTTACATAGTTCCACATAGAAAGAAGAAAATCAAGCCATGGATAACATTGGGGATAATAACATCTATAAGGAAGCGAGATAAACTTTATAAACAATGTAAAAATAATGCATCAAATCTCCAACTAAATCAATATTACAGAAAATTCAGAAACCTATCAACCAGAGTTATAGAAGAAGCAAAAAAACAATATTTCTCTCACAAGTTTGGAGATTTAAGAAATGCAAAACAGACATGGAAGGTGATTCAAGAAATAACTGAAGTTCAGAGACCGAAAAGACAAATCGAACAAATAAATGTGCAAGGAAGAGAATTGAAACTGGGAGACAATGATGAAGACATAGCAAAATTTTTCAATGAATTCTTCAAAAATATTGGATCTGAACTGGCACAAAATATATTGAACAATCAACAACCTGCAGATGAACCTACAGTTACCACTACTAGAGTATGTCAATCAATATTTTTTACGCCAGTAGATGAAGAAGAAATACAAAAAATAATCAGCAGTCTCAAATCAGATAGTGCACCAGGCCCAGACTACTTCAGACCAGAGCTCTTCAAACAAAACAGTGCAGCCCTAACTAGACCATTAACATTAATTGCCATCAAAATCCTACAAGAAGGTGTCTTTCCCCACTGTTTGAAGGAAGCTGTTATATGTCCTATTTTCAAATCAGGAGACAAGAAAGATTTGAATTGTTATAGACCAATATCACTTTTAAATATCCTGGCGAAATTTTTTGAGAAGATTATTAAGTCTAGACTCATCAACTTCCTTGAAAGAAATAAAATTTTATCACCGAATCAATATGGCTTTAGATCAAATTGTAGTACCAATTATGCAATCCACAATGTTATTTCACAAATATCAGAAAAAATCAATTGTGATGAGAAACCTTTGGCAATATTCCTGGACCTGAAAAAAGCATTTGATACAGTATCACATGATATTCTGCTGGATAGACTCTACAACTATTGTATCAGAGGAGTAGCATGGGAATTATTCAAAAGTTACTTGTCAAACAGAACCCAGAGTGTCAGAGTGAATGGAAAAATAAGTAGCAAGCTCAAAGTGGATTATGGAGTACCTCAAGGTACAGTTCTCGGTCCAATACTATTTTTGATTTATATAAATCCTCTGTGCAGTATGGAAATTGAGGGGAACATCACCACCTTCGCCGATGATACTGTACTTTTGTTTTCAGGACCAACTTGGTCAATAGCATGGAATAAGGCTGAAATAGGACTACAGAGAATCTCACATTGGTTGAATCAGAATCTGCTCACCCTAAACTATGACAAGACCCACTTTCTAACTTTCTCAGCTACACAGCATGGACAGCCTTCAGAAAACCTTTTAACAGTCAACATTTCCAACAGCACTGCATACACTATCCACAGAAAACCAACAATAAAATATCTTGGAATCATACTGGACTCTTTCCTGCGCTGGGACCATCATATAAACAACCTATGCAAAAAGTTGAGAAAGACTATTTACAAGTTCAAACTTCGTTCACCTTGACCCTCTTTTAAAAGTACAAAAACTGATAATGAAAATTATTAAGCAGAAACCACTTCGCTACTCATCAGATCAGCTATACAATGAGTTCGGAGTGATGGATGTAAGACAGCTCTACTCCCTGGAAATCATTTGCAGACTACACAAAAAACCGGAAAACTTTCAATGGAGAAACCACAGTCATAAAACAAGAAATAGAAACCTTCTGATCACAAACGTTGCTAGGAAGGCAACATATCAACGACACTACAACCACCTAGCACCAAAAATCCACAATTTACTTCCTGCACACTTCAAGATGATAGAACACCCAAGAAAATTCAAAGATGTCGTTAAAAAGTGGATTATAACAACTGGAAGACATCACATAGGAAATATTATTTCTAACAGTATGTGAGCTCACTTACCCAAAGTATTTCCAATAAAAATAAATAAAAAATTGAAACTTCATTCTTTAATTCTTTAAACACTAACTGGATTTAAATTTAAATTGTACTCATTACATTTGCTTGCTGTTTTGTTCATTTTTGTTTGTTTTTTAAGGAAATAAAATTATTATTTATTTATTTATATATATTGGTAATAATATATACAGAGGACAATTGAAGAATTGGAAAAGAACATTTAGAAAGTAGACTTAACTTACATTTTTGAGCCAGGGAATATTTCGGCTGCTGAAGCAAGCCTTCTTCAACCCAGACCCTGGGTTGAGTCTGGGTTGAAGAAGCCAACCCTGGGTTGAGTCTGGGTTAAAGAAGGCTTGCTTCAGCAGCCGAAATATTCCCTGGCTCAAAAATGTAAGTTAAGTCTACTTTCTAAATATTTTTTCCAATTCTTTAATTGTCTGTATATATTATTACCATTATTTTAAAGTGACTCTGTGATGTTCTATATATATATATATATATATATATATATAATATATTTATATATGTACAGTTTCTTGTTAACACGATAACTCCCGAAGGGCTTGTCGGAGAGCGACCAAATTTTGCACATAAATCATTAGTGTTAATATCTTGATCAAGTTCTTTAACCAGCCAAATTGGTCCAAGGGTAGGGGGTGAAATTAGGGGATGAAAGTTCTGAAAAATCACTAACGTGATCGACCAATAACGTGATCGTTTTGAAAATTGGTGTGTATAATACCCTCATTATTCTCTCCAATTTGAGCCATTAACGAAAAAAAACCAATCAAAAATGGCGGAGAAAATGGCTAATAACACAATGCCAAAAATTGTGTTTTTCGAAAACGGCGCCTTTGAATTCATACTCTGAATAGATCATTATAAGTCATATGATTTGAGCCATCATAGAATTGCATTTGAAATGCACTCTTTCCGACCGCCAGCTGCCGGAGCGAATTTTATTTTCTATTTGTTTCGCCTTATACTTATTTTAAATTTATATAATTCATACTAGCCAGCTCCTGCGTACAATTTATTATGCTTAAAATAGAATCATAGCACAGATTTTTCATTTTACAAAAATCTGATTTATGTGGAGCTTGAAATCAGTGTGATATCAACTATAGTAGGAGGAATAAAATGTGAAAACAGAAATGGAATTGAAAACTTTAAGTAATGAACATGGATTTTACGGGACCAACTGGTTGTGATGTAATTTTATAAAATATAATATTGAATTCAACACAATTGGAGTTTTAACATATGAATCAGTATTTCGAAGACACGATAAGTTTTGACAAACCAAACTTCGAACAGGTGGCAGCCTTTCATCTTGAGGAATGATCCTGATTGAAATTATTAGTTTATCATCCTCCTGGGGGGAATTTCTTTTAATAGTTCTGTATAATCAGGATGAGATTTCATAATATTGAACCTAATAATTGCAGTTTGTGGAGGATTATTGCTGATCCATATTTCACACGTCTAATCAGGCGTTACAGTACACTGAATTAATATCAGCCCATCACACAAGGTGGGATGAATTGATAATTACATTAGTCACTGCCTATGTAGCCCAAGGGAATCTAGAGCTATGATTCTATTGCATGGTTCAAATTAGATCCAATACAGTTAATATTTTAACCTTGCTCTCTAGCTAATTAGATCATCTACGCGTAATTAATCAAATTTCTTTGAAAATAATTTTGATTTTAATTGATTTGAGTGGGTTTTTAGTAACCTATACTATATGGAGACGTCGCCTAGTTTTCTGATGAATACACAAAAAAATGAATAAACTGGAAATATATAAATTCCTAAATATACAAGAAATAGCCGGCAGGCTCGCCTCGCTCGCCTTCTCCGCCCAGCCAGGGGGCTCCGCCCCATGGACCCCCGACAGTATAGGCAGTGTAAGTGAGTCAAACAGGCTCGCTTTGCTCGCCTGCAAAACCTCTGTCAGTGACAGCTGAGACAAACAGGCTCGCTTCGCTCGCCTGCAGATTCCGTTCAAAAGGGATTCGAAATTTATTTCAGCATTTCTACACCTGATCTGGACCTGTTCACCTAATTTCAACATTTTCTGCCAATTTGTTATAGAAAAGTCTAAGAAAAACTCCAAGAATTCCAAAAAATAGTAAAACGCTAATATTAAGCGTAACCTTGGGAAGTATATCGGAAGTATACATAGTTTGAAACTTGATTAAATGATTCAAACTTGATCTTCCAAATTAGTTCATCTAAAATCTCGCTGAACCATTGAATTTACAGTTAGGATTGGCGGAAGATATGCAACCCGCAACACATCTACAATTTTGAAAACCTGATTACTGGCGTAATCTTGAACGGATTGCAAAAATATTCTAACACAACATTTCTAGACCTTATCTGAACCTGCCCACCAAATATCAACATTTTCTACCGTTTGGTTCTCGAAAAAATGAATAAAACCTTGAAAAACTAAAGAAAAACTAAAATATTTGGCGTATCCTTGAAAATTTTTCAAAATCCGTTCTTAGCGCGCGTCTAAACTTTCAACTGAACATGCCTGCCAAATTTGAACGCATTCGGTTCAGTGGATTTTTAGTTCTGGTGATGAATGAATGAATGAATGAATGAATGAATCAGACATTTCGCTTTTATATATAGAGATTCCAATGATATGAACCCAATATAATGTTAATTCCAGTTTTAATAATTATATAAAATTAAAAGTAGATCAAATCAATCTGGTATCAATCTTTGATCTGAACAATTTTTATCTGATCTTGTTCCATTGATTTCTGGTTTCATATTTTGATGAGTGTGCAGGTATAGATGAATAACAAGTTTTTTTCCAAAGTACAAATTCAAACAATATGGAAATAACTCTTCCCACTATATTCCATGATATAAGTAGGCCTAACTACTCATAGTTTTGGAAGTTGACTTGTATCTCATTCTAATTCTATCGATTTAATTCTCGTAGAAATGGGTTCTTGATGTTTGAGGTATCTAGGATTTTGTACGTGAACTATAAGAATACGATGATCCAGTCTACTATTTGTTCATCTATTTATTTTTCTAAGGAATAAATTATTAAAGAAGGAGAGATACTTTCACATCTAATACTCTTATTTATGAGAGTATTCCGAATCTTAGCTATTCCTTGAAGATATGAAATATAACCACGGAATATTAGTAACACTAATATCAAATCAGTTCAAAATTATGAATTATGTATAGCCTATGTTTGATCCAGGAGAAGTTTGAGATTCTTCCATTCTCAATTAAGCTACAGATGGAGTAGGGTTTTGAACATGAAACCCTCCAGATCCCCCTCCCTCCTTCATTATATCCAGACCAAGAATATGTAGTATGTAGTATGTGTAGAGGATTATCGGGTAGTTAGTATATCAATTACCTTCTTAAGAGAGAAGACATTTGAATCAAATAGCGATTTTGTTTTGCAGTGCAGCCATTAGAGGTGGGCATCCTTGCCGAGAAGGGCCCACTAAGCGCGGGACACGAATATGAAATTCCCTGTCAAACATTTGGATCGCGACCAACTCCCGTCGTAACATGGTGGAAAGCTGGAAGGAAAATTCAATCCAACATAAGGGAGTCCGTGAGTAGAATAAATTCTTAGCATGCAATGTAGAATTCACGGAATGCTTTGCAATGCGATGAACATGCTTGTCGTTGGTATAGCTTACTATTTTCAGGAATTTGAATAAGTATAAAATATGAAAAGAGAATAATGCATTCTAAGAAATTATCTAGAGGACTAGTGGAAATTCTTCCAGAGTCATCACATAATATGTACATCTCCAAATTGATAAATTTCTCAGATCCAGATCCATGAATGTAGGAATTTACTTTTTTCAGAATAAGCTGTGAGCTCATCAAATATTCTCTCCAATCTGTGAATTGACTGAATAGACTCACAAGTTAGTGATTCATTATTCATCAACACGGAATATCTAGAATACTTGAAATTTTGTCACTAGTTGCATTGAGTTTTTTCATGAGAAAATGAGAGATTATAAATTTGAATATTTAAAATTTACAAGAATAAGAGCACTCTTCATAACTTTTGAGATTATTTTGATACTGGATTTTGAAGGCTCTGATATATTTCAGTTTTTTTAAAGGAAAATGCATTCAAAGTCACAATTTTCTGTCGTACACGTCTTTCTGAAACCTCTTACCTTAATCTGGGGGGTGGCGTAGCTGAGTGGGTTGAGTGCTGGCTTTGCAGGCTAAAGGTCCCTGGTTCAAGCCCAGGTCAGACCAGAAATTTTTCTCAAGCCACTTCCCCGTGTTTCGGATGGACACGTTAAGCCGTCGGTCCCAGCTGCCTAAAAACAGTCGTTAAGTCATGTCAGAGGCCCTGAAATTGTTCAGGAGCGACCTGAAAACTCTGACACCAGACCTGAGCCAGCCAGGTTACATGAATATTATTATTATCAATCTCAAGTTCTACTGTCTCACAGCATATTATAATAATGTTATAAATTTATCATCATTCTATGTTTCTCGATCATTATGTGATCGAATTGGGATAATGTTGGCAGTATTGAATGATTGAAATTTGATTGTGAATGAAATTGTGCATTATTTATTGTTGGAAACCTGCCTTATAACAAACTACATATTTAGGATATTAATTCATTTATTGCCAAAATCTATGTATTTGCTTCTCAGGTTAGCTCGGATGGCAACATAACAATAAGTATGCTAAGCTACGTGCCAAAAATTGAGGATTCTGGTCAGGTGTTGTCATGTCGGGTGATGAACTCTCACTTCCCAGCTCAAGTCATTGAGGACTCTCTCACCTTACTCATACATTGTAAGAAGCTTCAAATGTATTCACTTTTCAAGAAACTATTTTTGATCAAGTCTTGATAGGAACTTATACACCAATTAATTAGAATTGATTTAGGTATTTTTGATACTAATAATCGCCTTTCGTTACAAATGAAATTAAATAGTAAAATTTGAATAAACTATATGATTATATTCTTAAATATTTTTATGGAGATATGATGAAAATTGATTTGGAAAATAGAGTTGAATAATAGGTTATTATAAGAGAGAAAATAGATAATAAAGTTTCAATAAGGAAGTTTGATGATGTGAAAGAGATGTTAAAGTAAACTTTGGATAACCATAATTTCAAATCAAGGCATAGTTTTCTATCATCATGTATTCTTTTAGTCTGTATAAATTAGCCGTACTAGTCAACTCGAATTTCTATTTTTGAAGCTTACTTTTCAACTTCCAAAGTTGACTCACTTTGGATTACCCACACTATTTGATGAATCAAAATGACAAAGGCCTACTTTCTTATTCAAGATTGAGCAATATAACAATCATGAGAAATGGAAGTAATTGATCTGTAATATTTTCAATTTGGAAAATTATTTGACAATTTGCTGCAAAATTACCGTTTCCAGATGCACCAGTTGTGAGTCTTGAATTGGGAAGCAGCTTGAATGCCACCACTATAAAAGAGGGGATGGATGTATACTTTGACTGTTCAGTTCAAGCTTTTCCATGGATTCGCCGTCTGTCCTGGCTCCACAATGTTAGTATAGTTTATGTAGTATAATTTGATTCAAGTATATTCAACCTATTGCATTGATTATTGGACAAAATGCGATATTTTCTTCTCTGCAATCTCAAAAATATTGGATCAGAAGGATTATGATCAGTAGCCTATATACAGTATGCGTACTGTACTGTTACTGTATTCCTGTATCGTCATAGTAATCCAACTGAGACTGACATGCCTAGATAGATTAATAAATCGTATCAACCATATAATTATTAATGATGAAGAAGTTTAGGAGCTGCTTACTGAGAGAACGATGAGCAGCTTAAAGAACGATGAGCCTACAGCAACGCTTGAGAGAATTAAAGAGAACAAAATTATATTATAATTGAAGGAACATAAGAACTTTGAAGTGAAATTACTTACTTTTTTGGTGACAATTGTTTCATGTTTGTACAGTATATTGCATATTATAAAGCAGGTTTGGCACTAGCTTCTGAGCTTCAAGGAATTATTTTGTGAAACTGCTGTATAAAATTATATTCATTCGAGAAGTTACAATTTTTGCTCACGCGAAAAGCGCGAGAATGAAATTAGAAAATGTGTCAAAAAATTAGAAAATGAGTCAATTAGAAAATGTCTTCTTTTTATTCTTCTTCTTCTTCTTCTTCTTCTTCTTCTTCTTCTTCTTCTTCTTCTTCTTCTTCTTCTTCTTCTTCTTCTTCTTCTTCTTCTTCTTCTTCTTCTTCTTCTTCTTCTTCTTCTTCTTCTTCTTCTTCTTCTTCTTCTTCTCTTTTTAAACAGGGATTAGGCTATGGCCTGTTCCGACTCACATTCAGTTTATTCAAAAATTATTATTTGAAGGACTTTATTATGCAAACTATTTATACTGTATTTAGTATTTAAAAAAAAAGATTCAATTCTATTGAATTAAACATGAAACTTCAAAAATACAAATAAAACTCCAAAATTTCATTGCATTGAGTGCTTGGTATTTTTCTTGGAAGTCGGAATGATGTTAACAAGTATCACTACTTTATCTCTAAAAAATAAATTATCTCAAGCAGAAAATCTTACATGAGTCACAATCCTCTTTTCAGAACCTGTTAAAGGTAGAGGTAGAGAGATTACTCTAATTCAGATTACTGAATAATTGAGAGTCAACACAAATTTAGAAACTGTGCTAGCTCCTAATTTTATGTCTGGCTTGCCTCGGAAAATGCGTTACCTGGAATAAAAGCTCCACGTTTGAAACAGGATAGTGAATTTTTTGTTTGGAAAAATTGTACGTTAGTACTATCGCAGCTCGAAATTTGAGACCCAGTTTTTGCAACGCAAAAGTTTAAATTGCTGTAGTTTTTGTGTTCTGTCCGACGCAGTCTTTCATCAATGTGGGCGGCTCTCATGCAGTGTGAGCTAGTTCGCACAAGCTGAGAATACACGCCGTTACAATGTAAAATATATTATGACGCCGTGTCTTCTGAGCTCACAAAAACCAAACCAGCCAGATATGAAAATGAACGGTTATGTGCATGAACGGTTAGATACAATTCAGAACTATAGCAGAAATTTTCACTTGAATGTAATAGCGGCTATAATTTTATTTCAAACGTCTGAACACCCCTTTCCTTGAGTAGTTCAACATCATTATTCAGTTTTCCATCTAGGTTGGGATGAAATCTCAAGAATTATTTCTCAATTATATTTTAGAGACGAGAATGCATTTGAGCTTTGTTTCTTATTGAATTTGAACTTTATAGGTACTGAAGAGGAAAATGATATGCGATATTTCTATCTCAATGAAGAATGTCTCATCATATCTCAATTTTTGTTGTTATACATACTCACTTTTTTCAACTCTTACCTCAGATATTGGAATGTCTTTGAGAGTAAATAACTTCTCATGATACGAGTAGTTTTTTTAGTATCGTTCCTTGTTAGTTAAGTATTCGAAAAGCTGTACTACATAGGATGAGTGGAAAAACTTGTTCTCACTAATACAGTTCAATGATATTCTCTATTAAAATTCTTTATTGACTCTTTCTACAAAACCAATTTCAACCACTAAATCAAATTCCAAAAGTACCTAGTTTTTCACGATGACCAACGCACTTCACCTTCTTTTTTATTCTCAAAATGACTATCAAAGCCCCCTTTATTGGAAGAGGCTGTGCTTCTATACACAATAAAAATTATAAATTTGGAATTTTCACAAATTGGAGAAGAAACATAACTAGTATGTGAAGCAGACGATTGCTGTTTCATGTGGTTTTGTTTGATTCGTTATTCACAGAACATTTCTACCAGTTCTATAGTCAATACCGATATAATTCTAATTTGAAGATTGTTGGTTAAGTTTCTAATAAACGAAAAGGATAATATTAATTATCAATTAATATTAACTTTCAGAATGAAGACGTAGAAAATAATGCGAGTTTGGGACGCATCATCACAAATCAAACATTGGTATTACAAGCAGTGACACGAAAAGCAGCCGGGCGTTATTCTTGTAAAGCATCGAATTCTGAAGGGGAAAGTGAAAGTAAATCATTTAATCTCGATATAAAATGTAAGTACGATTCCAGCATCATTCATATCAGCAAAATATTCAATATTTTAAGTAAAAAATTGAAATTTTGTGATTGATAAATTTTTCTCCAAGTTTTGGACAGATAATGATCTATTTCATGATCGCAATATGCAGCTAGGGAAAAGTAGTTAGAGTTGTTGTAAGTCGCAGTACTCCATAAATACTGTTCTACTATGAGATCATTTTGTTTTCACAAATAACGGGAGATGACGTGCTTGATAACGGAAGTCAGTTTAAAGTGATCAAAATATTATTACTCTGATAATGTTGATGATATTCCAGGCAATGACAGTTTGAAGCTGTTGTCAAATTCTGCTGAATTGAAAGGCTTCCTCCTGAAAGAGAAGTGTTGTCAATATTCGTGTCAGAGTTTAGTCTTGTTGACATTGTCTCATTTAGCCATCCTAGTGATGCTGATCCTCCTTACTTCAGAACACTGTTCTCTCTACAACCGAACAGTGATAATCATTGATCTTCATAATAGTATATCATGAAAAAATCAAATTTTAATTTTTTCGACAAGTTCTCGTTGTTTCCATTATTTTTATTCATAATTCATATAATTTCATTTTGAAGTGAATGTTGATAGATCTTTGTAATTTCCTACTTGTCCAGCCCACTCCTTCTGAAAAGTAAGATGTTTAAGTTCATCACCTAAACGGTACAATTGACAAGAAAATACACTTTTATAATAAATAATGAACTTCTCTCATTTATACGGAACAAGCTGGTTGCAAGGATTTTGAAGCATCCAGAGAAAGATAAAGTTTAACAAAAATCGTCATTATTGGACTGAAATTATTCTCCATTTCAAAAGGAAGTTTCTAGATTTATGAACTAAACGAACGGTAAAACGAGCTGAAAGAACCGTGAAAATAACTATTTTCAGAGATAATAGCTTATACACTTGATGATATTCTAAAGTTTTGAAACAAGTTCAGGAAGTCGTTCATTAACTGTTCCAGATCTTCCTTTGTTAGTTGAATAATGTTAAATGTCAGTTATGTTGTTAGCATGTTAAAGTAAAGAAAACCCTGTTCTTTCAAATGAATTTTGATTGTTCAGTGATAAATATCTCTGATGTAGCCTATAATCATCTAATTCAATGCCATGGAACTTCTTATATTTTATGATTGTTATTAAAACAATATTGAAAATATTGAGACGAACGATCCATTTTCAGTTCACTTTTTGAAATACAACTAAACTTTGAAGCTTCAGTTCATTGATCGATGACAGTAGCAGTTCTGATATAAATATTTTCTTGGTCGAAATTAACAAGACAAAAATTACAATTACAATATAATTTTAAAGTGTCTAATTACAACTGAAATAATAAAAGTAAGTCACAACCATTGTAACTTAATAAAAACTAAATAATAAATCTCTCACAATTATTGTGACTCAGTGGAAATTACCCATACTTTCCACCAGAAAGCTTGTTACCCATTAATTCACTCGATTCAACTTTCGGTGAACCAGCTAACATAGTGTTTGGTGCATTGACTGTTCCAGACGAGCCGCAGTGTAAGCCCAGCCAGCAAAAGGTGTACGGTGCGGCGAGGGGAGAGGAGATCTCCATAACTTGCGGCGTGGATGCAAATCCTCCCGCACTCTGGTTTCGCTGGATCTTTAACAACTCGGCAATAAGAACAAAAACCATAGAAAGTTTCGAGGCTGGCGGGGGACGCAGTGTAGCCACATACACGCCTGTACAGGAGTCCGACTACGGCACCCTTCTATGCTGGGGCAGGAACACCCTCGGATCGCAACCCGTTCCATGCGTTTTTCACGTTGTGCCCGCAGGTGATTTTATTTTTATTCCGTCACGTATATTCTATACTGGTTCTATAATACTGTAGTTCCGTCACTGTATTCTCTATTCTATTGTATAGAATCGTCACTGTATTTCTATTGTATTCTCCATTCATTCTATGCACTCTCTATTCTGTATTATAAAGAGACTGTGGTAATTTTCGATTTTTTTTTATCAAATATTTGTGAGGTGGGACAAATATCTAAGAATATATGTTAAAATACTATTTGTTTGTTGCCATTTCACATCAATTTGAGTCTTATTACCTACATTAAAATGAGACAGCATCCTCATATAAAAAATTCAATGTGTAATTTATCATTGAATATTGTTCGACAATACCATATTATTTTTCAAGGCCGGTATTGGACTATAACTGTTTGATGTCATAGTTGACAATATGGTTTTGTATTTTTATCTATTTTACTTCACATAGAACTTTCATTTTTAAATACCGGCTTTATAGGGTGGAAAATATCCTATTGGAGATTTGTGAAACAATATGCGGCCAAGCTACAGTCTTAGACCGCTAAATTATTATTGATGAGTGATATATGGAGCAGCAATACCATAAATAATTATTCTTGTTGTGCATGCTAGTAATTCTCTTAAATCATTTCTCTACTGCGTTCTCACTATTCTTTGTTTATCGTATTTCATCAATCTTTTTTCATTCTGTAACCAGCCTTATTTGAGTGTACTCGAATAAGTCTGTTTAACACAGTAGGAAGCATTGCTGGTCATGAGGGCCAGTGGATTTTGGTAATCTTGGTTGTAATAAAATTTAGTCAAAGCCAAGTCCTATTGAATATTATATTTTAAATGAAAATATCTCCAAGTTTAAAATCATTACAAAATTTGGTTGCTAAAAATCTTTGTTAGTAACCCGGTACTGAAGCTTCAGATGTAATACGTAGTATCGTAGATAAGCGACGATAATTTGAAATGCATTATATTCGATGGACTTGGTCGTAGATGATGAATTGTAAAATAAATGTTCTGCTTACCCCACGGTGAAACATAGTTAATTTAAAAGTTCATACTTGACTTCTCCATTTTAGAATTGGTTGTAATTTTGGAACTGGTTTATAATATCTCCTTAATCCTTTCATATTTGTCCTGGCATATTTGGAATGGTCTGGTTGTTCAAAATTAATAGTAAAACAAAAAAAAACCCCACTGGGTTATTTAAATATAAAATTCAATCGGGCATCGTTGCTTCAAATATATTATACTACTTCATAATTATGGAATATTTGAAGAAATTAGTGAATATCATCGTTCATGAAATAAATAAATACATTTTGTTGCCACTTGTCTGTAGGCCAATTGAATGAGAAGTGGAAGAAACGCCTGGCTGGCTGGTTAATCCACAGAGCTTGAACAGTGGTACCAACTGTTGACCAACAATTCAAAATCATCAATAATTAATTTTAACAAAATGAAAATCTAAAGTTGTGTCCAAATAATGATGAGGAGATAAATTAAAATTAAATTATTAAAAGGAAGAGTTTGATAAATTTTTGGTACAATTCCTCATAAATTTTGATTTTCTTCCCGTATCTATTATTCAAACACGTCTTACGTCTGATGAAGGAGTTGGAATGTTCCGTTAACAATTCTCTGCCTCAGTTATCAAAAGTTCCGATTTATTATGAGCAATGGATGAAGTAGTTTAAAAAAACTGTAAGAAATTGAGGAGTACTGATTCTTCCTACTTCATGAGAATAAATGTGTGCAAAAAAGAGTTTAGATCATGTGAAAAACATAGATTTTACTCTCGTTCATTGAACTATATGGACGCTTCACATAAAAATGGAACAAAATCCTTTTCAACTTTGAGGAAAATGTTGATAATCTATCATTATTGAATATGAATAACGCATCCATTTGATATCAAGCGGATAAATATGTTAATAAATTAATAAAGCAATATAATCTGCTCATTTCTTCTGCAGTTTTTGTTTCTCCAACTCTCAAAATTTCGCTCCATTTCCAACAAACATTCCCATTTTGAAATCAGTGGATCCCAGCTGTGCAGATGGAAACTGTTGACTAATTTATTGTTCTCAATGTAATTATAACACACATCCTATCTATTCACCTCCCTCCATTGTTCCTATCTCAACCAGATTAACAAATTTCCGGTGTTGAAAATTGGATTTCGTCTGTGACACACCTTTGTTCTCATAAATAAATCATTTTCTACGTTGACATGTTTCCAGTCACCAAATGTGACCAGCCAGTAACATTTCAACAGGAAGACGACAGTCACACACGGAAGTATGCAATGCGTGCCTTCTAAATAATTCTCGATTTGTTACGTCTCTCGTACTCTGTTTTGCACTGATCTCACTACACAGGCTCCATTATTAATAGTTAATATTCCTTGCTAATTATTAATATTCCTCTACTCTTACATCCTAGTGTTCTTAATAAGACTCTTCTGTATGAGCTAGAGCGCAGACGATCATTTGATGAAAAGTGACTGTTCAATCTTTCCATATTTGCTGTTTATATTATTTTAACTCTGCACACTCACTCTTGATCCACTCTTTCACTCCCTTTATGCCTCATTCACCTACCTATCCATTTTCTACTGCTCTCATAATACCAACCCAAGTATCATCTCTCGTATGAGAAACCCCATTCTTTTTTCAAAAATGAATTAATTGAAAAGTTTGATTTCTCGACAGGGAAGCATATATCAACAGTAAAATAGTTCTTTTAGTCGGGTACTCAAGCTAGATATAAGGAATAAGACTTCTTCAAATTTCAGATAATGTCAATCATTTATTCATTGTTTTTGAACTCAATTTAATATTACAGAATGAAAAACCTGGTTGAACCAGGGATATTCATCATCACCACTACTCTTGATTCTCCCTATGATAATTATAGTAGACAATTATTATCTACAAATCTCATCATTTGCACCCTTGATGATATCATTACTTTCCATATTCTTCAAGCTCGTGGAAAATATAAGGTATAGATATAAACTATATAATTTTATAAGAGATGTTGTGGAACTTATCCATGATGAACTTTGTCATCTGACAACCTTTGTTTCCACTTACCTGAATTTAGATAACATTTTACTTGTACGATATAAACATTTTTGTATGTATTCAGAGTATACAGGCTGGCAGATAATAAATTTGAATTCAATGTGATTTTACAATACCAATCATATCCAGTTTCAACTGAATATATATTTTCCCAGGATATCAGAATAGATTCATAAGCAATCTTATTCAGCCACAATCTACGAAAGAAGAGATTTTTGGTGGAGTTTCATATTTTACGATAGGCTTATTGATGTAACGGTGAAAAACATCTATGTTCTGTCTTTCAATACTTATTCATAACAATCGAAATAAATTGAAAAACGAAGAAAACGTCTTTGGATCAGGTAAACCGGATGCACCCCACAACTGTTCCGCCACCAACAAGAGCCAGACTTGGCTGCAAGTGCGCTGCACCAAGGGCTTCGACGGCGGCCTACCACAGGTCTTTCACCTAGAGGTGACTCAGGCCTTCCCCGCCCCTGCCCCATCGACCAGTTCCACAGTGGACGACCAGCCACTGCTCATAGCTAACAAGACGAGCCGCGGATCACCCTCCTTCTCCATTCAGGACCTTGAGCCGGGCACCACCTACGTCATCACCGTCTACTCGGTGAATGGCAAGGGGCGCAGCGTCAAGGCGAACAGCATCCGTGTCGCTACTCTGGGACACACTCAGCACCAGCATCATCGAACTAACGGTGAGAGTCTGTCACAGGATTCCTTATTCAAATTTGAAATAAACTCAAATCTTTTAGTATAATATTTCATCAGTATTCATGGTACGGTACAATGTAATTTTCTTTTGATCAAATTATTAGAAAATGGTAACTCGTTCCAATAGACTGAAACCTCTACTATTACTGGAGTTAGTCTTGGGATTGAATTTAGCCATATCAATTCAACAAATATTAAACGTATGTCTATTTCCTAAGTATGTCTACCTATTCCTCTTTTGATCTTCTCTTCAATCATCTACTGTTAGTTTATTCCGAAATATTCAGCAATTTTCACGATAATAAAACTTGATTGAACCAACAGAATTATTTCATCGTATTGATGTAATCGGGATACACATAGGCCTAAAGCATTATTCATCAGAGTTTGTGAAGCGGAGCAATCGCAAGAAACTATTGCTATTGTAAAATTGATACTTATGTATTTTGGAGTGCCTGATTGCCTGATTGTATTTTTGAGCATCTAGCCTATGAAAATTTATATTGATTTTTCAGAATTTTTCTAGTTGAGTGTAATGTAATATATCATTTGTTGGTTTTTTTCTTATACTCCTTATTTGCTCATGTAATATGATGGCAGTAAAATCGATAATTTTTGTTATTCTTGAACTCAAATTATTGTAACTTGGATAGTTCAAATTAATTTATCTATGGTTTTCATTCTAAATAAAAAACCGTTACACTCAATTCATATTATTATGCTCTAAAACTTCTCTAATCTCTCTTCATGGATCAAAGTGATTCTACACCTACAGTGATAGCCTACTATAAGTATCACTTCGGAATAGACAATTTATTATTCTTATTTGCTTTTCATTCTATTTTATATCAATCTTCTGATATTCTTAATTAAGGCAAACAATTTTAATTAGAGTTTAATAAATCTATCTTGGCAACGAGCTCTTCATTGTTACCGCTTTTCATTCTTGTTAAAAAAGTCTGTAGGATCCAGCTTTGTGTGCCAAAATGAACAGTGGGCCGAATCAAAGTTTGAGCGCTTTGAATCATCACAAGACCTCTTCGCTGTTGCCGCTCTTGTTTCCGTTCTGAATCCCGATTCTTTCAGGTGTGATAACGAATGTTTACAGTGCGGCCAGCTTATTAGCATTGTTTGTGTTTGGCTTTGCCGGATTCCAGAAAAGTTGAAGGTTTCATTGTTGATGTTTGGTGTCCGCAGAAAGTGAAACGGAGCTGATCGATAATGAGCTGGTGTGGATAGCGGTGGCGGGTGGCGTTCTATTCGTCATAGTTCTCATTCTGCTCGTTCTGATAATCCGGAGAAAGCATCGCAGCCGACAGCTGACAGAGGAGCGCTCCAGTGAACACGATCTGACCAAATCCAGGACTGAGCTGCTCACTGTGATCGGCCCCGCTGAAGACGACCGAAATCCTGATGTAATTCCCAGTGCAAATGGTAAGACCACCACCACTGTTCTCATTTAATATGATTCCGCATGCAATTGGTATTAGTGAATCATCTCTGAAACCAAGTTTCATCTCTTCATGAATCAATTTGAGTAGAGATTTGAATGAAATATCGACTCGAGTAGAATCAACAGACAAAAGCATCCCCATGCTGTGTTTTTGGAGAAACACAAATATATTTCTCACAATATTGCTGAATGTTTAGTAATATATTGTGTGATGTGGAATAATTTCAGAAGCACAGGATTCAAATTTGTATTTTCTTTTTTTCCACATTTCAATTTATAGGAAGAGCATGGTTGATCTGATAAGAGAATACTTTTTTACGGGAATACGAGTTTTTCTCCTTTTCAGACCCTATCGAATTAATATCAAAAGAGAAGAACTAGAACTAGAAATGAGATGGACTAGTGGAAGCCTTCTCCTGTAGACCATATACAAATGTCTCATCTAATAGGATGTAATTGCGTATCATTTTTTGAGTGATAAGTGATTACTTTTTAAGTTTTTTGTTCACATTCCTTCTACAACTTATTTCTTAGACTAGATCATTCAGATTTACTTCCTACTATTGTATCTATAGTATCTACTTCTATTGTATCACTTGTTGATTTTTCGTTATATCAATAGCGTAGATTTTTTATTCTCACGAATTATAAGTATACTACAATGCTACAATGGTCAAATTTGTACAATGGTTTCAAGTAGTCTATTAAAAATAAAAACAAAATATTAAAGAGATAAATTGTTTAAATTATCCCTATTTGATGACAATGTGATAATGAAGTGTGAATAGGAAGCCTCTCTATAATAGTGATAACTGTAAGGGAGACTTCCCTGAGAAAATACTATTCTCAAGATTCTGAATATAAAGCCACTCATGACTTCCTCACTTCCATTATTTTTATATATCACTCACAACACTACTATAATACAGAAAGTGGTCCTTGAGACTTGATTGTTCTTCAAGAAGTCCCTTTAAATACAAGAAGGCAAAAATCTCAATATCAGTTGAGCTATTGATTAGTCAATAGTTTCTCTTAATACTGTACTACTTAACTAAGTATTTGAGGCGTTCGCTGAATGACAACTGAAATTGGTATCATTTCAAAATTCCCTCCGATGCATCATATGAGAAGTATTCGAACATGAATATTGATTTCATGGCTCCTTATTCGTCCACATACAGCATCGATTGGTATACCGGAACTATACTGGCCTAAATTTTACAGAAATCACAAGGAGAATAGATTTACAATACTGTCATATTTCAGCTCAAAGATACTGGAAGTTAATCAGTTTATGACTTATAAGTTGATCCAATTGACAAAACAACAAATTGATCAAATTGACTTTACTTATCATGCTAGAAAGGAGCTTTTGAATTATTCCTTTATTTTTTCAATTTCAGTTGTTAATCTAAGTTATTATCGTCACACAAACAAGAGTAGTCATCACTATAACATAGAGGTGGGAGAAGTTTTTCACAATTATTCTATTTTTATTTCTAGTTGTTGGATGCACGGTGAATGCACAATATCTACAAGATAAGTGGGAGGAGCAGATAGTTGTGAGAGAGCTTCAACCGCATTTACCCCCGGATAAGTTGCATCGTATTTCAACGGAAGAATTGGCTAAGTCATTTGTAAGTATGAAAATTTATATTGCAATAAATTAGAGGGACAATAAATTTATCTTATGTATTGACTATTAAAATCTGTGTCACTTATGTCATTTGATACGAAGTAACTTGAGAGAAAAATCGTATTCAAAACATAGATAATTAAAAAAGAATTGAATATATCTTATCAATTTAACATAACAATCACATCATAGTCTTGCTCTGCATACCGTTAAGATGTACCGTACGATTCTTCTGTGATAGATTCCTCGAAAAACTTCAAAATATATTATCTACTAGCCGGCAGGCTCTCTTCGCTCGCCTTCTCCGCCTAGCCAGGGGGCTCTGCCTCCTGGACCCCCGACAGTATCAGCAGTGTCAGTGAGTCGAACAGGCTCGCTTCGCTCGCCTACATAACCTCTGTCAGTGTAAGCTGAGACAAACAGGCTCGCTTCGCTCGCATGCAAATTCGGCTCAGAAGGGATTTAAAATTCATTGAACACAGCATTTCTAGACCTAATCTGGACCTGTTCACCAAATTTCGACATTTTCTACCAATTTATTCTCGAAAAATTCAAGAAAAACTATAAAAATTCCGAAAAATAGTGAAACGCTAATATTCAGCGTTACCTTGGGAACTATATCGGACATAGTTTGAAACTTGATTCAATATCTTCCAAATTAGTTTATCTATAATGTCGCTGAACCATTGAATTTACAGTAAGGATTGGTCGTATCAATCATCAATACATCTACAATTTTGAAAAACTCTATTACTGGCGTAATCTTGAACGGAATTAAAAAATATCTTAACACAACATTTTTAGACCTTTTCTGACCCTACCTACCAAATATCAACATTTTCTACCGATTGGTTCTCGAAAAAATTGAGAAAACGCCGAAAAACTATAGAAAAACTTAAATATTTGGCGTACCCTTGAAAATTTCCTAACATTCGTTCTTAGCGCGCGTCTAAACGTCCAACTGAACATGCCTGCCAAATTTTTAGTTCTGGTGATGAATCAGTCAGTCAGTGCCATTTCGCTTTTATAGATATAGATTTCCCACTCTCCCTACTCATAGAGGACTCATGAATGACTGTACCTTTATAGTTCTTGATACAGTATCATACTACAAATTTGATGCAAGTTTGTAATAAGTTAATCGAAAAATATATCTCCGCTTCTGAAATATGACTTGCTAATAACCGCCAACGGAGTGAAAATACATTGCAATTAATTGACCAAATGGCAGCTGGCGTAACCAGTAGAAAAACATTTGCATTAACCCTGTAGCATCAAGTCAATTAAGAACAATCAACAATAATTGCTGTTACTCAATATGAGTCACTGCGTGAGAGATTTCCGAAAACATAACATTGGCTATTATAGAGATGGGATTCAGGGTATTGAAGCAAATGAGTTTTCCATGTTTAAACTCTCATTTGGAACCGTCGTTAAGCTGACGCCAAAAATTCAGGTGGATTCTTCTGCTCCTTGTTTGCCTCTGCTCTTATACTCGAAAGAGACAATAGATGCATTATATCAGTTGTTATTAGGTTACATCACGTACAATAGATAGACGAAACCACTTAGCTTCCGGTCGTAAGCTATTCTATTATCCAGCAGTAAAGTTGACTAGACGGGAGTATGAGCTATTTATGATTTTTTATGATTAATTGGAGAAAAGTATTATTCGAAACTGGATATTGAGTCAGAATATTTGGGTAGCCTGTTTTTCTAGACAACACAATCACGTATCTTGTTTAAACTTTTTGATGCCCTAGACAATTATCTAGAAAAAATCCTGGATTATTATTTTAGAAAAATGAGTATAAATGTACATTTATACTTATTTTCTCTTAGGGCTACTCTATTCGTTTTGAAACTCTGAAGAATAACAATCAAGTACCCTTTTGAAATGAAAATATTATTTTAAAAAGGTTACTTGATTGTTATTTTTTAAAGTTTTAAAATATACATATAGTATATTCAAATATAAATATAATATAGTATATAAATAAATAAATAATATATAATAATATAAATTATTTTGATATAATAATAATGCTATATAAATAATAAATAAATATAGTATATTCAAAGTTTTAAAATATATTCAGAAAATCAACATACAATTTAGAGCAGCATTTGAGAAATTCATCTGCAAGGCTGAGGCCGCACTGCCGGTGGGTAGAGCCTGGAGGGTGGAGGCTAGTTGGTAAATCTATAGAACATACACACCATCTACAGTAATACATCGTATGAATGGTATGACGTCATTCTGTTTTTTGAGGTTATGTTGTCCATATTTAAGAATTTCAAGATGGCGGCTGAACACATACCATTCATATGATGTATTACTGTGGATGGTGTGTATGTTCTATAGATTTACCAACTACCCTCCACCCTCCAGGCTCTACCCACCGGCAGTGCGGCCTTATCATTAGGGTGTGTTCTTGACACAAACATTATCTGAAATAAATTTTAAATTTGGTTGATTTCTTCTAATTCCAGAGCAACATCTTATTTTTGTAGAGAACAAATCACTGTATCTTCTTTCATCATATGGGATATGAAAAGATTATGAAAATATGTGATGAAATATACTGTATTACATCAATATTTTTGAAGTCAATGACAATAAGGAGCAAAGAGTTTTCTAAAAAATATGTCAAACAAAGGTGTTTTGAAAGTAGAACCTACAACTTGAATTGAGACATCCACTTCCATCCTACTTCACAGTGTTGAACCATCTCAAATGGCCGATAAATGTGAATTCATTTGTTGCAATTCTATTTCAGAGCGGCAGCGCAAGAAGCTTACACGTTTGGCGCGGCGAATTGCGTAACGCCGAAACACAAACGCAACACAATAGGCATAAAGAAAGCGCCGTTTAGCAGTTGTAAACACGTAGCAGCAACTTCAACACTGTGATAATATAATAAACTTCTATTCATGGTAAGTACTCGCCTCCAACGGCCTCAGTCTGAGAACAATTTCATATTTTCTACTCCACGCTCGCTCATTCTGTTCTTTGGCGCGGGTGCAATAACGCAAAATTGAAAATTTCTGCTCCAAGAGCGTATCACTCATTTGAAGTTATCACCTTCAAGTTTCATGTATTCGCACACAAATAACCTGTTTATCTCATAACTGGATTCATTCTCTGACACAAATAATAATTATATACATCGAAAATTTATATTGGATTGCTGATATCAGTAATTATGATAGCACTTGATACGATTTTTAATACCGCTCATTCAATTGGTGATAATTATTTTTTGATATGGATGCACTTCAAGTGAATATGATGATTTTTAAATGTTAATGGTTCCATTTTGAATTATTAATTTACAATTGAATTTAAATCAATTCAATGTGTGATGGTTCTTCCTAAGAAAGTTTTCAATCTTAGCTATTTACACATTTAGAACATTTCTAAGATAGATAACTTACTCATTCGTAGTGAAAGAAACAAACAATTTGTTATATTATGGTAATCAACAATACTGTATCACTATTAACTGTATGAGTGTAACTGGGTTTGGAATTGCTTGTATTGATAGGAACTTTTTTGCGACAGTGCTCAAGGTGTGACAAAGAAGCTTTTCCAAATTGTTGTGTTATTCAGAGTACTTCATTGGACCTCAATAATGATCAACATTGAAATGGGTATCTGCATGTGCAACTTTTGATTGATAGCATTTTTCTCAACTTAATGATGGATAAAAGAAATTTTACGTTAAATGATGGCTTTGAATATCAAAAGGTTTCACGTGGAAATTGAGTACAATCGAAAAAAATTTTCTTTCAACCCTCAATCAATTTATCAAAATGATAGAGCTGTGTGTTTATTTCAACTAACTTTTTATTTACTCATAACTCATCAACTTCCAATTTTTCCAATCTTCCAACTTCAATTTTCCTCATTGGATGTGCAATATTGTAGACAAGATTCATTCTGTTTCAGATGAATATTGTCCATATGAGAGTTAAAAAAGCTCAATTTATTGGTGCCATAAAAATGATCAATATTACGCTGATATTGCGTTGGAAACTCATGTGAGTATTCATGTTCATACTGTATTTTTAAAAAAATTCAACACTCACAGAATATCTCTGGAAAATGACAAGTAGTGCAGAAGTTTCTCGAACATAGCTCAATATAAATTCACTCTAATGATACACGAGAAGTCGATAAATGTATCAAATTATAAAAGACTCCCCAATTACTTTCGTTTTATCCACTTTGGAAATAATACATTCAAGGAGAATCACAAAATAGTACCTTATTAAATCGCAAATCTATTCAATAATGAAGTACAGCTCTTGCTAATAATAGTCATAATCTTAATAATTTACTATTAACTATCTATTGCTAAAAAATGATTAGATTTCCTTGTACCAGTAATCATTGTCAAATAATAGAATTCTACAAATAATTAATCAGTATCATCATCAAATAATCGATATAAATTTATAAATCCATAGTACAATTCCATAAAAAAAAATTTTAGTTTATAAAAAAAGTTTAATTTTTTTATATTATGTATCTGTGTGTATGTCTGTTCCAGATATAATCAGCATTTAACCCGATTGTTACAAAAAGATTCACAACCTTCCAGGGCCTATGTACGAGTATGGTGAATGATCATCATCAATCTGATTATAATTATCCTCTTTCTTTTTTACCTTCTACCTGAAAAACATATTATCAGAAATCAAAAATATGTTAATTCAATTAGATATTTCATTATCATGAGTTCTTGATGTGATCTATATGGATTTGTATTTTTATAACTGAGACCCAATTTCTATTATTGTATAAGAATAAAAATGATTCAAATATTGATGTTTGCTGTTATTGGAAAACTATGAACCTATCCGAATCCTAAAACGTTTGTAAAGTAATTCGATATGATGTATAAACTATTCTTCTCAATCAATAATTATAGTGTGGAACAAACTTTTTTAGAAGATAAATATCCCTCTCACTTTCACATTAAATCCTCTCCTTTCATTATGATCTGAATCAGTAGATCACAACGAAGAAATCACCAATCAACATATGAGATAAGAAGCAGCCGCTATTTTTGTTTGCAGGGTTTATAGACAATTTTGTTAATTGGGCTGGCTTACTAAAGATTTCACTATTGAATGATACAAAAATAATCCTACAAGGATATGTAATATAAAATAATTCTGAATTGATTAAGAATTGCGTTTAGGTAGCTTGAATCGCCATAAAATTATAAAAATGGATACCTAATATTGGAGGGAAGAGAATTTATTTCCAAGTAGGTTACTGACCGTTTCTTGGCTGCTTCAAAGAATTCTATTGAAGAACCTTGAAAGACTATCAAGTATAAGAATGTCCATTCGTTCACTATCATAATTATCAGAACTTATCAGAAGTGTAGTTCTGAAATATTTGAGCAGTATTTCAAATCTATAATATCATAACAAGAGAATAAAGCTAATAATAATGTAATGTGAGTGAAGAATACTGGCGTAATTGATTGTCTAGTTATTTTTAAATCGGAAGAAATTTATCAAATTGATTGAATGAGGTCTAGTCCCAATCAACCAAATTAGCCCACTTTGGCGTTCTTTCCAAATTTCATTAACATTGGTTCAATAATTTTCTGTTACTAATAATTTCTCTTCAACCCCACACTCAATTGAACTCTCAACAGCCAAAATACAATTTAGCTTTCTCGATGCATTATTGGAATGCAGTAACCATGAAACATTAGCCCAGGCAAATTAGACTTTTAGCACCTAAAAAATGATGGATAGCTGGAAATGATCTTAAACCTCTGTGGACATACCAAATAAGTTTAATTTGAGTTTGCGACGCTTTCTGAGTGGTGCGTAATACAGAATGCCCGAAAAACAACGGAAAATTTGTTCATTTTCTAGTTTTTTGCAACTCACGTCAAAACCAAGCGTCGGACAGAAAAATTTTAAATTACAATGTTTCAGTAAATAGAAATTCTTGAGCGATTGATATCAAATTCAACCCTCTGTGATAAGTGACAACCGAGTTATGAATTTTATAAAATGCTGTATTTTTTGAGAGAAATTGAAATTTGACAATTTTTATTTTTTGATTGCTTATATCTTCTGTACGTTTCATTAGAAAATGTGAAATTCAAAATCTTTCTGGAGATAATTCTATCCTGTTCAATTCAAGACCAAATAGAACTTTCTATCTTGTATATTTTTTGTGCTAGAGCTCTCAAAATATTTCCTTGTACAACAAAAAATACAATATTTTCAACAATTATGACCAAAATAAATCTTTATATCATTGTATTGGATATTTCTACCGGAATATTTCTTATTAGATCATATTTTAATAATAATACCCAACATACCGTCCTCAATTCAGGCTATTTCCAGTTAGAAGGACTCTTTAAGGATAATAAATTAAGGACACCCGTAAAATTCGTAAAACTCAATAGATCTTAACAAATCATAGCTCATTGCTTCCAGCTCATCAAGGCGGTTCAAATGCATATATTATTTGTTAAATTAGATAAAAATTGAAGAATTTTACGACCTTGACTATTTTGAGTTCATTCACATATACCGGAAAAAAGGCTACTATATGTGTTAAGATGTGTCTGTCTTATAAGCCATTAATAGTAAAAATTTGTATTTGGGCTTAAATTGTAGAGCATCAGCTCTTCTATCATTTGATATGTAGAATCATTAATTCAAGTTGATAAGGTTAGATTGATTCACAATTGAAAAACATAAAAAGTCACTTTTTCAATTTCTCCTACTATCACTATATTCAAAATTTGATTCTAAATGAAGTTATATTAAAGTTATCATCGCTTTTTCTAAATTGAATAATAGATGATTCAATTCTGCTGAATTTGAGAACAAAGATACATTAATAACTCCAAAATGTCCCACTTTAGAATCAAATTTTGAATATAGTGATAGTAGGGAAAATTGAAAAAGTTTTTCGGGCACCCTGTATTACGCGCCACTCAGAAAGCGTCGCAAACTCAAATTAAACTTATTTGAGATGTCCACAGTGGTTTTAGATCATTTCCAGCCATCCATCATTTTTTAGGTGCTAGGCCCTTTTTTAGTCTAATTTGCCTGGGCTACATCCCTTTGCTTCGATTTTGTGCATCTGATCGATTCGAATCTGTGTAATAAACAATCACACGCAAGAAACCGCTATTGCTGAATTTCATTCATTTGAGAAATATTGGGAAACTTTGTAGCAGAATTGAATTGATGAAGAAGGCGTCACTCCGTGCAGCGCCCAGCGAGGCGTGGAAAAGCGGATAATTCTTCTAGAAGCATGCCATCGCTCTTCATTTTTCGCAGTGCAACGCCTTGTTTTCTTCTAAATAGGGATCAGAATTTATGGTTTAAGTGGTTGTGTTTGTTCGCACCGTGGGAAGCGAGTCGATTTTCCTTGGCAATACACACACATGCACACACCGTAAATTGTCACTATACTATCGTTCCTTTCAATTTATTTTTTCCACTTGATCAACCATCGTAACGACTGCAATAAAATTTCTACTGCACATTACCATCTAAGCTCCATGAATAGAAGAAATTGTCACTATTGCTTTTAAATTGAGCTATTTCTTGATAATAAATCTTCAAGAACATTCACGAAAGGAGGGAGTGAGAACGACAATTCCATTATAAGTCAAGAAAATGCTTTCCTGAACTTTTTTTAGACTACTACATTCGAATAGAAGTGTAGAAATTAATTTCTGTTTACTATCGTCTTGAATGAGGTCCATACGAATAACTGAATAAATTCAGTGGGAGTTAGCTATGACATGAACGGCATAAGATGACGACACTCGTTGATGGATAATGTTGAGTATTTTCGTTCTATTGCATATTTTTCGTGATAATTGTTCAGCCTACACCAACTAGTGCGAAGACATATTCCAATCGAAACTCTATTTAAAAAAATAGCGCCTACTGCCTTCATTTTTCGGTTTACCTGAGAGATTTGTAATCTTTCATTGTGAAAGTTTGGTGGTAAATGTATGAATGGGCTACCAGTGAATGAGATAAATCATTAAAAGCCCGTATCGATAGTGCGAGGCATGTGCCGCGAATGCCTCGAGGTTTGTTGTTAGTGGTGCGATTTGTGCGATCAGCAGTAACCAATCACAACTCTTGTTATTAAAGCTGAAGGATAAAACAAAAGTTCCAGTCGCACCAGTAACAACGTATCTCGAGGCATACGCGGCTCATGCATCGCCATGTAAAGAAGCATGATAAGCGGGTTGCAGATCCTGCGCCTCAATTCCTAAAAGTCGAACTCTGATCAAATACATTCAACTGATCACATTGGAATTATATCCAACATCAAATTATTATGAATATGTGTGAATAGAAGATGGAATTGTTTGCAAAATCCACTTCTCACGATAATTCTCCTTTCTACAATCCTGTTCCTGATTGCCCATTCAAAGCAGAGCAACGTCCCGACCGAATAAAGCTGTATTACACTGGCGGTTCGTGCCCACGAAACAGGTGAAGTGCCCGTAACTTTTACTTTTAAGCACTTCACCTGTTTCGTGGGCACGAGCCGCCAGTGCTGCATTAGGAAATCCACACCACCTAATTGTGGTATGCAAAGTCTCGGAAAACGCTTTCAAATTGAATTAAACGTTACTGAGTTGCTAAATTATGATGTATAACCAACAGAAACCGCAGAAATGGATGGTTTGTGGTTGGAATACTCGGCGAGCACCTACGGTGATGCGAACAATGAATTCGCGGTTATTTCGGAGATCCGCGGAAGAGAGGATAGTAGGTGTGAAAACGAGGATATGAGTCCGCACTCAACTGATGAGCGAAAGAGAAAGTCAAAGTGTGTGAGAGAGGCTAGGTGAGAGAGAGAGTGTGAGTAGCTCAGAGCGAGAGAGAGGGTTGATGGCAGAGGATATGGAGAGAAAGAGAGAGTTGAAAGAGTTTAGTGTGAAGGGGGAATAAAATAGCCGGCCACAGCTTGATACGAATTTAATTTCTATCTTCCGAGCATCGAGCATTTACCAGCACGCTGCATGGCACACAAAGCATCATCCCTGAATATTTTCTGTAGCTTTTCGTTCACCAGCAATCCACTTTCCTTTGTTGGAGCTATAATAATGCCGCATTGCAAGACTGCGCGGAGGAATATCCACCACTGTGTGGATTACATCAAGTGAACGTCTTTAGAGCGGCACACCGACACCCACAGCACTCGAAACATTCACATAAACATTCGTTTCATGTAGTTTCATCTGCACGTGAAATTAAACCGACTGAAATGGCTACACTCACCTGAAAAGTGTCGCAGTTCAAACAAGGTGGCTCATATTGATCATTGTTTCAATACTATTTCTCAGATACTCTACTTTCATCAATCTTCATAACATAGGAGATGATCGAAATGAAATACATCAATTAATATTATAATTTCGGAAAAATTATACTAGATACATACTTTAAAGTTAGAGAAATTGATCGATTGTTATTCAACATTGAAGGATGATAATAGGTGATAACAATGATGTTCATTTTCAATAATTATTTTTAAATCAATTCCGATCTGTTTTTGAAAGATGAGAATGATATTATAATCTTTTCCATGCTTGACAAAATTAACTTCTTCCGCTTCTAATATAAATTACCGACATACACATACACAATTAATGAAATTAATGAAGCATAGAGCACAAATTCAGGAATGATTGATTCGGTTAATGGAACAATTGATTATTATCATAAAAATAAAATAATCATATGTTTGAACTGAATTTATGTTAGTAATCTAATTCAATTTTCTCCTATGATTTACTTTTCCAATAATGGAAGTTCGTTAGTAACAGTAATTAAAAGTCAGTATTGATATCAAACATTATAATTTATAAATAAATCCATTTGAATGTAGATTTCAGTTTTGAGCTGCAGATTTATGATAACTATTACATTGATTATGATTGGAGGCGAATTGACGAGGAGGCCAAGGTCCACGCAGGGCTGTAGCGCTTCGTGAGTATGTTACAGTCATTATAATCAACATTGTAATTGAAATGTATCTCTATGTTTGAATGGATAGATTTTTTCATATTCGGTGAATAAGAAGAAAAACTTAGAATGAATGGATTGGAATAAATAGATTAAGTTTACAAATCACAATAATTCATAGTACCTTGTTATAGTATTTGTGAATTCACTAAAGCAATTCCAACCTGGAATAATGATACTCTTCGAGTTACAAACATTATTTTTACTTTTTTCTGACTATCACCAAGCTGTCTACATCAATGTTCCGCCTTTTTTTGTTAGATGATAATATGACTATCTATTCAAAGAAGAACCAACGATTTGAGAGAAAAAAGGTTATTTCAATCCGTTATACAACACTCACAAATCAATGTTACACAAGACCAATAAAAAATACGTATTCAGCTGTCATTCTGGCTGCGATATATCACAAGCTGTGCATTTTGAAACAGTTTCTCGTCTATTTGATAATTATCAAAGGCTCAGATATATGTTCTGCCACTGACAAGAATGAAATATTCATTCACCCGTGAACAGACTGTAACAAGCATTTCTACTGATCTGTGACAAGTTGTGCATTTCTACTGTTCCATATTGTAAAATTTTACGCGATGAAATAGCCAAAGTAATTGATCGATTGCACAGTTTCAGGTTGAATTTTTTGTTGTTCGATTGAAAACTTTCAAATGTTACTTTTTAATGTAGAAGGTGTTCCTTTGAATAAATAGGCATTGAACTTAGCTCGTATATTTGTCATAAACCCACTGACAACACATGTATGAAGCTTGAAAATTGGTTATTGATGTACATGTAAAATAGAAACACGTCATTCTACCAAACTATCACAGTACCTTAGTAGTCTTCATAAGCCCCTCTCATTGAGAAAGCATAGTCAATAATTTTGACAACAGTATAGTAGTGATGAACAGTAGGCTATAGTAGTGATTAATACTCTTGAAAACAGTATAGGGGTGCATCAAGGAGGTTCCTCCTTGGGGTGCATTCATAGTGGATTGAAAGATGAAGATGAATATGACGCTCATTGAATCATATGCTTACTTCCATTCATTTCATTGTGTTCTATTATTATCACAGCTGCTTTGTGAATATCAACTTCAGTGAACTCTTCATCTTACAACCCAAGATGTATAGGATAGTAGTTACTACTCATGGTGTATAGAATAGTAGAGGTGGGGCAGAGTGAAGCAGCTGATTATGATACTGACATCACAGAGTTCCTCTAGTAAAGAATTTTTCGCCACACTGCATAGAAAGCAACTGTTTTCTGTGCACTAGAGAGATTCGAAAGATGCCATTTACAGGTGGTTTTGCTACTAGCTCCGAAAGAGGGCTCTTTCGGAGCTAGTGCACAGAAAGAGACTGGTAGTTACCTATCCGGCCGCTAGATCGGGCGACAATGCACTGCTTTTCTGCTTTAGCCTACTCCAGTTCGAATCAGCGATCGCCGCGAACATTCTTATACAATATTTATTATTCTTATTCTCGCAGTGTGGCAAAAAGAATCGTACTCAACTCACACAGAAAGGTGTTTACGGTATTCGGATAACATATTCCCAGGCTTGGCAAGACTCGCCCGGGAAACTATCCTCATACCGTAAACACCTACTTTCTGTGCTTGTATTGTAATATACTATAGCATTGATTTTCCTAACCTTGGCGATAAATCATACGCTTTTTTCCAATTTACGAAATACAGAATTGTTTGATAGATGAATTTTATTATATGAGCTTGTACAGAATTTCAAGACCTACATTTTGAGTGATTTAAATATATATTTTACTCGAATTCAACATGGGAACAAGTCCGTTAACGTGTCTCGGGAATACTCTGCAGCTGGGCTAACGGAATTGTGGATAACGATTCTATCGAATGCAATCTTCTCTATATATGAAAGCGAAATGGCACTGATTCATTAACTCATCAGCAGAACTAAAAATCTACCGAACCGAATGCGTTCAAATTTGACAGACATGTTCCTAATATGTATATAGAAGGTCCCCGTAGAAGGTACAATTTTTTAGTTTTTCGAATAAAACCCGAAAACGGTTGATCCTAGAGAAAAGTGCTCTGAATAGAAATTAAAGAGGACTAAAATCTATAAAGAGGAGACTATGTTCTATAATTTAAGCCTAAATGCGACTTTCTACCATTAATACTTTTCAAGATAGACGCATTTTAACACCAAAAATTGGCGTTTTCCCGGTATATAGGAATAAGCTCGAATACTTAGGGTAATGGAATTCTTCAATTTTGTCCGAATTGCATATATTGTATATGAAATAGAACCGCCTTTTAAAGCTGAAAACAATGAGCTATAGTTTGATAAGATTCGTTCACTTTTACGAATGTTAGGGATGTCCTTAGATTATTATCCTTGAAGGGTCCTTTCTACTGCGAATAGTCCAGATTTTGAGCAGTAAAAAGAAGTATTGTGATGAGGAATGATCTATATAGACTACCAGGCACGACCTTGAATATAGTATATTACTCCGAATGTATATTTCAGCATCAAAATATTGACAAAAAACACATTTAGCTGAATTTGGAGGAATTCCATTCTTAGAAAAGTGATTGTTCAACTTCCAAAAATAGGTCAAATATCAATATTGATATGTTATTTGGACTCTACTTCTCATGCTCGACAACGTTTAGGGTGAAGGGGTAGCGAATTTATTGTTACTTTAAGAGTTACAGTAAGTCAGATTTAAAAGCAGTTAGGACATTTTTTGGGGATTTTTCATAAAAAAATGGGATTTTAATCAAATGTAAACAATTTGATATTCGGCCGATTTTTGTATTTTTTTTTTAATCGACGCAGATTTTAATCCTCTTTAATTTCTATTCAGAGCACTTTTCTATAGGATCAACCGTTTTCGTGTTTTAACCAAAAAAACTAAAAAATTGTAGTATGAAAATCTAGTATAGGAAAATCAATGCTAAATTTTTGGCTAGAGTTCAGTGACGTCAGTATCATAGCTTTCCCATCCAGCAGCAGACGTTCTCGACATTCTGATTTTTGTTAATGCCCCACCTCTACTCTTCTATACACCTTGGCTAAAACCCACCATGGAAGCACTCTTCCATGTTCAAAATAAATGAAAGTTTATTACCATACACTTCGTTTTTTTCTAATGATTGAGAATCATCATGCTATTCTTGTATTCAATCTTCCTCATAAAGGTTTCTACTATACTACTATATTACATTCCTTATCCAGAAATTAGATAAAATGCTCATGCACGTGGTAAAATGCTTATGAACGAAATCTGAGATTTCACATCTATTCAGTAAGAGCCTTCAAGCGCAAACAAAACAAGGTGATAGTGATGAGACTAAATCTGCTCGAATTTGATTGACAAATAAATTCTACGATAAAAGCCTATAATATCTTTAAAATGATTTCTTGGTCAGTTGTGCAATTCTATATCACAAACTCTTCTTCTTGGTATCGGATATACCGTTCATGAGATTCCTCTCTCTGCATAATATTCAGATTCTGAACTTGAAGGGGAGGAAGAAGGTTTATGAGAAAATTGAAATTGCTCGTTGAACGTTGTCATGAACTATACGGCCGGATCATTCCGAATCGGAAAAGTAAATTCCGGAAATGTCAACGGATTTTCTCTCTCGACGTGGAAGTAGCTTCCTGCGGAAAATTACGTTCCGTCTATCGAAGACGTCGTGTTATTGTATTCAAAGTTTGGAGCCTTTTTCCTACTGGATAGCTGTGGCTGAATGTCAAGGGATTTCAAGACAAGAGGACTTTATTCGGTTTCACAGGACGGAAAAAGTTGATGTGACTTTTCATCTCGCTATTCAGTTTTCTTTGCTTTTGAATGGGAATTCAGTTTCCACCGAGCCAGATTCAATAATAGAAACTTGATAGATAGCGATAAGTCTATAAAATCCGATATAAGATTCACAATCTAGATGATATTATTCAATGGGGGGTACATCAAATTACTACAAAAACTTAAAACTAACAATAAAATATTTTAAGGGTAGTTTATCGAGAATTCATCATCATTTTATCGTTGATTCTCATGAGAATATATATATATATATTTCATCTATAACGTTGAATAATGATATAGTTGTTATCAATTCCATATAATCAAATAATATATCATTCTATTATCATAGAATATATTTCATAATTACGTTATAAACTACTAAATAAATATACCAGTTTCGGTTGTTACATAATTACTATTATCAATCTCTAGTGATTGACATGACAAGAGTCATTATTAGCAGATTACAATCGAGAAAGAAGTATATATGCTTAGTGGATTGAAATCATCGTTGAAACTAATACAGCGACAATAGTGTGATTGACCAGACATTGAAACATATTAAATTTCAGCAATGAATCTGATGGCATATCAATGTACCGCCTGCTACATACATGAGCGAAGCTTTACTGCGCAGACCAGTAGCAGTCATTTCAGTTCACTGGAAATTGATTATATGACAACTAGAATGAGTTGTTCTATCCCATACATTGAGTTTTTAAAGATCATATCACATATTGTAAAGTACCATACAAAAAATATTTTTTAACAGTTGTATGTTAATCCTAGAAACTATTCTATTTCTATTCCATTATGACAATTTTATCTTTCAATTCTTATTCCAGTTCCATTAAACATAATTTGTTCAATTCCGTATGACAATACACAATGATCTCTCTTTCACTGTACTGCCAATATCGCCGAGCAAGCCAATTCAATGTTTGCTACCAGAGCTCGAGCTCATAAAGCATTTGAGCATGAGTTGTAGAAGCACTAAAATGTGAACCAGCTTAACTACTGAAGAATCATGAATACAGATTGTAAAAACTTTTATTTCTCCCATTTGTTTCTCAATTAAGACAACAGTATTCTCAGAGATCACTATTTTGAAATTCCAATTCTACACGAGTCATTAGGTCGAGAGAGACATTGCATAATATCAGAAGCCGGGTTACTTTTTAATATCTGTTCAAAATGCAATTCGGAATGCTGCTGGCAGCGCAGAGCAGCATTCCCTCGGGACTATTTCAACGCCAGCGGAGTGGAATGGCGGGCGGCTGAGGTCATTAGGGAAGAGAATGCAATCCTATTTCCAAGACAGAACAATGCAGCAGGGATTGCTGCTGTGAGACTGGCCAGCAATCAGAACAATGACTCTGCGTGCGGCCATCTACGATTAAGATGTTTTGGAGATGTTTGACTGACCCCCCCTCTCAAGCACCCAAACCCCCTCCTCTAAACCTCCGGTCACATCCCGACAAACAACCAGCTCTAATGAATCAGTCGACGCTAATTTCTGGTCACTAAAATTATTCCACGTACAGCCCTTGGGTACTGAAATACCGCAATCAAATGTGTTGGCTATATAAACAGGTAGGTTGTCATGGCATAGCACAACATCAGTTCGGAATGTTCTAGTTCACAATGCGAGAATTGAGGTATTCGTTTATTATAATTAGTTTGGAAGTTACTTCCAGATGGGGAAGTAATAGTAATTTCTAGGTGCCAAAATTCTATGTGATTAGTTCACTTACCACAAATAACACTGTATTCTATATTATTCTAGCCAATTATATTCTTTATAATGTAGGCAGCATTACTGATACAGGTTACAAATTTATTTCATTGAACTCCAATAATGCTATACAGTTCATGAGAATAGCTTGTCTCATGAGCGTTGGGTGGAATAACATCAATAATATTAATCTTAACAAAAACCCTATTCCTGGAACTCGGAAACTCATATTTTGATGGAATACATGATGATCATTTGATGCTAGCCTGGTATATTTTGATGAAGAATACCGTAATAAAATATGGAATGATATTATGAGAATGGCCAAGAGAAGATTTCGGGAAAATCCTAAACTGGGATTTGCTCTAGCGTCTCAAAGCGTGGAGCAAGAAAGACAAAACCTTGTGATAAATCAATGTCATATCCCTTGATCCCTCTTGTAGAGAACCACAGTGCAAGGAAATCCGCCTTTACAATACAGCAGACAAAACGTTTCCCTCTTTGTCTGCCAACCATTCTATTTCTATGAAATGTTTTTTTTTGTAGAAATCTACTTTGCAATCGGTCAGCTATTTGGTGATCAATGTTTTTAAGATATAAAAGTTTTAGAGAATAAAAATAATAATGTTAGTGACGAAACGAGTTGACAACTATCTGGTCCCTCGGAAATGCCTTCTCAGTTTTCCACGTGAATTGGAAACTGCATAATTATAAACGTGTGAATTATTTTCCGTTCAGTCCCAGTGCCACATTATCGGACGTTCGGTGGATATTAGAAGCCAGAGGAATACACTGCTATATTAAAGAAGTTTGATTCATTAGAAAATATTCACAAAGTCTAGTATTTGTTATTCTTGAAAAAATAAGATAGTGCTGTGAGTAATGCTTTTGTTTGTTTGTCAATGGCGCAACAGCCCTATGAAGTGCTTAGGCCTACCAGCTTGTTGCCAGTTTCATATTCACCAAACTATACAGTCCATCCATGAGTGAGTAATGGGACAGGCATCAATAGAACTCGAACGCCTCAAAATGACGTCATCTGACATTGAATTCAGTCGTCTTTCTCGCAATCGGCTGATAAACAAGAAATTCGAAAAATCTTAGTAATTATGGAATTGAGTGGACAATAATCGCTATGGCGAGATAATTCGAAGTAAGAATAGATATGTACTGGGGAATATAGTGTGTTATCAATAACTGCATAAAGAAGCAATACAAATACCATGTTCCATTTTTTTCTGTAAGAGAAGAAAAATATGGTGTTACTGTACAACATTGTCTACTTCTTTTTTCGAAATTTATTGAACACATTCGGTTATCAATTAAAATTGAAAATTTCTTCCCACTGTGATGAGTTATCTCGGATAATGAATTATTTTTTGTTAATGATATCATTTCCATACCAACAACTATTATTAAATCATTATTCTCTATTTTGTATTTCTCTATTTGTGTATTTCTCTATTTTGTACACTTCAGTTTTAGAGAGAATAAATGTATAAGCAGAGTAAGAGGGGCGACATAAACCTTTGAATTCACAATGTGTATGAACTATAAAATGAGTTGCCCCTCCGATCTTGAAATTCGGGTCGTGGAATACAGGTCAGAATAGCACAGCCAAGCAGTAGTGACATGGACAAAAGTAATTTACCCGCTCACTCTTTTGTTTTAAAGGCTTCAAATATTCATGAGCTTATCTGCAGCTTTAGCCTACAATTATTTATTCTTGTTGGATAAGTATGTGAATTAAATTGGATATTCCTATGATCAATCATTTTTGGCAATTGAATATTATAAGATTGGAACGAATTATCTGGGTATATGATCTTCGCTCAGGAAAGAAGCATTATATGTATAGAGAAAACGTAAGGCTAAGTAGAGGTAGGCTACAGATCCAGTATAGTACATAGTCTATACTGTCCAGTACAGATAGTCCAGTCTATACTATAGTATCTGGTATAGATAGCATAGTACTTTATAATTATTAAGTATAGTAACTTCGATTGCTCATCCGCGTATTAGTATTTTTCATACTAACGGTGAAGCGCCGCTACGCTATTGGTAGACGCTTGGGCCAATGACCGTGAACATCTGCCACTGGCCTAAACAAGCTTCTCCCTGCCGGTTAACGGTGCATTCAAACGTTACAAAATGTCGGCTTGAACAATAAATCAACTTTGAAATCATTAAATAGCTATAATAACCTTCGAAATAAATGTAAAAATGTTAGGGAAGAATGAGAAAACAACAGAATAAGTTGATACCGTAATATCTGACTGAGAAATTATGATACAAACCATTTAGCATGGAGTACGAATAATTTGATATTATCATCTCTGGTCCAAACAAGAGTAGTTTTATCACAATGGTTTATCAACGAGAAATTGCTTAACACAGGACCACAATGGAAAACCAGAAGTATCTTCGGAGAGGACCTTCTGCTTATCCATTCTTATCCGTTTTCTTATCCATTTAATATTATGTTCAGGTACAACAAGCTATTCAGAGTTTTCTCGGGGTACCTGAACAGCAAATATAGTACTTTCAATTGTATGTATGCAAACTTGAACGGGATAATGGTTGGAAGTCGAATTTTAAAAGATAGAAGTGATTCACCGATCAACAAATCTGAAAAGCTAGGCACCCAAAGAAAAAAACGATGAATTTATAGCAGGAAAATCATACTTTGTGATAACTAGAAGAGGAAATCTTTATAAGACTATGCGAGAATTTCCGTTCATTGAATTTCTCGCGCATTTCTTGGTGGGAAGGAGCCAGCCAGCCATGTGTATCTCAATAAACACAGAGAATAAGAGGAATAGAGGCAACGCGTTTGCGGCGCTCTGAAATGCGCGGCCTGTGATGGCGTCGACAAAACAGCTAGCAGATTTATTAGGTCCGACGGTGCAGATGCTATCTCGAGCGGTTGTTTTTATTTCACGCATAATAGGTTTTTGTTGAAGAAAACTAGCGACGTTCCGGATTTAGGCCCGAGATATTTTACGCTTTTGTTTCCGCAACAGTATTTTCACATTACCCTCAGCTAATTCCACGCGCGGTGCTGGTCTGCTGCCTTTGATGTATGTTGAATTGCTTCAACAAAATATAACACACGAGAATAGTTTGTTGTAAACATAATATAAAAATTTTATCACGTGAGATTTTGTTGAACTATGATACATCCGAATTTTTTATCAATTTTCTCTCATAGGTCTAGCATATCTGGAATTATCTGTTCCATCATTGGAGTAGTGAACGAATATGTAATCGGTACAAACATACTTCTTCCATTAGTGGACGAAGGATGATAATAGATTTAAAATGAATTAATAATAATATGTAACAGCAGGCTCACGCTCGGATCCAGCCAAATTACTCTCTTGAAGAAGTTTTCTCATGAATTAAATGTTTCCGCGACAACATTCGATCAATTTTGATCAGAAGTATTATGTGATTACAATCGATATGAATAAATTATGTGTGCATTCAATTATACCATGCAATAATTGTTGTATTGATCCATTATCATTCTGCCTATAGTCCATTCACGATCACTTGAGACGGAATAAACAAATTATTTGAGTGTGTGTGCGTGTGATGGAAGGTCTTCTTCTATGCGAAAAAGTCTGATTCAGTTGAACAGCTGACTCTTGTCAGAAGCTGTGATTTGCTACAGTCCGACTTGTCTTTTCTCAAGACTGCTATCTTGAGCTGTGATTGGCTACAGCTGTTGGTCTGTGGCCGAAAGTTTGGCATAGAAGAAGACCTTCCATTACACGCACACACACTCAAAAAATTTGTTTATTCCATCTCAAGTGATCGTGAATGGAGTATAGTCATTTCATCTCAATGAGTTTAAATCCTTTAATTTCTTTTTTTTCATTCATAGTTTCTTCAATCAGTAATAAATTCATGAAGGATTAGCCGGCAGGCTCGCTTCGCTCGCCTCCTCCGCCTAGCCAGGGGCCCCGCCCCGCCCCCTGGATCGCCGACAGTATCAGCAGTGTCAGTGAGTCAAACAGGCACGCTTCGCTCGCCTGCATAACCTCTATCAGTGTAAGCTGAGACAAACAGATTCGGTTCAGAAGGGATTTAAAATTCATTGAACACAGCATTTCTAGACCTAATCTGGACCTGTTTAACAAATTTCAACATTCTCTACCAATTTATTCTCGAAAAATCCAAGAAAAACTCTGAAAATTCCGAAAAATAGTTAAACGCTAATATTGAGCGTAAGCTTGGGAACTATATCGAACATAGTTTGAAACTTGATTCAATATCTTCCAAATTAGTTCATCTATAATCTCGCTGAACCTTTGAATTTACAGTAAGGATTGGTCGTATCAAGGCGAAAGATATACAACCCGCAATACATCTACAATTTTATAAACCTGATTACTGGCGTAATCTTGAACTGATTTCATAAATATTCTAACACAACATTTCTAGACCTTATCTGAACCTACCTACCAAATATCAACATTTTCTATCGATTGGTTCTCGAAAAAATTGAGCAAACGCCGAAAAACTATAGAAAAACTTAAATATTTGGCGTATCCTTGAAAAGTTCCTAAAATCCGTTCCTAGCGCGCATCTAAACGTTCAACTGAACATGACTGCAAAATTTGAACGCATTCGGTTCAGTAGATTTTTGGTTCTGGTGATGAATGAATCAGACAGTGAATGAATCAGCCAGTCAGTGCTATTTCGCTTTCATAGATATAGATGTTACGAAGATTATCGATAAAATGGATCGATTGTACGAGTGAGTTATAACAAATATTTTTTCTTTCAGTGTGGCTGGTTCGTTTGGCTAAGGCACGTGTATCAAATCAATAACTTTCATTGAAACTCTTCACAGATTTCTAAAAAGTTCATAGTGAATATGAATTAGTCCACTCCACTAGATCAGATTGAATGCATCATTCTAGATGAGTAAAAGCAGGAATTCTATTCATTGGGAATTAATGAGGAAATTTATCCCGGTGACATAGCAATAGCAAAATTATAAACATCTAATATGAACGTATCGGTTCTCGAATAAATTAAGAAAACGCCAAAAAACTATAGAAAAACTTAAATATTTTGCGTATCCTTGAGAAGTTTCTAAAATCCGTTCTTGGCGCGCGTCTAAACGTCCAACTGAACATGCCTGCCAAATTTGAACGCATTCGGTTCAGTGGATTTTTTAGTTCTGGTGATGAATGAATGAATCAGTCAGTCAGTCAGCGCCATTTCGCTTTTATAGATATAGATTATGATTATGCCATAGCTAGGCATGGTTATTATTGATTGTGTTAAAGTAAGTTGATGGGTTCGGTCAAAGAATATGGAGATATAGTAATTAGTTTATATTCACTGGTTCGATACAATTATAAATACATAGATTATTTAATAACATTCTATAGATATGCAACAATGAATGCATTCAATCACGTGATAAGGTTCCCCTTAATCATGTTTATTAATAATTACTATAATCCTCATTCATTAGCTGTGAGCTGAAGGATTACATCACTCACAGACATCAAAATATCTCGGTCGATTTTGCGTAGCCTATGTATATTGAATTTGTCATTTATTAGGTGTATGAAGGAAAACATCATATCAATTCTGGAAATGGATCTGTCATTCAAACAGGGAAAGTTTGATTGCTCTTTACATTATATAGATAGACCAGCAGCTCATTCTATTTTACTGATTTGAATTAGTGTATCGAATAACATCATGGTAAATCCGGGTTTTCACTCCAACATGCAGAAGATTATTATTTGGGAATTTTTCATTTAATTAACTGGGGTGTTCTCGTTAGTATATCCAATAATTATGAAGAAATATTGAGGATGATAATTTTTCAGGCTCAGGCTGGATTTTGGAGCGTATTCAAATGGAACAATTATCAAGGTTATCAGAAATCATAATAATTATCAATAATAATTAGGAGTAGTTCTAGCAGTTGTATTCCATGAATTGATTATTGGAAAGAAACTTATTATTGTAGAGTTAGTCCAGTCCAGTCCGGCTTGATTAAGACTTGTATTTAGACTATTTGTACTTAGAAGTAATAATGTGTATGATAGACTTGCATTTCTCTTACGTTTTTTGCTTTGCCTATTGAATATGAAGTCACTAAATGGAGATTATTTAGCTATTATATTCCATCATGAGTAATATTTTTGTACGTTTTTTAACAGCTATTCTCTCGTTTCATTCTAATTCCGTACAAGTTCATTCTTGATTCTTAATAATTTTTGTATCATTCCTTTATTCGAAAACCCCATGGACATAAATCATCTGGTACACACCAAGAACAAGTGGACCATCATATCACCCATATTCAGTATAAATGGTAGAAATGAAGTTTAATAATGTGACCTAGTAAGGGTCTCCCATCCACTAGAGTTCATACGAACATCGTTATTGCCCACCTCTATCACTACTTATTTGCAGTGTTCAGAAACTCATTTGAACCATATCTAGTGCATTATTGTCATTATTTTCATTATTTTAGTGAAGCTACTGGAATGCATCACAATTTGGTCAGTATAGGAGAGCCAGCTTATAGACGCAATAACGTTTCATCAAAGTGAATGTTATTCTATGAGTTTGCATACACGTTGCACTGAAAACTGCAATATAGTGAATAGAAACTTTGCTTGTTCAAATTAATTCTACAACGTTCCGGCAGGTGATGTTATGAGCAAAACAGCGTTCATTACTGTCTTTTTAGTATGGAAAGAAAACAATATTGAATGAAATGAAAATATCCTTTATTAGGCGGAGTTAGGACTAGGAAGTCGTTTCTACCACTCAACCTTACTTACCACTCAATATTACTGTGGTTCGAGAGTAACATTGTCAAACTGCAGTAGGTTTTCATATAAAATTTTACATTAACAGATATGAGGCATCATTCGCTTGAAATCATTAAATGTCAGAAGTTCATAACACTGACTATTAAATTCTAGATCTTGTTCACCCCATTTTCCACTAAATGTTCTAAAAATCGAGATTTGAGAGTGTCAGAACAGAAAAAATCATTTCACAATCTTTATTCATCCCATACGGGTTGCATCCAATACGAATCAAGAGAAACTCAAGTCATACCTCAATATTATACCGGCTGCATTGTTCTCTCATAGAATATGTGATAAATACGCGGAAGATTTTTCAACTCAAAAAAGAGATCATTGAGTTTTTTTTCTTGTAAAAATTACAAAATTTATCGAGGAAATCATGGAACAACTCTATTATATCAGAGTTCAATGTTCAATACTGATTCTGATTCAGCTTCGATCACTTAATGATTTTTCATCATTCCTATCACCATCAGTATAAGAAGATTTCTCATGAAATGATCTCTCAGAGAAATATCTCCAGGAAATGCGGAAATAGAAATAAGAAATATGAGTGAGTTATGGATCTATTGTTTTTAGTCACGTTGGGCTCTAATTCAGCTATATGGAGCTCATAAACTCAAACCCATAACATTGGAAGCATCATAAACAAATATTACTCCTGTTATTACCATCGATTTCATTACATGATTTCGATTAACGATCAATAACATATCCTATATTTTCCTGTACTGGAAGGTCATAAATTTGAAGACTTCGAAATAGTTCATATCAAATCACCATGATAGCCATGAATGTATTGTATGTAATCCTTTAAACGTTCTATTATTATGCGATGATTATGATAATATTCTACTCAATCATGATTGATATTGCTTATTACTGTATCCTATATATGTTTTTCCCATATTCTCATACACTACTCCTCATAATAGTCCTTTCTCCCTAGGTACTTGTACTTGCACTATGTACTACTTGTACATATAATACTGGTACTTGGCCTTTATCGAGCCTGAGACTTGTGCAGTTATGATTCGACTCAATGAAATTATTATCCTTGAAAAGAAATCCAAAAATATTTATATTCAGTATTCTATTGATTTCAAAAACACTTCAATAAACAGGAACATAAAACCGGTTATGAAACAGGATCACGAAAACGTACGATAGTGTTGGGCTAGTGTTAGGCGATCAAATGGAACCAATAATAATAATAATTGACTACAGGGGAACAAGGTATCTATAGGGTTTTTACCAGTTTTGGATATCGTCCATACCAATACGATTATACTTGAATAAATGTAATATTCTATTATGTTCAAGAAATTCAGGTGGGATACCCCCATTAATCCTCCTTTTCATGGGTTCGCCACTGGATGAATACACTATTTTAATCCATTATAACGTCTCGTCTACATGCTAGAGACATGAAGAGACAGGAACATTGTATTCTATATCTGTTTGAGCTCTTAGCAGTTCAGGTTTCACGGTTCGAGAAGATCAAGTTATTAACGATGGATAGTGTGCTCTCTACTGCTGCCGTGTTCCCACAAACGCACTATGGCGAAGCGAGCATATTGCCAAACTTCATCCGAATGGAATTGCAATTCCGAGTAATGCAAATGGACAAGTGCTAAAATATGCAGGCCGTAGAGCAGAGAACATGCATGTTCCATAATGGGAAAAATTTGTCAACACCCACAGGTTCATATTCATTCATTTGGACTTGCATGATCACTACCTTGCATTAGCCATGCAAATGGCATTGTGGCAGGTGTTCATGTTGCTAGTTGGTGGTAGAACTATTTTATATGAAAATTCTTCTCTTATGAAGGAACCTGTTCACTGTATACAACACATGTATTTTTTATTCAGAAGGTCATCAAAATTTATCGTATGAGCGATACTTATTCATTCAATGAATAAAAAGATATATGAAATTAGATCACTTGAAATGTTGTAATCTAATGAATATTGTGAGAATAAAACTTGAGTCGAACTTGAACTATTATTCAACTTGAATTTTAGTGTAAGATCACAAAGTCTTGGAGAAGTTCGAGTTTAAAACAGTGAATGGAGTTGAAGTCAACTTAGTTTCGCCTCTGGAGATCACAACAAGAAACTAGATGTTCAAATTAGCCTGCAGCGCTGCTTCATCTCCTTTCAGTCATGTCTGCAGTGTTCAGAAACCAGCCACAAATAAATACAGCAGCAAGCATCCATCTCTTCACCAAAACTGTCAACTCCATGCAGTCGATGCTGAGTTCAGTAATAAACGTGGTTCATGCTTCACATACTCGTTAATTCAGATCACTTAGTGAGATTAAAAATCATGTTGGAATTGTTCTTCCCTAAATAATTTTTATCCTTGAAAAAAAATGTGTTACTTTGAAAAGACTTGGAATAATGTCGTTTCGAATAATTATATTTTTCAGAAATTTTTCAGGAGAGATATACAATTGAAATATAGTAACACAGTAATTTTAATACTAGGACTTAATTAAATGTGATGAGCAATAGGAAATGTATGTGGGTATGGAGTATGTGGGTAGCTCAAGTATTACCCTATCATTGATCGATTTATTAAACACCTATTCACTATAATTCATCCAGTAATTTAAATTATTCATCTCAAAATTTTGACTTCATGAGAAAATCAATCCGGTGAACAGAGCCATTAGAGCTCTAGAATTGAACGGCTATTACCGCTGAAAAAAGTCTGAAGTATTCTCAGTTGCGGAGAATGCTGGAAATAAAGGTGCAAAATGAGGGGATTTATACCCAGCTAGAGCAATAATTTAAGATGGTATCTACTACCCCTAAATCCGAAGATTGGTTGGAAGCAATTCACCTCTCCTCCATCCTTGTCTAATCTTTCCATTTTCTCAGATGAATTTGATCCTACATAATCCTCTGTCTGTCTAGAATGGTATCTTTCTCTCTACTTTGCCCCGTATCAGTTCCCCCATCATATCAAGCAGAAAGCAATTATTTTGGAGATGACTGAGAAGTGATTAAAGACCTCTCGTTCACGATACCAGGAACTCCTCAACGTACTAGAATTTCACAGAAAGCAATACGGTAGTTCGAGTGGTGTGAGATAGAAAATCAAATCTCAACTCCTGCAGCGCTACGTTAAACATAGTTCGATAGTTCGATAATTCACATAAAAAAATCTGGTGTGGCACACTCACACAACTTTCCTTGCCATTTACATTTGCGTAATACAATATACAACCTATCATATACCTAGTCATCAGCGAGTGCAAATTTCATTAGGCTATTACTTCCTCATCTTCCAATACTGTGAAATTCGCACACGCCGATGACGCCTCGCGCCTGCCGGCGCTTCGGGTCATCGTGTGTGTGATTTGAAATTTTTACAAGCCCAAAATGCCTCGCACCTGTCGGCGCTTTGGCTAGATGTTAGTTCGATTCTCAACAATGCTGCGGATCTTATGCGATTTTGCCAGGAACGAGACTCATGGCAGTCGATAGGGCTTATATAGGGCTATTTTAGGTATGAGTTTAAAAAAAATCGTTGAGGCCGTTTTCGAGAAAATCTTGAAAAACAAGATTTTTGGCATATTATCCACCATTTTTTCCGCCATTTTTAGATGAATTTTTTTAAATCTCTTAGGGTCGGGTCCCCATGGTATAAGAACCTTAAGTTCCAAATTTCAAGTCAATCGGTCAATTAGGGATCGAGATATAGTGTATACAGACATACACACACACATACACATACACACATATACACACACACACATATACACACACACACACAGTCAAATCCAGTTCAAGAGCTAAATGGAGTAACACACTTGTACTGTATTGATATATTATACTGTTGTACTGTTTTGTTAGATTCTACAATAGACGAGTATTGGTTGAGACTCACTCTCCGTGTTTGAACTTTGAATTCTAGCTGGATTCTGTTCTGTAGCAATAGAGTCGGATAAGCTGAGCTCAGGTCGTCGCCTAATTACTATAGTGAGGTCAGATGGAGAAGAATCACGTAGATATTCGATGAAAAGCTGACTACGGCTGGAATTATGCTCACTGCTCTCTTTTTCTCTCTCTTCTCGTTTTGTCCCGTTTTTCAGAACTGACGCGTGGATACCCCATGAATAATTTGGATGTGCTAGCATTGGAGCAGCCTTGGTTTTGAGACCGACGATGACTTCCTCACGCTCAGCCCGACATTTTTGAGGAGCCAGGTGCAATTCTGCGGTCGACCCCTCGGCAAGGTTTTCCCGTCAAAACTTGCTCTTCTTCACACTTTTTCCTTTTTTCTCCCTATTTACTTGGCCCGATTCTCTCCTCGTCCGAATTTCTCGGCACCTCAGCAATCGTGCTAAAATATGCATTAGCTCACTCCTCAAAACCAAGGGGTGAATACTCATTCATTCTGGAAGCTTTTATTTGTACCCTTCTAGTTCACATTTTGCGGAACTCAAAACACAATACTGTTATAGTCTGAAATTATTGTTACTGAAAATTATCATATGATGGAGATTAAAAACATTATCAACTTTTGTTTATTTCATGGAAACTATATTATGTGTACGAAATGGGATAAATCTTCATGGACAATCTTGACTGAAAACGATAGAAATCTAAACTCTGGCTGGCACATTCTGTATTTGTTTGTAAACTTTAACAGAGCGCTAGTCCAACTTTGTATTGTGGGCCCGGTTTAGATGCAGACTTCACAGAATGGAAGCCAAGTACGTAGTTTGCATGTTCCCGAGTGAGCACAGTGCAGAAACAATCTCTCACTGTCAGTTCTATCATGGAACTTTGCACATTTTCTTGTTTGGCCCCAATAGAATCAATACTCGATAGTATACCACCACCATAAATTTAACGCGTACTTTATCTAGTAATAATAATATAGATAGATTTTGTGCTTCAATAATGACTTCATGTTGAATACTGATAAACACCCGTATGAATAATATTTTTATCTGTTGTATAGCTAAGCTCAGCAACAAATAAAGCATGGTGATAATATATGATATCATTAATGATACATCACATTATTAAAATAAACTTAGTAACTATTTCCCTCTAATCCAAGCTGTCTCAGTATACTTATTAGTATATTTACTAATAGCAATTGCTGAATGATTCGATTGCATCACGTTTACATTAGATATTTATAATTTTGCTATTGCTATGTCACTGGGATGAATTTCCGATGAATAAAATTCCTGCTTTCACTCATCTTGAATGATGTATTCAATCTGATGAAGTAAACTGGACAAATTCATATTCACTATGAACTATGTAGAAATCTTTAAAGAGTTTCAATGAAAGTTATTGATAGACGTGCCTTAGCGAAATGAACCATCCACAATGAATGAAAAAATCCTTATTATAACTAACTAGTACCATCGGTTCATTTCATCAATAATCTTCATAATATTGATAGTCCAGAGTATAAAGTTTATCGACTCACTTACCTCGTGTCATCACTTGTGTCACAAAGTCAAGAGTTTGTTCACAGTTAAATCAAATTATTAGGCCTAATTCAATTCCTGGAATTCGTTTAATGGACTGTATGGTTTGGTGAATATGAAACTGGCAACCAGCTGGTAGGCTTAGGCCCTTCATGGGGCTGTTGCCCCATTGACAAACAAAAACTCGTTTAATATTATCATACTTTGAGTCAATTTTAAGCCTGCAAGTACAATAATTAATTGTACTTAGTTATTCAATTATTAAATTGCAGACTGACTCTTAGGTGGGTAACTAGAGTCAGATTGAGAGGGAATGAGGGAAGAGAAAGATAGAGTGCAATAAAGATGTCAACTGAACTCCAACAAAGGCTCAACACAAAAGGCAAGAATGTGCCGCTCGAAAAATCTTTTCAGAAGGAACAGAAGAGAAATCACGACACAATGAAATACTGCTAATTCAATTAGAGACTAGAAACGCACAAAAGTAATCCCGGCACCCTTTTTACAAAGCATTCATCCCCAAGTATGTCTCTATCATTTGCTCTTCCCGTGCCCATTCAGTCCCATCTTCCCATACACAAGCAATATCCCTTGCTATTGTTGACGCACCAAACTTCCAAAAGCATAATAATGGAAGTGATTCCCTTTTATTAGAAAAATAATAGCATATTAATTCTATTGGGTCTTCTCATACCATACGCTATTCCAAGAATAAGTCTGTTCTTTTCCAAATTAGTATCAAAATTGTTATAAAAAACTCCTTATACTAAACTGTCATCACTTACCGATGATTAAACACAAATAGGTGAAAAAGCTATTTATAAGCGCTGAGAGCAAAGGGATCTCAATTATTTGCAGCTAAGCTCGTGAAAATTCGAGTTATGCTGAATAAAAATGAACTATTATTCAATTAATTCACTTCCAGTTCTATTGTCTTCACTCATATCAAAGAAATGTTATGTAAGTAGGATGAATTATATACATAATTCTACTATATTAAAATTCATGTGAATCATCAGCAGAAAAATTAATATTTGGAAAACATTAATGCTGAGAAGAAATTGAGTCTCCATGTAGCTGTATAATGCAGTTATGCTCAAAATATTATGAAAGTTATATATTATGAAAAAGGACAAAATATTATGGAATATATTAAGGCTATATTTCATACAAGATACCAATCTCTCAATCAGATTTTTGAATTCAATCTCTACCATGCCAAAGTTTTGTAGGGAGGATAAATGGAAATGAAATCAAGAGCAAAAGAAAAACCAAAATGAAAACCGTGAAACGTGCTTCTATTGGTGCAGTACGGTAAGAAGAACATGAACTTTGCCAGAGACAAGGTCAAATTTAAACTATAGGATTTCCAACAATAAGCCCGGCCATCACTGGCAGCTCGTGCCCACGAGAAAAGTGAAGTGCTGTACATTAAGGAATGCAGGCACTTCACCTGTTTAGTGGGTACAAGCCGCCAGTGCCGGCTATATGGGCTCAAGGCAGTGCTCATTAAAATAATGCGGATGATTGTGTAATGATTCATAGTAATAATACAGTTATAATTACTGAGTTCTGATCAATAATATAGTATTTTCACAAGAATCATTGATTTCGAGGACTATTTGAAAACTATCGAACATTATTGATAGATTGATGGAAGCGCAAACAATGGAAAGATCTTTATAATATCTTTAAAGTATTTTTTTCATTTGTTATAGTGAGAGAATGTCTTTCCGTCTTTCGGAGGAAACGTAGAACCATCGGTCCCGATCAAGGCTAGTAAATCTTGCCAGGTGAAATATTTGCCTGGAAATTATGGTTCACTAGGGCTCTATAAAAAGGAGCCTTTTATAGAGCCCTATTAAGGAACTATAAAGACTATAGAGTATATAGACTCTATAAAGTATTTATAGAGCCCTAAGCCCTATGGTTCACAAATCTGACGTCACTAATTTTCTACAGTGTCGCACTCTAGCGCCCAAAATGAAAAGAACAGCTGATGAAAATGTAAACATAACCTATTTTCGTTAGTGTTAAAGAATAATATTGTTGTAATTAATTCTGATGAGTTGAGAACATCACAATTAACAAGGAAACAACATTTTTATGTTGTCCTAGTTGCTTTGTTGTGAAATATGATTATTTTCATATTCATAATCGTAATCGCATAGTTTGAACCCACCAAATCTTACTCTTTTCTCAACGATAGCGCCAGCTTCTCGAATCTTTGGCCCCAATTCATGACAACAATAGCATTATATTGTTCTAATATCACAACATAATTCATCATTATTCGACTGTAATACTACTCAATAATTTAATTCATCATTTTTACATATTTTCACAATTATTTTCATTGATCTCTGTGGAACAGCTGGAAGATTGGAATCCTAGATACATGTTGAATCATAAATATAGGTATAAAGCATAATGTGAAGAATAAAATTAGTGACGTCATCCGGCAGGAAAAAAATGGACTGCTGGGCTCTTATGGACGCTGGCCTACCTGGTAGATTTACTTACCTTGGGTCCCGATTGCCTCAAAAGCAGTCATCTCTCATCATCGACCCTCTCAGTATTACCCACGCACATGCGTAAAGCACATGTGGGAATTACCCTTGAAAAAAATAATACTATGCGCTTCCCAGAACTTTATTGCAAGATAGAAGTGGTGAAGTGTACACACTGTAGTCTTCATTGTTGAATTTTTTAAAAAAATTATGTCACGAGAATTATATTTTTTTTAGATAAAAGGGAAGCGTGTTGATGTAAACACTGACGTGTATTTCGTAGAATATTGCAATATACCAACGTGCATACAAATGATAAATATAATTATCATTCGAGCTTATATTATAATAATGAGTTCCGAGAATGAGAGTAAACATAGACCTATATAAAAATATGATATCTATGGAATGCATGAATTTGACAAAAAAACATGTGAACGAAATATGTCCATAATTGACAAATTTGACTTTTTTCATCCTTTTCGAACCTTGCCCTTATAATTAGTTCCAATGTGCATCGATTTCCTTTGTTAATTGGGGTAGCCTATTAAAAGTGGGAGCTCACTCATAAAAAATATGATTTACACCACTATTTCAAAATATGGTTGAAGAATGGGACATAATCCATTGGCGGCTCATGCCCACGAAACATGTGAAGTGAAGTACAGGAAAAGATACGGAGCTCTTCATTATTCACGACATAATTATTATTTCATCAAACTTCGTTTGTATTATAACTTTAGAGACTTATAGCCTACAGAGATTGTATAATCAAATCAATTCATGCTCTTCTCATCATCGCCTCTGTACTATAAATTTTGAGCTACCCAGCTATTCCGACTTTTTATACCTTCTCAATCAAATTTTTGAAATGATTAACAAATAGTATAGTTACACTCATTATGAATTACATTTTTCTACCTGTGGTTTTGGTTCTCCCTGGAGAAATAACTGCCACTTCATTGTCATACTTCAGTCCCAGTCACAAACCCGCATCTGCAGTGCAAACGTTACGTCACGAAGTGAAGCCTGCGAGCCGCGCCACACAATCAATAATAAAACAAGTTCGAGGACTAATTAAATTCCAGTCGTCGATTTGTAACAAAACGCGCCAGGCGGCCGGGTCAGGCCACTCCAATTGCCAGAGATACCGGTTAACAACCAGAAATCGATCGAGATTCTTCCGACAATGATCTTTCTCCTATGTATAACAAAAGGTTCAATAGAACAAGGTGTTGATTTAATCATTATGTTATACATTTATCTTCTCCTTCTATTATCATTTTGCTATCTATTTTTCTTTTTTTCTTTTTTAGGAATTAAATAGTAATGTATTGTAACTGAAAAATGAACAACATGGAATTTTTACTGAAGGGGAACAAAATCTGAGCGAAAACTGAGCTGGAACTGAAATATTATTGTACTGTTACTGAAGGGAAATTTAATTTAATTAATCCTTGTACATTTTCGAAAAATATCTTTGTTTAGAATATGAACCCAGCTGCATTCATGTTTATAGAGTGTTTATTTCTAGAGTATGCTTGTTCAAAAGTCAACCAACTGATCATTTCTAATAAAGGCTAAGGGAAACTCAATTCCAGAGACTTCTCCAAAGAATTGAGACTACTCTCTTTGTTCATGATATTACAGTTAAACTAATTGTCATATTACAGTAATTTTGTTAACTCCATAAACAATGTTTCAATACAGTTCCATACAGAATCACAATTGAATATTTCCATTCATAACCGCTTATAAAGCTCCTGAAATTTTCTGAAAACCAATGAATTTCACCCTTTGTAAAACTTCCCGGAGAAACAAACCAAATAATAATTAATTCACCTGCAGCACACTGTTCAGTAAAATTATTTCATTCAAAACAAACAGGAATCACGAATGGTCGAGGTAAATTTTGCTTGAAGCGTTGACAAAGCCTATAGCTAACGTAACACATACATACCTGAACAGTAGCAATAATATTCGAGCACCAATAAGGCTGAAGCGAGCATGCAAGCATCTGCGATTGTGTGAACTCGCCTTTTTCTGTATGGCTTACATGTATTCTTCTCTACTGAGAATTCAAAATGGGAAAGTAGGAATGAAAGTGGAGGGATGGACGAACTCTTAACCAATTCCAGTCATGAAGAAACAGAAAAATTTTCATTTTCATTTTCATTTTCATTTGCTCTCCAAACATGAATTTTCAAAATTTTCATGAATTTTTTCCCTATAAAAATTTTAATTGTGGTGATTGAATTTTTTTTTTCAATGTAATGTGTGAATCTGGACATAGATGCAACATACTCTTGGCAAATATTTATCGAGCTGTAAACTGTTTAATTATATTGATAGCCTACATTCAACGTCATCTTAATATTAGTGTATTTTATCTTCACCACGATTGTAAGTTGGAGTGTAATATCACTAACATCAGAAAGAGGGTGATATAGCCTCAATATCGAATCTTAAAAAAGGTTGGTAATATCAAATAATATTGACAGAGAATCGGTCTTCTTATTAATCTTGTACTTTTTTTCTTTATTCCACTCAAATTAATTTCTATTACTCGTGCGAGCCTGGACAGGATTCCTGATATATCTTGATGGGTATATTCACACTGAATTACCATTTCATAAACTATTACCATTATTCATATACTATATTCATAAACTATTACCATTCTTTTTACATCATTCCATCATAATCAGACTATTGATTATTGACTATTATATTGACATATTGCCGCATTCCATCATGACAAGTGACAAGAGCATCATTTATGCTCTTTCAGAGGGGACGTTGATATGCTTTTAAACTGGTCTAGACTGCGTAGAAAGAGATCATCATTTCTTATCATCATCTCTCTAATCAATCAAGCTCAAGTAGGCGTCACTGCCGGCTCGTGCCCACGAAACAGGTGAAGTGCTGTGCAGTGAAAGATACTAGGCATCAATCTCTGAGAATAAAATTATTTGGGGTACTCATGGTGATTGAATTGACTGATTTATCAATCTTAACATTCTCATTCCTCATTAGCCTTGGTTAGGACATACGAACTTTTATTACGGCTAACGATATCACTCGAGTTGAAATAATCATAACTTTTCAACAAATGTACCACTGTCGAAAAGCGGATAAACATTGACTAGATAGTGTGAATATTACCAAAATGGGGAGGATGAGATTATATTCTGATAAGGAATCAGTTATAAGCTAGCGTGCGTGGGTCAGAGAAATTCTGCGAGATGCACAAAAACTGGTAGTAGGCTGCTGCTTACGTTGCTCAAAAAGCCTTGTAGCAATTCACATCCCTTTCACATTTTATCAGCTTCATCGTTAATTTCATTGCGTTCATAGTGGAGTTCACTCCATGGACTAGCCAAACTTTTTTCTCTCATGTGAAATTCATTTTTATTACCATTCAAGAGTTAGTTCTCGGAAAATTTATTTACTTATTGATTTAAATAGTTCAAATTTTCCCTACCAAAGAATTGATTTACTATTGTAAGTTCAATTGAATACCTGTATCAGCATGAGCTTGCCGAAAGTAATCAGTTTCCAAGTTGAAGTTGTTTTTCTATTTTATTTGAAGTTTCATCAATGTGAATCAATTTCAATTTTTCAATTCAAAGCATGATACTGGTAGATTGAAATGTCTTGGAGTCATTGTATTGTACTGGGTTGCAAGTACAATAATATTCCAGAGAGAAGCAATGGCTCATTAGCTTGAAAACAGTGTGCTTGAGCATACAAAGTATAATATTGTAAAAGGATAGCACTTATATTCAGAGATACAAGTACATCACGGTACTATTAAGCCGGAGCACACTGATGATAATTTCCAATTGCATTCCCATACATTCTATGTAATGCATTATAGCGTATATTTCTGAATATCCCAAATGCATCGATTTGCAACACATGTACCGTATTTTTGGTGGAAAACTGCTGCTTGTACTAATATCGTGAAACTTCGCATCAGAGTTCAGAGTTCCCCGAGCTATGCGCTCACATTTTGAACTATAACGTATCCTAGAGCTGATTTATTACGGTTGACAATGCACTGTTTATGCTTCTACTAGAGATAAATACTGTTACAACCAGGTATTTCATCCGTCGTTGCGTAGGTACTAAATCACTGCCTTCGTATATTAATCACGAATCCCACCTTTTATTGTACGATAAGTTTCGAAAAGCTATCGTCAAAATGATGAAAATTAGAAAAAATCCGTCATTTGATAACATGTGAGTTGCCAAAGGTCGTGAAATTTGAGTTGTGTATTCAACGAAGTAACAATCCCAGTGAGTTATGTTTTGACGGTAACTATTTGTTTAGAAACCTTTGAAAATTCAATATCAGGCCTACTTGGAATTGAATTCTTTCTTAAGTAAACATTTGAGAATGTGATTGTTTGTTTGTCGATGGCTCAACAGCCCATGAAAAACGTGATGAACGTTCTAAAAGGTATTAAATTTTCATGGTAAAACGCTAATGAGAATTTTGTCGTGAACATACTCCACTTATAAGCATGATGAAATTAATTTCATTCAGTAGCCATATATGGAATAAAACTATAAATTATAATTATAATCAGAGTACAGTAAAAAAATACAGTAGGGCTAGAAGAAAAGAAGTAATAGAATAAGACTTATTCATGTTAAAAAGTTTATTCATGAAGCCTAAAAAAATTAAGCCTAAGCTTGGATAACAAGTATCTGTTTTCCGTAGGAATTCAATTTGTTTATTTGTGATGGATTTCATTCATGCTTTTAATAGTGTCAGATAAGTTTGCTCATAATTTTCAATAAAAATTTCATAGCTCAATGTGACTTATGATTGAATGAGAATTCCAATTCTAACTTTTTTAAAACTGAGTCATTATCAAAAACTACTTGATGTAGATGAACGTCATTACTAATTAGAATTGGGGTGCAATTAACTTGACTTCACCTCTTTTGTCAGTTTTAAGATTCATTAAAAATGGTAAGCACATTGCTTTATATAATTGAAATATTTTTAAACTGAGCCAAAGGCAAACATTCATCAAATCACAGCTCTTCAAAAATAACGTACTCTTTTAAATTGGATTGCAGAAATACCTGTATGGCAGGGCGAGCAGCAAGCACACTCCAGTTAATTAGAATGTAGCTGATGGCGAAAGCGGCGCCAATTGTTTAGAAGCCACAGAAGTGAAGGAGACGAAATAATTAGCAGTAATGATTGCAGAGCATTTCCCAGAAATCCCTTTTCCTGCGGCCCCACCCTGCTCGTGCCCCCTGGCCCCTATTCCATTGCAATCCGTCAAGTCCCCGGGGACTGGTTTAGGCCAAAACCGCATCATGACCCTCTTATTGATGTCCACTGGCGTTCCACAAAGCAGCTGAACCACACACTACATCATGAACTGTAGCAGCTTTCATTCACACGTTTCCCAAACCTCTCTTTAAACCCCTTGTCACATTCATTCTTCCTCTTCCACAAAAGCTCAACTCAATCATACTCACTCACTCTGGTCATACTCTCTTTGTCCGCTATTTCATCCCATTCCACATTCCAGTGCGTTTCCCAATTTCTCTCTCTCTCTCCAACCTTCTTTCTATACGACGGGTTCATTAAAAAACATAGTAAGGTCAAACTTAATATTGAATTTCGATATCTTCATGTACATCATCAAAAGTATGTCACTTCTTTATCACTTGAAGTCCATTCAATTTGAGAATTGTTTTCTTTTTTCGAACTCTTAATTTTTCATACTACAATATTTTCTATGAATAAACTTAATAGTCTGTTTCAGGATACCAGGAATCTTTTTCTTCTGTGAAAATTTAATAAAATTTGATGAAGGGTGGTTCTATTTCTCTGCATCTTCTGGAATATGTACTTGAATACTTATTCATGTACTTACAACATACATATAATATTTTCACATAACGGATAGGCCTACATAATTCTTCTTAACATCGTACAAATTCTTTTCATACATGATATTATATTCTGAAATCATGTAGTTCTTGGAAACTTCAGTTTAATTAAAATAAAATTAGAGATGAGACGCTCAAATTAATTTCTTCCTATCATAGATCTGGAGTTTTGAAAACTTTCATACTCTATTGATTATTGGAATATATCTTCTCTCCCTGCAATCTTTTTCTACTCACATTCTTATATGAATGCCACACAATAAGATAATAAATAAGATAAATAAGGCATTTTATAGGCATTCCAATCAATTGAGAAGTCAATGAAATTGTGAAAAACCACTTCACCAACCCACAGTTTTAAACTTAAGCTGCTTGATTGATTTTCAATCAAATAATTAGGATCAGAGGAATAAAATACCATAGCCTAGAACTATGAGAAATAAACAATATATCTCGTAAATACATTCATGACATCAAGAGTCTATGAATACTAATAGATATAGTATCCATTTCAAAAAATCTATGAGATAAATTTAATCAATTTATTTTACATAAGAATATTGACGGAGAACTGTTAATAGTTCTCTTAAATTTTTGTATCCAATCATTTGTACTTTTTTAGTATCTCAGAAACTGGGCCAATGCTGCAATGCATTATCAAACAGCTATTGTCCGAAGTATTGGACTGATTACAGTTTGCGTAAACAGTACAATTATTCTCACAAGCATTCTATCTGTTCTGAGTATAGAATTCAGCTTGCGACTATTTTTCAAACAGCAATAAATTATTTGTACGCGGAATGGCGCAGAACTGCATGCTGCTTGCTGTTGCTGCTTGGCTGTTGGCTCCTCTCATGACTCCACGACCGTTTTCCACTCTGGCCGATCTTTAATACACGTTAGGCATTTGACATTGATGAATGAGTTGAATTTGTTTCACTTGGTAAAGTTTTCAAAATCTGTCACGTTCATCGTACAAGGTGTAATCTAGAAACTTCTTGTGTGGCTACTATCTATAATATAAATAGCTTATTGTCATTCCATAATAACTATTGTTGCAAGTATTGTTGGACGCAATGTAGTTACAACACAAGAATAGAATTACTGTAGTTTGAAGAAGAAGCGTTTAAAAATAAGGCAATTTCCTTTTATTGGATTCTGTGAATCCAAATATAATGATAATAATAATATAATATATCATATTATAATATCCACTTTCATTCCTAAAAGGTGTAAGTGCTAAAATTTCAAATCGAAATAGTTGGGATGATGAGTTAAAACTCTCTTGACTTAATTATGAAAACTAAGAATTCAACTCGAGCTAAACAAATAATAGGAGATATTGGTACCATAAGATGATGATGATGATGATGATTTTGATTTCAAATTATGATTTGTATCAGGTATATAGCTGTAGAAAACTTTTAGGCGGTTTTCTCCTTGTGCGTTCCAACAGCTGATATTGCCTGCAGATAGTCTTTCCAACTGTAGTGAAGTACACTTTCTAAGAATAAAGATACAAATATTTTGATTCTTATTTTTATTCACTTATTCATGCGCTTAGGATAAAAACAATAAGATTGAACTTGAGAAGCTGGTTAAGTAAGCGCTAACCTTCGGTTATTCACTCTCTTGGAACTTTATGATCGAGGCAGCTAACTTACTACTCACTTTAAAATCGTTTGTTCAAGCTAAGTGAGTTATTCATTGCAAGTAATAAGTTTCAAATGTTGAAAATTTTGGACCGGAATGCGTATTCTTGCCATTGAGATGCAATCTAACTTTTCCTTATTATATTTTGTCGTTGCTGTTGATCTTACGAAATTCTCGTATAACTTTTAATATGAAAATTACCGGGCTCAAAAACGGTACGAACTACGAACTGCTTACCGCCTCACATTGAACTCTCCTCTACTTTTGGTGAATTCTTTACAAAAAACATGGCTGATATTTTGTTTTAACTTTTCGTGCACCAATTCACATAGGCTACCGGTACCTAACTCACTGGACAAAAAATATCAACTTCAGTAAATACGTTACGTCACTGAGCAGATCAAAATTGATTTCTTCATGAGAATAATAATATTGACAAGGCAAAGTTGAGAAGAATTCAGCTACGAACTCATTCTTTCATGATTGAGATTGGAAAGGGTTTTCTTGATGCAAAATGAGAAGCATCTAATTTTTAGTGAATCTCTATTGCATGATCATTTCATATATGGAAAATTATGCAATAAGAGAAGGAAAATTGAGTTTCCTAGAATAATATGTTCTTATTATCTAGAACATATCCACAGACAGTTAAATCCTAATCTAATGTGATACTGAACATTGTACTGTACTGTACTGTACTGTAGAATACTATAAATCAACTTTCACATATTTTCGAATAGTTAAAAAATAATTAATTCATTTTCACAATGTTTCTGAGGAAGAATATGATATCTTATCCACACAGAATAGATTGAAAGAAGTGTGACTCCAAACTTCATAAATTAATCACGCTAAAGATCAATTCTCACAGAAGCAAATTGGGATTTAGTGATACTTATTAGAAATTCAGATGTAGCAGGATAAGCTATTAAGAACATGGAATTATGAACTTCGAAGATTGAAATTAGTCTTATGTTATAGAATAAATGAATTTCGGGAATGTAATCGATAGTTTAATCTGGGAAGATGTCTTTAGTAATAATGAAACTGCATAAGACTATGAGACTGTAAATTATGTTGAAAATGTTGAGAATGATTTGGCCATAACAACAGTATATCATGAACGTTCAACAACGTATTTTTCCTTGAAAGTGTAAAATATGCTTCCTTTGGAATACAAATCTCATTGTGCATTTCACTTGTAGAAGGCCATATTTCAGAAACGTGCAAAAGGCCATAAATCTCCGTTGCATACACAAAAATGGGTGATCGCTGCTCCTATTCTCTATTCACAATTCAAAAACGTTTCTTGTTAAGGGTGAGGGATGCAAGAAGACTCTGAAACGTTCAAGCAGTTTCCACAACGTAAACAGATCATTTCTAACTACATTGTGGAAAAAATGTGCACTCCATTTGGTGTTGAAATGAGATGATTAACTATAACAGGATGTTAGAACTTTGTTCTTTTTTAGTTTATTAATTAGTCTATGATCCTTGGATCTTGACCCCAGAACATTTTTGCAAACGTCTTCGGTGAATTCATGGTATATATTGATTACTCAACTATTCATAATTATACACTCTCGCTTTTCGATAATTGACAAGTCTATTGTAGCAGCTAAGATGAAGTTGTGTCATTAGGCGTTGACTTGTCAGACGCTCTCAAGCTCGTCCAACTAATCATCAACCTGAAATTAATTAGCCTAATGGATCGAATAGTTTGCTTGACTACAAGGTTTTGGCCTCAATTCAGAACAAAGGATATGAAAAATCAACAACTTAGGATAATTAGTTCGATGAATACTCTAGTTTTCGTTCTAATCAATCACCAACTCAATAAAAAATGCAATTCAATGTTCACCAATTTAAAGAAGTGCAAATTTATTCAATTCATCAATATCATCAGTTAAGTTCAGAGCCTCCTTTCATTTGTAATAATTTTTTTTTTTTTTTTTTTTGCTTTCCTTCTACTATTGCAATCTAGTCTCATAAGAGGCTAATAAGCAATTCATTTCTAACTTATAATTGGAATTTTGGACTAAGTTAGGAGTCCTCACTAGGACTACTACTTCTACATACTAATCAAATTATTTCAATATGACATACATAAAATAATAAATAATATTCAACTATGTAAATTTCACACTATTATCACTACTCTGCTTTTTCTCACTATTACCACTGCTCTGCTTTTCACACCACATCACCACACAATTCAAAGGGTTTCGTCCGCTTCAACCTGCGCGGCTGGGTGTTGTCAAGTAGCCGGGTAACTTCTTGGTTGACGTGCTGTTGGATCTTCACAGCATGTTTCCTAGCGAAGCGCCCAATTTCACTTTGGACGAACTCAACCTCCAAGTCTCTGTGGATATCTGCATTCCGGATGAATCTTGGTGCATTGACGATGTTCCTCAAGACCTTGTTCTGGAATCGTTGAATTTTATCTACGTTGCTCTTGCTGGCACAACCCCAGAGTTGAATTCCATACATCCATATGGGTTTCAGGATTTGCTTGTAGATGAGGATCTTGTTGTATAAGGATAGTGCTGAGTTCCTTCCTATCAACCAGTATATTTTGCTGTATCGGAGCCCTAGTTCTTCTCTTTTTTTCTTCACATGTGCCTTCCAGCGCAATCTAGCATCCAAAGTCATACCCAGATATTTAGCCTCATTAGCATATGGTACAGGTTTCCCATTGATGATTAAGGGAATCTGTGTACATTTCCGGTTGGTGAAGTTTACTTGGACAGATTTTGCCTCATTAATTTTGATCTTCCATAGTCTGGTCCAATTACAGATTTCATTGGTAGCATCTTGCAATTTTTTCATTGATTCCTGACAGTTATTACCTAAAGTCAAAACAGCTGTGTCATCAGCAAATGTAGCAACTGTATTATTCTCCATCTCAGGTAGGTCGCTGGTGTATAGCAAATACAGAATTGGTCCAAGAACACTTCCTTGAGGTACTCCAGCTCTAATCTCCTTCAGTTCTGAGTACTCATCATTCTGCTTGATTCTGAAATATCTACCCAATAAATATGATTCAAGAATTTGAGTATATTCAAGTGGAAGCATAGTTCTCAATTTACATAGTAGTCCTTTGTGCCAAACTTTGTCAAATGCTTGTGCAACGTCTAGAAATACTGCACTACAGATTTTCTTCTCTTCAAGTGCCATTTCAATTATGTTGGTAATACGGTGAACTTGCTCAATGGTTGTATGTTTCTCTCTGAACCCAAATTGATGTTTTGGAATCAGCTCCTTTAGCTCTATAATTGGTTTCAATCTTTTTAAGAGTAACTTTTCAAAGAGTTTTGAAATTACAGGTAAAAGGGAGATTGGTCTATATGAGGTGACTTCATATGGTGTTTTTCCTGGTTTGAGTATCATGATTACTTCTGCAATTTTCCAGTGGTCAGGTACATATTTCAGTCTGAACACTGCATTTATAAGGTATGTGAGCTTTAAAAGAGCCTTTCTTGGCAACTGTTTCAATATATCACCAGTAATTAGGTCAAACCCTGGTGCCTTCCGGGTATTAATGCTGCTCTTGATTGTCTTCTCCACTTCACGTACAGTAACAGGTGGAATTTCTATTGATTCTTGAACCGTGTGTGGTAGTAGTTGATTGTCATCAAAGCTTTCATTAGATTTAAAGATGTTTTCTAGATGATTTGCAAACGTGACTGATTTTTGGTTGTTGTCTCTAGCCCAAGTGCCATCAAAGTTTCTAATAGGTGCATTTTGATTCTGAGGCCTCTTAATGCATTTTGTAGCTTTCCAGAGAGAGTATTCAGTACATTTATCGTTAGTTAATTCATTGAGATATCTTCTGAATGTTTCATTTTTTAGTCTTTTTATTTCTCTTTTGAGTTGCTGGGACAGATTGTTCACCAGAGTTTTGTGTCTTGGATCTCTGGTATTCTGCCACTTTTTTCTAGCTCTTCTTTTCTCAATCAGTAAGTTCCTAATTTCTGCTGGATAATTGCTGCCCTGTGTCTTCTGTCTGATTTCTGGAGTACATGCCCAAGCTGCTTGCTGAATATCAACAACTAATTTTTCTATTTCTTTGTCAAGTTGGTCTCTACTTCTGAGTGGAACATTCAAGATTATTTTTTCTTCTAGAAGTGATCTAAATTGTTCCCAATTTGTGTATCTATTGCTGAGGAATGGAGTTTGATCACGCTCAATCACTGTTTCACTTATTGTTAGTAGAATTGGTGAATGATCTGATGTCAGGTCATAGCTATCTTCAATTTTTATGTAGTTTGTAGAAATATCCTTGATGATGAAAAAGTCTATCAAATCTGGTATTTTCCCTGGGTCAGTAGGCCAGTAAGTTGGGTTACCACTAGCTAATACTTCACATTTGTATTCTTGAATTGCACTGAACAGTTCTCGACCTTTGGTAGTGGTTAATCTGGATCCCCAAAGTGTATTTTTAGCATTGAAGTCTCCTCCTACAATGAACCGTTTTCCAAGATGTTTAAATAATTCCAAGTAGTCTTTACACTTGATTGCATGCCTTGGAGGACTATATAGTCCTGCTACACATAAAGTAAATCCTCTTAATTTCAGTGATATTATTGTAGCTTGTATCTCTTCTGTTTTATATTCAATTTCCTCACTATGCTGGATAGATTCTCTCACAATCACTGCACTTCCTCCCCTAGCTGAGTTATTTGGGTGTGTTGTGTGATACACTCTGAAGCCTCTGATTCTAAGGAAAGATTGGTTTGTCATGTGTGTTTCTGATATAAGACAAATATCTATTTTTTCACTACTAAGTACAAGCTCAAGTTCTTGCTGTCTTTGAAGTATTCCATTGGCATTCCATGCCATAATCCTCAAAAATCTCGCCATTAATGAGTTTTTCTATTCCCTGCCAGGATAGTGCTGCCTTCTAGCGTCTGTAGCCTCTTTTCAAACGATGAGAGAAGTGTTTCTTGTTTATCCAATTTGTTTAATATAACCTGTAAAATCTGCCGGACTCCATCTTCCTTTTGTCCATCACTTTTCAGTACGTTATCAAGTCCTCTAACTGCAGCGGCATAGCTTGCGTGTTTGGTTGCATCAGCATTCCCATTAGATTTGGATGTGGCTGGTTGTGGCTGCTTTGAACGATTTTCATGCACGTTGGTTTGTGCTGGTAGTTTCTTATTTTTGCTTTTATTTCTGATCTTTTGAAGTTCAACAGCAATACTGCACCCACGATAGCTGGCTGGATGAGGTTCACCACAGTGAATACATCTTGGCTTCTCATCGGCTGCCTTGTCACAGTCTTTGGAGCTATGTTTTCCTGCGCACTTGACACAACGAAATTCCCGGTAGCAATATTTCTGTGTGTGGTTGAAACTTTGGCAACGCCGACACTGAGCTATGAGCTTAGATTTTCTAATTGCCTCTATTTCCACTTTACACCCCATGATGTTTGTAATTTTATATATCTTGTCAATTTCTTCTCCTGAATCAAACTCAAGCATGAACATATCTAATGGATCCTTGGTTTTCCATTTCAACTTGATGCTTGCATTGAGAATTTTAAATCCTCTGTTTCTAAGATCTTCTACTATACTTTCAGAATCACATGATCTATGTAGCTTTTTAGCCATCACTCTAATTGGCCGAATTTGCTTGTTCTCATACGAGTGCCAAGTGAAATTCTCCTTGTTCAACTCCTTGGTGAGCACTCTGTAGTCCTCAACATTGATCAGGTTGATTTTAAAACTATCTTCTCCAAGTAATTTCAACTTGAATTCACGATTGGGAAGTATTTTCACTAGTTTCTCATGAAATTTATTATAAGATTTAATTCCATCCACAATTACTGGCGGTAATGGTGGATTCTTTCTTTTTTTTGTGGTGTAGGATCAGATGTATTGTTAGTAGAAGGATTGTCTTCTTTTGTTGGAGGGGACAGTGTTGTATTTAGCTTCCTCTTCTTATTTCTACTCTTAGCTCTCAGCCACTCTGTTTCTTTCGCGAGTAGATCATCATCTGTGCAGTAACCTGTATTATCAGTTGTATTCTCAGTAGAACTATCAGTTCTATCTTTGAAAACTCTTGAATTTTCTCCCTTACTCTTTTCACTTTTCAATTCATTTTCTAATGCAACTAGTCTTGTCTGGAGAAGATCTAATCTATTTTTCAACTCATTATTGTTTTCATTTGATAGCTTCAATTTCTTATCTGCATCATTCCAGGCTTTCAATAACAATTTTTCGGCTTCTGTAGGCTGTGTAGATAGACGTATTTTATATTTCGTCTCTTTATCGCCGTCAGTTAACGTGATAGTGGCTTCATTCTCGTCCATTATTGAATTGTCTATTGAAATGTGTCACTTACCGGAGTTGCGCAAACGCGACGCGAATACAACACCGCGCTACATCACCGCGAACACGACACCGCGGTCATTCACTCGCACTACTTTTGGCAACCGATTCACTTGACGCAGCAATACGAATAGCCCACTTTTCGAAACAATAGCATCTACTCCGTAAACACGTCTGCTCTGCTCGGCGTTCAAACGCTGACTGATTTGTAATAATAGATGAACAAAGTTGTATTGACTCTTGTTAAAAAAAACTCCAATCATCAATTTGTTGATTAAGGCACTTTATCAATATTCTTTATCAATGATCATCTAGAAATCAATGGTAAATATTTTCATAATTATTATTTTTCAGCAATATATTGGATTTATCATATGGATAACTTGACACAAGAAATCTAATGGATGTGTCAAATGTGACCCATTCACTTCCATTTTATTTTTTCATAATTTCAAAAAATTGTGAAGAATTTGAGATGAATTTTATTTTGGAGCGCATTTGGATGATAGCAGGAGCGCATTTTTCTGATGAGACTGTTAGTCAAGGAACACTGTCACCATATTATTATAAACTAATAATACTTTATAGTACTTTTAAATTAGGGGGAAATTCCATTTTGTCATTCCAAAATTCAATTAGTCATTATAAACTGTAAATAATAATGTTTGTGCTGATGTGCGAATGCGTGGTTGATGAGTATCCTGTATCCTTTATCATTAAATCATTGTACCTCTATCTTTCTCTATCATATTTGGAGGATATAAAAATATTCATTGCGGTCATTTATAAAGATATTAGCGAATTGATTAAGTTTTTAATTACGCCTTGATGACAAGTTTGAGCGTTGCTCGGTCATCGATACAGAAGGGATGCGAAATCGCACAGCTTCCGAGTTACTGAGAATAGAGGATGAGGGTACAAATGGAAGCGGCAATCAATGAAAATGTTTCAAAGACCAGAGGGAAAACGAGTGGAAGGATTACATTGGGGATGAAGGAGAAAATAGATTTCTAATAGGATTCCTCTGACAAGGATGGAATGAAAATAATAGGGGGGATATCATTGACGACGGCAAGCAAATGAAATCCGGAAAAAAATTGCGATTAGTAAGAATTTATTCCATCTCAAGCCTGTCATTCGAATTGCAAATGAGAACAGCATAAATGATAGATTGGGACTTTGGAAATCCGGGCAGGGCAGAAATAATTAACCGTAATTACTCAACTTTCTCCCTCCCCCGCAGCATCACCACATCGAGTCATCAGTTACCTCTCGACGCAGCGCTTGCCTCAGCAATCATGAGGCGCGCCAGCTTTATTGATGTGTTTGAGGAAGAGCCTCAGCACAAGTCATGCCTCAGTTCATCAGTCATATCAACAATCAAGTTTCAATCTACGCACCCCAACTGTTGTTCAACATAACAAATTTCACATCTGTTATTACCAGGAATGGCATCTAAACAATATGTCATTACCACACATGGCAGCTAAACACCTTTGTCTGCATATTGGGTTTGTTCAGGGCAAATTTGGAGTCAAATGTAACATTCGCAAGTTCTGTATGGAACAGAACTTGTATTGTCCATGTCCTATAGTGTTGTATCTATAATTTTTTAATACACTAATTTGAATTATTTTGTGTCAATCTATATCTATAAAAGCGAAATGGCGGGTTGCATATCTTCCGCCTTGATACAACCAATCCTTACTGTAAATTCAATTGTTCAGCGAGATTATGGATAAACTAATTTGGAAGATATTGAATCAAGTTTCAAACTATGTTCGATATAGTTCCCAAGGTTACGCTCAATATTAGCGTTTTACTATTTTTCGGAATTTTCAGAGTTTTTCTTGTATTTTTCGAGAATAAATTGGTAGAAAATGTCAAAATTTGGTGAACAGGTCCAGATTAGGTCCAGAAATGCTGTGTTCAATAAGTTTTGAATCCCTTCTGAACGGAATTTGCAGGCGAGTGAAGCGAGCCTGTTTGTCTCAGCTTACACTGATAGAGGTTATGCAGGCGAGCAAAGCGAGCCTGTTTGACTAACTGACACTGCTGATACTGTCGGGGGTCCAGGGGTCGGGGCCCCAGGCTAGGCGGAGAAGGCGAGCGAAGCGAGAAGCGAGGCTAGTAAATAAATGAAATTATATCATTGATGTTAAGACTCTTTTCATCCACATTGTTTTATAATCATGCATTATCTATTTTATGGAAAAGTTCTCGGGAATATCTGGTCTCCATCAAAATTAGATGGTATATGATGAAATATGTTTAAGTAGTCTATAAAATTGAACTATATGTAATAAGTTCAAGTTGTAGTAGTGGTCTCTGAAGTAAGACTATGAAGTAGTCTATATAGTAAGACTATAATTATATAAACTATTGTTACGGAATTCGACAGTGTCTGATGGCCTTGAAACAGTATTACGACAAGGATGGACAAGGCGGGGATGGGGAGGCTTTGTTTTGCGGGATGGGGAGGCTTTGTTTTAACACATTTGTGCGCACATTGTTTTGTAAACAAACGCTTATCTTGAACCCTCTCGAAGTCAGGAGACAAATTGTTATCTATTGATTGCTGATAAGCAGCTATTTATTGAATTGTCTGAATAAGGTAAAATATCGCTCACCTACCTGGACTATATTATTTAATTATTCAAATTATCTTCTAGCTTTGTTTACTTTTTCCTATGGTCTACATAACCTAGAATTTTGACAGTTTCCTGATCAGCTGATCAAGCCGGCTCCAGTCTGTAGCCGTTAGTTTGAATGTTCAGCCGTGCATAAGCCAAGATAAATTGTGTCTTAAATTAATCTTTGGTCATGATTGTTGAATTTATTATTTGAAATACGAATCTTACATTATTTCTCAACATCTGTGATAATTTTTTCTTTATACAGCATCTCTGTGTTAGGATCTCCTCACCAATGTCCACCAAATTTATTTGTATTTATGTGTTTATGGGATATGTATTATACAAGTGCTACTATAGGAATTATATTTTATATTATTATTTATTCAAATTAGGTATTTGTACAGAAATGTTACGTTGCAAAAACAACCTCGCTAGCAACTCAGCTTAATTAGTGTAATAGCCACTTAACAAATAGATTTAGAATTTTAAAACATGTATTTGTGAATTCTAGTCAGGGGAAAATTATATTTATGTGGTTTGCAAGGTTCAATAAAATATTGTGAAGTGGTTTAGGCTGCCCTATTTCTTGTGAAAAATCCAACATCGACGTCTGATAATGATTCAACCAATAAGAAATCCCTACGTCAAACCCCCGGCGACGTGATACCTAAAAAACACTTCCGCCTATCCGAGGAAGAAGCTGATCTAGAGGAGAACACTCACTCTTTTCCAACCTGCCAACCAGAGAGGAGCCTGTTAGGGTCCATGTCCTCATCGCCTGAAGAAATTGTCCTCCCTCAAGCTTCGATTTTCCTTGACGGAGTTATTGGGACCAGCTGCCTGCACCCAAGGGGACCAGGATCGCCGTTACGCTCGTAAGCAAATAGTTCGTAATTATGGCCACTTCGATCCCCCTAGTGCACTAGGTACAAAACATCTGAACATCGAATTTTCCCACCATTATACGAACCACTATAGTTACTTTTTCAACGTATAATAATTGATAATTGCTAGCAGAGTTGTATTAAGTACCGTTATCTATTGAAAATTTATTTATTTAAAAAAACTTATTCATTAAATTATTTATTAATATTGATATGAATATTTGAAGTCTGTGTTATAGGAGAATATATTATTCGTTATTTTGGCCAAGTTGATTCAAGAATATTCTATTTCACCTCTGGTTATTCCATTTATTTAATATATTTGAATTAATTGGGTAGCTTAGTGGAGTATTCTCCCAAACCAATCGCTTCCACACATGCTTACTAACAGGTGTATGCATGCGCTTTTGGAGTGGGGATGAAGTATTGAATTATTAATATTCTCTATCCTACTTCCTCTTTCCCGAGGTGCATGAATGTGGAGCAACTTAATGCGAATTTATATATTTCATTGAATTTCTTCTTATGAGCAGCAGCTATTTATGTGTGCCAGCAGCCAGACTGTTTGATTCGGTAAAGTATCTTCCGTCATAAGCTAAAGACCGAGATGAAGGGTATAAACCCTAGCTGCAGCTAGAGCTCAGGGTATATGACAGGTACGTGACAAATGTTATAAACTCTTGTGCTATCTTCTGATCTGTTATAGTTTATCTTTTTCAGTGTGTTATAGCAGTGTAATTAATAAAGTTAAACAGTATAAATTGCCTCAAGTTTTTTATTATAGTGGAATCCTGTAACAATTGGTGTCAGAAGTTCGGATGTAGCTATTGATTAAGGCAATTTTATAAACATGTACCTTCGTGAAGTGAACTATTATTTTCAATTGATTGAACCGTTATTTTTGTGTGTGAACTTTATCTTTGTGTATGAACTTTATCTTCAAGTGAGTGAACTGTGATCTTCGAGTGTGAACATCTACATGTGTGAACTTCATTCTCTAAGAGTGAACGTTAGTCTTCTGTACATATTTGTGAACTGTGTAATATTTGTGGAACGTGAACTGAAATGGCAGGAAAAGGTGTGAAGCTCACTAGTTTAAAAGTAAATAAACTGAAGCAAGAGCTGGAGGAGCGAGAGCTGGATACAAATGGGGTAGAATCTATCTTACAGGATAGACTCCGGGAAGCACTGCTGGTTGAGGGTCAGGACCCAGATACCTTTTTGTTTGGAACAGATTCGGAAGCTCTGGTGAGTACATTAGAGAGTAAATTTGAATTGGTTGAAAGTAAAATGGAAGAAAATAAATCAGCTTTGACAAATTTGGAGAGTAAAATGGAAGAAAATAAATCAGCTTTGACAAATTTGGAGAGTAAAATAGAAGAAAATAGAACATCTTTGGAGAGTAAATTTGAATCTCTGAAGAAAACATTTGAAGGAAAACTACAAGAAAATAGTAAAATTTAGGAAGATAAATTTGAAATGAAATTCAAAATCATGGAAGATAAATTTGATAAGAAGATTAAAGAGCTGCAAGATAATGACAGTAGTGGAGCAAGAGCAACCTCAAAGGTGGATGATAATGCTTATCAAATTGAAAAGGATACTTCAGTAAATGACTGCAATGTGCCTATTACCATACCAAATTATTATGGTGGACTACCAACATTTGATGGAAAGACTCCATGGGAAGATTACCATACCTTGTTAGATGTGTATGCCGATATATATGGATGGACACCAGCAGTGAAGGATGATAATTTGTGCCTATCACTTCGGGGAGATGCACTGTCAGTACTCCAGACGATTCCTAAGTCTGACAGAGGCAACATTGGTCAACTGTTAAAGCATATGGAAATGAGATTTGCCACTGACACATGTATCAACTACACTGTTCAGAATTGAGGAACAGAATCCAGAAGTCGAATGAGTCACTACAGGAATTTGAAGCTGACATAGCTTGCTTGGTGAGGATTGCCTACCCAGGATCAGGGGATGATGAAATGAAGGAGAGTATGGCAGTTGATAGATCCCTGGATGGTCTACGTGAGCCAGAAACCCAACAAGCTGTTAAACTGACTCATTCTCAGACCCTCAGTGAGGCATTAACTCAGGCCTTGGAATTTGAAGCTGTGACACAATCTGTGAGGAGCCATGCACATGTTCGCTCAGTATCAGGGGAAGATAGCCATTAGGAGCTGGTGGAGGAAATAACAAAGAGGATTTTAGAAAAACTCAAGACTGCAAAGAAGGAGATAAGGTGTTGGGGCTGTGGAAAGAGAGGTCATCTAGAAAACAAATGCCCAAAGAAGTCAATGTCTGACAAGAAGCAGGATGGAAAGGTAGCAGTGGCTAACAGGATAACTGTAGCTCCAGACTACTGGGGAGGAGATGAAATGCTGAAAGACCAGGAAGAAGATCCTGATTTAAAACACCTGTGGGCTTGGAAGCGTTCTACTCAAGGAAGTAGCGACATTGTCACCATATGTTAAGACCCTCTGGGCACAATGGGAGTCAATTATGAAAGATGGGGGAATCTTGAAGAGGGTGGTGGAGAATGCTGCTGGTGATCAGAAGAGACTGCAAATCATTGTCCCAAGGAAAAGAGTTCCTGAAGCATTAAAACAGCTACATGATGGAGTCTCAGGTGGGCATTTTGGAGTGCATAAGACCCTGGAAAAGGTACAAGAGAGGTTCTACTGGCCAAATTCAAAAGAAGATGTCAAGAACTGGTGTAGGAATTGTACAGTATGTGCCAATGGCCCTATGCCTAGAAAGAGAGCCCCTATGAAAAAATACAATGTGAGTGCTCCATTTGAACGCATAGCCATTGACATGGCTGGGCCATTCCCAATTACTGGCAATGCCTTGGCACATTGCATTGCCAGGAAAGTGGGAGCTTCAAGAGGAATAGCTACAGTCTTCAGGACAAAGTTTGGAAGATTGGATGAACTGAATCTCCAGAATCCAGCTGTGGGGAAAGCACTTCATCTCCAGGATCAGAGCCAACATCTGTTCTATTTGGTGACAAAAGACCAACCCCATCAGGAGTCCACATATCAGGCTCTGTGGCAAGGTCTGATGCATCTACGAACTCACCTTAAATTTTGGGAGTGAAGCAGCTTGGAATCCCAAGACTGGGCTGTGGCTATGATGGATTGGACTGGAAGATTGTGAGACCAATGATTGAAAGAATCATCAAGGACACTGGAATCAACGTCACCTGTTGTCTCTTCAACCCATGGGTGGTTACACAAGTTGATCCAGCTTCTACTGTTTGCACTTCTAGGATGGATCTGGACTGTTCTGGGACAGGACAGTTTTAAGGAGGGGGCAGTGTTACGGAATTTGACAGTGTCTGATGGCTTTGAAACAGTATTACAACAAGGATGGACAAGGTGGGGATGGGGAGGCTTTGTGTCAACAAACATGCACATTGTTTTGTAAACAAACGCTTATCTTGAACCCTATTGAAGTCAAATAAATACCAGCAATTTCTTGCTAATTCTCAAACCTTCTATTAACTTATATAATGTTGGAGTGTTTGAACTACCAGTCAGTCTTACTCGAGCGTTCAAACGAATTGTGTCAGCTGTATTATGTGATAAACAAGCCAGACGTTGTATATAGACACTCTATAGTTATATTCATATTTCTTCTTAGTGTAACTTAAAGACTGTTCTCATTTCTTATTCAGTGCAGTGTTAATTTTAGTGAAATTTGTATTGTGAAACGTTATAAACTCTTGTGCTATCTTCTGATCTGTTATAGTTTATCTTTTTCTAGTGTGTTATAGCAGTGTAATTAATAAAGTTAATCAGTATAAATTGCCTCAAGTCTTTTATTATAGTGGAAACCCGTAACACTATATTTAAGAAGACTTTAAATAAACGAATGTAACAATATAATGGAATATAATCAATTGAATGTGTTATCCAACATAAAATTGTAACAACAGCTGTAAAACAGGAGGAAAGTTACATTTGGAGTGGAGAACCCAGTGACATGAACGTCTCACAGTTCGTTTTTTTGAAGACAGTGATGAGGTTCGGCCAACACTCAGTCAAGACTTATTTTGAAGTAGCATCACGTCTCAGCCACGTCCATTTTCCTGCTCGAAATGGGAAAACGCAGCCAACTTTTCTTTCGACTGTAGTCAAAATGTATAACGGGTTATATCGATTTAAGCTTCAAATAAAATATTCTATATAGCACCACGACTTTCACTCTTTTGAAGTCCTATTAATCCTATAAAGTCAATCAACATCACTCATTTAATTCTAAATTCTCAAATTTAGGCTAATATTGTTGATTAACTGCACATTTTTAAACTCGGTTTTCCCAGTTTGGGGGAATTATGAAAAATATTTGAGTGAATCGCTACTTTGGAACATTCAACTGAAAAATATACACTGTATAGGACAAATCAAAATAGACAAGTAGCTAAGAATTATAATGATATCATCTTATAAGAAACAAGAGGATCAATTATGTTGCATCAGAGGTGTTCACATTTCATTGAATAAGATTATTGGTTATTGGGTTGCTCGTTAGAGAAAGTGATAACGCGCAGGTCTGATAACTCTAAGGTTCAATCCTGGGCTGAGGAACACTTTTTGACCACAGCACAATCACATAGATACGTCCTATCGGAGGAGATGTCGGTCCCCGTCTGACGGAGGAGACGTCTGTCGCGACTGCCTAAAAAGTAATCGTTATCTCTCATTATCATCCCTCTCACTGGTCTGAGCCGTACCCATGCACAGACCTAGGAGCTCATGTGGCCAACACTGTAAAAATTTTGATTTTGTAAAGTTTTTAATTTGCAGAATCAGATCACTCAAAGCTCCGTGATGTAAATCACGTTTGCGTGTTAGTTAATCTCATTACTGGAAAATACTTTTTCTTAGTCAATAAGTTAAGTTTAAGTTTGACAATGTCTTTTTGTAGAACTATTATGGGATTTATTACACCTCACATAACTCTCTCACAAAACTATTTCACTAAATCCAGTCAATTGAATCATTTCTCGTTTCTCCTCACTCCATTTATTTATGTATCAGTAGAACGAATATGATGTTTTTGAAAAGGAAACAGACAGTCACTCAAAGCCTCACAGCTCCTGGATTTTGCCACATCCATCATTCAAATGTTGAGAATATCTGAAATATTTTCTACCAGATAGAAGGAGCAAATACAAATAGAAGATTATTTCATTTCAAGAGAAGAAGTCATAACAACTTTGCTGGACTGGCGTTCTTTCCCAGAGATATCCCAAAGTATCCACATTGACAGACTAGAGGGCAAATGTCGCGTAATGTCAAAAGAACTACATCTAACCACTGAAAAACGTAGCAGTATAAATTTTCGGTCAATTGGATTTCATACAGCGCACAATAATTATTATCAGGCGTTGAAAGTTGTAAACTGACGCAAGTGGGTGTGTGTGCGCGTAATGGAAAATGTTGTCGGATGGTTGGAAAACGTAACGGCAGTGGCGTTGAATCCAATATTCTCGCCACCACAGCCTACTTCTCGGTCGTCGCCTTCTCCTCCACCATTCCTCCCCAACACGAGGCAACCCATCCCTAAGTTCTAATCGTGAAAAATGTTCAGCGGCGCTGGAACGTTCACACACTGTGAAATACGAATCGACATCATTCTTTTCTGTATATTGAAACAGGTCCTCACCTCCCTAGTCCTCATCCGGCAGACAACAACTCACACATTTGAATACAGTTAGTTCCCACTCCTCACCCTCAGTGTCATGGCCCCAAATTTAATAATCTGTGGCCCGCTTGCTTGCAGATCTCATTCTTCATAAATCACACAAAAACATGTGAAAATTACTTTGAAACTCCAATTTGATAAATTAGGATTGTAGTTTGAGTTTATTAATCATACTCACTATTTATAAGGTTATAATAAGTTCTAGTATTAATTCATCGAATTGCCTGATTCTATTTTTTTTTTTTTGAGGGTGATGCCCACATGGGCTCTTAGGCCTGTGCGTGGGTAATGGGAAGGATGATGATGAGAGATGAATGGACCTACTGCTTTAGGTGGGTTCCGAACCACCGGGAAGCGATTTTTGAGGCTCATGAATTGAATTCAGAGGAACCGGTCACCGTTACAACCGTGGTGGTAGAGGCACGTCGCTTATCTAATCTCACCGATTAGACGCTCTCTACCACTGGGACAAACCGCTTCCCAAATTCTACTTTCATTTTCTTTTAATATGTTTATGTTTTGTACGGAGAATCAATTCCAATTTGAACTTGAATAATTATTTCTTCTAATTTGAATGTATTGATTTTTCAACAAGACGTAACTCGCTTTATTATAGGAATGAAGCGTTACCTATATAATATAACAATAACCTTATAACAAAACTTTTGATTCGTTGGAGAAAAGTGATAATATTGCCTATCGTTCAAAGTACTTAAATGTACTGGGTATTGGCCACTCGGTGAGAGAGATTCTTTGTGATCGTGAATTAGTCACGAAGACTGAGGACCGCTCTTGGATGAGTGACCAGTATTTGGTCAAGAATACATTGGCTAGGTGGAACCTACCCGTGAGGGTCCTCCGACCATTAGAAGCCATAAGAATATTATTGAATTGAGTTTGGGATCAATATCAATATGCATTTTTTTTTCTAAATCCAATACATGAGATCGCATTTAATCGCTTTCAGAACTACTTCAATTATATTTTATAATATCTACTACATCAACGACAACAGACTGAAGTTAGAATCACTTCAGACAAGTAACTGTTGGATAAACATCAGTTGAAGTGATGGAATTGATTCAATCTCAAGCTCAAGAGAAATATTCTTGAAAGTTACCTGTCACTCTTCCTTAGAAGAATCTGCAGATCAGCGTCTACACCAGTCAGAACTCATTTACCTTATTGAAAAGTTGACTCTTCTTTCCTCCTCATCTCTTGTATCTTGTAAAACTCTCTTGTGCTCATTGTTGAAAAGTAATTCAGTTCTTATCAAGCTTAAGTTGGAGAAATTTGGTTTTTATTTATTGATAATTCTTCCAACAAATAACAACATTCTCCAATAGCCGAATGGGAAACCACAAAAAGGTTTAATCTTGTGGAACAGAATTGAAGAGCTTCAGAGGAGACGTTAAGCCGTTGGTCCCGACTGCCCAAAAAGTAACCAGTGAGTATAAAGAATGAATATAATCTCTCTATGTCCACTGACATCATCTCTCCTATTGATACACACGCATCCCTTATATAAACAAAAAACTCATATGAACATAACAAAGCTCGAAGAAATCTTACACAATAATCGCTTCACATAACTTTCATCAGCCAGTAAAAGTACGCTATTTTATATAAACTTGGTTTTTTGTAATTTTTTGAAAATTATTGTCTGATTCAGTAACTTACATAAACAGTTAAGTAAACAAAAGTAGTAAATGAGTGTGATCAAATGTGATTTTTAAGTCAAAAATATTATCCAGGAATTGTCTCGTAATCAAGATCAACTATTTCCCAGCCGTTGGAATTTTTGGTTTGCCAGCGATTCGGATGTACTAAGAAAAAGCGAGGAAGCAGCGAATTGAAACTGCATGGTTCTATAAGTTTTTACGATTATTGGCCAGTCAATGTAGGTGGTATGCGGACTGATGGAGGGAGGGGTGAATCGATTTTGATCAAAGATGTGCTGATCTTGAGCAAGCTAGGGAGCAGCAAAAGTTTATTCGAGTTTTGGCTCGCCATTAGAATTGCAAATGAGACTGGTCGCTAAATAATAGAACGAGGAGCGGAAAAGCTGAGCAAGACAGAAATAATGATTAGGCGTAATTACCTACTTGCGCCAGCCATCCAAAGCTGGGTCTCTCACAAACTGATTTTAACTTATTTTAATTATTCTACTGGAAAAACACATGAACACTTGGAGTGAATAGACAACAGTATCTTTAGTAACCTGGTAAGCCTCACATTTGACACATTGTTTTCCTTGATTTTGACCTTGAGTTTTATTACTTATTCAACTGAATTTAAGGTGAAAAGTTCACATAGTACTTCTACAGACTTCACTCGTTAGCTTATCATCGAAAGACAGGAGATTGTAAATACAAACCCCTATCTATTTTCATTTTATTGTCATTGATGATAAATTTCCTATTCTACATTTTTTCATTCTGAACTATTTTACATTATTATTATTCCGCAATTTTGGTTAGCATTATTCTTGTTAAGGTAGGTAGGTAGGTTTCTATTACTACACGATCATGCAGATGTAACCTACCTTGACGAAAATTGAAAAAATCTCTTGGTTGACAATACATTCCACATGAAAGGTTGTATCAGTAAAAACAGAATTTGGTGGATTGAATGCATCACAAAAGCAGAATAGAAACGAATTTTACAGTTGATGAACTACTATCAAACTAGAACAATCTCTACACAATCCATTAACTGACTACATCTAACATGAGCTTTGATTATTTGAATTCCCCAGTTGAGCGATGGTCTCAGAATCATGTCACACTTTGAAAAATATTCAGTGCTCATTTTGAAACCGTGTTGATTTACAGTGAGTCCCTTAGCAGTGATTCAGCAATTCCAATACATTCAATAGCCATGTTTATCTGGAAACATAGCCCTCATGCAGTTGACTAATTAATCATACATTGGGATTAGGCATCTAATTATTGTTTATTTCGACAGAGATTGAATTTTCATGAAATCATAATGTAAAATTGCATGTACTGAAAGGTTTTTTGAACCAATTAGGAAAATCGGATTAACATCGCATTAGTGTTTGAAGATCTAAAATTTCAAAATTGATGCACAATTTTATTGATTCAACACTCATTTCAATTGAAAATAATAACACTTGTACTACGGATCGGTATTAAAATGTTTCATTATCACATTTTTAGAATTCGAATAATTAATAACCCAGAATAACCCAGTGTTATTCATTTTTCCTACCCCACTCACAATATTAAGTAGGCCTATGCAATAATGTGAAACAAAGGTGGAAATCATGAAAACTCTTGGTGAGTCGCTCATTCATGAGTATTAAAAATTTCAAGGAGACATTAAGTAGTATCATAGTTTCCTTTAATAGTAATATAGAGGCTATGGTAGTGTTCATAATATGAACGTACATATGATCGTAATGTATATATTCATGTGATTATTATAAAGTACAACATGAATCTTATAAAAAAATTTGTAAAGATGAGCTCTAAAACTCGTATTAGATTATTAAATTCATCTAATTTAATGTCTTCAATTCATTTTGAATTCGATGCATGTCTTGTCACCTTATCACTCCATGAAGGAAGTTTGTATCAGACCAAAAGTATACAAAAATTAATGCAATGGACTATCTGATTCTGAAAATCAGCATAATGATAGAGGGAATAATCAATAAATACGTGAATATCAAGAATAACAGACAGATCGGAACAATTTTTTTTCAATCATGAAATTTGTAACTTGTTTAAGTTACTGTATTTTGCTCATTGTAACATCGGACACATAATTGCAAAAATCATTGGAACGGATAAAGCCTAAGGTAATTTTGTAAATTCTCTTCAAAATCTTTGGTATGTGTGATTATATTTATCCAGGTATGGAAGAGTGAATTCAGAGCCAGTTCAACATTATTCCTGTGGCAACATTGCGGTTTGGAGAGATTTCATTATGGTGACTCCCAATCAATTCACAATCACATTAATGCGCTCAAATCTTCTCAACCAGTAAATGGTGAATAAATCTGATAAAACCTTGAATGCTGCTTAGCCTCTGATGTGTGGGAAATATCCGAAAATCCATGAATAAAATATGAATCAAATACCACACATGATGTGGAGATGCAACTCGATAAAACTCGATTATTCATTCCACAGCGGAGAATGTTGAACTGATGATAACGCCAATATTGGTTTGGTGGCTCCTGAATGAAATTGAATCAACCGAATGTGTCCCATTTTTATTGGAAAATACTCCATCACGCTAAACGCGTTAGATTGTTCTGCCATAATGATTATTTGAAAAATCAGCCATTACTTTATTCAAAATACAATCATAATTATGAGTTGCACCAACTCCAAATAGTTTCGTCTCCTTAAAGTGACATTTAACGGCAACTGTCAGCTTTGAAATTTCTCATTAATTTCAAAAGAATATTGCTCTACTTATTATTTTGTGGAAGTTGAATATTATGTTATGTATAAAATAAGTAGTAATGAGGAGTAAGTTTTTCAATCCTAAATTGTGTTCCTTGAGGTTCCAGGCACGGAGTATTTTTGTACAAGCAATGTTAAGTGTGTGGTTATACAGAATTTTAATGATTTAATGAATTTTTCTGTGTAGAGATGCATGTACTGCGTCAAGAGGCATCTTTAAAGTAGATTAGGTAGAAAAGATCCAATCCTATTTCATACTCTATAATATTATAGTCTTATTCTATATTCTCATGAGATTCAAATTTCATTCATCAAATTGGAATAAAGAGTGTGAAATGATGTTTTTGGAAATCAATAACTTATGCAGCTCGATAATAACAGCTAGATTTCATTCTAGTACTGGACTCTTCCACACGCAATATCAATATACATAGTTGAAAGTCCCTAATCTATCTGGAACGTAAAATTGAACAGAAGATTTTTGATAGTTTGTGACATGAGTGTTGAAGACCAACGTAAGAAGAAATAGATATCAATTCACTGCAAGAAATTGAGCACGGTTCTCCCAAGATTTGAAGAAGAAAGTAGAGGTGTTCTTCACGGAAAGTCGGAAAGTGATTTTCTGGTGATAAAGCGATCCAATACAGAAGAGAGATGACAACTCTACTTACCGAAAAGACTTTTTGCCGGACAGGAAGCCAGCTAATGTTGTCCAAAATCACCTGCCTCGGTCCAATCATATCGGGGAAGTTGATTATTTTCTTGGATGGGCATTGAATGGATCTGGCAATTACTAAAGTATCAGTGGTTAATCATCAATAATCAATACCGGTAATTTATTTATTGAAATTCCAACGGTTACACCATTTTTAAATCAAATACAATAATGTTGAAGATTACTAAATTAACAAGAAAGTTCTAGAAATAGGAGTGATATACATGCAAAAATCTATAAACAAGCAAAATTGATCAAATCAATAATATAAGAAAATAGAGCTCAATATAAAAATTATAAGATAGAAATAGAACTATAACAAAACAAAGCAGCAAATGAAAATTATATAAACGCAATACAGAGGTAATAAACAGCGCAAATTGAAACAATAAGATAGATTCGAAAAAGTTCGTCCACCGAACCAATTCAACAGCAACAATGATATCAACACAAGAAAAATAAAAAAAATTGTCAAATCATATTATATGAGAATACGAATAGTAGAGCTGAGCAGTAGAGAAACACCAACAAGCACAAGAATAATTAAACATTGCCAAACAATATAAATTATACAATAATAATAGAAACAGCCTCAACATGAAAAACAACAATAATAATAAAGTAGAATTAAAAACTAGCAATAGAAGGCATCAATTAAACAATACATAACCCTAAAAGAATTACAGTTATATGTTCATTTGTTATTAATAACAATTTTAGGGACACCATTGATATACTTTATAGTCAATCCCTCCTCACCCCTAGACTTCCGGTCCTCCAATTCAACATTCAGCGCCTTTAGATATTTAGCCTCCAGTGGGGTCCTATCTCTAGCCAATCTAACTTTTGAAAACAATGGATTACACAATTTAGGATTGAATTCGGATATAACATTAATAGCATCTTCATGGCTCCCCATAATAACTTTGAGTGGCCTAGTATTTCCCTGTTCCATTTTTCCAACACGAAATGTTTTAATACCCACTGGAGAAAAAGCTGGAAGGATAGAAGCGAAAATTTCAGCTATAAGGTTCAAGTCATGTTGCTTCCTCAAGAGAACATCAGCACTAGAGGATTCTTCCAGATTGAAGACCATGACATTAGAAGAGCGGCGAGTACGATCGCGGAGTTCCGCCAAAGTCAGCTCCATAATATTACCCGAATCCAGCCCAGCGTTATCACAAGAATGATTCTTTAGCGCAGCCAGCTCCAGCTCCAAAGCTTCAATACATTTCTCTGTCTCACAGAGACGGGGCTCCATACTAGACAATAATTTATTCACCGAAGCCAGATCACTTTTTATATCAGAAATATCACCCGGAAGATCAGTCAGAGCATTCAGTTTTGCAAGTAATATTTCCATTTTCAAGTTCAATGATTGAAAGCTAGAGATTACGACATTGTGTGGAAGTTTCAACACAATCAACCCTAGAACAGAACCATTTATTCCTGCTTGTCACGAAATGCTGCTAAATCACGATACTCCGTATCAGGGACGTTTGCGCATGTGGAATGGAACCAACGTTCACATTTTCCTGAGCACAGAAGTCCCTTCTCTGAACGCAGAACCTTTTTCATGCACACAGTGCAAGTAGTACAGTCTAGTGTGAAAGCCATATTGTAAAAGTGTCTATAATGAGGAAGCGATCACAATATTACAGTTCAACAATATCATTGGAAAAAGTATCTACAATATCAAAACATTACTAACCGGTAATCAAAACAAAGTGACGCTTGAAACACAAAAATGAAGTATCATTGCCTACTCTATTTTGAAATGTTGTACTGTACTATCATGTTTGCACACGAATCATGAAAACTGAAGAGATGAAAAGGTAACGTGGATGATTCTTACTATCACAATAATCAATTGATTTTTATCCGAGATAGTTTCCAGCATCTGAAATCTATTTTCATCACTATCATGATAAGCTGGATAAGACTGACATAATCTCAATTAATGAAATAATTAATCACAGTACCCTTTAAATCATTTTATTGTATCACAACTAGTTTCAAAATTAAAGAATTTATTAGTACTGTGATTCTTCATTTTATCCATAGTACATAAGTGGACCTGAACATTAAAGATATCTCTTAAGATCTCTCTTATATCTCGTCTCTTAAGGGAAGAGACATAATGTTATTTGGGATATCTATCACAATTTGGAAGAGTAGCTCAACGTATCTCCATGTTTCCGCCCTAAACGTTCATTGCTTTTTCTTTGTATTAAAAAAAATGACAAGATACAAAGTGTGCATAATATATTCTCAGATTCATAGATTTTGAGAGGTGAGAAAGACGAGTCTGAGTTATTGATATAAAAATTTGAAAATACATCATAAGACGCTATTAGGGATGATCTTATCTTATAGAATTTATTGTTTATCTCAACGTATGTCTTAAGAAATACAGTATTGTATTAATATAGCACAGATTTATACTACTTCTGATCATACCCCTCATATCTATTCTACCGATTTTCTAGTCAGATCTTATGTTTTGCATATCGCATATTACGGTAAAGTTCATAAATGGATATCCTCTACCAATTAAATGTATATCTTCTTATTATACCTTTCAACTTACGCTCAACCTAATCTTTAAAATTAGTATAGTAGAACTCTGAAGCAGAACAGATTGTTTTCCAATACTGTATAATACAACATCCAATTTAATTATTTTGTTACTTTCACAAAGAAGACCAAAGCAGAATACGAATCAAGCACCTGCGAGTCTGTTTCTATGTTCATAGGGATGTAGACAAGGTTATTATAGGTTTTTTAATAACCTTGGATGTGGATGAGTAGATAGTTTGTGAAAGAGAGAGGAAAAGTTATGGAGGCGAAGAGAAGACGAGATAAAAGGACACACTGTGGAAGAGGGAGTGAGTTGTTAAAGTATATTACGTTTAATTTCAAGCAGAGCTTACTCCAGATTACAAGTTGGTGAGAATATTATCAGGCTAAGATGTAATAAAATTTCCCAATTTACTTCACTCTACTTCAAAGATACAATTAGGCGTAGTATTGGAGGTAAGTTAACGAGTATCAAGTTCCACATTTAGTTCATCGGATTGAGTACTTGAAACCAGCAATGAAACTTGATAGAACAAGGAATTTCTCAGATGAGCTCATTATACACGGATTATCATAAATCTTCATGACAATTGGAGATTGAAGCTTCCAGAGTTACCAGACGTCTTCCCAGCTCCCGTTTTAGAACCATAAGCCGATATCTTATAATAATTATATAAGATACAAAAATTAACATTATGCAGTGGAGGATTGTGATAGATATTTTCTTTTAACTCTTAGTATACATGACATTGCAATAGCTTTTCATATAGAATGAAAGGACTTAGTTTTGGTTCATACACTATCATCACTAATCTTATCACTATATTTTCTTCAGACTTACAAACTATCAACTGTTAGCAAGGAGTGATACAATATTGGTTAAGCTAGTGCCAAATTTACTGGCGAATGACTGGGATTTTTCAAGACAGTCGGCGAGCTGTCTGAGAGAGTATATCTGGTCGAGAGGAACCTTGCCTTGCTTTCATGATAATTATTTTTATCTGCTGCTCAATTTTTAATAGTTCATATTTCGTATATGGTGTAAGTTCATCAAATATTGAAACGGTGAAGCAATCAAAGTATTTGGTGTATTCAAATAATCTGATATCAATAATGTGATTGTGACCACTTGTTGTCTTCTTATAACGTATTCTGGAATATGTTACTGTTACAACGTTTAAAAATACAAATGCATTATATTCAACTAAATCATCCTGCAATGGAATGAAAATGAATGAAAAGAACAAGTAAGTGAGCCATAACTATCATGGGCCAATAATGTCACAATCATTGTTTGCAATGTATTGTAATCACTGAACTATTGTATCAATGTTATTTTCAAACATTTTCCGATAATTGCATAAATTAAGCACGATTCAACTATTTTATTGAATTCATAGGATGCTGGTTCCATTTATAACTGGCTAAAACATTCTAAATTGAGAATAGTAGGCCAACAGTTGATTCCAATGAATTATTCTATTCTAAAGAGTTAATCCTATTAGAGGCTCTATAATTTGCTCAATTTGTATTTTGACTTGAGCTATTTGTGTACCAATTGAAGTGCACTGAGTGCCTAACATGGATCGAATTGATTATATTGATTTCAGCTTATTTCATCATCCATAACCCTTTGCCATTCAATTGTTGATTGCCTGAGGTTAAACTAGTAATCAGAGTTAATTGAACAATTATCATAGTTCAACATGGTCTAGTACATTAATTGGCTGCTCAATCTCACAGGGTGGAGCAATGAGCTCTTAATCAAATGATGAAATAATCTTGGTAGCAGGCAGAAGCATTGTCAAATTGGTAATATCACCAGAAAGAGGAATTTCTTTAACTTCTGTAATTATTAATTAATTTATTAATTAAATTAATTTCTGTAATTAGTAACTCATTACTAATGAGTTAATAAATTTAGACATCAGCAGAGATTTGGTAGAGTGAATTTAGTAGCTTTTCGAATATCATTGAAACAATTCATCGTTGATGAGAGGGACTCAGTGCAATATTCTGATTTAAAATTGTAAATTTTAAAAAATTCACTAATTCTAGTAGCCTGATTGTTAGAAAATGCATTTAAGAGTTTGAGGCTCAACCAAGTTTAAACTATCACCATACCATGAAGGCAAATAAACAGCTTGAAGATATGATCAATAATCGATAGCCAACATCGTACTGCATTTTTAATTATTTAGATTTTTTATAAGTTTCTTATCATCAAATTCAGTATTTGTATAGTGAACAAGCTTGATATGTTGCAGAGGATGTGTTGGCAAAGGATTCACAGAATGAGATATTTAAAATTATTCAAAATATTGAATTGCGAACAATAAATGAACTTATATCACTGATTTGAGAGTTTCAATAACCAAAATAATTAACAGTGATACATTATAACACGATTTCAAATAAGACAAGCATGAGGATAAACCACTGTTACACATTCTATTTCATATAAGCTACGTTTATTATTATCATCTTGAAAATTGTGTGTCAATAGATATAATTGAAATGTTTCGAATGGTAAACCAGAGTTACGGAATCCAGTAATCACTCAATTGAACGTCCACTGGTGCAAAATGCTAGTCCGTTTTCACATCATTGATTATCAGCCAGTCAGAAGTTTGAGATGAGATGTGAGCATGATGAAGTCCGCATACACGAGTTGGGAAGATCGCCTGTCTGGTCAGAGTGAGCATCCTCACATGCAGCATTCATGTCACAGATGACTGGGAAATTTTTCACCGGCATTGCCAGTCGTTAGGCTCTAACGAGCTCCAAACGAGTCAAGCCAACAGAGAGAGGGTCGGCCCTGCCCCACAATCATAACGGTCGAAAGCTGAACCATTGAAAACAAAACTGGCATTCATCGGGTTTTTATCATCTTTTTTAGACGAATAACGCTAATCATCATCAAACCTCAAGATAATTGGCATTCAAATACATATATTGTAATAAATATACATCTTTTTTCGACATTATCGGATTGTTTGAAATGGCAATATGGTGTGAATAAGTTTTTTAGTGATGATTAAGAAGTAGATAACGATGATAAGTTTATTGTGGGTTATTGTCCACAATAATTTTAATTAATGGTGATTATAATATGTGATTACAATAATGGTGATCAGTGGGTGTGGGTGATGACTATGCAAGCAGTTTCCATACTTAGTGAGATCTACAGATCAGAAGTGAGAAACTAACACATAGAAAGTAACGTTTCCCTAACTGTACAACTAATTTGAATAATGCACAATTAAATAGAGATTTTTGAACTTTGATCAAGGAAGACAAAAGTGTTTACAATTTCACAGATTATGTACAGTTTTTATCCATCTCAGGTCTCAGGAACATCACTCACTATATCCACTCTTTAAAAGCAACTTCAAAATTATGAGGAGACTCTCATTTAATCACAAATCATTCATTAGTGCGACAAGTCCCAACATTGAAGAACATTATTTTTCATGTCTATCACAGAAGTTGACTTTCTTGTTAACTATTACTGATCGCAGATTATTATTTAAACTCAACGTATATACACTTAATACACTTGGAACTAAACACGATTAAATATACTTTTATTTTGAATAATCCAAAATGAATTATAAGACAAAAGTTTACTGATCTCCTATTTGGAAAGAGCCTGTAGAGTTCAAAATACTCTATAGAATATTTTTTCATTAATTATGGTGAGTATTATACTTATGAACCCACATAACAATGAGACCACGAAATGTTTCGTGGTGGAGCCCCCTTTTTGGACGGAGAAGGTGAGCGAAGCGACTCTGCCGGCTAGTAAGTCTATCAATGGAGTCTATATTATATTTGTACGACTTATTTGTATAAATTGGAAGAGGAACAGTTTTGGGAGTAATCCTGTTGTACTCTTCTTTGTAAATTATTTTCATAAGTAAATGATTATCAATTATAAAATATGTATACGATACCTTACAGTGACTATCTTATATAGTCACTGTACGATAGGCCTACCTTATTTCTAAAACTTATTTGATTAGATGTTCAAACTTCTAATAGAGATTTTTTTTCTAATATTGATAATGTTTATTCTAAAATACAGAATATTTTGAAACAATATACTTCCTGAGAAATAACATCGTAGTGTCAGATATCTGTAGATCTACTCTAATATGAAGTGATGAGAATATTAGTGACCCTAATGAAGAGTTGCGGATCAAACACTGAGTTCCAAGAAACGCACTCTCTCTTCAGCTTCACGGTCTCTTTTACTGTTTTTCAAATGATTGTCGAGGGAATATGTGAGAAATAAGCTTGGTACAAGTTCAGAGAAAGCATTTCATGAATGAAGATTGTGGCCTCGAGGGGAGACTTAGTCACGGCTGTAAGTTCAGACGGTGCAAGCAAAAAACGCCGCTGCTTACCCAGTGCTTGATTAAAAGAAAGTAATAACCAAATACTTTACTCTAGGCTGGGGCTATATTAATTCTCCTGAATTCATGATGAACTCCCTCGTCCTTTTTATTTACTGTATTTATCGCCGTGGCAGCTATTTCAGAGAAGCCCTCATTTAATTCCATTCATCTCTCCTCTCATGTGTCATGTCACATAAATATGAGTAAATTATTTTTTCCGTAGTCCTAGAAAATGATAAAGCTTCCTAACTTCATGAGTTTCATACTTTCATGTTCTCATCTTCTTCAATTAAAACTGAACCAAATATTAACAGTTTTAAGATTCTTTTTTTCTTAATAATAAACCATAATGTGCTTGCAAGGGTTTTGCAATAAAATTAACTCAGCAATGGATTTTGATACTTGTGAGTTTGTGTTTGGAGGGTAACTAAAAGCTGCTTCAGCCATGCCTTATTTTGATGTATTGTATGTTTGGCTTGACAGCCCATGAAGGGCCTAGGCCTACCAGCTGGTTGACAGTTTCAATTCACTCTACTATACAGCCCAACCAAGCCAATGAAACACCCCGGCAGGACGGGAAAACGGCCCCAGCCCGGCCAATACCGGCCCCAAAGCCATACAATTACTATTCCTCCAGAGACGGGAAACGACTGACTGTCTTTACTAACGACAGCCAATCTCCCAAAGGAGGGTTGCCTTAATTTGATGATATCCAATAAATTTGAAAGTAATTCTCAGAGGAGAAATATTTTAATTATGGAATAATCGATTCTATCTGTATTTTGATTCAGTTACACAATTTGTATATTGTTGTTCATTGTGAGGAATTACAGAAGCGATTGATATTTCGATAATTAAAGATCGATATCTAGGGTTGATTTGCAAGAGGTTTGAGAAAATGTTGCTTCCCATGTGTTTGATTCTGGACATAACAAAGCCATGAAAGGATTAGAATTATATAAAAATATAAGTAGAATAATAGATAGTAATAATATATAGAAAATATATAGTTATATTCTGAACGGAAGATTTCCATTCAACTTCTATTCTATTCAACAGGTGACAATAGAAAAATATATCGTGACTGTAATAATAAACATTGATATACGAGTAGCCAGGAGAATGGGAGAAGAGGATGCAAGGTGATGAACAATACAGGAAAGATAATGAGGTCCTAAATTTCAGATAATCACTTACATGAATCACGGCCATGAGAATTACCAGAAATCAGTGAATTGAAAAATAAAAACAATACTGAATCTATTAATCAAGTCATTCTCTTCAAGTAATAAAATGAATTGTTCACATTGTAAATTTTATTTTCTTCAACTAACACAAAATGAGTTGAATTAAATTCAGTATACAGGCCAAACAAATGACCATATACTCATCTAATATATTTACAAAAACAGTCTGTGACACTCTGTTATCAATTCACCAGTTGGACTCGTGAATCGTATCTCACACCATCAATCTAGAGGAAGAGAGGAGGGTGCTGTAAGTAAAACAGTTGTTACAGTGACTTTGTCATGAGCAGAGAGGCGGGGTTGAGTGACGTTAGAGTGTGGTTAAAAGGTCGAAAGGAGAAAGGGCATCTGAACTCCGAGTAAACAGTAATTCTGGGCAACTGAGAAGACAGAGGGCGAATGCTAAGATAGGCAAGGTGTGACGTGTAAAGGACATGTAACATTCCTCACTTCCTCTCGAAATGGAACACATCGTAAAATAGGAACGAATCGTGTTCTGGTGTTCACCAAGGACAGACACGAGTAAATGCCGGCTTGAACTTGGTGTGAAGAGTCACATTGTCTGCTGCATTTATATCACAGCTATATACTAAAGAGCTGGTGCTGGAGTCTAATAAAAGAACTATCACACCCACAAACTTGTCTACCGAGAGGTTTTCTCCAGCTCTACAAAAAACAATGCTAGAGTGAGAATTGAAAGTAATGAGAAAATGAAATACAAATATGTATGTGATAGGCATATCCCCCATATCACATAAAACGCGCTGCATATTTGAATACTCTCTTTAGCTTATTACTACAGTCGAGCTTGTTGTATGAGAGTATGTGAGATACTCTCTCTAGTCAACAGCGCCTGTGAGACCTCTCACGGCAAATAATATTGATGTTAGCGCGTAAGGAAACATCTCCTCATTTCCCTCTAGTTATTGATTTCCATTAGATAATGTTATGTTGGATAGGCTGCAATATAATTGGAGCTTTATCAGGAAGAGCTTCAATTTATTCGATTAGAAGTTTTCGATTATCATATCTGAATAAATACTGTATTCGAATGAATCAATAATACTAACTTTAGTCCCAAATCAAAGGATTGCTTCATCTATTAGACAATTAGACTAATTCAACAGCAATTAAATTTAACAAAGCATATATCTTTGGAATTGATCAATAATTAATTAACTATAAGATGAAATAATAAACACTATAATATAATATTTAAATGAGATAACGTGAAAATATATAAGGAGTCTTGGCTAATTACCTTTTGGTGGTGGGGAACTGTGAATGTTGTAACAAAATGTTACATGCAGTAGATTATTCTGTACAATTATCTTGTTTTTGAAAAATACAGTTTCAACAAACAACTGCCTCACTCTAATTTTGCAATAAGTTTGAGTGAGATAGAGCTTGTTTGTCTGTTATGTCGATTTTCCATATTCTACAAGTACTTCTTGCTTTGATAAAGAGTCTTTGTGCTCTCTCATTTCTCTATCCTTTTCTTACGTAGTTCTTTTTAGATGACTTACTAAGCTACTCTCTCTTTCCTTCTCAGGATTCAAACTTGTACCTTTTGGTAGGCTGTCGTTCTGATCCTTTAATGTTGCCTTGCTCTAGCCAGTCTGTCCGCAGCAGTTGGAAGAGTCAGACCATGTTCTTTTATTTTTGATAATTTTGGGGATTTTTCTCCTAAAGTTCCAGGATGAATTTATTTTGACGTTTTTTATAATTTATAAATTTTTTTAATCAAATTTCCTAAGTAATTTTTCAATCAAATTTAAATCTTTGTAAAGTCATTCAAATCTTCATATAATAATTTCCTTCTGAATCATGGACTATCATATTCAAATCCGCTCTAAAAAGGTAACTATTGATATAATTGGTTTATTGATTATTCATTAGCATTATTTGATTGGTATTATTAAATTGCGGATTGTATGAAAATGTTTTGTATGATTAGTATATGATTTTATATTTTTGCAAAATGATAGAGTTCAATTTTATAATAATTTTTAGAAATTTTCAAGTACAGTATCAATTCAATATTCAATCCTTTAATACGTTGAATACCTGCAAGATAAATTTAAATTTGTTCTCTTTAATTATCTGAATCTAAAGTTTTATTAGTTTTCAAATTATTTCATCTACTGTAACCTTATTATTTCATAGCAGTTTTGTTTAAAAATTGTTCAGTCTTTTTGAGTTCTCTGTTCATCTGCGAACAGAATTAATAGAAAATTGATAGAAAACTAAATTAGTTTTATATTTGTTTTATCCTAACAGCGGTCCCAGCTGTACCCTATGAGATTTCCAGCTTTACTATGGAGTCTTCCAAATTCAATCAATATTATCCAGCTATAATTAGGACGACTTCAGGTTCATCAAGATGCCGGTAACATTCATTCTACTCCGTATTAACAAGATGGCAGTTTCGACAAATAGTGAAAGTGAAAGTGTCATAAAAAGCAAATTTCTATAAGTGCTTGGGGCCCCCCACTTCTTCGCAATTAAAGGTATTTCTTCAACTTCATCTCTCTACAATTCCGGGTTATTGTAATATTTTGATTTGCTATTTTTGTCCAATTCTTGATATATACTTTTTTAAATATAATCTGTGAAATTTGATTATTAATTCTGTATTTTAATTATGAGTAATCCTTTTCGTCACACATAGTATACAATGAGAATAGAGTTAATATAATATTGAATTTATAAATTTGGTAGATTTATTTCCTTAAATTTAAAAAATAATTTCTGCCAGTAGTTAGTTTTTTTCTCGTTACAAACTGCGCTTACTCTTTAAACTATAAAATGTAACTAGTTTTTGGACTCTTTTCTCATTTATGCTTTGTTTGGCGGGGGGAGAGTTAGAAATTGTTTTAAAAATATGACGTATTTCGATGGCTTCACCAAAACGTACGTGTTCTTCTACCGATACAAAAGTTAATTACTGGGATATTAAAAAATACGTTGATGAAAAGTTCAACTTTAGTCTAATTCCAAATAGAAAATTCAATCCTAATTATATTGTCAAAGAAAATTTGTTATTTGAGCTTGAAACTTTAGGAATTCCAATTGATAATATTAGTGATTGTGATGTTGATACACTTAGAGCTAAGTATAGAGCCGCAATTATTGTTCCTGATCCAAAAGTTTTTAAAATTAATTATGATGAAGATTCAAGTAGAGATGCACTAACAAAGATAGATTTTCTATTGCAGAAAGAAGCAGAATTTTTAAATGGTATTCCTTCCAATAGTAATATTGATAAGCAAGCTAATACTTCAAAAGGGCTGACCTTTTTTTGCATATCTTACACAGAATCGTTCACCTATTGTTTTACGCTAGAGAAACTGAAAATCAGCAACTTACTGGTGATATCGAAAGTAGGATTTCCATTGCGCAAAGTATTTTCACTCAACTTGTTGATTTAAAAGAGTATTTTAGTAGACCTACTTCTCCCAATTTAGATAAGTTAGTGTTGCCGGAATTTGTAAATCCAAATACCCACAATCAACAACAACAAATTACTGCTAAATCTGGGGAATCTAATACAACAAATAGTAGTAGACCCGCATCTCCCAAAAGTGTAGATCAAACTAAGTTCGAAGTTATTGTTTCCGAAGATAGTGAAAATAAAATAATTAGAGTTAAAGATAATACGGATTCTAAAAGTACATTAGAAAAGGCAGTCATGGCGACTAATTCTAAAAGTAGTGACCTGAGTCAAACTCAATCTCAAGGTTTCGTTGGCATACCAGCTTTACAATTGAATGATACTGAAAATAAAAGTATGAGTAACATAGTAGAAAATGAAAATAAATCACAGACAAGGGCTATTGTTCAGGAAAATGTAGCAAACTCAGCAACTACTAGTGATTCTTGTAGGCCGAATACAACTGCTAGTACGTTCAATTCTCCATTTGGTAATCTTTATAATAAGTTACCGAATCCTATCGAAAATATAATCAGAGAAATTCCAATTACAGACGGGTTGAATGTAGATAAACTATTGAAGTTCATTGAATTGTGTTTAACAATAAAAGAAAGGTCGAACTTCTTAGATCAACATCTTTTTCAATTAATACTCTCTGCTGCCGTTGGACCACTTTCTGAAAGGTTAAATATTGCTATAAAAGATAACAAAACCTTTGATGAGTTTCATAGTGATATATTACATTATTTCATTCCTGCTAGATTAATTTCTGTCATTGAAAGGGAACAGTATTTCAGATTACAGTTAACAGGTGAGCCATTAGCGACTTATATATTAGCTATTAAGAACGCTGCTAAATTACTGAGACTGAATAAATCAGAAGAAGAAATAGTAAATGATATTTGCTCAGGACTGAACCCAGAAGAAAGGTCAAGACTAGTATTTCAATCTAAACCTAGGAATTTTAATGATTTGAACGCAATATCAGTAGAGAGTCAGAATATTCTGTATGCCGATATCCAACGGAATAGGTCTATGCCTCAAACCCATAATAATCATAGAAAATTTGCTAATTCTGTTGTTTCTCCACAGCAAAGATGCCAAAGGTGTAATCGTATAGGACATTTGGCTAGACAGTGCCGTACTAATTTGAATAATATTAGTTACAGAGGGAATAATTCAAGAAATCCTAATCAAAATGCCCAAAATACTACGAAACCTAGGGATTTGAGTAACATACGCTGTTATTCATGTAATGAGCTCGGACATTACGCATCTTCCTGTCCCAATAAAAAGATATGACTAGGCGTAAGGAAGAACAATATGCGTTCTAAAATCAACAATAATAGATCTAATATTTTCTCTCAAAATAAAATTATTTCTGTGAATTCTTCAAATAAAAATTTCCGTAGAAATAAGAAACATGTTGAAGATAAGAATAGAACAGGGAATAATAAGTTGAGGAAGAAAGTAAAAAGAAAATACAAAAGAAATTCAATAGATTGAAAACGAAAGTACTAGATAATAAAATAAATCCTTTTATCTCTTGTGAATTAGGAAATAACGGTATGAACTCAATAGCTTTGATAGATTCTGGGGCTGATTGGAGTATTATTTCAAAACAAGTATTTGATAAATTAGTTGTGAATAATGAAAATAATCTACTCATTGAAGAAGATGTTCAAATATGTGTCACCGCTAATAAAAGTAAATTGCTATTAAAAGATACAGTGATACTTAGAATAAAAATTGAAAACTTTAGTTGGAAATTTAGATTTTATATTCATGATGAGCTATCTATTCCTATTGTATTAGGGTGTGACTTCATTCAATATTCTCAGTTGGTGTCCGATTTGTTCAACAATAGATATTATTTCAGTTTCAAACCGCAATTCAAGTTCTCTTTTGAAAATAATCCTAAATTGAAATTGTTAAAGAAAATAAATGGGATCACTGCCGATCAGGAGAATGAGAATTTAAATCCTTGTCAAAAAGAAAAATTAGGTGTTTTACTCAACAAATTTGGGGATGTGTTAACGGATAAATTAGGCAAATGTAATTTAATTGATTACGAAATTCGTTTGCTTGATAACGAACCTGTGAGAAAAGCTCCATATCAACTAAACCCTATGAGAATGGAAATTCTAAATCAGAAAATTAAGAAAATGCTTGAAGAGGGAATTATTGAAAAATCAAACTCAAATTATTCTAGTCCTTGTTTTCTAGTATCAAAAAAGGATGGTGGACATAGAGTAGTGGTAGATTTCCGTAGTTTAAATCGCAAAATAGCTTTGGATGCTACTCCTTTACCAAATATTGAAAATATGTTTCATTGGTTTCATGGAGCAAAATACTTTTCTGTTCTCGATTTGAATCAATCCTACTACCAATTATGCCTGTCTGAAAAGAGTAAACATTTAACGAGTTTTTGTACTACGTCGGCAAATTACAATTTTCTTAGAGTTCCTTTTGGGTTGTCCATAGGTGCTCAAGCTCTCTCTTCTGTATTAGATACTCTCTTCGACGGAATCAAGTTCAAATTTCTTATTCATTATCTTGATGACATTGTTATCTATTCTAAAGATTTCGAGTCGCATTTGGAGCATATCAATATTGTTTTATCACGTTTGAGAAGCGCAGGATTTACCGTTAAAATGGAAAAAACGAATTTTGCTAAGAAACAAATCTCTTTCTTAGGTAATTTGGTATCAGAAAATGGGATAACGATTGATCCTTCCCGAACTAATTCCATTCGAAATTATCCTAGGCCCAAAAATGCTAAAGCTATCTCTAGATTCATTGGAATGACTGGGTATTTCCACAAATACATTAAAGATTATGCAAAAATTGCTTGTCCTTTGAATGAATTACGTAAGAAAGATGTAAAATTCGTTTGGGAAGATATTCATGAAAAAGCTTTCCAAACATTAAAAAGTCTATTATGAATCCTCCAATTCTAGTTACTGCTGATTTTTCCAAACAATTCGTTTTACAAACCGATGGTAGTTCTTTAGCGATTTCTGCTATTCTTTCGCAAGAAGTTGACGGAGTTTTGAAACCTATTGCTTATGCATCTAAGAAATTAACGCAACAAGAGTGTAAGTACTCCACGTATGAAATTGAATGCTATGCTGCTATATTTGGTATGGAAAGATTCCGCCTATACTTACAGCACACAAAATTTCTTTTACTTACAGATAATAGTGCCTTAGCTTGGATACTAAAACAAGATAAGCAATTAGGTAGATTAGGTCGTTGGCTGATTAGACTTATGTCTTTCCAATTTGTTACACGACACGTCGCCGGTAAAGATAATTATTTAGCAGACGCATTATCTAGGTTGTATCATGATGATAATGAGTTAGGGGAACTTGATAAAAATGATGAAACCAAAAACGAAGAACTTGAATTAAGTTTTATTAACACTTTGAAAATGACAGATTTTCCTCTTGCTTTCACTGATATTAGGCAACATCAGGAAAAAGATCCTATTCTTTCTGAAATTATAAAAAAATTGAAGATAATATTGATCAATTTCCTTATAGTATATCAAATAAAGTATTAGTATTCAAATTGCGTAAGGAAGATAAACTTAAGATAGTAATACCCAAGATACTTGTCCCAGTAATATTTAAGTATTACCACGAGAGTGTAATCGGAGCTCATCTTGGAGTCTCGAAAACTATAGGTAAGATTCTCGAAAATTTTTATTGGTTAAATATGAGGAAGGATATTATTTACTTAGTTAAATCTTGTATGGTTTGTGGTGAAAGTAAGCCCACGCGAGCGGGGAACTATGGTTTCTTATCATCTAAAATTCAAGAAGAACCATTAGTAATGTTCCATATTGATACAGTTGGACCTCTCACTCGTACCACTCAGGGATATGAGCACATATTTTCATGTATTGATGTTTTTAGTAAATATGTTTGGCTATTACCCTTACGTAAAGCAAACTCCGATTCCATCATTAAAGCTCTAAAACAAATTTTTGTTCAGGTTTCTACTCCTAAACAGATAATATCCGATAATGCTAAAATCTTTACATCAAATAAAATTCAAAATTTTTTTTTTGAATTAGGGATTCGTCATAATACTACGTCACCTTTTTACCCAAATCCAAATGTAGTAGAAAGGTTACATCGTAACTTACGTAGTTCGTTAATCGCTTTTCATTCGAATTCCCAAACTAAATGGGACGAGACTATTAGTAGTTGGTTACCTTTAGCTTTTAACACTGCTATTCATGATAGTACTAAATGCACTCCTTTTTCATTGATGTATAGATTCAAGCCTAGAGATCCTTTATTGAATGTTTGGAATGTTAGTGAGATACTTCCTGATAAGGTGAACGAAAATACTGTTGAGATATGGAAAAAAGCTCGTGATCAGTTATTGAAAACTCACAATCAAAGAAAGATTGCCTATGATAAGAATAGACAACCTGTTCCTTTTCAGATTCATGATCTCGTTTGGGTGAAAGCACACATTTTAAGTGATAAAGCTCAGAAAATTTGTGCAAAGCTAAATGTACGTTGGAAAGGCCCTCTAAAAATAAATCGATGGTTGACCGATGTTACTGCTGAATTAGTGTGTCCTTCTACTGGTAACTATGTACAAAAGGCACATGTTAGTCAATTGAAAAAATTTTATTAGTAACTTATTTTTCTTACTTGCTTATCTGTAATGGAATGTCTATCAGAAATTGAATAGTTGCTCTGTAGTTTGATTTGACTCAAGTTTCTCGAGTTTTATGCTATGAAGAGGAATACTCTGTTCCGTTATTGCACAGGATGCTCCGTAGGTCAAGGTCAGACGCTTGACTTGAATATTATTTGAGTTGCATTACTACTATCTATTACTACTACACAGGTGATGCGCGCCACCTCAGTAATTAGATTAGTTTTGCTCTTTTCTTTTCTTTATCCTTGAATAAGAGATGTAAAAATGTAAATTATAAAAATGTCGACATGAAATTGAATTATGTAATGAGAAAACGTTTGTTGTAAATAATTATTGATTGATAATGATTAATTATTGTTTGATTTTTGGAATATATGGAGATTTCATTTCCGTATTAACAAGGGAAGTACATTGTTAATGGAATCGATTATGATAATATTATAATAGTATATTATTATTAAGTATTGTAAAGTATTAGGTTAAGAATATCTTTGTAGACATGTAGAGGTCTATTGATGTTAGGGTTTTGTTAGTTGGATAAATGGTAGTCAAGTTGATTATTTTATGAAATATTTATATTAAACGTTGATATTTTGTCTTGTTTAGTTGAACGCAAGTTTGCGAGAAAAAAAAATCAAAGTATGATGATTGTCGGGTTGAAGTAGATTGTCTGCGATTAATTGTAAAGTCCTTATTAATTTTTCTTGATACACTGATTACGGATACGTTTTCTGTGTATCTTTCTCTTTTTTTCTTTGTTCTTGAGAGAACGATTCGCCGTGCAGTGTGAGGGTGGCCAACCTCATCACTGTTTGGCGGAACGATCTCTTTTACTTACTAGTATATCGACTTGGACGGTGTGCTGCATCTTTGACAATCATTAAACTTTGCAAAAAAAAAGAATAATTGAAAAGAAATTTTCTTTGATTTGTAGATTAGAATATAGATTTTATTTTGGATTTTAAGTAATACATTGATGTTATCATTCATTATCTAGTTGGATATATATATAAATATAAAGAAAGAAAAATAGTAATAATGATAAAAAAATACGAGGTAGGTCCCTTAAGTTCTTTCCTTTGAATTTTTCTCTTCAAATTGGGAATTTTGATCAGATTTTTTTTGAAATTAACGTTTTATTCTCTTGAGAAGGAGGAGATATGTAACAAAATGTTACATGCAGTAGATTATTCAGTACAATTATCTTGTTTTTGAAAAATACAGTTTCAACAAACAACTGCCTCACTCTAATTTTGCAATAAGTTTGAGTGAGATAGAGCTTGTTTGTCTGTTATGTCGATTTTCCATATTCTACAAGTACTTCTTGCTTTGATAAAGAGTCTTTGTGCTCTCTCATTTCTCTATCCTTTTCTTACGTAGTTCTTTTTAGATGACTTACTAAGCTACTCTCTTTCCTTCTCAGGATTCAAACTTGTACCTTTTGGTAGGCTGTCGTTCTGATCCTTTAATGTTGCCTTGCTCTAGCCAGTCTGTCCGCAGCAGTTGGAAGAGTCAGACCATGTTCTTTTATTTTTGATAATTTTGGGGATTTTTCTCCTAAAAGTTCCAGGATGAATTTATTTTGACGTTTTTTATAATTTATAAATTTTTTTTAATCAAATTTCCTAAGTAATTTTTCAATCAAATTTAAATCTTTGTAAAGTCATTCAAATCTTCATATAATAATTTCCTTCTGAATCATGGACTATCATATTCAAATCCGCTCTAAAAAGGTAACTATTGATATAATTGGTTTATTGATTATTCATTAGCATTATTTGATTGGTATTATTAAATTGCGGATTGTATGAAAATGTTTTGTATGATTAGTATATGATTTTATATTTTTGCAAAATGATAGAGTTCAATTTTATAATAATTTTTAGAAATTTTCAAGTACAGTATCAATTCAATATTCAATCCTTTAATACGTTGAATACCTGCAAGATAAATTTAAATTTGTTCTCTTTAATTATCTGAATCTAAAGTTTTATTAGTTTTCAAATTATTTCATCTACTGTAACCTTATTATTTCATAGCAGTTTTGTTTAAAAATTGTTCAGTCTTTTTTGAGTTCTCTGTTCATCTGCGAACAGAATTAATAGAAAATTGATAGAAAACTAAATTAGTTTTATATTTGTTTTATCCTAACAGCGGTCCCAGCTGTACCCTATGAGATTTCCAGCTTTACTATGGAGTCTTCCAAATTCAATCAATATTATCCAGCTATAATTAGGACGACTTCAGGTTCATCAAGATGCCGGTAACATTCATTCTACTCCGTATTAACAAGATGGCAGTTTCGACAAATAGTGAAAGTGAAAGTGTCATAAAAAGCAAATTTCTATAAGTGCTTGGGGCCCCCCACTTCTTCGCAATTAAAGGTATTTCTTCAACTTCATCTCTCTACAATTCCGGGTTATTGTAATATTTTGATTTGCTATTTTTGTCCAATTCTTGATATATACTTTTTTAAATATAATCTGTGAAATTTGATTATTAATTCTGTATTTTAATTATGAGTAATCCTTTTCGTCACACATAGTATACAATGAGAATAGAGTTAATATAATATTGAATTTATAAATTTGGTAGATTTATTTCCTTAAATTTAAAAAATAATTTCTGCCAGTAGTTAGTTTTTTTCTCGTTACAATGTGTTGGAAGAGATAAGCAGTTGTTGAGAAGACTGCAGCTGACTGTTGACGATCTTCAAGGTGAAGAGACAATAGGTGTTGATAACAGTGCAGAGGGTGTGTTGATAATTTCATTTGTGCGGAATGAGGCGAACTTGTAATAAGTGGGAATATGATGACTCCCAGACCGTAAGAAAGTGACTCGCATTCACACCGATAGCTAAGCCACGGGGATTCACTCCCTATTATTCCTCGCTACAGTTATTTGCAACCAAGTCAACATATTTCAGTCACAAATAAGATTAGCGTCGAATAGATTGCTGGCGGCCGTCTAGCTACAAGATGAGGCGGCGGCGTCTTTTTGATAGCATTTTAACAACGTCATTAGGTAACAGCGACTATCTTCCCTTTTTCTTGGCTCCAACAACACTCACAGAACGCGCTGCTTTTCCCACACTTTCATTGTTCGCTTTCTGACCTTCTAAATTATCTATCAAAGGTTAATCTACTGAGCAGATATAATTCTCTCAAGTGTCTCTGAGCGCGGAAAAATCATACCGCTCTAATATTTCTGCAGATTGAAATAATATGGTTTCCCACTTCATAGTTACTCACCATGCACCATACTTTTTGCACGGTGACTGTAGTCACCACTGTTGATACGATGAACTATCAAAACCTGATCGATGATTGGAGAATTGATTTTTAATTATTGTGAAGAAATGTTTACTGTGCCATCAATAACATTTTAACGATATGAAATTTCAAGTGAAATGTTTTCTAATGGTTTCTAAGAGAAAATTTCCAAGCTGAATCCATATCATTCTTCTAATGATAATCTAATATGTTTACAATGTTTTTTTGAATTAAAGTTCTAGGCTATCAACCCTGATAGAAATAATAACAATTATTCACATTAATCAATTTGATGACTTATTATCAACAAAATCGATTGTCAAGCATGAACATCTACTAGAGTATAATCAACACAATCAATATTAGAAACTACATTTTTGTGAAGCCAGAAACAATATCACATTTTCAAGATTTCTAAATGTATATGTATTACCATAACATCGTTTCTTATTTCTCTGCCATTTTAATCTGCGAAAATCATAGAAGTGAATTTCATGAAACGAGCATCAATAATATAACAATTATTATCTCCAAGATAAACTTTCAGAAAACGTGATCTAAAACCATTAAATGAAGTAAGGATTTTAAATCAAAACTATAGATATAAAATAATGTGGAGCAGACATCATAAATTCTCTGCAAACCACAGTACCCCACTGACATGGAAGCACTCTATTCTTGTATTTCGTTTAGTCTCGTGACCCATCAGGACAGCACTCTTTCGATCAATAGCAGACAGCATCTGTACTCCATCATTTTCCCCCATCAACACTTTTTATGCCATTTATTTTCAATATCTAGAACATCTATTCTCTGACAAATGAATGGTGTGTCCATGAGATTTTGTATGAGCTATCCACAGTTAGTTAACATCAACAAAGGACTTAGTTATCATAAAAGTGGAAACCAGGAAGAAAACAATAATTAATATTATATTATATGGCTTGATAACGTTAATCTAGCTTTCATAACAACCTTTCTGATTTTGATAACTATATTTTTTGATAGTAGTGTTTTTCAGAGTGAAAATTGTGTGAGTAAATTTTGGAAAGGGGTGTAACCTGGATTTGGACATTTTTAACTATGTTGGGATAGATGTTTTGGGCGAACACCTGATTCAATTCCTTTTATTGTAATTAAGTGAATTAATAAAGTATTAATAAAAAATGAGAATTAACATACTCTATAACTGCAGGATCACGTATCATTGACATTAAAGATTTTTATGATGCAGATTTGGTGGACTCTTGGGGGGAGTTGGGATGGATTCGGTTTGGGCTGAAACCATAGGGAAAACCTTGACATTTTCGAAAAGTTACCCCTAATTTTCGTTTTTATAAACATTCTCGTTTTCTCGTTTTTTATAAAATTTTATTGATTTTTTCATTGTTTTAAATGAAAGTAGAAGCAATTCTCTACAGTTTGGCTAAGTCATTTTTGTTTCGCGGACATTTTGAGAGGGTGCAGGGTGGGTGTGAAAAAAGTGAGAATCTTGTTTAATGTAATATTTTAAAATTTCTTTTTGCAGTTTTGTAGCGCTTCTTGAGCTAATCTTTTTGGTTCTTTTTTTATTCTTGTAGGGTTGATGGTTAAGGAATGAGGGGATGAAAACTAACGGAAAAATCTCTCCTATGGGAGAATCTTTCAGTATAGATCTCTCAATTTGAAGGTAAATTAATGATGATGATGATGACGATTACATGCATTGAATCTCCATAGGATGTTTGTTGGCTTTGATCGATAAGGGTGAAGATTTTCAACTTTTTCATTGTTGAGATTTTTCGAAATTTCTTTTTTTCATCGTTTAGAGCGTCTGAAAATGAGAAGATTGATGTGTAGAAAATAGTTATTTGTGTAACTAGTACGTAAAGTGAAGGATTGCTGCACGAGTGAAACAGTTTTTTTCACGAGCCGAAGGCGAGTGAAAAACGTTTCTCGAGTGCAGCAATAACACTTTATGCTTGAGTTACACATTAAATTTTTCCTACAGTTACCATTGGGCCTGTGTGAAAAGTTTCAAATGTGTTTTTTAGTGTAATTTCAAGTATTTTTCATTGCAATCTCCTCAATTTATTTTGCCTTTGAAATCAATATAAGAATCATGTAAAGTACCATCATCTCACAATTTTCACAAATCCAAGATGGCGGAAATCTTGAGTTGGAACTTTCAATTTTAGAAGCCTACAATGTCCAATGTCATCTATTATCAAATAATTACTTTTATTTGAGTAATATGAAGTAATATAATTCAAACATTTCATCTATTCTATGTATCACAGTGACTATAGAATAATAAATTATTGTATTCACTGTACTTTATGGCTTTTGGGCCAGTATTGGACGGGCTGGGGCCGTTTTCCCATCATGCCGGGGTGTCTTCTTGGCTTGGACGGGCTGTATAGTAGAGTGAATTTGAAATTGGCAACCAGTTGGTAGGCCTAGGCCCTTCATGGGCTGTTGAGGCAGACATACATACATACTCACTGTAATATTTACCAGTAAGTTATGAGCTAAAATCAGTATAAACTACTTTTTGAGACCTTGAAATATTCCAGGTAACTGATAAATGTAAAACACCCTTTCATACTTTGAATAATCATATTTACTAGAATTCAGCGCAAATTAGACTTTTTAAACACTATTTAATGTGACTGGAAGGGATTTAGAATCTTCTAGTTCACAATTTTCATTGAAATGATAGCCTATATAACTTAATGAATGAATACCGTAACATATTTTCATGTAAAGTACTGTATATTATTCTTTCTGGAAAAATTTTGTTGCTTCATATCACTTGAGACAAAATATCTCATCAGTTCCAGCAGGTAGGCTTTTGATTGATGCAACCCGTGAGTGATTAGGCTTTCTAAAGCATAAGATAGAAGCTAAGCATAGAAGCTAACTGCTTCTATGTTAAAATTATGCAAGGTTACAATTGTATTGCTTATGATTCTCAGGACTTCATCATGCTTTTATGCAAAATTATCTAGTCGTCGGCTGTCACCTGCATTGAATAACAGAATCCTACTTTATGAATTAGTGCAAGGTTCAAAGCTGAACCAGCCAACAATGAGACTGAATTGAACTGAAGCTGTAATTTAATGATAGTATTAAATTAGAATGTCGCATTTACTATGAATTCTATATCATGCCTTCAACCACTTTCATTATACTATATATTAACTTACATATATGGTAGTTAAAGTAGTCAGATCAAGTAAATGTGATCTGAGTTCATTTCATTTTAGCCTACGGTATTTTCAAAATCTCAGTAATTATGGTGCTTCAAAGTTTCTTCAAAGTTTCAAAGTCTTCTTCAAAGTTGTATGTATTAAAGTATTAAGTTACTTCCACATTGAAAAAATCATAATAATGTATTTCGCCACTGAATTCTGATAGCCTAAATTGAGTCAACTACTGTATGAAATGAACCAAATTCAAGATCAACAAATGACAATCATCTTACCGTATTCAAACAATTCAAGCCCAGGTTTTATAACCAACAATAATGAACGGTATTCATAACATAAATCACTAATCTCATAACTATTATAAAAGCTCTGAGAATAAATAGAACTTTTATCCCGTAACTTACTCACGGTATTGATATAAACAATAAAATAACCTAAAAAATTTAGACGGACGGTCTTGCTCGGTCTGACCAGGGTACTACGTTTTGGTCGCAATTCCAACTTGCCGCTACCAGCTGATCGACTCCCGTTTGGTCGTCAGCCAGGGCTGCCGCCTTAATTTTGAATTCTAAATACGGAACATCCATTTGATACACTTACTATTTCGTGTTGTTAGGTTGCAAATCTGGAGTGCCTAAAAATCTTTAGGCACGCTAATTTTTACTTTACGCACGCTAATTATTACTAGTTCAAGAATGGACCGTTTTACACATGATTTTCAGTGCGAAAACTGCAATTTTACGGACATCTGTAGGAAAACTTATTTTACATCATCCCTAACAGAGCTGAGGTTGAAAAATAGGGTGTTTTATTTGTAATATCCTGTATTTATCGTTATTATAAGAATTTCAAATTTATTAATTATCACGTGAAAGAGGGATAAATTCTGATCAGGATCAGCTATTAACATTTTCTTAGGAATTATATTCAATGTCTGTGGAATAATAAAGAAAAAACCCGAAAATTGAAATACTAGATTTTTTGGAAAATGCTCTACTGCATCAAATAGAGCGCGAAAAACTGTGTTGACCACCGTTTGAATGAATTTCACGAGATTTGTCTATCAGAAGTTAAGGGCGAAAAACAGTTTTTCATTGAAAATAACCTCAAAATGGTCGAGATTTTGATTTTCAACTTGTTTATGTAAAGTTTAATGTTTTCCATATAGAAGGTGAAAGGTGAAGTGGAACTGATAAAGAATTGAAGTGGAAATCTTGAAAAACTCAATAGTTGTAGTGTACAGGGGATGATTAAAAAACCTAACATTTTATTGTTGAGTGAATCATGACTTCTGTTGAACTCAATTGAAAGATCATCTTAGATGTAGTAAATCTTGTATTTGAACTCCTATTGTAGATTCATCCCTTCTCAAGCTACAGTTGTTTCTAAAGTTTATTACATTAACCCCTCAAAACCGATACCTCTGTTTGAAAGATTTCTCTGGTTATGATGACTGGAGCTTGAAGGTAACTGAGGGGCATAAAAAAACACAAAAAACTCTATGAAAATATTGACTAGGGTTATTTTATAAGGGTTGGAAATTATCAAAAAATTTGAAATATATGTTTTCTCGTGATATATTATCATAGTCCTGAAGAGCGTTCAAAATGGTCGAGATTTTGATTTTCAAATTTTTTGTTTATGTAAAGTTGAATGTTTTTCATATTGAAGGTGGAAGGTGAAGTGGAACTGATAGAGAATTGAAGTGGAAATCTTAAAAACTCAATAGTTGTAGTGTACAGGGGATGATTAAAAAACCTAACATTTTATTGTTGAGTGAATCATGACTTCTGTTGAACTCAATTGAAAGATCATCTTAGATGTAGTAAATCTTGTATTTAAACTTCTATTATAGATTCATCCCTTCTCAAGCTACAGTTGTTTCTAAAGTTCATTATATTAACCCCTCAAAACCGATACCTCTGTTTGAAAGATTTCTCCGGTTATGATGACTGGAGCTTGAAGGTAACTGAGGGGCATAAAAAAAACACAAAAAACCCTATGAAATTATTGACTAAGGTTATTTTATAAGGGTTGGAAATTATCAAAAAATTAAAATTTATGTTTCCTCGTGATATATTATCATAGTCCTGAAGAGCGTTCAAAAGTAAACTATTCTCACATTATGAAATTCTCTTCTAAAACCTCCCCTTCAAAAGTTATTCAAATTTCAATCTAAATGAAAAATTGAATATCTTTATTGAGAAGCTGAATTTGATTGTACCACGTGAATACTTGCTACAACCTTGTAGGGCATGAAAAAGTGAACAAAAAACTCCATAGGACATCGTCTTTCAGAAACACCCCTCACAGCCTATGGACCGATTAACAGCAGTGCATTTCAACTGAATCTTGAATTTCATGCATCTATGAATTATTTAACATGCTAAAATCAGTATATGAGTGAACAAGAAGATATTACTGGCCATTATTGATTATAAACAGCTTGGAAAAGACAATCAGAGAGAACCTACTAACTTTTAAAAAAAATCCCTCTCTCAAAACTACCCCTAAAAGGATTGTTCAAAACGTATCAGTCATTTCCCGCCTGAATTGATGGAAAAATATTGATAAGGCAGAATGAGTCACGACTACACTGCAGATTTAACAGCAATTCTTTTTTTCCTAATTCATTTTTATTATGATCAGGCCTATTACAGACGTTTTTTGTACAGTCCAGTGAATTAAATTTCAATTTGAAATCAGCAATAATTATTTAACTGATTATCCATATTCAATACTTCATCTTTCAAACATAATTTTGAAATATTTCTCCAATCAAATAGTTTCAGCTGCCTAGAAAATCCGTCTGAATCTCAAAAGCATCCAACTAGACTAACAGTACATTCATTTCCACAGCACTATCAATTATTTCCCAACATTTTTCTTTCTATTTTTTCCAATATCTCATGTTATTATGTTTATTGGGAAGATGTGTGTCCAGTCCAGGGACTTGTAATCCTAATTTGAGAATAAGCAAAAGGAAAAGAAAAATCAAGTGGAATAATAATTTTATGAGAAATATTTTATATATAGTCGGCGCAATCTAAGTTGACGAGAACTAGCTACGTTGTCATTTAGCGTGAAATTGAAACTTCTCCTAACGAAAACACATTCAACTGAATGTTAAAAGTGACAGCGTAGCTTCGGAAGAATCACGCGGTGTTGTAAAACTCACTACTTTTATGATAAACCAGCTGTTCGCAGCTCAAATATCCAAGTCAATCAGCTTCAATAACTCCAATCTTCAACATACAATGATTCATGCATATACCGCTCTCCTTACTTTGGAACTCTTGAGAGGCCAAATTACGATTTTCCGACTATTTTCGACATTTGAAAAAATGATTTCAATTGTTTTTGAACAACTTTCTCGCTTTCACCACCCACTTATCTTCTCAAACCAAAAAGTTTCTAGATCATCGAAAATTTCATGTTTTCTGATGGAGTTGACTCGACATTGACAAACATATTCATCAATTGAAACATAATTATTGGTCGGATATAGAAAATTCAGAAACCATTCTCCTTGTCATTTTGATATAAAAAACTTTATTTTTACTACAACCCATGATTGTGAGAGAAGTGATATAAAAAAAAGTAATATTTTCGCGATTTTTCAATTTTTTCAAAAAAAATCAAATTTCCTTTGAATCCTTCTACCCAGGAACTTTTTTAATACTACTGGCATATCAAGGATAAAATTCTGTGTTTAGATATGGGGTTCAATCGCGAATTTGAAGATGTCCCAATTTTACACAATCTGGCAACGTAGCTATTTCTCGGGTGGAGGGGTTTCGTCAACTTAGATTGCGCCGGCTATAATGACACTGAAAACTCAATTACCAGCTGTTTGTTTTGAATCAAAGTCAACTCCTTGATCAAAATTGATGTGATTTTTGAACTTTAAAACTTAGGGCTATCTAAAATAATTGAAAAATAAAATGAAAATCAAATACCCTTATAAAACTTCAAAATTATTAATGCACGAACATGATTCGAGAAAATCAGCCCATTATTGGGAGATATAATGGGCTGAATGTCCCGAAACATGTTCGTGCATTAATAATTTTAAAGTTTTATAAGGGTATTTGATTTTCATTTTATTTTTCAATCAATGTGATAGCTTTACATCATTTTTCAAGTATTCAAGTATTCTTCGAATGCAGAAAAGATTAAAAACCCAAGAAATAGAGTGGTGACTACATTTGGAATGTATTGCAAAATGTTTCTCTTCCATCTGCTCTCATGATAGTATGATTTACACATTTTTTAATAATAGGGTAATTCGAATTGGCTAAACTGAACTTATTCAGCTTATAGAAGGATTGCTTAGGCTACATGTAGAACTGGCAATATCAGTAATCCACTCATTTGAGAATATGCTACACCGTATGCGATATTATTGTTTACTATCTTCTAATTTGGTTATCCAGCACTGGATATATCGTGCTAATAAGACTCGAGCGATTTTTTCAACAGCTTGGTGGCTGTGATGAATCATTATGAGTAGTCCTAATCATCAATTAATGATGGTGAAAATTGTGTAAGGGACTAAATAACCTGAATTTGGACATTTCAATCTTAATTCAAGTAGAAATTTTGGGCGCTATACTGATATCAATCAGTAAATCATAATAATAATCTCACATAGAAAAACTACAGAATACTACACTTTATTCTTTTTTCGTTAAATATTCATATTCTACCTGAGTTATTGTTAACTTTATTTTTCTACTCAATGATCACATTAGGATAATTAGCATACAAGAGCCTGATAAAAAACTATCAAGCTGTTTATTCTTGGTTTCATTGAGCTCATCCCATGTTCAGTACCCAAGTCTTTATTGGTTTGTATTTCAAATTCGGACAATCGCTCAATTCGCGTACTTTTGACAATGTACAGTTGAAAAGTAGAATTATTATAGTGAGTGACATACATAGGCCTATACAGCAAACAGATTGGGTTGCTGAAACTCGTTCCATCAGATACCCAATGCCTAGTCGATGCAAATAATAGATTCAGAATAAAACCAAAACAACATAGTGGATTCCTGTTGTCGCCTGGCATTATCAGATTGATATAGTGAATTTCACATTTCATAGCCATTTCCAAATCTGTCATTTCTCAAATGTCAAAATTGATGAGGCTACATGAGTCTCGTCGGAACTGCAGTTTCCACAGCAACTATTTTCTTCTTACTCATTCTACTTCATATCATTATGATGATCATAATGGGAAATGTTTTTCCAGTTCAGTAAAATCACATTATATTTAAAAAATATGAATACTGTAATTGAATAAAATAATCGTTGAGTCATGTCAGAGGCCTTGAAATTGATCAGGAGCGACCTGAAAACTCTGACACCAGACCTGAGCCAGCCAGGTTACACAAATATTATTATTAGTAATATTATTGAAATGATTATCCACGCAACTCCGTTATTGGAGCATAGGCCTAATATTTGAATTCATTTTCAAACACATCTTATCATAGTATCAGCTGCCAAGAGATACAGGTATTCTGAAAAGTCTAATTACAGTACCCAAGGTAATTAGAATAGAATTCTATTCTAATTACCTTGACAGTACCTATGTTTGTCTTGTCTGTATATTTTTCCCAAGCAATATCAATTGCTTCCCATTATTTGTTCAATTTTCATCTAATCATTCACAGAGTACAAATCATTGTTAAGTCAAAAATTCACATTCTCATTTAAAAATCTGTTTAATATAATAGCAACAATATAATACAACACTACAAAGATGAATTATAATGAAAAATATTTTCCCAATAACTGAAAATAATATTTTCGCCATACTCGTATGTAATACACAACTTTCCAAGCTAGATTTGCGTTTGGAAATAGTATATTACACCACTAGTTTTGAAAACGTCATTTTGCGACGACAAGAATACGGAGCTTTACAGCCAAAGCGATCAGCTGAGGCTGGAAAGGTGAGTATTTGCACGTCGCGAACGTTTTTGAAACGTGTCGTGTATTTGTGTTTTTGGTACACTTTATAGGAATGCTGATTAGAATCAGATGAAAAGTTTCCATAGAATACAATATACAAATTCAACTTGCTGAATTCCATATTTGTAATTTCCATTTTTTGTTTTAAAATAGATTCAGGAATCAAATTTTTAATTTCCACGTAGGTTATCATTCACTAAAATCAATTCCCAATCAAAACAAAAGGTTAGGTGTGAATCAATATGGAACAAAAATTATTGCTTGAAGAAAATCATCTGCTAAATCGTCTAATGCAATCTGCTGGAAAATGTTTGAAATAGTCAACTTACCTGTTCAGGCGACCAATTTGCATGAAATGCGCTGCTAAGTCAACAGAAAATTTTGTTGACAGCTGATTTTTCCTATCTTGTACGGCTATAAGGCCCAAATATCAGCCGTTTATTCCACACTAGGGTGGAAAATAAAAGCTTTCAAAGCCTGTCAAGTAGATCGAAACTGGCTATTTTCTATCAAGTGTACCAAAAATTGCCGTTTACAGGAGAATCAAAGATCAGCTTTTCTGAATGCGGGAATCATTTTGATGATTATTACAGCACTAGTCATCATCACGATGATAATTACAGCACTGAAAATCTAGCACAGCTGTTTTTGCAAACTCCAACAAATGAATAAACAAGTCAAACGAGCCGCCATGACAGTTCACTGTGTGCGTTTGTTTTGTGCTAGTGTTGTGTTGAGGTTATGTTGGCTTCAGTCAATGTTTTCAGTTGTTTGAGGTTTTAATAAATCCTTCTCAGTCTAGTATGACAAAAAACGTGAACATAATTTATGTGGAAAAGTTTACAAACTCATAATTATTTTCCAAACTCACATACCACTCGTTTGGAGAACATAAACTCCTTTAAAAACACCTTTTCCACACTCATTATGTAATATACTATTACAGCTGTTGTATTAACTCTGCTGATTTTTCTCAAATATTGAAGGGGGTTTTCAATTCATGATGGGGATGCAGCTCCAAATAGAGTAATTATGTTGGAATATGTTCAAGCACAATAGTCCTTCTTCTTTCATAATTATATTTCTCAGTGCATAATTCTACAAAAAAATATTTGTCCAGTCTAGAAAATTTCAATTTCCATTTGACAGTTGGCATGAATGGAATATTTATATGGAGTTATAAAATTTAATAATTAATAATAATTTGGTTTTTAAAATAAGACTGGAAACCTTATTTTTAGCTGTTCATCTTTCAATTTGTTGAAATGTTATTATATGGATGCATTATTGAGAACATCATCAATCCTATACTCCGTCCACTGAGTGTTCGGACCTAAGCCAATACCCACTAATACATCAGGCCCCACAACTGATTTAATGACGTCATAACATGTAGACCAATTCCCAATGGAATCACAGTATAGCTTCCCATCTTTTAAATGTAAACTCTCCAAGTTTCCTTCCTGTATTGATCTTTTAATGAGTGAAATGCTTTATCAACTCTAAATAGAAGACATTGTCTTTTATTAACTAGTATTTAATTGGAATTAAAGCACTTTATTCCACAAAAGCATCAATCTATTTAAGACTATCATGTCTTCCAGTTTGCTGGCTATATTTTTGATTCAATGATAAAGCTATTGATAAATTTGACTCACCTCAACTAAAATTAAGTATATATTGATACAATATTAGAATAATGGCAAGCTGTATGAGTATATTAATTTTTTAAATAACTAGCCTTGATGGATGGTACCAATTACTAATAGCTGTAACTCAAAATTTTTGGATATATTCTGTATGTGCAATACAATAAATTAATCATTATGTTATTATCATAAGTATTAATGTGATGGTGGGAGTGAGTGATAAGCCTCTGAGATCAAACCCACCACTAAATCAGAGGTAACTCTTTTAGAGGGAAGAGGCTTTTAAGGACTTAAATAAAAAATAGATCTGTGGTAGAGGTACAGAGAAACCACCAAACAGATAAATTTGTATCCAAATCAGTAAAAACATTCCACTTTATTCATATTATATTATAGAAAGTTGACATTAATATGAATATTGTCTCAAGTAGCCAAATCAAATTTTATGATAAATAGCCTAGTTCAAATTTTACCTATTTTTCCAGTGCATCACTTATCAGAAACTATTTTATAGACACTTTGATGCATTCTTGAACCCGTTTGTAAACATTTGAATAATTTTATTTATACACTTTCAAGTTTCAACACTTTTTCACAACATTCAGTCTTCAAAATTTCACACTTTCAACACGTTGACACTTCATTTTTCCTTATTCACTTCTGAATTTCAAAAATTTCTGTAAACCTCACAGTCTTTAGCATTATTTTTGTCTGCTTTAACCATATTATTGTTCACAAATTCTCTAATAAGCATTTGAAATCAACACTTGTCGTCAGTTAGCACAGAAGGCTAAAGGCAGTAACCATACCACTATTATGTTTGTGAACTGCTCTTGTCATTTCATTGTTAGCTTTTACTTCTTGAATGATATCGTTTTCTTAAAAAATCTTTCCACATCCCGGTTTCTGAAACAAATAATTATAAGCATTATAAGTTATCTAAATTGTTAATGGCTTGCTGTAGGTACTTTTATATGAATTGCTTATTGAGATTTATAAATTTATATTAACCACAGTTGTATTACAAAATTATGTGCTGTGTGCGTAAGTTACTCCATCATGTTCACTAAAAGATGGGGTTTTTAAATACAGAAAATAGTGATGGATTGAGTTCTTCTCTACTGAAGGTATCAAACATCTATTTATTAATATTTTGAAAATGAATAATTTACTTATGAGCTATGGTTTTTGAAACAAAGAAAAGATAATTATGATAACTATTCCTTAGAATTCCCATATCAACTAACTTCGGATTTGTGAACAAAATAATTCGTTTCAAGGTTAGTATGGGTACTAGCTTCAACACAAAACTATTCTGAACTGTAGTTTAAATTCTAACTTGATTTTTTCATTTTTTTTTTAATTTTAATATACCCTTCACAGTATGTTTTTTTTAGCTTTTGTAGAGTATCGTAGAGCAAATAAGAATAGAAATAACAAGAACACTCACCTTGAGAATTCCTGTAAGATTGGATTGTTTTCTTCAAATTCATTTTTGTTCTAGGCTAATATTTTTTCTTTTGAAAAAGAAATCACATTTCTGGAAAATGAAAAAACAAAAACAAGCAATAAAACACCATGTTTTAAATTTTCTAATTCACCATTAGCTCATTGACATTTTACAAAAAGTTGGATAAACTCATGAACAAACTCTATTCAATGCTATAAATTTGAAAGATTGCAATAATGAAATTTGTATTTTGTTTGTTATCACATGTAATATCATGGAATGAAAAAGTAAACAAACATTAGCGCTATTATTCTGTCAGTCTACATAATATGATGCCATAGTCTGTGAGAGCTTCAGTTGTGGGGGGGGCCTGATGTATTAGTAGGTATTGCCTAAGCTCCTCCTCCGCGGTACTGACGTCATGATCCGACCAGCTCACAAGCGGACGTAATTGCCAGGAATGTAGAAATTTCTAATTGATACTGGAACTTCAATATCGAATTTTTGAGTGGCCTCAGAAATATTGATGTTTTATGGTTGTTCGGCAAAATTTACATCCTTCTAACATGAGAACGATCATTATCAATATCACTTCATAGAATTATAGTTGATTGAACAAAATATTTTTGTTATTATTTTGACTGCTCAGTTCAAGCCGGGAATTTCAAACTCATCCAGCTACACACTACTGCAAATTCATGTAGGCATATAATAATAACTTAATCTTAAGTTTACATTTGCAATAAATTAATCTCATTACTGTAGGTACTTTGAATTCAATAAAACCAATCTTCTTTGGAAAGTTATGCTGTTTTGTTGAAGGTGAAACAAAGAACAAAACATATCCGCCAAAAATTCTTCCATAAGAGGTTTGAATTATGTAAATCAGTAAAAAGTAACAGCTGCAGCATGATGACCTTACTTGCCATTGGCTAAAGCCGCCTGCGACGTCAGAATGGGGGAGGAGCTTAGCTACGAACACTCCGTGGATGGAGTATAGAAAACATTGATCGAAATCCAAAAGTGAGTGACACACTGCAAACGCCAAAGTCCAACATAGTACTGGAGCTCGCTGTATCCAGAGATGGATATCTAGAAGTAGCAAATGCCTTGTCAACACATATAATGTGTCCAGCATGCATTCAACATTATTATAGTGAGCTCCTATAGTCCCTAGGCATCCATTATCTACCATATAGTGGACTGTAGTAAGTTCAATGATCCTGAATTGGTCGCCTCCAGACCATCGAAATTAATAAGGCAGAGTGAGTCAACTACATTACACTTTTTACAGCAGTAATAGCCTAATATTACTTTCACACAAAATGATTCATGTGATGTTCAACTGATAATCAATTTATTGTATCATGAATCCTAATTTGGCGCTATTATTTTAAGTTAGCGTGGTAGGTGCTGCATTTACCTTCTTCATGGAGCCTCACATCTGGTTAAATATTGTAAGAAATACATGTATTCATGTAAATAATATGTATATATAACCAGCATTCGACTATGAACATATTATAACACCTTCTATCTTCCGGCCTTTTTTTCATGGACTTGTCCAACGGGGGTGCAGGGGGTTGTAACCCCCTGCCGAGCTGCGAAGCGCGAGTCATACACTATACTACTTTCTTCAAAACTAAATATAGTATGTAGTGAAATCTTCTTATCTGTCACAATCGACATCACCAATAATATCCTGGACACTAGATATTTCAATTGGATTTATTTTAATTGGATTCGTTTCAACTTCCAATTTTCAATTCATTCAAAATACGGATATCCAAAATATTGTTCAGCAATTCTGTACAATAATACTTTGAATATTTGATAATAATTTTTGGTTCAGTAGACAGATTGCGTTTCCATAAGAATGCTATATCTAAAGTTGTTTAAGTTTATTTATAATAAAAAATTTGTTTCTTTGAACGATATTTCTTATGATTTCCAAACTTACAATAATGCCTTTGTTTACTTATTAGTTTGTTCAAAGTATTTCTCAGCTCACTCCAGCAAACATGTATTCATTTATTTCTATTTTATTCAAAATAAAGATTACAATAGAATACTAAGGATAAAAACACAAACAACTGAGTTTAAAATATCTGACTATATTGCTTATAGGTTATAGAATTCTTTTCTCGAGTATTTCTCCATTACTATTCTTCACTCAATACTCAATTTTAACTCCACATATTATATTACTGATGGAAAATTAATTTGGTTAGCCCACACTAATATCTTGAAACATCAACCCAAAACTCCTGAGTGTTCTTCCTATGTTATGAGCAATTATTCAGTATTATACTCTCTGACACTGACAAAACACGAGTCCTGGATCGAAATAATAACTCACAATACCAATTCAATCGAGCTTTTTACTACGATTACCGCCAGGATCCATTCTATTTTATGCTGCAATGCTCCCGAAAATAGCTAGTCGCAGTTGTGATGGCAGCTTTAGAATGTTGCGCATGCAGTCAACTCAAATATTCTAAGTAAAAATCTACATGTCAACGGATTCACTTTCGGAGTAGGCGCGCGAGCCTGCGTGAAATCGTCCAGGAAATGAGGTGACGGCTATGTCATCAATTTTATCCCCCTTCTGAGCCCCTTCTCACCCCCCACGACCACCATCTGCCCGCAGACATCAAATAGGACCGCGGTTCTTGCAACCTGTCAGGTGTCAGTCCGCGTATCATCTCCAACGCTGCCTGCTCCTCAGGGGACATGTTTCGTCGTGAAAAAGAAAAGTGGAAAGCACTTCAGCCGCTTTTTATGGATTTATTGTCGTGACGTACCCTGCTCTTCCCTGTTCACACTGTTCTCACTTTTTAAGAAAATAGTGTTGCTGAAAAATCTGGTGTTTCGATCATAATAATTCCATGTACTTGATACTTCAACGTTTTCTATTACAAATAAGAATTGCAGTACCCTTTCCAATCGTTTTATTCAGTGATTAATTATCCTTGAGATAAATAAAACATTGATACTTCAAGTATGTTTGATAACGTAATGATTATGATTATGTTTGATTACGTAATAAACGTTTATGTAAAGTATATCATTGCTGAAAATGTTATCATTCTAGATAATAAAATGAATTTATATTAACCTCAGTTGAGATTTCTCCTCAACATGCATAAAAATTTAGCTCATAAACATTTTGTGCAGATCGATTCTTTTGAAAGCTAAGAAAACACAAAAAAACTTTGGAGAAGGGCAAATATTGGGCGTATGCTTGGGAATCTCCGGAAATTCTCTCTCAACTCGCGTCCAAAGGTCTAACTAAACATACCTTTCAAATTTTAACGGATTTAATTGCGTAGTTTTTTTGTTTTGTTCTGCTGATGAATGAATAAATCAGAAGTAAATCAGAACAATCCGCTTCTTCTTATTAAACATAGATTATGAAATGAGTCAGGTACCATATTTCATATTCAAGCTGGGTAAATCTGTTGTAAATGCAAAAGGAAAGAGTTGCATTGAATTTGTAATGTGATAAGCAATAAGGTTTTGAATAAATTGAGGAAATGTTGACTGTTATCTGGCGCTTCCAAGCTTCAAAAGTTTAAATGAGTATTACACCTGGTAAGCTCTTTCCGAATATAAAAGTTCCGCTCAGATAATGGTCGGATGTTATGCGATACTGAGCAGATAGAGAAAAGTTTCAACGGCCAAACTTCCCCGGCAAAGAACTCCATCCAGACTGACTTTTATTCTGCCAATCTTAATTACATCTTCCGGAATAATGAATAGGCTTTCCTTGGAAGCACAAATTGGATGTTATGTGCGTTGGACGAGTGACTAAGTAAACGGGGTTAATTCTTCAATCCTCCCACAGCAACCATTGTTTGTTTGGAAACTGTTAACAGGCAATCGACTCTTTTCATTACAGTGACCTAATTTTCCATTGTTCTCTCATATCATTAGACAAGACTATCTAAAAGTTTATCAGTACAAAAATCAAATTCCATCGCAAATCGTAAAACACTCTTCATTCCAGCTTCCCTTCCGCATTAATTGATGATCAGAGAAGAAAATGCTTTCAGTAGTCAGATCATTCACAAGGAATCAGATTCAAATACAAGATTGGATTTAATATTATTATTATCAGTGATAATAACTGTAGAGTAAACAATAGTGTGAAATTCCTTATTTCACTTATGTGATAAAATTACGAGCCTTATTGAAATTGTGCGAATGGTATGAGTCAACAAATAATACACCATGATTATTATTTTTGTTAAATCGATAAATTATTCTATGATCATCAAGTATCTCTAAAAATTGAATTACAAAAATAGAAAATACGACTAGTCCAATACATTATACATTATCACTTCTTATTCTCATTCATGTATGGAGAGACTTTCCATTAACCTGATTCACTTGTGAGAACGATGGTAGAATAAGGTAAATGATACAAATTAGAGAATTTTGTATGGTTTTATCATCAGCCACTTTTACTGAACTAGAACAAAAGTTAGCAATAAGCCGCGTATCGACAGTCCGAGGCATGTGCCACACATGCCTCAGGACACATGCCTCAGGCTGAGGCATGTGTGATCTGCAATTTTTGTAACCATTTTTGCTCGCTGCGACCACGCGAACAAATTGACTAGCACCATCAAGCGGGAGACAAAGCAACTAAGCTCTGACAATTGATAATTTGGACTTTGGAGGTTAGTTTGTGCTCAATTAGTAAATAAAAAATTAAGGCAATGTTTATTATTGCCTTTTAAAACTTTCTGCACCCAAATAGGATTCTAAATCACAAAACTACATTGGAAGGGGGTACAATTTTGAGGTTAGATTTGTGCGTTGTGAAAACTTTCTGCACCCAAATAGGATTCTGAATCACAAAAATACATAGGAAGGGGGTACAATTTTGAGGTTAGATTTGTGCGTTGTGCGTGGCGAGGCAAACAGGACAGGTATCCACTTGACGCACGCCTCGGAGCGAGGCACCTTTGAGCATGGCCCTTTTACTGACAAGCACACTGCTCGCCGCGAAGTGTGCGCCGCGTTTGCCTCGCTGCGAGCAAACCTGGTATCGACAGTCCGAGTTATGTGTCCTGAGGCAGGGGCGCCTACAAGGGGGGTACATGACGCCAGTTGCGTCATACAAATTTTTGGGGGGGATTTATTTTAACCTGGAGGACCGATTCTCTTTAATAATTGTAAAGAATAACAGTTCCAGTTGGGACATTAAGGTACGTGCTTGAAGCTACAATATTAGCTTTATATCCTAAAGTTGACAGGGGTGAACCCATGGGGGATTTAGGGAATATATCCCCCCCCACCGAAATTGGGGCTAATCTTACACTAGATAGAATGCACTTTGTTGGAGTTGCCAAATTTTTTACCAATAAGGCTGAAAACTTCTAAAAATGTAATTTTAGGGTACGTTTCTGAAAAAAATTTCCCCTGACGGGGGAAATCTCGAGAAGGAAATTTATTAAATCTGAAACTGAGCATCACAAGCTCAAATATTTCAGTTCTCGCTTGAATGAATGATACAACCATATTTTTCCTTACAAAATAGTTCATGGAATTTTGAAAATTTTGGTGCAACGATTTCTGTTACAACAGCAACTTCCTCTTAATTTAAGCGCTTGTATTTAAATTGAATAGGTCTATATTGAATTTAATAAGATCAGGGCCCTCGCGTGTATTCTTCAAATAATTACTTGATAGAATCTTACCATTCTGAATACATACATGAATATTATATTAGCACAAGATCGTCAACAGTAAATCAACGTAATTTTTTGTGTTATATACAACATCCATCATTTTTTGCTAGCAGCCATTTTCTAAGACAGAACTCACGAAACACTGTCAACCAATAAGAAAAGAGCAGGCGGGGCATGAAGGCGTGTCCAAGTCAAATCTGAAACATCACCCGTCAACTGCTGCCTGACTTCGGAACTATTTCGAATCTTATTTAAGAAAGATGAGTAGAGCAGTGAATATGGCTGAAAATCCTCAATTTACTTGCTATTGAGTTTCCGATTTTTTGTTGAAACATCTTTATTTCCAGTGAAATGTACTACTTATGATGATACCCAATATCTATCTGTGAAAAATAAATTATTCTCTTCCTTATGTGCTACCAAGCTAACTATAAAAATAAATTAATAAATTATTAAGTACGGTAAAATGTTACAGTTTTGCTCTATGTATCTATTTTCTATTAATTTCTGTAGGCTTTTGCTCATCACGTATCCAATACATGAAAATACGAGACGATACGTTATTGCGGGATGAATTAAAATAAGCAAGTCCCTATAATCCTTTTTACCACACCACATGCAACACTGCGATTGCTAAAGAGAAAACTGTGAGTCATGTTTGGCTTTTAATATATTATAATATGTTGAATTGCATTCGTCAGGTAATGGGAAGGGGGCACCTGTCAAATCTCGCACAGGGCGCCAAAAAACCACGCGAGGGCCGTGGATAGGATTTTCTATGACATTCGATATAACTTCAACAATTTCATTTCATTTATTTAAGAAATTCAATATACTTATGTAATGAAGATTCAGACAATCAGGTACAAAACCTCTTGTTTCCAACACAATTATCTATAAACCTCATTGGAATTAAGGTATATAATAATCAAATATACAGTAAAGCCTATATATATTATCCAATAACATCGCAATACTCAGTATCCAGAGCACATAGGCCTATATTCCCCAGTTTAGATTCAAAATGACAGGAAAATCTTTCAGCACAGCTTGGAGAACTAAAACGTTCAACTCAACAATAATATTGTCCAATACAATATACAACAACTACAAGAGACTAATATGGTCCAATAGCTCTTGTTCATTTCATTAATCTACAATAATTTATTGGTGAATGAATTTTTCTACATGGCAAAAAAATGAATATGTTTGTTGAGATAAGGCAAATACATTATAGATATTCCATGCAAGCAACAACGACCCCCCCCCCTCTTGGAGAAAGGGTTTTCCTGGGTTCGACCCTGATTTTATATCCCCCTCGAAATTTATTTCTGGGTTTGCCCCTGGACTAGTTGGTGAGGTGTGCAGCCCCAATACTCCGCTTACTTGTTATTTATTAGTCTCACATTTCACTCTCACTTGTTTAACAAGAAGACCCAAAAATAAGGGGGATCATTAGTTAATTCGGGGGGGATTGGCGTCAGAGACGTTGGGAGGGATAGGCACCCCTGTCCTGAGGCATGCGTGGCAAATGCCTCGGACTGTCGATACGCGGCTATACTGATATGTGTGATACTGATATGGATAGATCATACAACTGTTAGTTCTATAGAGAGAGTTCTACAATTCTGTGATAGTTCGCCTCAGCTAACTTCTTCTGGTTCAGCTCACTAGTGACTAATAATAGTGTAACAGCCAAATCTTGATAAAATATTATTGAAAAAGTGGTTGGGACTGCCGAAAACGTTTGTGGAGATCTAGTCGGATGTAAGCAGTCTATATGGATAACTATGATTATCATTATAGTTCAGCAGCACAGCTTGTCCGAATTATGCATCCAATAATTATTATATTTCACAAGAAGGAGGTTATTCTCCGTTGTTCCAGATATTTTGATAATCTACGCTCCAGAAGCTACAGGTATCACGAAAAGCCCTTCAAACTTCAATTAAACTGCAGCACAAAAATACAACATGGTACTTAATTTTCTCGTGAAATATGAATCTCCTTCCCAAGTGTAAAGAAAGAAATCGTGAAGTTGTAACGGAAATGTGAGACGAATTTTGTAGAATAATATTTTTGAAAGTCCCTCATACCGACCGAGGGTTTTTGTGGACTTTCTTCCATTTCTTGAACGAACTTAGACCAGCAAAGTTACTTTATTCAATTTACATCGCGGATTACAAGATGAGATCTCCAAGAGCTCGGAACGACTCGGGTTTAAAGGAAATGAATCTTGTTCAGCTTATTATACTGGTTTGTTTTTTTTCTGGCTAAAACAAAGAGCGGTTTTTGTTTTGGGACAAACTCGCCTCAAGTAATCACGCGATGTCATATTTCGAGAGCCATGATTATTTCAACTTTTATTTGACTATCAGCGAAATGTGATTCAAGTGTTTGTCACTTTTCTCATCCTAAAATGCGGCTTGATAAACTTTGTCATTTGGAGCTGTATTAGGGTGAAAATTCTAAGAGGAAAACTCTCCCCTCGAATAACCAAAAAGTTAATTTTATTTTTACTTATGGTCGTCTCTATCAATATGAGTTAGTTGGATCGCAACATCAATATTGGGATGATCAATAAAGCAGGAATTGGTAGTCTACTGTTGGATAGCCCACCTGAGTACTTTGGAAGGCTGCTGATAATTACTTATTTTCTGATTATTTGGAAATGTCAATAAAGGTTCACGAAGCAGGAGTATTGGTGGGGAATATGGTTACGAATGAACCTAAACGTTCCGCCCCAAAACAAAAATACCAACTTCATCTAATTCAATATTAGGCTAATGTGAACAGTTTGTCGAAATTTGAGATATACATTCTATCAATAATACTAGTATTATACTATATAATACTGATTTATTGAGCCTTTTCACTCGGGTTGTAAATTTTGCTCGGACTCACAAAAGCTTGGAACGGTGCACTTTAGGCACAAAGTTTCCCCGACGAGCTCAGCAAAACTCTGACATTGACCGATATAATCTCAGTGGGTTCGAAATCGCAGGGGTTTGAACAAGCAAAACTAGCCCCGAACCATTTTTGGGTTCGAACACAGGCCTACTAAATTATTAAACCCACTGACGGGAGTTATTAGCAGAGCTGAACATATTGAAAAGAGATCAGACCGCTGAACAAGGGCTGGATTTGAGTTTATCAATCAATTTCCACTGTAACATCGATTAATGTTTGTACATGTAAAATTTCATTCCACTGCAGTTGAGCCTTACATGTAAACAACATGCCGCCGCTCCCACTACAACATAGAAGGACTGTAATTAAATATTTGTACTGCTTACAAAGCTGAAGTTGTAAACAGGATGAAGTAATTTATATGCGAAGGGAACTCCACCTTCCCTGCTGCTGAATTGAATGGTTTCAAATACAACGCACATGAAATAGTCGTGTGATTGTGAATAAACTTCAAAGCTTCTCATTGACTCTGTTGTGTTTTAAGTATGCACGCAGGCCTCTCACTTTCATTTGTTATTTGAGATAACAATGCTGCTCAGCTCAGCTCAGTAGGGTTTATTGCTTTCATTCCGTCATTGGTGTCGCCTTGGATAAAGGAGATGCGTCCTAGAAAGTGTCATTTGATTTATGATGGAAGTGTCTACATGCATGCTCTCATACAGTTCAAACAAATAATGTTTCTTACTATTTGAACTTTCTCAGAATACCTTCAGCTGTATCATCAAGGAAAAATTTGCAGCTACTGTATTTCGCTGAGTAATCTCTTCTCTCTTGAAATTGAAATTGAAATTGATTTATTTTCTTCTTGATAATTACAGAATACAAAGATACAAAATACAAATAGATGAAGGCTCCTCATATGGGCAAATGCCTGTGATTGAGGGGCGAGTTCCAAATACCAGTAAATAAATTTTTACAGCCATAGAATGAATCATAAAAAGCAAAAATATATAAATAGCTTTAGAAACAGATAAAACAGTTATTTACCTTTAAAATGAATAAGAATAATTTAAGTTATAATAGCCTAAGTACAATTTGATGACTTTGACATAGATGGATTGATAGTACAAACGAGCACACTCACGCGCACACACACACAACAAAGCAATCAATTACAGCAAACTCATTATTATAGTCAATCACACATACGTAGAGGTAGCATATTCTTCAAGATCAACGCTTCTCATGTTCGAGATCCAATCATAAACAACTTTTTTAAAGTAACCAATTCATTTATTATTGGGGTGTTTTATGAAAGCTGGTAATTTAAAAAATAGTATATTGATTTTATAATGGGATGAGGTGGAAGTAAATGTTTTTATTAATCGAGGAACTATTGTACCAGCATTTAAAGCAGCTCGGGTTTGATATGTGTGACGGATGTTAGTAAATAAGGTAGATTTGTTTTTGAAAATGTAAAGAATCAATGTTTTAATATACAGTTGGGTGATATTAAAAACTTTGAATTCGCTGAACAAGGACTCGGTGGGGTACCTTCTAGGCTTATTCAATGCTATCTTAATTAAAAGTTTTTGTATTATAAATAAAGGAGCAAGATTAGACTTGAAAGCACCCCCCCATGCAATAATTCCGTACTGTAGAAGCGATTGAATGTAAGCCTAATATACATGTTTAATTAAATGTGTGGTGAGAATCTGATTCAGGGTTGAAAATATGAACATGAATTTCCTAATTTTACTTCTTAGATTCTGAATATGTGAGTTCCATCTTAATCTGTTGTCAAAAGTTACACCTAGATATTTATATTCCGTCACACATTCAATAGTAACACACTGAAGCGCTGTGAATCATTGCCCATGGTTCCCCTATAGAACACATTTCCTGTCCAATTATGATTATAATTATAGTAATAAGTCTAGAAGTAGTCATAATTATTAAAAATTTCAATAAATAATATTCTTCTGAAACGGTATTTTAGTTTGTATTTCCATTGTATTTTATTTCTCTGTATTATTGCTTTAATGAATTTGTGAATTTCAAGATACAAGATATTCCTACTTCATTACCGATAATAGAAGAACCAAAATAGAAGTAATGTGTATTTTGGTATCTGTAGAGCTGTATAGTATCGATGCTTCCACTATTGCTATGCCGTTAAAAAAACTGGTATTTCGATCCATAAATAAGTTTCTGCTTTGTGGATGAAGATAAATGCATTCAGACGGACAAAAATCAAGTCTTTTTCATAAAGGTGGAAAATTACAACAATAAATTAGCCTCCACATCAATAAAGAATAACTCATCATAGTAGATGAAATTATTAGTCTGGTAACAGAAGAGACCTAAAAAGTGATTTAGCAGGTATAAATGACACCCATTTAGGAAGCATTCTAATGTTTTTTTTACAAATCCGAAATTTTTACTTTTTCATGGCTTTTTGTACCTAAGCTCTTCAATTTTTCAAAGGCTCATTAGCAATTGGTTTCACTCTTAAAAATACTTTTCAAGTTTCATTTCGTATCTGCTATGATAATTTTTTCTCTAAGTCTATTTTTGTGGTTAATTTCATTCTGCAACGAAGAAAAAACTATAGGTTGTCTTTTATTCAATGGAAGGGAGGTATTCATGGTTAAAAACGATACAATAGGCCTCATGTTCCACGCCAATATTTCAAAAGCCAAAAAAGTTGGAATGAACAGGAGCACCACTGAGGCCCATTCGGTGTCAGATGATAGGGGCCGGATACCCGCAGCTAGAAATGCTCTTAATTAATAATAAACAAATTTTATGTCTGATTTATGGTAGCGATAGGATAGGAGTGAGTCTCTTGTTCTGGCTTCATGACTTTCCCTCAAGGGAATCAGCAAAGCCCGTTCATCGGCAACAATAGAAGACTAATAGCTTCCACATTCTACAATGGCGGCTTTTCCAATTAACAAGAGCCTAGCTGCCAATCCTACATTCAATGATGTATTGCTTTCCCATTATAATTTTCCACCAGATTCTAATAGATCTCCCATTAGGTTGAATGAAGGGATTGTCTCACCTCTCTCCAATTGAGATGATCGTTTAAAGTAGTATCTCTCTCTATTATTAACAGAAACGCTGAGAAGTGATTTTATGAGTTTATTCACGTTTTGAGTACGGTAGTTGTGAAGGTGATATTGTGATGGTCAATTTATTGAATAATATTGCTACTTCAATGAGAAGAGAGGATGACCTGAAACATTTGTCAAGATAAATACTCTTCCAAGTTCACTTGTAGCTGAACAATTTCAGACATTAACTGCGTTGAAAAATAATTGTTGCAGTTGCAGTGTTTCTCAACTAACAAAAACTACCCTGTTCTGGATTTGACGGAAGCTCATTATTTCTGTTTTACAGTTGTACCAGCTGTTTTCCTTTACCTTTGAAACTAGGTTACGTCGCTACATCATCAGACACAAAAGAAAGAATAGATTTCTCTCTTTTTCTCTTTAAAAGTGCTCGGCTTGGATCTGTTGTCAGATTTGCAACGCAAATGTAATCTTTCTCCAAAACCAACTTAACTTTCGTTAAAGAATGCTAAGAATTTTTCAGGTTGTATTTAAGAACTTATTGATTTCAGCAAACGAAAGCATAGATCCAAAAAAAAGCTGCAGATACTATACTCTGAGTCTACTATGTAGAGTTCAGTGACATATAGCATATAATGTTCTCTATCAAAAGAGAAGAAAATTATTGAGAAGTTCTAGGGGTTCATAATTCGTTATTTCATACGACTTATTGATGATAATGAAAATTAATCATACACTTGCTAAGCAACCAACTACAGTCTAAAAATACGTATTGTGAAACGACCACACACATTCAACGATTCAAAGTGAAGACAAAGATTGTCAGATCCACAAAGTTCATTTGAAATACCATACTTGAGTTTCAATGCTCAGAGGGCATCATCAACAATAAGTTCCAAAACATTTCTGATAAAAGTGTAGATTTAACATCATATTAAAAATTCTACATCCGTCATTTATAAAATCAATTCTCAGCTTTTGAAAAACAGGCAACCAAAGGAAGAGTATGAACCAACAAAAATCTAATCGACAGCTTTTATCGTAGAAGTGATAATAACCTGAACTTCCATAGCATAATTACAAAATTATCATAGAAATAGATGTAAGTAAAGGGGAAATGGAGAGTTAATATTATATTTGGTGGAAGAAGAATTGATTCTTATTGAGTGGTACATATAATAACATTTTAATTGGTCTACCAGTTGCATTTAAATAAATATTGAACTATTATGGGATAAAATCAGTGATTATAATTATTTAGGGGTACTAGCTTATACCAGACCACTCATTAAGTGAGTAGTTTTTTATTGTAATGTAATGAATTTCGATTCAATCAGAATATTAATTAATCGAGAAAGGCTATTAAGATTGCAGTTTTGCTCGAATAGGCCTACTGAACTACTTTGTTTTGTTTTTATATCATAAGAAACTCCATCAATATAATTGCAAATTAAATCTGATTGGAGTGATCAAGATCGTGTTACCAATTTGAAACCATCTTTGAACGTTTTGTGGGTGAAATTCAATTAGGGTAACAAATTATTCCTTCGGCACGTGGAAAAAACCTTTCAGCCAGGGTTTGTTGTTTTGATGAGCAGCATATAATATTATATAGCTTTAAGTAGCCGTAAAAGGACAGGAATATAAGTTAGCGTTCCCGACTAAGCCTCATTTTGTTAGCGATTATTTATCAAAAAGCTACCGCTAATGGAAATGAATTAATATTTCAGTAATGGAACACGATACCTCGCTATACATTTAAGACGATCTTCCATTCGCATCGTCACTCACTCTGGGTAGCAAAACATTAATGTGAGATCTTTTGGGGCCAGCTGGAACTATTTGGGACTTTATTATAATTATGATCGGACCATATATAATCCTTTTCAATGTGTAGTTCCAACTTCTGACATCCAATATCCAATTTCTATATTCGCTTTGATGAATTCATGAGTACCGTACAGCAAATAAGAGACTTGAGAGCATGATGTCGACACTTCTCTTTAAGTATACATATCGTTCGAACCAGGAGATTGTGCTTGATTGATACGTTATTGTATGAACCTTTGTATCGATACTTAATTTCTCACAAATACTATGAATAATTAGGGATCTATGAAGACCTTTCTGGAGTTTTTAAAGTATTTTAGACCCTTACAATATGAATACTCTAGGAATCCAAAGGTTTTCACAGAACAGGATTTTCAATCGAAACTTGGTAGAGTGCAACAAACCGACAGCCCCACGAACTCTGATTCGTATTCCTATCGAGGATTGAAAGTTTCTCTTCAAGTTAGAAATTTGGTTGTTTCTAAACAACCATTTCCAATTGTATCGATTTCAGACTAAACAGCCCTATTATATTTGAAACAGGCGGCTTGTGCCGTACTTGTCCAAACCGCACAAGGCAGGAATATCTGCCAGTGGTGATTAGTGGTGATGTGAGCCACTTGACGTCCCCGCGGCTCTGTTGTGGCTTACTTTACAGATCGCTGGTGATGTCAAAACAGAGCAAGCGCATTGTAACACATTGATTGGTAACAGCTGATTCTGGACATGACCAAATTGAACGGAATTCAATTTCAGACGATGAACGGCTCAATCAAACAGGGTCAACACTCGCGAGTACGGCGATTTTTCAAGTGTTGTACAATAATATCCACTATCCAGCCAACACATTAAACTCACTCGTGGTGAAATTTAGATGCCTGTAAGTTATACAGGGTGTTTCAGGAGGAATGTGCAATACTTCTCAGGCTGATTCCTTACACCAAGTAGACAAAAAAGTTCCATTGGACCAACCCCCAAAAACGCTTTGTTACCGAGATAACAATGGCGGAAAATTAAGATTTTTCAAAAAAATATCTATTTTTCTAATTTTTTAGAGGCTTTACTGAGATTCTAAAATGATCAATTCCTATGTAAAATTAGCTGAGGAACTCAATGAAACCAGTCTGAAGTCTGTCAATTCAACGGTTATTGAGATAATTGAAAAAATATGCTTTAAAAACGCCATTTTTCAACAATAAGGGATATAACTGGATAAGGAATCATATATTTGTGTTTTCCACTAATGGAAGTTGAAGAGAGTCGGATTCTAAAGAAAAAGTTAAATGGCAGCGATTGTGTAAATCTTACCCAAATCTCAGAAATAGCGATCAAAAATCGCAAAATTCGACAAAACATAGCACAAGTGATAAATTTGTATTCAGTAGGGATTTTGTGAAAAACACAAATTTATGATTCCTTATCCAGTTATATCCCTTATTGTTGAAAAATAGCGTTTTTAAGCATATTTTTTCAATTATCTCAATAAACGTTGAAGTTACAAACTTCAGACTGGTTTCATTGAATTCCTCAGCTGATTTTACATAGGAATTGATTATTTTAGAACCTCAGTAAATCCTCTAAAAAATTAGAAAAATAGATATTTTTTGAAAAATCTCAATTTTCCGCCATTGTTATCTCGGTAACAAAGCGTTTTTGGGGGTTGGTCCAATGGAACTTTTTTGTCTACTTGGTGTAAGGAATCAGCCTGAGAAGTATTGCACATTCCTCCTGAAACACTCTGTATAAACAAAGTTGGTTCCTACTTCCTACGCCTCTTCCTTTTGAATGGGTTATTATGATTGCTATTCAAAGTTGTTGCAATAGATAATTTCGTTTAATTCATAATGTTTGACAGCATTCAAATTTCAACAGAAATATTATAATTATGATAATTAATTAAAAAAACTCCATAATATGAATAATAAAATGTCTAGTCACATACAATCGTTATCTGCTAGGAATACATGGACAAAACTGGACTGATTCGTTCAACAAATTAATATTATATAAACAACTCCTTTGGGAGATTGGCTGTCGTTAGTAAAGACATAGTCGTTCCCGTCTCTGGAGGAATAGTAATTGTTGCTCTAAATCATTAACTGGATGTTATTCAGAGGTGTTCTGCGCCGCCACTTGGTTGCGAAGACTGGCTTATGGTTGAGAGAATCAACATGCTAACCACACGTTATCTCTATCCTGGTTGATGATTATTCGCTTGCTGTATGATCTTTCCTGGCGGGGAGGGCATTCTGGCTTGGGGCAGGGGGTTTGGCTTCAGCTCAGACAATATGTTGGTTCGGGGACTGTGGGTTCTGTTTGAGAATTTATGGTATTCGGGCCGGTATTGGCCGGGCTGGAGTCATTTTCTCGTCTTACTGGGGTGTCTTCTTTGCTTGGACGGACTGTATAGTGGAGTGAATATGAAACTGGCAAACAGCTGGTAGGCCTAGGCCCTTCATGGGCTGTTGAGTCATTGACAAACAAAACAATTGATTAGGGGTATAGTTCATAATTGAAGCATCCTTATGTTTGTTTGAAAGGCTATTGATGAATAATGATGCGCACTCACGACTATATTTAATACAACTCTCAAGTTCCTTCAGTTCAAAATAACGATGATCTGATCGTGAATTCGATACTCCATTATAAATACATCACAAGATATTGATATAGGGTATTATTCTCTCAATCCCAACTCAGGAGATTAATTCTCTATTCAATGAAAAATATATACAAAATAAGTCAGTTATTAGCCTGTCATTATCGTGGTGGAGATATTTAGGTATCCATCTTGAACAAGTTAATCGAGAGCCTGATGTTTCCTTCAACCTGTAACGGTATGAAATATCATTATTTAATATCATTATTTAATATATAAATACGGTATAATTATCATTATACAATATCATATTTATTCTGGTTTTTAGAAATAAACCAAGGGATGTCGCTACTATAACTTTTCGTTATTAATTTATAATCACCTCTGTCACAATTCTAAAGATGAGATCCTTTTCTTTCGTGGTGGTTTAATTTTGAATTCTCTTACTTTCACGATCCCCTTGTATTGTGTCGGGTGTGTAATTTTGATGATTTCAGAATTTATTATATTAACCTATAAATATTTTAAGTTTTGATATCTTCTTTTTGCCCATCTGAAATAATATAAGGTCAGGTATAAATCTATATAAGGATCAAATAATTTAATTTAAAGTTTCTTCCCACCACAACAAGCGTTACATCTTGTTTTTCAACCAAAAACGTTTAATAAATTTTCCATTACTTGATAAAATTGTTTTTCGAATTACTCGAAAAACAACTTTATCATTGTTCTTGCAATTACAAGCTTATTCTTTTAGTAAATTTCTCTATATTTTTCCTCCTTTTTCATTACTTTGTATGTTGCTCGGTCGCTCTCTTTCTTGAACAAAATTCTGCTTGATCGACAGTTGCTTAGGAGTGGGGATTGCCTTGTACCTTTTGCGCTTCTATTAATTTCACTTCACTTCAAATCCAGCTCCCAACCAGTTCGGATAGACATTTTCTTTCTTCTATAAGATTTGTTGAAACTTCTTTGAAGTACAGGATGTAGTCACATTAATTAAATTCCCATTCTTTTACATAGTAGCTTCATCCTGATTTTTTTTATTTTAATTTTTGATTGATATGTAAATTTACTAAGTTATTGGATTCTTCTCTCAAATTTTAACAATCTCCAAATCCGCTGTATCAGGTAAAGACATATTCATTGTTATTAACTTGGTTTACTAAATTTCATTATTAAATTAATATGATCTTCTTTTGGATATTCTAAAGTTTTGAAACAATCTTTTCTTTTCATTATAAACTCTTGGTACCTTTTTCTCTTAAATTTGTTAAGTTTTCTAAAGATGCTTTATTATCCTTTTCATTTAAAAGATTATAAGAAGCTTCTCTTCATTAAAAAATTGAATTTTCGATACCTCAACTTGTTTGTAACATTTATTCACTTAAATGCTGTTTTACAAATCAATATTGTATCTTTACAATAAGTATTTTGTATTTATTTCTATTCAGCGGTCGATGTATCAACCTCGATGTATCAACCTCGATGTATCAACCTCGATGTATCAACCTCGATGTATCAACCTCGATGTATCAACCTCGATGTATCAACCTGGATGTATCCACCTCGCTGAAATTAACCAGGAAACCAATACTGTAGCATGGACTTCGCAGATGGATCGAGGGTATCGCGTTAAAAACCCCAAGGAAACCCGGACTTCTACACATCAGGATTACAAAGAAAAACCTCAGAAGGATCAGATTCAAATTTCCGTCGAAACCAATATTTTATCAACCAAGTGAAGTGCAATTAAAAACCAATAGTGATACATAGTGTGAAAGTTTATGGGGGGCCCCTCACCACACCAGGTATTTATGTATACTAACATATTTAAGAATTTAAGTAACCGATTGTAACCCATATTTCTGAAAATAATGTAATTTGTATTTCCGGTAGCCAATTACTATTATCTTTTGATTTTATTTATTCTGGTTTTTAGAAATAAACCAAGGGATGTCGCTACTATAACTTTTCGTTATTAATTTATAATCACCTCTGTCACAATTCTAAAGATGAGATCCTTTTCTTTCGTGGTGGTTTAATTTTGAATTCTCTTACTTTCACGATCCCCTTGTATTGTGTCGGGTGTGTAATTTTGATGATTTCAGAATTTATTATATTAACCTATAAATATTTTAAGTTTTGATATCTTCTTTTTGCCCATCTGAAATAATATAAGGTCAGGTATAAGGATCAAATAATTTAATTTAAAGTTTCTTCTCTCCACAACCAAGCGTTTATAAGCATTACAACTGCGCCTAACTCTTTAAATAATTCAGATAACGTTTTGCACTCATCTTTTGGATTGCGGACAGGGAGGGTTATTATGGAAATTATAAAAATCTAAATTTCTTGGAAGTACAAACTATTAACTACAAATATTTTGCATCTACAATATTTTTTTTCTTGTCTCAGTAGTCAAGTTAAATGGCATCACCTAAACGTAGTATAACTTCTGATCTTAAAATTATGAATTATTATTGGATTATCAAATATTGAATATTTAATGGAATTAATCAAATGTACCATGGCTTCTGATAGCAAAGTAGTGAATTACTGGGATGTAAAAAAGGAAGTAGAAAATAATTTTGATGTCAATTTGTTCTCCAATACTAAATTCAATCAAAATTATCTCTCAAAAGAATGTTTAGTATTTGAGCTTATAACTTGAGGAATTATAAAGTTGTTTATCAAAATACAGTAATATAGATATGCTATTTGAGTTCATTAAATATAAAATTAGGAGTTTTGGGTATGAAATATTTGGAAGAACTATTTATAAAAATAATGATTTAACCTGAAAGATAAAGTAATTTTGATCAACAACTTCTTAATAATTTATTATTCAATTGCAGAGACTTTTGCTTAAAGATTTAATTTCGCCTCTTACTCAAATTATAGCTTCTCAGATTTTTATTCAGTATTCTGTACAGTTATTATTGATGCATTATTATGCTGTTTTATTCTCAATTGTCAAGTTATTAATGAGTAGTCAGTAATAAAGTTATCACGTACTTAGTATTTTCTATCTCAATTCTTTTAAAGTAAAAATAATGAGTATAGATTCTGTGCAATAGTATAATTTCTAAAATTATTTTCAAGGTTTATGGGGACTTAGAAAATAATTCTTGAATAGCAATCTTTTCTTGGGTATAGTGATGAGACTAGAGTATGCAGTTTTTTTTGTAGTTTTTTTGTGTGTGTTGAAGTTTGTTGCTATCTGGACATGTCATGTGTAGTCTCAGTAGAACATTCGAAGTCCATTTGATTCTAAATTCAAGTAACACAGCAGCTGTCTTGAAGTTTAGAGTATGGATATTTGTGTTTTCTGTTGAAGGTTGTGAACCTTAACAGTTGAATTGTCAATGAGTGAGTCGTTGACATCGTTGTACTAGTCTTGTAAACTGTTATTTTGTATTATGGGATGCAAATTCAGTAATTTAAGCTTGCCCTGATAAGAAAATATAGGTTGTCTATTATTCATCTTTTTAATTACTGCTTTGTTCTAAATAAATTTGTTGAATTTCTTCTAGTTGATTATGTTAATATTTCCGGATAATGTTTGAGGATAATTTTAAAATAGTTGAGAGTTTTGTTATGATGAAATTTGAATAAGTGATTGAGAGATGAATTTGAAATGTAGTGAGTTGTTTTATTTGAGGAATAGAAGTTGAACAAACTATAAGTAGTAGAATTCAAGGATAATATTCTGGCAGATGAGTTTTTGAGAAAAATAAATTCAGTATTGTGTAATAATTGAGTAGGCCACTTCTGGGATAAAAACAATCAAAAGAATTCTAAAGAATATTTTAGAAAGTTTGTCTTAGTAATTTTTTGTAGTAGTTTGTAAAATAATATAGTGGAAATAGTAATAATTGTTTTGAAAGTTTCAATTAGGAAGATTTATTGAAGTTGTTGTTGATCAGTTTGGAAGAAATTGAAAGAAATAAATTTGATAGAAATTTTTGTTGCCTCTGATAAAAATAAAATAAAATGAAATAATAATAATGCCATGTTAGAAATATTTGGAGGTAGGAATTATAGAATTGTAGAAAGTTTGGTATTGAAATTTGATTATATTAATTTGGAAATTTGGTAGTAATTTGAAAAATTTGTAGTGGATAAAATAATTTGATTTCTCTTAATGCTGGTAATCTGGAGTAAATGGGTTAAAATTCTTAAATTGGTTGATTTGAAATTCAATTTAAATTTTAGTAGGTCAAGTCAATAATTTTTTGGATAAATTTCAGTGGGATTTAAATAAGAATAATAGAGTTGACTTTTCTAAATAAAAATAACTTGTAGATGGAAAGTCCTTGAAATAATTTTATTAAAGCTGTTGCATGGAAATAATTATAATGGAATCGTAGATTGCTGGTCAAGTAAAAGAGTATTATTGAATTGTGCTTTGTTGTGAATATCTGTGGAGTTGGTAATAATAATGGAATTTTATCGCTATGATTACTTAATTGATAAGAAATGTGTAGACTTGGTAGTTGATTTATTCATTGAAAATGGAATTATTATAAAACGATCCTTGTGCTTGTACCGTTACCGTTGATTAAAGTAATTTATAGAGAGGAATGATCTGTGATACAGTTTAGTTTTGATTGTGCTTAAAAAAATAGGAAACTCACTTTCTGTATCTGTAACGCTCTGTCTTTCAATATCAGTAACCACTTGTTGATCTGTCATGCTGTTAGCGCGCCTTCTTTTAAATTTCGTTTTGATCTCTCTGTATAGTAATTCTGTTTTTATTGAGTAAGACTTTTGCAATTTAAATTCTCTAACAAGTAAATTTTTGGCAACAGTATTTCAACTGTATTGAGAAACTTTGAAGAGAACTTAGTAATATTTTCGTAAGGAATTAGTAATTTAGTAATGGAATTATAATTTTTTTTCTCAAAACTTTGATTAGTATTTGAAATTTTGATAGTAATGATTGGAAATTAAATGATTATGAGAGATGGAGAATATTAATTGGAGTTGAGAGCTGATTAATTTTAGTTTTGAAATCTGAGTATGGACGCATGTTCAGATTTTGATTTGTTCCAATAAGACTTCAGATTTCTGCTGGGAGTGGCCAATCTCAGTATTAACCTGTAGTTCTCTTTTTGTTGTTGGTAGTTTCCTTTTTCCATTTATGTCAGCTACTCGATTATTTGGTATCTTCCACCTCTGATCATCATTGATTTTTGCAAAAGAAAAGGTTTTATTGATGTTTTCCACCTTACATGATCTTTAAAAAATTAGTTAAAGTAACTTGAATACTATTGGTAACTTTCTAAATTAAAATCAAATTAAGTTGCTTATTTTAGAAATTATAAGAAAAATTGTACAAGGTATGTTCTTTAAGTAAGTTCTTTTTGGTTTTGGAGATAGATTCGAAGTTTTTTTTGGGATTAATATTTTAGTATGTAACGTTTCACTTACTGAAGAGGGGGAGTATATGTAACGGTATGAAATATCATGATTCATTTATCTTGTTTTTCAACCAAAAACGTTTAATAAATTTTCCATTACTTGATAAAATTGTTTTCGAATTACTCAAAAAACAACTTTATCATTGTTCTTGCAATTACAAGCTTATTCTTTTAGTAGATTTCTCTATATTTTTCCTCCTTTTTCATTACTTTGTATGTTGCTCGGTCGCTCTCTTTCTTGAACAAAATTCTGCTTGATCGACAGTTGCTTAGGAGTGGGGATTGCCTTGTACCTTTCGCTCCTCTATTAATTTCAATTCACTTCGAATCCAGCTCCCAACCAGTTCAGATAGACATTTTCTTTCTTCTATAAGATTTGTTGAAAGTTCTTTGAAGTACAGGATGTAGTCACATTAATTAAATTCTCATTCTTTTACATAGTAGCTTCATCCTGATTTTTTTTATTTTAATTTTTGATTGATATGTAAATTTACTAAGTTATTGGATTCTTCTCTCAAATTTTAACAATCTCCAAATCCGCTGTATCAGGTAAAGACATATTCATTGTTATTAACTTGGTTTACTAAATTTCATTGTAAAATTAAATTAATATGATCTTCTTTTGGATATTCTAAAGTTTTGAAACAATCTTTTCTTTTCATTATAAACTCTTGGTACCTTTTTCTCTTAAATTTGTTAAATTTTCTAAAGATGCTTTATTATCCTTTTCATTTAAAAGATTATAAGAAGCTTCTCTTCATTAAAAAATTGAATTTTCGATACCTCAACTTGTTTGTAACATTTATTCACTTAAATGCTGTTTTACAAATCAATATTGTATCTTTACAATAAGTATTTTGTATTTATTTCTATTCAGCGGTCGATGTATCAACCTCGATGTATCAACCTCGATGTATCAACCTCGATGTATCAACCTCGATGTATCAACCTGGATGTATCCACCTCGCTGAAATTAACCAGGAAACCAATACTGTAGCATGGACTTCGCAGATGGATCGAGGGTATCGCGTTAAAAACCCCAAGGAAACCCGGACTTCTACACATCAGGATTACAAAGAAAAACCTCAGAAGGATCAGATTCAAATTTCCGTCGAAACCAATATTTTATCAACCAAGTGAAGTGCAATTAAAAACCAATAGTGATACATAGTGTGAAAGTTTATGGGGGGCCCCTCACCACACCAGGTATTTATGTATACTAACATATTTAAGAATTTAAGTAACCGATTGTAACCCATATTTCTGAAAATAATGTAATTTGTATTTCCGGTATCCAATTACTATTATCTTTTGATTTTATTTATTCTGGTTTTTAGAAATAAACCAAGGGATGTCGCTACTATAACTTTTCGTTATTAATTTATAATCACCTCTGTCACAATTCTAAAGATGAGATCCTTTTCTTTCGTGGTGGTTTAATTTTGAATTCTCTTACTTTCACGATCCCCTTGTATTGTGTCGGGTGTGTAATTTTGATGATTTCAGAATTTATTATATTAACCTATAAATATTTTAAGTTTTGATATCTTCTTTTTGCCCATCTAAAATAATATAAGGTCAGGTATAAATCTATACAAGGATCAAATAATTTAATTTAAAGTTTCTTCCCACCACAACAAGCGTTACAAACCTCAAGTGGATAGCAAGACTGAACGCTGTTCACGTAATAATGTTGGAGTACCGGTACCGTACTGAGAATTGAATCTAATTCATCAGAATTGAATAATAGGGGAAGCGCACTGAATTCACAGTGCAATGAAGTATTTTACCTATCAATAAACTTGAACAATGTGGGTCATCAGAGCAGTCACTTTGAAACGAAATTAGAAGAGGAGTTTGCCTTGGAACTAGAAAGTTGAGGAGCAAAGTGGAGTAGCAGGGGAGACAGCAGTTGTGTAACAGTTGTCAGAACTGCTACTAATTGGGTCACAGTTACTCCCCCTCCGCCCTTAAGAATTATCCGGCCGAAAAGCCCAAGACTGTCTCTTCCCTTTTAAGAAACTGCACAACAACAGATTCCACCTCTTCTCACCCTTTTACCAACTACAGTTTCAGCCACAGCCAAAGTCCACTTCTAGCATTCTCCCTCAGAATTAGTAGTTGAATGTCCAAGACGCCCCAACAACTTTTAAAACTTTGCTGCTGCTGTTTTTGCACTCTCGGTTGCCATATCGTGCTCTACAATAGTGGCAGAAGGGATTCTCCTTCAACTTCAACAGATCAAGAACGTAGTGAAACTTGAATGAATTAAAGTGATCTCCGTCAACATCGCGTGGCTTTTGAAATTATAACATTGAAAATATATTGTACTTTTTAGCCTGCTTTTACTTTAGTTTATCGAGCAATTTGAAATTTGTCCCTATATTTTGATTATTATATTGCATATTATTATAGAGATAAATTCTCAAACGTGTGGCTCAATACAATACGGTACATCGATGTAGAAGCAGGCTTGAAGATCACAGTGATCAGATAAGAAGCCTTTCTGAATACAGTGAGCTACTTGTTTTGTTTTTTCTACCTAATCATTCATAATAAACATATTAAGCTGAGAGTAATTGCTATATTATGATAAAATTTCTGTATGTGGAAAATTAATTGTGTTCAAAATAATGAAATAAATGAATGTTCTTATATTTCAACTGTGGCATTTGATAGAAGAAGAATATTAATTCCATTAGCAGAATGCTTTATTTTTTGTTATGTAAGTTACTTGGTGAGAGGAGCAAATCAAATGCAATTACATGATATTAAAAAATTACAAGAGCGCCCTTTATTATTATTAAAATCCACCTTCTCATTTTTCATTTCATATAGCCTATACGTATACCTTATAGGTATACCTATAGGTATACCTTATTCAACACTTTTCACATTACATGTGAATTAGCCATTCAGCCTACTTTCTACTTGTGAGCTACAAACTATAATCACTAATTTCGGGGGAGAATTTTCCCAACAGTCTGAAACTCAAGTATATAATCGTGTGTATTCATCAAACTTAAAAATTAATCAACATAGGCTCTACACTCTACATCCTACTGAACCTTTATATCATTTTTATTCAAATTCTAGTTTTTGGGGCTCTTCAAAACAACTCATTTGAAATCGAGTAGAAATCCCACAATTCATCTTATTTACTTCAAGAAACATTCCATTTACAATATACAGACATGAATAAACTCAACATAATGTAGTAACATTTTTTTTATAGGCTAAATATTTTGGCACAGCCAACAAAATAAAACTTGAGATTGGCCGTAAGCACAGTTGAAAGTCAAATAAAAATAACTAACGAAGTTTGTAACAAAGTTCAATATAACTAGTCCGAATTCGTTTAGAAAGTTTGAGTGAGAGATAATGAGCAAGTAAAAATATTCACGAATGACTGTAGAGAGTTGATACCATGGGCGTACGCAGGCAGGGGCAGGGGGGCAGCTGCCCCCCCCCCTAGAAGTTGACAAAATTTTTGTTTTCAATACATTAAAAAAAATATGAATCAGATAAAAAAAATGAATATAATAAAATAAAAATAAATTATTATTATTATTATCATAGAATAAAATAAATTCACAACTCAATTGTAGAATAGAACCATAGATAGAACAATAGAATTGTAGAATTCACCATACAATAGTGTTTCAGAACTCCCTACCAATATTCTAGATCTAGGTGAGAAACATAGTACAATTTCTAAATATTTTCAAACTGTCCGAAGTTTAGGATACCTTATTGTTGACTGGTATTTCGAATCAAGTAATATTGTCGATAATTAAATTTTGATGAATCAGCTCAGTTACCGTCTCTTCTAGGATGCACCCAAAACTCACAAATCAGGATTTCAAGGAGACAAAACAGACAATGAAGGCAGTTTTGAATTGATTGCTTGTGTTTTGAAGGATTGTTTAATTGTTTGTCTCGAGAAAGTAACTGAATATTTCTTCTGGAATAAATCGAATTCTAGCTATTTGTGAGACAATCAACAGGTCTTTGAAGAATAATGCCTGGAGAGAGACCAATTTGAAATTTTACATGTGATTACAAGTGATGGTCATCTTAGCTCTCCTATATTTGACTCTGAAACCTGGGTACCGAGAAATAATGAATAGAGAAAGTTACAAGTGGCTAAAATGTAATTTTTTAAAGCAGTAAAGAAGATAAAATTTGGAATGTTTAGATGAGACAGGTACTCAACACATTATCGTTGAGGCAGAATAAACAGACCTGGAAAAATCATATTCAATGGATGGAACCAGTCAACAATAAGGTATACTTAACAAATTCACCCTCAAATCAGCCGTTTTGGCTGTGAATTTTTGTCAGTTAGTCACTAGGCTGTGTAAGTTTCATAAATTATGATTTCCATACCTTAGAAGTTGAAAAATTGAGTTCTCTCAGCTTATATTTTGATCATTATCATTGATCATTTTGATCATTATTGAATTTCTCAGCTAATTTTTCATATAAGGATTGACCACTTCAGTACTATCCAAGGTACTCTTTTAAGGCCCCAACAAAATTATAAAATTTATAGAGGAATGTGAAAACATAGATTCGGGCATTAGGCTGTGTGAGCAATTGAGAATTTTGGGACAGTTTCAAAATAATATTTAGATATATTTCTTACCCAGGAACAATGCCCTAGAATATTGATAGGGAGTTTTGAAGCACTCTTTATAGCCTGTGTTTTAGTGCTCTCGGACTTTCTAAATTCTGAAAGACTTCTCAAAATCTAAATTACAGTGAAAATAATCAATACTTTTACCATGTTTCCTATTGGCTAAACATGGTTATGTTGGCAAGGTGGAATTACCTTTTGGTCTCCCCACCAAATAAAAGCCATACACTAATAATAATAATAATAATAATAATAATAATATAGCCTAGTTATAAAATGTTGATACATTTTTATTCATCTAAAACTAGTTTTTAAATTAGTTAGGGTAGGCCTACTTCTTTTTGTATCCAAAGTGTTTTGAGCAGATTATTTAATATTTTAGTTAGGCTACCTATTATAACTTTGTACCATGCTTATAGATTTTGGTATTTAAACAATTTTGAGGAAAAACTCTTATGCCGGGTTTTTCCAAGTGCACTCAAAGTTGCGGGACCTCAAATTCTGTTGAACAGCTGACATTTTCGATGATAAGTATAGGAAATGTAGTAAAGTGTAGTAAACTTAAAGCCGCGTATCGACAGTCCAAGGCATGTGCCACAAATGCCTTGCAGTACAGTCTGGTGACGCAAAAAAAGTACAAACTCATGGCTGAGGCATATGTGTGAATATAATCTGCAAAATCAAAAATAATTATAATTATAGTATAGTATATAGTATATAATTATGATAAAAATAATTATAATAAAAAATCTGCATTTTTTGTAACAAAAAATGCGAGCACACGAACAAATTGACTAGCGCCATCAAGCGGGAGACAAAGCAACTATGCTCTGACAATTGATAATTTGGACTTTGGAGGTTAGTTTTTGCTCAATTAGTAGATAAAAATTCAAGGCAATGCTTATTATTGCCTATTAGAACCTTCTGCACCCAAATAGAATTCTTAATCACAAAAATGCATAGGAATGTGGTACAATTTTGAGGTTAGTTTGTAGAATTGTTTGGTGTGCGTTGCGAGGCAACAGGCACTGCTCGCTGCGAATTGTGTGCAGCGTTTGCCTCGCTGCTAGCAAACCCGGTATCGACAGTCCGAGGCATGTGTGGCACATGCCTCGGACTGTCGATACGCGGTAGATAGTAGACTAGTAGTAGTACTCTTTTTTTGTGTCAACAGACTGTACAGCGAGGCATTCGTAGCACATGCCTCGGACTGTCGATACGCGGCTTAAGGGTCCCTCAAATTTGAGTGTGCTTGGAAAAACCGGGCATTAGTATGCAATGCTTCCTAAGAAGGGAAATACTGTTTAACTTGATCTAACCAGGGTTCCAGGAATTACAAACACCTGAAAGATTGAACTTGCTTAAAACACTCAGTGAACAGAGAAATTGAATCACAATCAAACTTTGTGATGGAATTATTTGAAACAAAATGTGGGGCTTGTTAGTACAAAAGACTGATGCCGGGTTTTTCCAAGCACACTCAAAGTTGAGGACCCTCAAATTTTGATGAACAGCTGACATTTTCTATGATAAGTATAGGAAATGTAGTAAAGTGTAGTAAACTTGAGGGTCCCTCAAATTTGAGTGTGCTTGGAAAAACCGGACACTAATTTCACTTAACTTCACGGAAATTTAATCACTTAAATCACAAGTCATCCATATTATTTGCAATATTACGGTATGTTTAATTCATTTTTATTTTCAATTTTCATGATATAATGTATTGAACTGAACAATATTATGACTGACCCCCCCCCCCTTATTTCTATGAGGGGGGGACCTAGGAAGAGAGGGGGGGGTGATCGACGGGAACGGGGAATATGGCTTGTACGCCCTTGGTTGATACATTTAAGAAATAGGCTGAACAATATTGCTAAAGTGAAACATCGAACTGAAGATCGTGATTGTAATAATTGCTACTAATAATTGGTTAATGAGTAGGCCTAAGTGAATTATTTTAATTTTTCAAATGTACCTTCATAATTTCTAAACACGGCATTGTGACTTCTTGAATTGAGTCTAAAAGTTATAAAATCCAAATTAAGAATCATAAAATTCAATTTAAAACTATAAATTACAAATATTATAAACCTTAATATTGAAGGAAATATGGAGAAGTAAGTTATATCAGAGAAACACATTTAATGGCTGCTGATCTTATTGTTCCTAGGGTTATTAGGATTTTCGTCTGTATCAAATCAATTACAATCTAGGCTTTTATTGTTAAAATTAAAATATGAAGAATAATACAATCCATGCGATGAATGATATTTTCAAATGATGAATAATAAGCGATGAAAAATGTAATAAATTATGCTTTCTTATTCCTCACATGTCGATAAAAACGAAAGAGATCTGACAATATTCTCATTTATAACATTCCATACATCTTTTTCCAACATTGGCATGGCATGTACTGTATAGTTCATTCTTCTTCAATCATCATTAAATTTCAACCAAAACATAAAACACTCAGGGTAGTAAAATTTAGCTTGAGGGTTATTAAGTGGAACTTATCTTGCAGAGAAGCAATAGCAGTGCGTTTGGAGGCTCAAGCTGTGTAGCAAGCAGGCTCCAACAGATGCTACCATACCAGAGATGTGGCAAAACATGGTATAGTTACTTCCACTGGAAGTGCAGCAATCTTCGCTCATAACTCATAGGCTCGAATCGCAAGATACTTGTGCCCTACAACTCTCATAATAAATTACAATATCTTTGTTCACTTCCACTTGAATATTATTAATGAGTACAGTACCGGTAATCAAGATTTCAAAGTGTTATTGTAGAATAAGCCTACAGCTTGGTGAAGCAATTGTTGCATTATCTACACTCTATACCGTACATGTTATATCCTGGTAGACTAGATACATACTGTTCTTGAGAATATAGATTTTGGCTGAAAAATTTATCACAATTTTATACTTATAGATAGACATAAATGAACTATTAACACGAGTGAACTGAGAATAATAAACAGGACAGTTATTCATATGTTCTGGAATTGATAACTGTATTGTCTGACAATTAACACTGTGAACATTTTTAAATACCTTGGTTTAACTATTGACTCGGAATTATCATGGAAATGTAGCTAAACTGAAAAAGAAACTTTATAGAGGAATTAGGAGTTTTTAAATGTTGCAAATGTTTCCAACTCGTGAATTGTTGAATGCAAACCATGCACTTATCCACTCCCGTATGAGTTATGGAATATTGTACTGTGTGGGGTGCGGGACCTATGTCACAACATTGTATCCCATCATCTTACTTCAAAAATCTTTTATCCGTATAATAACCAGATCTTTCAGAACCGATCATTCCTGGCCTCTTTTTGTTCTTCTCAAGGTACTTCCTATAAGAATTCTTTATGTTTATAAGTTACCGTACTGAAGCTTTTTTTTAAAGGAGTCTTATTACAAATCTCACAAGAGATATACTAATTAAGATACAATTTTAGACGGGTCTCAGTTCAGGTTCCTCAATCTAATTTAATTGTATTTCAACATTATATTTCCTCCAATGCCCCAAGATTGTTCAATTCAATTTCACAAAAACTAAATACTTTAGTGCCTTTGCATAAGTACATTTATAAAGAAATTGAAATTATATATTTTCACTTTAAATGAGTGTGTGATAAAAATAGTTGGCTAGTTAGGCTCAGTAATAATTAAATTCTATGTTTAGACATTTTATTGGTCTCTTTTTCAATGTTGATCCCTTAATCAATGTTAATGTTGGTCCTAATTCTCTGAATTTATTTTTATTGTATTTCGAAGAAGTGCACTCCAATGTCCAATCGGGCTGATGCCTAGGAGAGTCCACTTTTATTTCACTTTTTCTAGGTAGCTATGTTGGTTATTCTTGGATTCATATATGATTGAATTATCAAAAACATTGTTTTCAGTTCTTATATTATGAGAGATACAATCTGTGTGTATATTCTGTGATGGTCAACATGTTACTATGTAATGCATTTATTGATTTTTCTGTGTTGTTTTGTGAAATAAAATACTTTTTGAATTTGAAAAGATTTAGATGGGCTATGAGGATTTAGGACTTATTTAATTACCACCATAGTCTGCAATTTTCTCTTGGGCTAGTTGCAGAAAACATTTTGCAAGTAGACCTGGGCTAGTTGGTAATGATAATAATATTTATTCCAAGCTCTTTACAGATACGGTCGATGGTCGTTCAGTCGATAGCCTACTCTGTAACTTTTGGTACCGTAACTTACCATACAGAAGAAAAAATTCATAATTATTCTCTCATTTCCTGTACTAAATTTTATTCTAATAATTTGCTTTTATGTCGTGTTTTATGTAAATGGGGTTTCTGTACTGCCATTTCTGTAACTTATGAACTATTCCTGAAATAAATGAATAATATTGGAATAGGCTAGTACCAACTTAGTACTTAGTTAATAGTACCAACTTATTGTTGGTGGTAATAATAAGCTACTATACTATTATCGTACTACAGTAGGATACTTAATTCACAGTAACTTACCAACTGCAATATGATTATTATTACGACCAAATTTCATTCGAATCTGTATCTTTAAGCAGCATTGTGGTGTTATAATGCATGCTAGTAGATAAGGTCATGGATGGGGAACTTCGTGGAATTCAATTGATAAATTATTTAGAATTTTTTCTGATACATTTCAAATAGAATGTGGTTTTTACTGTAGAAAGTTTGTCTAAATTATTTAATTTTATTTGAATGAATGCTACATTAAGTTATTTAGAATCCTTTGTTGTTTATAATGCAAGATAAGTTCATGGGAAATCTGGTGGAATCCAATTCTTGAATGTTATTCTTTTTTCTTATAACTTACACTGTTAATGAAATACAGGGCTACTATAAAAGAATCATCGGATTTTAAAAGGCTGTATTTTAAAAAATAATTCACATATAGTGATGAATGATACATGAAAATAATGAGAAAATGTCCGAGTTTTTGACATACCATCACAAATGTTCAATATGAGCCCCTTTCGTCACATCCAAGCGGAACTTGATTTAGTTCAGCCCACACACGTGTTAACATTTTGCTATCGATGTTCATAAATGCGGCTGTGTTGCGTTCCAGTAGCTCAACTAAAGTTGTTGGGGGTGGTGGCACGTAAACACAATCTTACTTTAATGTATCCCCAAAGAAAGAAATCACAGACCGTGAGATCTGGAGATTTGGGAGGCCATGACAAGAGCGCTTATTTGTCATCAATCTGCACATTGCCAAATCCAGCGTCGCAGGAGTTCTTTGTTTAGGTAAACTTCGTTCTTCAGCATGCCAGTGGAAATGAGGCTCATAGTGATGGTATGTCTAAAACTCTGATATTTTCATGTATTATTCATCACTTTATGAATATTATTTTCCAGAATACAGCCTTTTAAAATCCGATGATTCTTTTATAGTAGCTCTGTATTATGTTCTATTGTTCTCTGATTATGTGTTGTGTTATGAGTCATTAATAATTACAATATTTCCTTCAGCAACAAACAGAAAATGTGAGTAGCCTAGCGTGTAATATTCAAAAATTTTTGATTATTTAAAATCTATCATTTTATCAATTGGAAAAAGATGGATTCATAGAAATTGATTTTCCAACCATCTATTTATAAACAATTTGATTTATCATTTTTTTGCAAAACGACTAGCCTGAATCTGCTTGTTTCTATGAACCGTTAGTCTACTAAACCAATTTTGATGGAATCAAGCTCAAGTAGTATAGTTTCATTTTATTGAACAGATTATTTTATTCGTGTAGTTAAATCAATCCATACCATATTCCCAATAAACAAGAATAATATGACGACTTTAACGGGCGATTTTTATTAAGATGATGGTAAAGTACCGGTAATTCTCGATAGAGTTTCTTATAACTCTATAGCATTAATGACTGAGTTGAGAAAAAAGTGATTGATTTGTTATTTACCACAGGACATTTTCCGGGCAGCTTCTATGAAAAAATATATCAACAGCTAGGAAAAAGTTTTCTCATGAAACTAAAACAAACGGAAGCGTGCTATTATAACTCTTTACTCACTTCCACTCTTCTCAGCTATTACAGTCGTTATTTGAGTTATTTCATCGAAAAATGAGAAAAGTTTCCAACCGGGAACTGATTTAAGATTGTTGTATGAAATAGAGCTGAGAAGAATCACTCTTCGTTTTATCAGTGACATTATAAATGTTCGAGAGAGAGTCTTCCACTTTGAAAAACATCAAAGTCCTGTAACTATTCCGTTGGCAACATATTATATTAATCTACCTAAGTTATATAAGATGTTATTATATTCTCATCTTAGTACCTACCTACATAACTTACATATTTTACTTCTTGCGTGAAACCTTAAATTCAGGATGCATGTATAATTAGGCTAGAATATATCAATATTTATAGGTAGGAGTTTTCAAAAAAAAAAATCTATCTTTGAAATAGAATGAATAAGAATCTGTGTATATTTGTAATATGTGTAAAAATTGAAGGTTGATAATTGATCTGTTCCTAATTTGTTTTGTTTTGGTGTTGATTTTATTATGGGATAATAGTAGTGAAATTAGACTTTGATGAAAAAAGAGACTAGAATATTAAAAGAAAAGCAGAAAGTAGTGGACTTTAGTTGAAAATTTTAGTAGTGTAGAAGTAATATTTTATTCTATAACAATGGAGATTTTGCCAACTTAGATCTGGACGGAAGTGAGGCTATCAAATTCATGGACGTTTGATAGTTCTCACGGATGCAGTCGATCCACGGGGTACGGCATCAGCGGATATTTGGAACTTGTAGATATTTTCTCAGGGAAATATAGCAAAGCTTTCAATTATTCGCAGGCCAAATCCCGTGAGAACGAGGATTCCTCCACGTGCATTTAGGCTTTGAGGCGCAGTGCCGTGGAGAGGGGAGAGCTTGTAGACCGTTTTTTTAGTCAGTCTCCCTGTAACCGCAATAGTGAAAGGATCAAAATATTGTTAAATTCAAAGTTAAATTCAGTGTTTCGGAAAGTGTCATGTGAATAATTGGGATTATGAGTGCCCTGCTTGGGATGGCCGCGGGTGAGTGCCAATAGTTTTTTTTTTTTTTTTTCTAGCTCTCCTTTTATTAGATATCTATCGACCGAGTCCCAAAACAACTGGATCATGGGAGCATTTTATTAATGTAGCTTGTTAAAATTCAGGTGATTAAAATAATTTAAAAATAGGTTGGCAAAATCTAGAGTAATCAAAAGTACTAAATTTGAAATAACTTAATAGTGTTGTAGATGTATGTTTGAAGTTTCTCTGAATATCAAAATTATAAAATCTTCTTTTCTTTGTTCATGATAGATTCATAATAAAATCAAAATTAGTATAATGAAAATTTTGTCATAAATGTGAGCCACCATGATCCCGATTATGTAGTACCTGTAGATTTAGTAAGACATGATTAGAGTCAGGTGTTTCATCACACCCCTTGTAGCCCACGGTTACATATTTATAAAATATTTCGACGTCATCTATTTTGATCTCGTTTGAAAGACCCATGTGTTAAATCTTTCAATAGATTTCCTATTATATTAAGCGAGTAATTTCTGTATGTATGTTTGTATGTGGAACCACGGATCTAGAAAACGGCTCTAACAATTTTCTTGAAATTTGAAATTTAATATAACCGTGATGGAAAAATAAGATTGCACCAGGTCTCATGTCTGGGAAAACTCTCTGGCAGGATTAATAAAAGAATAAAATATTCCTTATTCAGGCATAATCCCAAGTACTGCGTATAATGGCTGTTATCGTTAGCTGACCAACGCTATCCAGCTGGAGTTAGGGCTCTATAGAAAGGGGGTAGACGCACGGTCCGCCATTCTGTGGTCAACTTTTAGCGCCAGGTTTGAATTCATTCAATTCGACAGTCGAACATATGATTAATGATGAAAATTATGTTAGAAAACAATAATACCAACACCTACTAATACATCAGGCCCCACAACTGATTTAATGACGTCATAACAAGTAGATGGATTTTCTCTAGGATGACAGTAAAGTTTCCTATCATATCACTGTGGACTTTCAACAACTATCCTTGCTGCATTGATACTTTAATGACTGAAATGCATTCTTATCTCTTGATAAAAGACTTTGTCTTTCATTTAGTAGTATTAAATTAGAATTGAAGCACTTTATTCCACGAATGCAATAATTTATTCTTGACTTAGCTTGCCGGATATGTTAGACCCAATAATAGAGCTATCAGCCTAACGAATTCATTCATTTCAACTGAAATACTCAAGGATATAACAATATAATATACGAAAAGGAAAGCTGGATTAATAAAATCAATTATTTTCATTATCAGCCTTGATGAATGGTACCTATAATTTGCAGTAACTCCAAAAATCTAGGAAATGTTTTCTATAATTTATGTTAGTGGAATAAAATAATTAATGTTTAATTATAAGTATTAAGTAATACTGTGATTGGTGCTTGTGAGTGATAAGCCTCTGAAGGAATATCAACCCCAACACCAAATCAGGGGTAACACTTTTTAGGGAAGAGGCTTTTAAGGACTTGGTCCACAAATAAATCTGTGGTAGAGGAACAGAGAAACCCATCAAACGGATAAATTCGCATCCAAATCAGTAGAAGCATTTCACTTTATTGATATTATATAGACAGTTGACATTGATATGCATATTGCCTGAAATCAACACTTCAAATTTCATATATAAAATAGTTCCAAAATATAACTAAATTCTCACTGCATTTTATAGTCACTTTTATGTTTTCTTGGGCCCGTTTTTCAAAAATTCAAACAACTTTAGCTTTTTTATACACTTTCTAGTTCAACACTCTATCACCATAGCCAGTAGGCCAATTCAATTAATAGTTGACACTTCATTTTTCTTTATTCACTTTTCCAATTTTGAAAATGTTTGTTCTTCATATCCTTACGTTCTTGAGCATTATGCTTATCTGGTTTGTATCATTGATCACAAATTTTTTGTTAGGTATTAGGCCTAAACATCAATTCTTGTCATCATTTAGTACAGGAGAACCACACTATTATTTTCCCAAAAAGCTCTTTCCTTTTCATTGTGAGCTTTTACTACTTTAATGATATCCTTTCCATCAAAATTCTTTTCTCATACCTGAAACAAGAATTCAAAAGCATTATAAATAGAAATCAAGAGTTGATGAAATGTTCTAGGTACTTTTCTATGAATTGCTAATTCAGATTAATAAATTTATATCAATTAATAAAGTTTTAATACAAAATTATTTGCTGTGTACTTTTTTTAATAAAGGAAATAGAGCTAGATATAGTTCTCTACTTGAGCTACAACACATCAAATTTTTTAAAATGAGTCATTTACTTCATTACCTACTTTTTGTCATGAAGAGAAAAAATTCTTATGAGTGAAAGAGAGAACTATTCCTCATGATTTTTAAATCACCTATCAGAATCTACCTTCGGATTAAAAATGAAATAACTTGTTGCAAGGTTAGTTAGTACCGTATATGTACCTACTAGCTTCATCACAAAACTATTCTACTCTGTAGCCTATTTTATATTTAAACTTGTATTGAAAGATTTTTTGAACAATATCTTTATTTTTATATGTTTTTTTAGCATTTTTAGGGTAATTAAGAAAATATTCAGAATAGAAATAATGAAGAAACTCACCTAAAAATTCTGTATAATTGAAATGCTTCAGATTCATTTTCGTTTTAGGCTATTTTTTGTAAAAGAAAAACATTTCCACTACAATAATGGCACCCCAGTAAAGTTTCATGTTTCAAAATGTCAAATCCACCATCAACTCACTCACTTTATACAAAAAATTGTAAATAAAGCTCTATTGAATGCGATAAATGTGAACGATTGCAATAATGAAATTTGTATTTTCGGTTATCACATGGAATGGGATTGAATGAAAAAGTAAACAAACATTAGCACGCTCTTATTTTGTCTATCTACCGTCCATCTACTTATGATGACGTCATAGTCTGTGAGAGCTTCAGTTGTGGGGCCTGATGTATTAGTAGGTGTTGATAATACTCACTTCACAGAGCATTGAATTCCCAGTCTGGCAATTTTTTAATCAAAATTTTAAATTTGATTCATATTCCTGCATCTGGCAAATTTGTATTTTTTAATTTCAGTTTTATGATAAAAATGGTTATATTTTTTGAAATTTGATGCTAAGCAATATGAACCCTTTCATATGACAAATTAACTTCCAAGATTTCAAAACAATAACTTAATTCATTTGCTCAACTTGATAAACATCTGTTGATTGTCACTATCATCAAAAATATTTATATCAATTTAAACCTGGCACTAAAAGTTGACCACAGAATGGCGGACCGTGCGCCTACCCCCTTTTTATAGAGCCCTAGCTGGAGTGAATGGAGTTACATTCAAGTCTATAACACATGTTCATTACTGTCAAAAAATTGTGATAGGTGATCATATCAATTTTGAATTTATATTTTACAATATCATATTCATGTAATTCAACAGTTTGGCCACAGCTATAGAGCAAAGCTCGGCACCAGATATCAAGAAATCTATTGAAAGATTCAACACATGGGCCTTTCAAACAGAGTGCGCCTAACTGACTGAACCATTTGAGTTCTCGTTATACACCTGCTGACTAAATCTAGAAAGCAGATCCAAGAAGCAATGGTTGGAAGTTTTGGTTGGCAATACTATCATGTTCCAATCACGGTGAGACTTCGAAATTTCAGTTCCAGTTCTCAGTTTTTCAAGCTATTCTGTTTCTGTTTGTTTAGGTTTGCTTGCTATGATAAAATTTTAACGTGTTGAATGTTCGTGTTCTAAATTTCAAGTCAAAATTTTATATTTTCGGCCATGGAAAGTTATTTTGTGAAGTGTTTCGTTTTTATTAGTTAATAATGATAATAATGTTTTGACATGACAAAATTTTAACGTGTTGACTTTTCAAGTTCTAAATTTCATGTCAAAATTTGATATTTTCGGCAATGGAAAGTTAATTTGTGAAGTGTTTCGGTTTTATTAGTTGATATAAAGTTTTGAATTCTAAAAATCTATTAATTTAAATGACTGAAAGAACTATAACTATGGTTTTCCTTCTAGTGAAAATTAGGTTATATGCTGGCCAAGGGGAACAACCCTTGGGTCTCCCCACTACTGAAAGCCATACGCTAAATAATAATAGGGCGGATGTTAAAAATCTAAGATAAATATTATTGATTTAAATAGCCTACTATCTATATCAAAAATTAATAATATTGACCTGTGGATAAAAAATTTTTGCTCATATCACTACTCCGCATAAATTCAAGTAAGTGAAGTTAAAAACTTAGATTAATTTAATATTTTACTTTTAGAATTGATTTTATTCATGAAATTATAATTCATTGCAATAGGTAGGCCTACTGTCCAATATTTCCGTATAGTCTAAACAAATATGAAATTAAATTAAATGAATTAGCCTAAGTGAATTACAATACTGTAGTTGTAATTTCTTGTTACAGAACACTTGAAAATTTTAATCTAAATTGGGATATAAGATGTTTTGGGCAAATGCCTGTATTTTCGTCCCTTTTATTGTATAATTGTAATTGAATAATTAGCATGATTCGTTCATTTGTAAATTATTTAGACTTTTGTTTAATATCAAATAGAATATCAAAACTGCAATCATATGAAAGTAGAAACCAAGTGAACTGCCATACAATACTGTAATATTGAAATATATACTGAGTTTTGTAATGATTTATTAACAAGATTGAAATACAGTAGGATTGAAACACAGACAAAGTCCAAAACGTCTCTTCTTCCCAATTTTGATTGAAATATTCAAAATGGAGGTTATGTCCACACTTAAAACTTGAAATTATACACAAGTTCCAACATCTGAAGGTAAAAAAAACTATGAAACCGTAATCTAAAATTTGTTAAATAAATAAAAAGAACCAAAACACGGGATAGTATTAAATAATAATATTAATTTTCACTTCAAATTTTGAAACCTAAAATAGATAGACTTTCATGAAAGTTGATACATCAACTTTCTACTATGTATTATTATTATTAATACATATTATGTTATTATCAATAACAATATGCTTTGAAGGTTGGAATTTTCATAATTATTATGTAAGTGTAAGAAATTTTCCTTGGATATTGGACTGTAACCCAACTTACCTGTATTGGGGTTTTCTGCATATTCATTGAGTCACAGCGTTCCCTCAAATCGCAAATGTTTCAACTAAGAATTAAATTATTAATGTGAAAAACTTGAAAATTGATTCAAACTCTGTAATCAGGGATCTAGGGATCTATATTTTTTCTTCTACGTAGTAATAATATAGTTTTTATTTTCGTTTTTATACATAAATTAAGTTAGGTATAGGTAGCCTAGGTACCTTTCCTTTGAAGACAACAACTACAGATCACTATCAATAGATAAACATCACCGGTTCATCTTGAATTACTTGATAGGCTATCATCTAACATAATACATAATATTAATAACATAATTTATTAAGTAACATACATTATTATGGTTACAATAGCTATTTAAGGTCGTTGCCTTTTGCAGGAAAGTTTAAAGAACTTGAAGAACGCAATAACTATGTTACAAGAATTTGAACCTATGGACTTGACGACCCTAATAGGGGACATTATGAAGACAATTGACAAACCCCGATCCTAGGACCGTGAGGAAGACATTGGAAGTAAAAGGAAGTAAATTAAGAACTTAGCAAAAGTTTGCCAAGAAACACATGTGTTCCAAACTTTCATTTATTTATTGTCCTTTCAGTTTCATATGTGATATCTAACCTGTTACAGAATGGCTCACACAGTCTCGACATACCTACTGATGATGTGTTTCATAACGGAGGAGTCATGATTGCACCTTTTCTTTCAACTGGGTTCTATGCCATTTTTGAAGGTGAGGTTTGAACTAGGTAGCCAACTATCTTTCTGAGGGTGCTGCTTGCAAGTGCTCTAAGCATGTGTGCACTAGCATTCAATTAGATTGAATGAAGCTTGGCTAAAAATAATTTTGATGTGCGCAAATACACATAATGTGCTTGCCACGTTCTGTTCGGTATAGTAAAATTTGTAAGGAGTCCATAAATTATGATGTGTACAATTACACGCCAGTCAATTTAGCAGCCAGTTGACAAAAAGAAACCAGAAAATTTAATATTAGGCTCAATTTCAGATGATTCCGCATACCAATGTAAGACGTGATTGCAATTTTACTTTCACTTTCGTAGAAGAATATAATTGCTGGTAACACGACATATTGATTGAAAAGCATCCACTTTGCATAGTCCCCATAAACCTTCATAGCTTTCTAGCATAATCAATATCATTTTTGGAGTGTGCTCCATGTCATGCCCTTATGAGCTTATTAGCTAGTTACTTCTTTTTGGATAATGAGATAACTGGTCTGTTTCAGAATGACTCGCTTAGTCTCAACCAACTATATAGAAGTGTGTTCTATAACTCTGCTGAAAATGAGTTTCATAGCAAGAATCAAGACTGCATCTAGTTCTTGATGACGATTATCAATCAATGTTTGGTGGTGAGTTCATAAATAAATAGAAATTTAGTTGTACATTGACATACTATAGACCTATATTATAAGTTCTCAGTATGTAGACTGTGTTATAAACCGAATAAACTGACAATATTATGACCTAAAATGTCCACTGGATATTCCGCTGGTATAGTCTATCCAAGCAAAGAAGGCATTCTGACAAGATGGGAAAATTACTCCGGCTCAGTCATTATTATTTCAAGAATTGTGAATTTGGCCTCAAATTGTAGAAAACATTCCACTCCACAAATTGAGACCAAATTTATAATATTTGAACCAATAATGTATTCTTTGCTCGACCAGACTATTATAGTAAATGTCATTGACAGATTTGATACGTGCCAGCACAGTTTTATGTATTTATTCCCAAACTAAACCTCTTAATTTGATATATTGAAAACGGCGCTCTTTTTGAATCACCCAATAGAAGAGTATGATTATCCAAATTGCAATTGAAGTTATTTCTTACTGGTTCCACTGAATCTCGCATCTGAGTTTACATAAAATTATAGACTTTGTGAAAAGTGTACATTCTTACCCTATTTTTATCTAGGTAAAGGGGTTTTCCCCTGAAACATTCTATAAGTGTTTTGAACATCTTCTCTACTGATGTAGGTCCCAAAACCGAATGAGGATTGAAAAATAGTATCTCATTGATTTTTCAAATATCCCATCCACTCAATATGTAAGTATCTGGAATTGTGGGCACCGCTTGAGAGGGGGGAATATCTTCGACTCCTACTTTTAAGAAACAGTATTCTGCAATTTTATGACAAAAATGTAAAAAATTGTGTTGGATATTTTGTTGAGTTGATTTTATGTATAATGAGTCTCCTAACTCCAGCTTAAATTATACATTTCGTGACCACTATCGTTACGTGATTTTTTATTTTCTCATGGACCTATGTAAAATAAGGCTAGGGGTACTTTCTTAGCTACTTGAAGTAGTAACTTGAAAAATTGAGTAGTGCAGCTAAGCAGTAAAATTGGAGCTAGAGAAACTATAAAAAATTGACAGAATAAATTCATAAATAACATCTCTTATTTTATCCTTCAAATTTAATAGCAAGATATGTGATAGGCCACAGCTGATCGACTACGTTCCAGTCGCACCAGTATCAACGCACCATGCGAGGCATTCGCACATACCTCGCACTGTTGAAACGGACCTTAATACTGATAATATCAATTTTTGATTGACATGTTACTCTGTGTTGATGTTGGAAAAGCAAACCTCACACCAAATTTCTCAAGTGTGCTTAAAATCAATTTCCACTTTTTGCAAGTACGGTAGCTCTGGATAAGATTAATATTGTGTACCTCAAAGCCCAAACTTTCAATTTTGTTTCTATATATCTAAGAATTAATGCTTAAATAAGATAAACATTGCTATATTGTTCTAAATTCAGCTATAGATCTTTGTTATTATTTCTATATACAAATATAGATTTAACTCATTGTCCAAATTTTTTCCTTTGAGGTGAATAACTTGAAATCGTCATAACTCATAAGTATTGAAAGGTATCCCATGTCATAAGTTATCTTGTTAAAGGTCATGTTTCAGTTATCAGTGTTTCTTAAAAATATTGTAAAAATAAATTATTAAAATTTACTGGAATAATAATAATATTTATGGAATAATAATTTGAAAATGACATTATATGTGTTAAAGCAACAGAAGTTGGTGAAAAAATCTAATAAATAGTGTTTCTGTGAACCAGTAGACCTCACGAAGTCACCCATGGATGGGGCATTATTCATGAATAAAAGGGAAAAGGGTACTGTGATTACTATTTGAAAAAAAAAAAACAGTGATAAAAGTGGCCCTGAGATATATAAAGGTGAAAAGGAAGCGCATAGAAGGGGAACACATACTAAGTCTTAGTTATGTTGAGTTTCATTAATTGCATGCCCCATTGCATGCAATTAATTGACCGAACAGTGAGGTCTCGATTCAAGACGACGATTTTGCATTTTTTATGTTTGTATGTTTGTTCCGCATTTACGACAGAACGTAGAACAATACCTTCTGATTGAATTTGACAGGAATGCTCCTCTTGAAATTGCGCGACGATGTCTAAGTAAGGTTTTTTGAAATATTGCATTTTAAGGATAATAAGAAAGGAAAAAGAATTACCTCCATACTAAAATATTACTATATACATTTATACTTCTGAACATGGAGGTGAATTCCTTTTCCTTTTATATTATCCTTAAATGCAATATTTCAAAAAACTTTACACATACATCGAAGCGCAATTTCAAGAGGAACATTCCTATCAAATTTCATCAGGAGGTATTGCCGCGTTTTGTCGTAAATGCGGAACAAACATAAAATGCAAAATCGTTGTCTTTTAGACCTCACATGCGTTCGGTCAATAACAGTTCATGTACTTGTATCTTAGTAGCTCTATGTGTATTTCAAGTATTCATGCAACAAGAATGTTCAAATAAAATGTAATAACTACTGGTATGATAGACGTTTCATGCAAACAGGGTTAACATTTACCACTTGAAGGAGAATTCACTTATATAAAATGGCCCATTTAGAACACTCTTTTTATCTTATGTGCCAGTTTCAAATTATACCAAAAATATTCCACCGACACTTCCGTCATCTTTAAAATGTCCTCTCATTAAAGCAATGAGATGTTTTAAACTTTCCTAATAGATTAGCTGCCCTTCCCATCTCTTATTCACCGTGGTCACAATGTGAGAATGTTGTATGAATGGTAAACCACCTCTATTGACATTATTTGGCTCTGCGCATCTGGAAATACAATCCACACTAACAGCAATGCTGTGACATATTTCTGTATCATTCATGAATCACTTTGCAGATTAATCAAATTAGATATTCTTATTCTGTGAGATTGGTCGGAACTAAGTTTTAATGCTATTCGCAGTGCATTGCGAATGTGGTGTGGACTGTATTTTAAATGCGTCTGGGCTCAATGTTATTTTCAGTTTTTATCAGAATTGAGCAGATAAGAATACTTGGCTTGTTTTCAACATATGCCTGCGCATATTGTTGATCTCATATATAGAATTTACATTTCATATAAACTTAAATATAAGATTTAAAAATATACATTCTAGAGTTGTGTAACTTACATTAAATTTACATTGTAAAATTAACAATTTATCTAATATCCTGTCCAATTTTGTCACTGGGGAAAAACACGGAGCTCAGGTTCTGAGAGATTATGTAAAGAAAATTTACATATCTCAAGCTTAATCGAGCTGTATAATATGTCATTAGATTCAAACTACAAAAACTGTAATGTACTTCATGCATCAAGTCATCCTTTTACATAACTTATTTTTATTTACTTTCAAGAAGATAGACAAAAATCATGCCTATATCAAACAGAACAATAGAATTGGAAGTATTAGTGTAATAATTATGGATACAAGGCGTTTCAATAATGATACTGTGTCTTCAAATTCGATTGTTTTAATAGTATCTTTCAATTTTAATATTGTTTTAATTGAACTGTGGCCACAGTTGAATCCATAGATTATAGAATTATTCTAAAGATAGCCTACTGTTTTGTAGTTATCGTGGTTTAATCCTTTTAATTGTTAACGAGGATGAGCAAACGACAATTGCGGAATTTTATAGCTGTAGCAGATAACCATCATTCAATCACTGTATATACAGTAGTAATGTGAGAATTGTGTGATTGCAAATTCTCCTAGATGGATTATTGTGTACTTTCCATGGTAGAAACTGATAACTGTAGTTGAGTGCATTCAAGTTGATACCTAGGAATTTGGAATGACAACTATCATTCAGTGGGATTTCATGTAGGGCAGGCAGTATATTTTGAGTTAGTTTCTTATAGAGCCGGTCCAAAGTCCGGGTATAAAGTGTGATGGCCATTCAAATATTTCAAATAGTCATGCTGAAAGTGTGAAAGATTTAAATAAAATTCGAGTAGGCCTAATACATGCAAGATTTTATAAATTAATAATTTCACTTTTTTCACCTAAAACAGTGGAATATTGAGTATTTTCTTGTTTCAATCCATTTTATCTATTTGTGGCGTTTCACTGTTTATAAAGCTGAGGTGATGGTTAGCCAGAAAGTAAATGAAATAGCCTATGTGTAGATAGAAAACTATAGTTTTTTTTGTTCTACCGATAATCCATTTACTGCGGTGACCATCCTGAAGTGTAGCCCTCTCTCTATCTAATCGGTTCTATGTTTGATTTTTATTTTTTACCTATTTTATTCTGTTCTTGGTTGATATTTTTCTGTGTTTCAGATAATTGAACAGTGGATTTGCGAATAATTCTTGTTGTTTGTTGTAAATGGCAAAGCTGAATTTTTCTCTATTTTCAATGTCAACATTATCAATGTTAAACTGAAATACATGTACATTATTAATAAACCATCATTATTTTTAAAACCAAATAGCCTACTGTTTTCATTTTATAAATTTTACACCCATAAATTTAGAGCTTGAACCTAGATGATGAAAAATTGTACTATATAATAAATTGTAGCCTACTTTACTTTATAAGAAAATTGGACATTATCTGCATAATGTTTTACCCGTGTGAATTACTGAGGAATAATTTTGGAAAACCGTTGCAATATTTTAAACACAATAAAATTTTCTAATTTGTTTGTGAGAACAATGATAAGATATAGTAAGGCCCTTATACTCGATACATTCAACTATAATCCTACTTTGAACGTTTGACTCATGCATAATAAATACGATCAAAGCTTGGTTCAATCCTGGATTAATTAAAACTGCTATTAAGTTTAAGGGCATTTTCTAAGTATTCAAGTATAAGGGCCACATACACATCCATCATTGTGTATATAATTTTGGACTGGTAAGCTTGAACAATGTCTATTTGTTTGTTAATGTATTGAAAAGCTATTTTACAGACATGCCTAAAATAATATTGAGGTTACAAATCGTAGGTCAACAGCCGACTTGAAGAGGCCAGAGTTTATATCAAGAATATTTAGTCCAAGAATAATTATTCTTTCTTTGAAAAATTAGTTCGGCATAATACTCATTAATTTTAGCAACTGCAAGGATGAAAATAATACGTAGGTACTATATGGGATTCCTATAGAATCAAGAACAGCAAGTAATCCAAATTTTGAAAATTTCAGTTTCGATTTGTAATGAAATGAAAGTTTGCGTAGATACATGCTCAACTATCAAAAATTAGTTATTGGTACTGGTAGGCTAAATTAATTTATTGCGGAAACTATTGCTGCATATACAGGTAAAATAACATATACCGATAGGTATATTGAAGTCTATAACGTTTTAGTTGACGTTAACTACCATAAATAGATATAAAGCTAAACCTCAGGCTTTCGTAAAAAATTGGGCTATTCATCTCCCACTAATATGTTGGGTAGCGCCAAGCAACAATTTTATTCGACCTAGGATCAGGACTTTTTAATTATCAGAATTGATGTTGTATTGAAAATGCAATATTTTTTTAGAGGTGAATCCACAGAGCTCATAAGCTGTGATAGGATGATAGATGACGACACTTTTTAGGTAGGTATCAGGTCCACCTGGTTATCAGACTTACTTTGATACTTGATGTCGTTGCCAAAGGCTGGGGTTTCCAGATCGGCAGTGTCAAATGTTTGCAACAATAATCCAAGAATGATTATTCGTGTTGTGGAGGAGCATCCACTCAAAAGCAATGCCCTCATCCCACTCTTGCAATGAATACAGAGGCCTACTCAGCAGCTATTTCTAGCTGTCGTACTGAACTCAACATATCGCATGTCTTTCACATCCCTAGGCAGAGAGTTGAAAAATCGGATGGCCTGAGTTGGAAAGCTCTTGTAGGTTCCAGCCAGTCTGCAATTGAGGAACGTCCAGTTTAGCTGCATGCCGTGTGTTGTGGCTGTGTATATCTTTTAGTTTTGATTTCTCTTGATTTTTTCTTTACATACAGCAGCATGAGTTGTATTATGACTGTAAACCGTGAGAACTCCAAGACTCCTGAATAGGGACGACAGTGGTCCATTGGCCGAAAATGTCATTAACCTCAAAGTTTTTCCTTTTTGGAAGTAGGATGTCCTGTACAGCTGGAGCAGGCCCAGCAGCACTCCATACAACAGGTGGCTTTGGAACAGTGCATGGTAAGCCATCACTAGGGCCCCTTTGATGACCACATGTCTCAACTTTCTCAGAAGGTAGATTTGGAAGCTTTACATACCTGGAGAACATGGTAATTAGTTTAACCTCCCATCCATCCAAAAAAGTTTACTGCTCCACCTCAGCTACTTGTCTCTTCAATGGAGCATCAGCACATTAGTCTTTTCCTCATTGAGCTTCAGTCTATTTGCTGTAAACCACAGCTTGCCTCTTCAATGAGTCTGGAGCATTCCCTTCCACCTGATCCACGTGAACCCCTGGAAATCAGCGTGGTGTCATCTGCAAAATGCACCATGGCTGCTAGTGAAATTGTTCATGAGCAGAATGAACAAAGGGGGCCCAAACTGATCCTCATGGACTCATGCTTGACATGCTGCAAACTTGATGTGGCACCTCCCAGTTGGACTACCTGCTCCTGTTCTCCAGATAGGAGACAATCATCCTCAGCACAGTGCCACCCAAACCATATTTCTCAAGCTTTTAAGAGTATTTCATGTGGCACACAATCAAAGGGCCTTTTGAGGTCGCACATTGCAAGAGCAAGCGATCACCATCCTCAAAAGCACTCTGGATCCTGTTGGTGAGGGCCAGCAGACACTTGTAGTGGAGCAACCATTCCTGAAACCATGAGATGGGGACAGCAGATTGTTACTCGCGAGTACTCATCAATTGCTGCTTCATTTCAGTCTCAATCACCTTGAGAAAACAGGAACAATGGAGATAGGTCGGTAGTTGGCAGGATTGTCACTTTCCCCTTTTGTGTGGGCACTGTCTTATCTTGAGGATGTCCAAATCTACCCACCTCAAAACAGCAGTTTATTGCTTTGCCATTGGCCCGGCACAAGCCCAGCAGTTGCCTTCAGCACAAGTGTTGACAAACCGTGAATGTCCTGTGACCTGAGTTTTTCAGCTTACTGATTATTTTGGTGACACTCTCTTCTGTTGTGGGCCTCCACACAAACATCTGCTGGTGCACCGGTTTGACAGTCATTTCCATCAGGATCCGTGACTTGCAGAAGTCCACTGGCTCCTGCCAGTATGCCATCCACCTGCACCTCGACTAAAGTAGCTGTTGGAAGTCATCAGGGCTGGAGGTGGTGGGCTCTGAGTTCGAGAGGTTTCTGGACGGGTGGCTGTTGATGACATCCCAGGCTGACCTTGCACTTGTTTCCCAGCTGACCTGATAAACTTCCAATGTTAACTACCTGTCTTTTTGCCATAGCCAATAACAATTAATCCTGTAGAGATTTTCTTGCCTTGTGATATTGACCTTATTCCAACCTAGGATTCTTTGCTTCAGGAAAGCCGCTGTCTTGTGAGATGATGAAGTAGGACAACAGTCTTTCTCACTTGCCAGTCTATCATTGTAAACCAAAGGCTCATTTCTTGCTTTTTTGAATCTCCCTTTTTCCTTTTTAAGCTGATTCCTTCTTCCAGTTCTTTTGGGAACACAGAGTTAGGAACACATCTACAAAACCAGCCATTAGGTAACACACTATCCAACTTATGCTTCTGCTGTGTAAGACTGAAAACCTTGGGCCAGTTCACATCCTCAAACTTCCTACAAAGAAGTGGAAAATGCTTCTTCTCTCACTGTCCTACAATGTAACAGCAAGTGTAATTTTCCCTTCATGCTGCTATGTGACTGAAAAGGCTTATCTGCACCTTATGAATGTCTGGCCAGAAGAACAACTGCACAGTGGTGTGGATACCAAAGACTGGCGCTTTGTCACTCCTACAACAGAGCCACCTGGTCTTTTGACAAGATTGGACAGATAGTGTGTAACCCTATCTTCTCCCCTATCACAGAGGGCTATGATATCTTACCATCTCTAAAACTTATAAAATTTGTTGAATAAACCAGTTGATATATAATAATATTAACAAAGCATTATATAGGAAGCTTTGATTTTACATGTATAAACTTGGGAAGCCTATATATTCCTCTGTCGATCTGCAATTTTTTCAGAATTCTACTAAGATAAACAAATTAAAAACAATGCCAATACGGTAGGGATATGGAACGTTTGAGGTACGCACTGATTCCTTGATCAGTTATATCAAAATTATAGCTTATTCTATTTGTGTTCAAATTATATCTGATGGGTATCATACGGTAGGGTATTTTGTTCATTTACAAGGACCAAAATTGTCATAAAAACAATTATGTAATAGGGTGAGTTAGAGTTGCCTTAACTTCCTCTACCATTATAATCATTATCAAACAATGAAACACCATGTATAAATTTTAGTAGATAATAGGATAATATAAATAATTATTATAATTATGTTCCAATAAGACAAAAGACATGCTCAGCTCATCAAAACTTAGAGATTTTCAAACGCATGTAGCCCTAGTTTGTAGTCTATGTACGGTACTATACTGTACCCTTGAGTACTTGTTTTTTCTCAGGGCTGTCGTCATATTTATCAGAATAATTCAAATAATGAAAATCAAAGTACCCTTTTTTTAATATTTTAAACAAATAAAATATCGTACACGCGGTATCTCAAAGAGAACATTTTTGATGGTCATCTGGAAAAAATTCATCATTATCAATTTATTGGACTGAAGTAAACTCTTTAAATTTAACCGATTAGTTTTATCATCATATTCTGGTGTAATTTAGTAGACGGGGTAGAGACTATATAGTCAGAATATTCAAAATAGACAGAATAATAATGTAAATGTGAGACATGTAGTAAAGTTATAGTTTTGAAAACAACTCATACAATAGATATCATTTGAAACTTTTTAAATAATTAAAATCCAAAAGTACCCTTTTTTAAAAATACCTTTTTATTTTACACTATGCATGCATTCAACGATATGGCCATTTTCAAGTGTAGTTTTTTAAAAAAAAGGTACTTAGATTTTAATTATTCAAAGTTTTAACGAATACAGTAGCCCCTAAGAGAAAATAAGCAGAGTAGGCCTATGATACATTGAGTATGAATATAAATAAGCTATAATTATAGGTAGGCCTATGTATGTTATTCATACTCAATGGTATAATTTTACCGTACAGTGGCCGAGCCGAGTACCGTAACTTACTATTGTTGCAAAAAGAAAATACAGAAGAATTGTCTAATAATAGGCTTTTGTACCTTGTAATTTAACTTGTATAATAATTCCTCTATTATTACCTATTTGAAATTAGCGGCAGTCGCCAATTTGTAAGTGAGTGATTGTCTAGTAGCTACCTTATCGTTATCAATTGTTAGTACCTGTTACCAAAGCTGCTAATGAGGATTTTAAATAAAAATAATTATTTGAATAATCAACATAATATATAACTTATTCTGAATTTGTTTCATTCTAAAATTGAGTATTGAAAAATTGGTTCATGCATCAGAATTAATGAATTCGGACGGTTTCAAGTCCATAGAACATCATAATATATAAAAGGAATAATTGTTCTAAAATAAGACATTATCATGTTTTATAGCTCTGGAATATTACAAATCCATCATTTTAATATAAAAAATGCCATTCAAATCACTTAGAATCAACAAGAATCCCATTTAATTTTGTATACCTACAACTAAGTTACGATCTTCCTGACATTTAGGCAACCTGCTTCGTTTCAAACAAGATCAAAACTATAGATCACGTCATCTATTGCGCATGAGCAGTAGAGTTACTTTATGCTTGCTTTAATCAGCTGATCATGGCTCGCCAAAAGTACGGTCAGGTGGAGTCATAACATAACCTAACCAAAAGTTGACGTATGTCTGTACTCAAAATGTACACAGTAATGAAATGAAATGAAATGGAAAAGTTTTTATTCTCAGAAAAGCAACATGTTACAGTCATTTTAAAATATATTTTACAATAATTTCATAGAATAATACTTTCCTCACCTAGAAATGAGTCTGTGTGTGGGGAGGGTTGTATACAAAATATAAATAATAGTTTACAAAACACTTGAGAAAAATGTATATGGTCTGTAATTTAATATACTTATTTGGCTAGAATCACACAATAGAGTAAAATAAAAATCATTTAATGTGAACGAAATTTTTGTTACATAGATTATATTTTAAGCAGGAAACAGTAAAATTTCTAGAACCTTTCAATATAAATGAGCACTGTTATATTATCCAGATATATTGAGTAGTACTGGAAACATTTAGGAAGATTTTCTAAATTATAGAAAAAAGGCAGAGGAGAAACAATAATTTACCCTAAATATATAAGAAGACCTAATTAATTCTTCACTGGCCTCATTTCCAATGCCGAGCAGCCACATCCCCCATCCAACACTTAAAGATGGCAATGCTGATACATAAATCCTAGGAAGATTACGATAGAGAATTATTGATAAAATGAATGGGATGAATCTAGATGATGAACAAGTCTGGGAATCTGAATACCAACATGTACCTGTTCCTAGTTGATGAAGGTGTTCAAGGTTTGTGAATATAGTCCTGTTTTCAAATATATAAATTGCTAAATTTTTCAATGTAGAGTTGGCCTCTGGAATCAAGAACAGGGAAATCTGGAACAGGAGGTTTGTGGGATATCTTGTACTTTTCTTAAGAATTTTTCATAGCTTTTTGTGAGATGGCAAGAGGCCTCAAGACAGCTGAGATGATCCACCCCATGCTAGGATGCCATATTCCAGGAGTGATAGAACATACACATAGTAAACAGTTCTGCACCAAGCCACAGTCAGCAAATCTGGCCCGATCTGACCAAATGCATAGAGAAACTCTCCTTTATTCTGATTTTCAGTTGCTGGATTTGAGGTATGTACCCAATTGAATTTATTATTCAATATAGCCCCAAATATTTAAATTTTTCTACAGTTTCAAATACAATATTGCAGTTACAGGTTACTGACTGTGGCTCACCAGAGACATGCAGAAGCACCCCTTCTCCCCCTGATCAGCATTCCTTCTGGTGAAAATAGGCAAACATTTAGTTTTATTTTACATTTAAGGTGAGGGTATTCCTGTCCCAAACCACTTTTTGAGTTTAAATAAGTCATTAGAGGCCTTAATGTATACTTCATCCCAAGCAACTCCCATAGCTGACGAGGGCCATATTGTCCACAAAAGATAAAGTTTTCCCTTTCCCAAATTTCAATTTTGAAATATCATTGATGTATATAATGAAGAGAACGGGACCAAAGGGTTACTGCCCTGCACCACCTTACACCTACATTAATTGAAGGGTTTTCAGTACCATTTATGGAACTATCTGTTCTCTATTAGAAAAGTAACTCTTGAACCAATCCAGAGACCTGTTCAACACTCCAATTGCTCTTAGCTTTTCAAGTAATTTCCCAGATAGCACACAAAGTGAAAATCACGTTTTTTCCACGTGTAAAAGAAGTGAAAAGGTGAAAAGTTAAAATTGAATGGTCTTTTTCACGTTTTATTCACGTGAAAAAAGTGAAAGTGGAAAACTAGTGAAATTGATAACGTGATATTCACGTAGAAAAGGTGAAAGTGGAAAAATAGTGGAATTGATAACGTGTAATTATTGTGAAAAAAAGATGAAATCTAAATAATGATTTTCACCTTTTTTCATATGAAATATCATAGCCTATGTATTATATGTGATTTTTATGAAATACATATTACATATATACATTTATATCACAATGATTAATATTTTATCATAGTTATCTGTTTCATTTTTCAATTCAATGTATGAAACGACCCATTATTTTGTAATTTTACAGTACATATACATTTATATCAATAAAATGTAAGCTCAACATCAAATTAAACACTAATAATGAAAGTTTGAAAAATAATCTTGATACTTAGACGATATAATAATATTTTTATTTGGTAAACTATCGAAAATTCATCATCCTAAAATGTTGACTTGAAAAATTTTACCAAGTCATTTATAAAATTTTACAAAAGTAATTTACAAATTCTACAAGTAATTTACAAAAAGCTAATAGCTCGAAAACAGTGCGTGTGACATTGATTTTCCATGGAAAGAGAAATGCTTAGAATTAAATTTTACATCTGGTTCAGTGTTCAAAAAGCGATATTTTGCAAAAAAAAGTTTTACATGAAAATTTTTCAGTTATTGAATCAGCGCGAAACGTTAAATAGCTCGAAAACGGTGCGTATGACATTATTTTTTCATGAGAAGAAAAATGCTTAGAATTTGATTCCTTGTCTGGTGCAGTGCTCAAAAAGTTATATTTCGAGAAAAAAATGTTAATTTGTACTGGCCTGCTTAAAAAAACGCCAGCAATAATTTTGGCCCTGGATGGTGAAGGAGAGGTGGGGGAGTTTTACAAAAATTCAGGAACGTTTCTCTTTACACAAGTATCTTTCCCCTAAATTTTCAAATCGGTCAGTCCATACCCAATAAATTTATTAGAATTTTTCGAATTCAATGTGGGTAAGCCATCATGAGAGAAGAATTTTTGTATCACCCACCTAGACAATAAATGAGATTATTTTCTACTCCTCATTTTATTTTTTATAAAACTTATTCATCCATATTTTGGCTTTTCTGCACTCGAGATAATCTTTTTGAAGTTCTTTCATTGTCTGCAAAAACCATTAGGTACATGTCTCCATGGTACAGTTTGTAATGGACACTATCTTATGCAACTACATTATATAAAATTATTAACAAACTTCTTTAAGATGTCTTCTTGTGCTTTATCAGTTCCATGTTGTTGTTATTTTGAATAATGTATTATATTTTTCTACTATTAACTATTAAATTGAGAAGTGCGCAAGTTTTCAAAATTCGCGCCCAACTATAAGCTTACTTTTGGATACGCAGTCGATACTCGATCGATTACCGATTTCTTTTCTTAGTTCATTTTCGCCTTTCTCGTAGTGTTGAAACAAAACATTACAGTGGATTTATCTCAATAAGTTTGGTAAGTACAAGTAGGTACGTTTATTGTAGTAATAATAACCATTGGTAAAATCCTATACTTAATAAATTAATTTGCTGAAATGTTTTAATTTGATTTGATCAACTCTACTTTCTGCCTAACATTAATATTTTATAGGTTATGTAACTGAAATTCAGTTTGGCCTACTGCACTGAATTTGAATTTTAATTGATAAATTCAATTCACTGTAAAATTCATTTTTATGACAGTGGTACGTAATTTCATTTCAGATCAACTTTCTCTTGCGCCTTGGTGGGGCTTACATGAAGAAGAGTGCTGCATCACTTAATGGTTGATGAGATTGCCAGTAAATTCTGTTGGGCTGACCAGAACAGAAAACGTGCCTTCAGTTGTCTGGGAATAAAATTCGTAATTTTCAGTAAGTACCTTAAATTCAAATTCTCAATAATATTTGTTCTAAAAATTGGAAGTTTTCTGTGATAGCTTTTCAATTAAATTTTGTGATTCTTCACATTTTCTTTTTTTCAAGTACATGAACTGCTTTACTATTATTATATCTCTTGGAAGAGTAAAAATTTATTGTCATCATCAACTTGCAAAATGTTATTCTAACTTCTAAAATTGCATTCTAACTGATTAACTGCATGTTATTCAGAGGTGTTCTGTGCCGTCATATTGTTACAAAAACTGGCTTATGGTTGAGAGAATCAACATGCTAACCACTCATTTCCTCTATCCTGGTTGATGATTTTTCGCCTGCTGTATGGTCTGTCCGGGCGGGGAGGGTATTCAAGTGGTGTGGGAGGTGGCTTTGGCTCGGACAGTGTTGGTTTGGGGACTGTGGGTTCTGTTTGAGAATGTATGACTTTTGGGCCGATATTGCCCAGTCTGGAGTCGTTTTACCGTATGCTGGGGTGTCTTCATTGCTTGGATGGACTGTACAGTGGAGTAAATATGAAACTGGCAACCAGCTGATAGAACTAGGCCCTTCATGGGCTGTTGAGCCATTGATGAACAAATCTAGTAATTTAGTTTCTCTTCCATTAAATAAAACAAATGGACATGGCCTGTTACATAATTTTTCCACTCTTAGACCCAATATTTTCTGCCCTCTAAGCTTATTCTGGTTAGTTTATTTTGTAAAACCCTTCATCATAATATTATACCAGACCTATATTTTACTTGCTTAACACAACTCCATATTGAAATACTAACATTTCAAGTTGCTATTGGACATTTTCTGATTATTTTCATGTATCATTAAATAACTGTGTGTATACTATTTTTTCAATTACAGCCTTTCAATATCCAATGATTATTCCAAAATAATTCCTGTATAAATTATCATGTCTGTATATAACCTATTATATATAAAATTTTATCAATAAAGGTGCATTTTGGTGAAAGCAATTATTGCTGGATTTTGGGTTGCTTTTGATAGCAAAATGGCTGGTAATCCTATGCTCCAATAATGTATGGGAGGAGTCAGCCATATTATTGAACACAACCAAGATTGTTAATCAGCTTCAATCAAAACCAACCTTATAGTAGCAGTGATGAAGTAATATTATTCTCGTTATTTTACTTCATTCAAACTGATGTATTTTATTCTGAAGGAAATTTCTGTTGATTGTCCACTGATCATCAAACATCAAGAAGAATGAGTATTGTTCCCCATATTAATATAATGATGAAATATTTGATTTCGAGCAATTTATCCTTGAAGTATCCGTTATTGCAGTGAATTTACAACCGAGTTATCAAAAAGTATTAGGATCAATTACTATTTTAAATTGTTTGCTTTTTAGTAACTGTCTTATTATTGACTTTTATTGTTTTTTCCCAATTAGGAGCTGTTATAAATCTTCATCTTAATGGAACAGAGAAAGAGTTAGAGCAAGCCACAAAAGTTTGGTTGAGGCTATCCAAGAATAGACAGCTGAGCAGGGATAAAGCAAGGTATGTATTAGTATATTTTGCACCTATTACTAGGTGTTTTTTCACTCTTGACAAGTATAGAAATTGCCTATGCAGAAGTTTTTTTTGGATAACTCAAACTATTCAATTAATTTTTTATGCATTATTGATATGGTCCATGCGTGCTGAGAAAAACATTTCTCACCCAACTCTGTCCACTGCAAATTCAAGAGTTAGGTCCTCCAGATTGAGGGTTGAGCGCATGGCTAACCACCCTGCCCTGTAAAAACTCAATTGTTATGAAAACTAGAAATGCCTCGGAAACGGACCGGAATAAAAGAAGTAATAAACAGATACCTCATGACAGAATTAGGATGACAGAAAACAAAAGACAATCAGAAGGGACAGAAATCTATTTCTTGCCACAAGGAATGACTGAACTTTGAACAGAGCAGGAGCAGGATCTGAGAAAGATTGGTATCAGGGGATGGAGTAGAAAGGCTAGTGACTGGGAGGAGTGGAGAGGCGTTTTGAAGGAGGTCAAGGCTTTTAACGGGCTGTAGCACCATGGAGTAAGTAATTCAAGAGTTAAATTCTCTTTTGAACAGCAGGAAACTTTTCTACTAATAAATGAACATAATATCTTATTTATTATATTTCACCGTCTCATGTCTGCTTCCCATTCTGGGTGAAATGGGCCCAATAAACTTAATTACTGAATTAATAAGATTATCATTTGAAAGAAACTGATCATGGCTCATGAAAAACTGAAAAACGGTGCTCATGGCATCGATTGCTCAATTCCTCATCCCAATTTAGTCCTCTAATTTGAACTATTTATCTTTTATATGATAGAGAGGTGGTGTTTGTGCAAAATGCAAGCTTGGTTTTTGCCAGGCATCTGAAAGAACAGTACCTAATATTCTCAATATACAAATTTTGTATAGCTTCAGATAATATTGATATTTTTCAAGTTCAAATTTCAATTTAATTTCCAGATTTCTCGAAATTGATGCTGGAAGTACATGAACATTGCAATAATTTCAATTAGCTTTCAAAATTTGCCTCAAAGAAATTTTGAGACCCCGTGTAGTACATACATTATTTGGGTACCTGTTATTATTTTAATCAACATACATCTGGGAGATTCTTATAATTATGCTCTTTAAATTGATACAATTCTTTTATAAACATTCAACAGTAGCCCAAGTCAATCATAATAGAATGTACAGGGTGATTAGAAAAGAGTGTTGGTTTTAATATATCAAATTAGGAGGTTTATTTAAACCAAAAACATAAAATCAATGCATGAACGCATGTTCATTCGATTTTCTGATATAATGCATGAAAAATTATATCATGCACATGTCCTCATCTACTGCACTGGCATGCATTAACTCTGTCCATGACATTCACTACCATAGTATGGTCAAGCAGACTGGAAAGATGGGAAAATGACTCAATAATGGTTCAAAAGTTCCAAATCTGGTCTCCAACTTTAGAGCAGAATGTTTATTTTATACAATTTGGGACAAAATTTATAATTTTTGAACTGATATTGACTGGGCTGGAGTCCGGTCTTGCCAGATGTCTTCTTTGCTTGTCCAGACTGTAATAGTTGATGTAATAGTTGGACAGAGTTGATGCGTGCCAGTGCAGTAGAGGAGGACACATCCATGACATCATTTCTCATGTATTAAATAAGGAAGTCAGATGAATATGTTCATGTATTATACACTCAAAGTAATACTTTTAAAGTTTTAAAAAAGGTATTTGATTTCTTTCATTTTATTCATCAATTATTTTAAATAGCCCTAAGTTCAAAGTTTAATTTTCACATTATGTTTTTGGTTGAAATAAACCTCGTAAGTTGATACATTAAAACCGATGCTCTTTTTTAATCACCCTATAGTACATACTTTTATGAATCAAGAGGAATTTTCTTAAAAACTGCTATGTCAAGTCTTTGTCTTCTAGTCAAGACTTTCAAGTTTGAATTTTATTGAGTGGGAGTTTCTGAAGAAATACTCTCAAATAATTTTTCCATACAAGAAATATTGTTTGAAATACGACTTATTTCTAAGTGAACTTTTGTTTCCATTTTTTATAGGAGCTGTGCTGATTGAATTCGCAGATGCCAAAGAGAAAGATATTGAAGGATTCATCAGACTTGCTGAAATCTTCAAAAACACGGCTTGCTAGTGGAGAAAAATCAAAGTATGTATAAATTTTCATGAGGTACTCTGAAATAGAATATAAACCAGAACAATTTTTACTATGAGTGATGCCCACATATACTCTACACTTGTGGGTAATGGAATGGATGATTATGAGAGATTACTACGTTTTGGGCAGTAGGGACCAATGACTTAACATTTCCAGAAAGACGTGAGTGACAAAACAAATTCTGGTCAGAGGCTTTGCCATCAACTGGGTTTGAACCCAGGAACCTTATTAGATTGATGAGCAGACCGAAGCTATAGCCCTCTGGGATAATGTAACTCCAAAAAAAGTCCAATTTCAATTGAATCCTATTAGGTCAGATATATGTTAGAATAATTGTAGAAGCGTTATGTAACTGTCTACAGTTCTTTAATAAACTCTCACAGACAGTCCTTGAAGAGTTTAGAATGTGGTCTCACAGACCACTGGCAGACAGTCCTGTATTTTTTTCAATTTAGTTGAGAATAAAAAAATAGCAGTCGTTCAATCACAATCTGCCAAATTGAGTTGCAAATTTCTGTATCTGTGGACGCAAAATTTATTTACAAGATTGGCACAACACTGATAATTTGATATAAAATTCTTTTTTTCACAGGAAGGGACAGAATTCTTGGACCGATGACAATTAACTGTGCAGAGAACTCTTGTTGGTGTTCCAAGATAAAGTTGTACTGTATATAATATTGTTTGAACTTGAGTAAAAGGATAATCTATGTAAGTTATCTCATAATTATCAATCCATTCTTAGATCTAATTGACTAGTTTTTAAAGTTTTTAACTTAATAACCTCTATTATTTAGTTTTATCTACTTCATTCCACGAAACTATTTTATTATTGTATTTTTAATTATGGTTTATATTCCTACTTCTAATAGGCCTAAGTGTTGAAGAGGTTCACTGAATATTATTTTATTGATTTGGTGTTATTATTCTACCTCTTGGATTCTATATAAATCTTTCCCTTGATAGTTTTGAAAGTACAGTATATCATAATTATTATCAATCCATTAATACAATTACAATTAGTCAATTGACTAGTATTTAGAAGATTATTTAGCATTATTAACTTCATCCTATATAAATATATTGTACTTTGATGTTATTTTCTATCTTCTGTTTTGAAAGAGGTCTACTGAATTTTTTTTTTCGACTGATTAGGTTAGGTGTTATTATTCTAGCTCCTGTTTCATTATATGCATCTCATAAAAATCTACTGTATTCTGAATTGTGGTGTTATTTTGTTATTTCTAGTACTGTATTGAAGTTATAAGAGTCTCCCAAATGTTTTGTACTCAATTCATCATTCTATAAAAGTCTTTCCTTATTTTTATCATAAATATTGTTTAAATAACTCATGAAATTGTAAAATCATGTAATTTTCAAATTTTGTCAAGAGAACTAATTGGTGAATGTACTTTCAACCTATTATTTCAATTCTCACAAGCCTTCAGACTATTTTTTTAATAAATTATATTATAATATATACTACTGTTATTTATTTTCCTCTTTCTGTTATTGTTTTTTTTTCCTTTAGCTTCCTTCTCAGGAGAATGACAACTCTTTTCCTGGTTGATGACAAATTTTTGACACTTAAATGTTTGTAACATTATAAAATTTTGCATTCAAATGATTTCTGTCAATTTTAATTTTTCAATCAAATCATTACTGCCTTCCCAAATTAAATTTAGCGATAATTAGGCCTACTACAGGTAACCAACTACAATAATTCTATAAATATATTTTAATCAAAGTTCATAACAGCAGTTATGTGGTTCATGAACCACTAACCTTGATATTTTCCAATATTATTTTAATATTAAATGTATTTTTCAAGTGAAATTTTGGGAAATAAGGTGTGGAAATAACGTGAAAATAACGTGGCAAATGTTGAAGAAACCCGTTATTCCTGTCAACTGAATCACCCAGATAACACACAAACGTTTTTTTCACCTAATAAACACGTTTTCAGTTTTAATTTTCCACGTTTTTTTCCGGTGAAAATATCAAGAAAATCATGTTTTTTTCATGTGAAGGAAAGGTGGAAACAGGGCACTTAATTGCGTGGATAAAACGTGAAAACAAAACGTAAGAATAACGGGTTTCTTCAATATTTGCCACGTTATTTCCACATCTTATTTCCCAAAATTTCACTTGAAAAATACATTCAATATTAAAATAATATTGGAAAACATCAAGGTTAGTGGTTCATGAACCACATAACTGCTGTTATGAACTTTGATTAAAATATATTTATAGAATTATTGAAGTTGGTTACTTGTAGAAGGCCTAATTATTGCTAAATTTAATTTGGGAAGGCAGTAATGATTTGATTAAAAAATTAAAATTGACAGAAATCATTTGAATGCAAAATTTTATAATGTTACAAACATTTAAGTGTCAAAAATTTGTCATCAACCAGGAAAAGAGTTGTCATTCTCCTGAGAAGGAAGCTAAAGGAAAAAAAACAATAACAGAAAGAGGAAAATAAATAACAGTAGTATATATTATAATATAATTTATTAAAAAAATAGTCTGAAGGCTTGTGAGAATTGAAATAATAGGTTGAAAGTACATTCACCAATTAGTTCTCTTGACAAAATTTGAAAATTACATGATTTTACAATTTCATGAGTTATTTAAACAATATTTATGATAAAAATAAGGAAAGACTTTTATAGAATGATGAATTGAGTACAAAACATTTGGGAGACTTTTATAACTTCAATACAGTACTAGAAATAACAAAATAACACCACAATTCAGAATACAGTAGATTTTTATGAGATGCATATAATAAAACAGGAGCTAGAATAATAACACCTAACCTAATCAGTCGAAAAAATTCAGTAGACCTCTTTCAAAACAGAAGATAGAAAATAACATCAAAGTACAATATATTTATATAGGATGAAGTTAATAATACTAAATAATCTTCTAAATACTAGTCAATTGACTAATTGTAATTGTATTAATGGATTGATAATAACTATGATATACTGTACTTTCGAAACTGTACTTTCCCTTATTAAGGGAAAGATTTATATAGAATCCAAGAGGTAGAATAATAACACCAAATCAATAAAATAATATTCAGTGAACCTCTTCAACACTTAGGCCTATTAGAAGTAGGAATATAAACCATAATTAAAAATACAATAATAATATAGTTTTGTGGAATGAAGTAGATAAAACTAAATAATAGAGGTTATTAAGTTAAAAACTTTAAAAACTAGTCAATTAGATCTAAGAATGGATTGATAATTATGAGATAACTTACATAGATTATCCTTTTACTCGAGTTCAAACAATATTATATACAGTACAACTTTATCTTGGAACACCAACAAGAGTTCTCTGCACAGTTAATTGTCATCGGTCCAAGAATTCTGTCCCTTCCTGTGAAAAAAGAATTTTATATCAAATTATCAGTGTTGTGCCAATCTTGTAAATAAATTTTGCGTCCACAGATACAGAAATTTGCAACTCAATTTGGCAGATTGTGATTGAACGACTGCTTTTTTTATTCTCAACTAAATTGAAAAAAATACAGGACTGTCTGCCAGTGGTCTGTGAGACCACATTCTAAACTCTTCAAGGACTGTCTGTGAGAGTTTATTAAAGAACTGTAGACAGTTACATAACGCTTCTACAATTATTCTAACATATATCTGACCTAATAGGATTCAATTGAAATTGGACTTTTTTTGGAGTTACATTATCCCAGAGGGCTATAGCTTCGGTCTGCTCATCAGTCTAATAAGGTTCCTGGGTTCAAACCCAGTTGATGGCAAAGCCTCTGACCAGAATTTGTTTTGTCACTCACGTCTTTCTGGAAATGTTAAGTCATTGGTCCCTACTGCCCAAAACGTAGTAATCTCTCATAATCATCCATTCCATTACCCACAAGTGTAGAGTATATGTGGGCATCACTCATAGTAAAAATTGTTCTGGTTTATATTCTATTTCAGAGTACCTCATGAAAATTTATACATACTTTGATTTTTCTCCACTAGCAAGCCGTGTTTTTGAAGATTTCAGCAAGTCTGATGAATCCTTCAATATGCCTCTTTGGCATCTGCGAGTTGAATCAGCACAGCTCCTATAAAAAATGGAAACAAAAGTTTACTTAGAAATAAGTCGTATTTCAAACAATATTTCTTGTATGGAAAAATTATTTGAATGTATTTCTTCAGAGACTCCCACTCAATAAAATTCAAACTTCAAAGTCTTGACTAGAAGACAAAGACTTGACATAGCAGTTTTTAAGACAATCCCTCTTGATTCATAAAAGTATTTACTATAGGGTGATTCAAAAAGAGCATCGGTTTTAATGTATCAACTTAGAGGTTTATTTAAACCAAAAACATAAAGTGAAAATTAAACTTTAAACTTAGGGCTATTTAAAATAATTGATAAATAAAATGAAAAAATCAAATACCTTTTTTAAAACTTTAAAAGTATTACTTGAAGTGTATAATACATGAACATATTCAACTGACTTCCTTATTTAATACATGAGAAATGATGTCATGGATGTGTCCTCCTCTACTGTGCTGGCACGCATCAACTCTGTCCAACTATACAGTCTGGACGATCAAAGAAGACATCTGGCAAGACTGGACTCCAGCCCAGTCAATATCAGTTCAAAAATTATAAATTTAGTCCCAAATTGTAGAAAATGAACATTCTGCTCTAAAGTTAGAGACCAGATTTGAAACTTTTGAACCATTATTGAGCTGGAGTCATTCTCCCATCTTTCCAGTCTGCTTGACCATACTATAGTAGTGAATGTCATGGACAGAGTTAATGCATGCCAGCGCAGTAGATGAGGACACGTGCATGGCATAATTTTTCATGCATTAAATCAGAAAATCAAATGAACATGTGTTCATGTATTTATTTTATGTTTTTGGTTTAAATAAACCTTCTAATTTGATATATTAAAACCAACACCCTGTACAGTGGCGGTTCCAGGGGTGGGCTGGTTGGGCAGCTGCCCCCCCAGATTTCATGGGAATTTTTCCAATTGTTTTTCTAGTTAGACGCACATAATATAATTATTTCTAAAATAATTAATTTAGTGTGGACTAAAATCATAAAAAATAATTCAATGGTTTATAGAATAGATAATATCTGTTATTGGAAGTTCATATGGACTTTCTAAGCCTAATTGAAAATCCTCACTCATGTTATAGTTTGGTACTTCAGTCAAAGAAGCTTGCCGATATCTTCCATGAATTAAGGTTATTGAGTCCTCCAATCTACAATGAAGTGGATTATGATGATTGCATCATATCTAAAATATCATTACAAAGTAAATAGGCTACCGGTAATCAGTCTAACTTAATTTGATGATTTTTTTGAAGTTGAAAATCTTAATGCCTTGAAAACCTGGCTTTATTTTATTTAAAAATGTAGTCTTGAGGTTCAAAAGTAGATAGTTTTTGGCAATAAGTTTTACCAACTATTGAGTTAATTCCAAATTTTTCATACTACACAGAGTGTTCCAGAAGGAATGTGCAATACTTCCTGTGCTGTTTCTTTACACCAAGTAGAGGAAAAAGTTTCGAGGGACATATCACCAAAAATGCTTTGTTACCGCTTAGATAACAATTTAAATGTCTCAAGAAATATTTATTTTTCTATTTTTTCACTGGCTTTATTCAGATTCTAAAATTATTAATTCCCATGTGAAATGGAGTTGTGAATCTGAGGAATTCAGTGACTGTTTTATGAGGAGTTTTTAACTTGAATTGTTATTGAGATAATAGAGCAAATATGCTACCATAATTTTTTATTTTCAATATTGATAGAAGTTGAAGAGAATCAGAAGATATTCTGAAGAGATAACAGTTGAATAGCGTTGATTGTGTAAATTTTACCCAACTCTCAGAAATCGCGATCAAAAGGAGACAAAACATTGAACAGGTGAAAAATTACTGTAAAGTCTGTTGTATTGTAGTGGTTACTAGTGAGTGGTGGGAGAGACGTTTCAGCGGTAGGGCCATCTCTCGTCTGAGGTGTAAACTACGTCGAGAGGGTAACGGTTTGTTTCCAGTTCAAATTTGCATTTTTTCCTATCAAGTTTATTGCAACAGTATAAGGAATTTGAACAAAATTCCAACGGATTCAGATTCGTGTTGTTAATCTCTTTGATGCTAACTTTTCAAATTTGATTTTTGATGCTTCTGTTCGAAAATAGCATTTTTCTATTTTAAATCCCAAATTATTAAAAAAGTAGGAGAGATAATCAAATAATGGAAAATGTCCCGCCAAGAGAACAGTATAATGAAGAGAATTGCAAGTTTTCAAGGAAATATTCCGCTCCATTACTTTGATTTTTTTGAGATTTTTGTGAACTAAAACCAAGGAAAAAGCCAACTTTTTAGCTTGCTCGGTAGGTGTGAAGTGGAATCTTAAGCTGTTTCTTTACACCAAGTAGAGGAAAAAGTTTCGAGGGACATATCACCAAAAATGCTTTGTTACCGCTTAGATAACAATTTAAATGTCTCAAGAAATATTTATTTTTCTATTTTTTCACTGGCTTTATTCAGATTCTAAAATTATTAATTCCCATGTGAAATGGAGTTGTGAATCTGAGGAATTCAGTGACTGTTTTATGAGGAGTTTTTAACTTGAATTGTTATTGAGATAATAGAGCAAATATGCTACCATAATTTTTTATTTTCAATATTGATAGAAGTTGAAGAGAATCAGAAGATATTCTGAAGAGATAACAGTTGAATAGCGTTGATTGTGTAAATTTTACCTAACTCTCAGAAATCGCGATCAAAAGGAGACAAAACATTGAACAGGTGAAAAATTACTGTAAAGTCGCAATTTTAAGATTTGATTGAGTTTATCACTTCACAATTTGACATGGTAATAAATAATTCTATAACTTGAATAAAACCTCTAAAAATCAATACTTTCTGAAAAATTTCAATCTCTCTCCATTGTTATCTCGATAACAAAGCATGTTCGAGGGTACCTATGTTCCATGGTACCTTTTTCTCTACTTGGTATAAGGAAACAGCCTGAGAAGTATTGCGCATCCTTCTGAAACACTGTGTGCCATAGTATGAAACAATTGGATTCAATTCAATAGTTGTTAGTAGAAATTATTGCCAAATTATCTACTCTTGAACCTCAAGAGTATTTTTTTTTTAAATAAAATAAGGACAAGTTTTCAAGGCATCAACATTTTCAACCTAGCTCGAAAAATTATCAAATTGAGTTGGACTAATCATTTATTTTGTCATGATATTTTCAATTTTTTCCAAGGAAATAAGACGCCTGGGAACCCTACTATTTAGAGTAGGGGTAAGGGCACCCACATATCCTTTTATAAACTCCAGCCCCCCTCCCCCTAGAAAATCACTCGTGAATTTGAGCTCTTGCCCCCCCAGTTTTTTGGGTCTGGAACCGCCACTGACCCTGTACATTCTATTATGATTGACTTGGGCAATGTTGAATGTTTATAAAAAAATTGTATCAATTTAAAGAACATAATTATAAGAACCTCCCAGGTGTATGTTGATTAAAATAATAACATGTACCCAAATAATATATGTACTTACTACAGGGGGTCTCAAAATCCCTTTGAGGCAGATTTTGAAAGCTAATTGAAATTTTTGCAATGTTCATGTACTTCCAGCATCATTTTTGAGAAATCTAGAAATGAAATTGGAATTTGAACTTGAAAAATATCAATACTATCCGAAGCTATACAAAATTTGTATATTGAAAATATTAGGTACTGTTCTTTCAGATGCCTGGTAAAATCCAAGCTTGCATTTTGCACAAACACCACCTCTCTATCATATAAAAGATAAATAGTTCAAATTAGAGGACTAAATTGGAATGAGGAATTAACCACCGTTTTTCAGTTTTTCATGAGCCATGATCAGTCTCTTCCGAATGATAATCTTAGTAATTCAGTAATTAAGTTTATTGAGCCCATTTCACCCAGAATGAGACGGCAGAGATGAGATGGTGAAATATAATAAATAAGATATTATGTTCATTTATTAGTAGAAACATTTCCTGCTGTTCAGAAGAGAATTTAACTCTTGAATTACATACTCCATGGCACTACAGCCCGTTCAGGGCATTGACCTGCTTCAAAATGCCTCTCCACTACTCCCTGTCACTGGCCTTTCTTCTTCATCCCCTGATACCCATCTTTCTGAGATCCTGCTCCTGCTCTGTTCAAAGTTCAGACATTCCTTGTGGTAAGAAATAGATTTCTGTCCCTTCTGATTTTCTTCTGTTTATCTGTCATACTAATTATGTCATGAGGTATCTGTTCATTACTTCTTTTATTCCGGTCTGTTTTGAAGGCATTTCTAGGTTTCATAACAATCAGGTTTTTACAGGGCAGGGTGGTTAGCCATGCATCCAACCCCCAATCTGGAGGACCTAACTTTTGAATTAATATAATCAAGATATTTCAGTAGACATAGCTGGGTGAGAAATGTTTTTCTCAGCATGCATGGACCATATCAATAATGCATAAAAAATGTTTTGAATAGTTTGAATTAGGCCAAAAATGTTTTGCATAGGCAATTTCTAGACTTGTCAGAAGCCAACAAAAAACATTTTCAGCCCTAGTAATAGGTGCAAAATATACTAATACATACCTTGCTTTATCCCTGCTCAGCTGTCTATTCTTGGATAGCCTCAATCAATCTTTTGTCACTTGCTCTAGCTCTTTCTCTGTTCCATTAAAATGAAGATTTATAACTGCTCCTAATTGAGGAAAAAACAATAAAAGTCAATATAAAAAGATGGGAAAACAACTCCAGATTGAGCAATACCAGCCCAAAAGTCATAAATTCTTAAACAGAACCCATAGTCCCCAAACCAACACTGTCCAAGCCGAAGCCACCTCCCACACCACTTTAATACCCTTCCCGCCCAGACAGACCATACAGCAAGCTAATAATCATCAACCAGGATAGAGGTCGTTAGCACGTTGATTCTCTCAACCATAATCCAGTTTCTGTAACCATATGACGGCGCAAAACACCTCTGAATAATATGCAGTTAATCAGTTAGAGTGTAATGCAACAGTTACTATTCCTCCAGAGACAGGAAACGACTGACTATCTTTACTAATGACAGCCAATCTCCCAAAGAAGGGAAAAATTACTAGGTATAGCAATAATTCATTATAATTATGCTTGTGCAGATATTGAATTAACATTTTGCAAGTTGATGATGACAATAAATTTCTACTCTTCCAAGATATGGTACTAGTAAAGCATGCAGTTCTTGTAGGCACTTGAAAAAAAAAGAAAATGTGAAGAATCACAAAATTAATTTTAAAGCTATCATAGGAAACTTCCAATTTTTAGAACAAATATTATTGAGAATTTGAATTGAAGGTAACTTACTTACTGAAAATTAAGGATTTTATTCCCAGACAGCTGAAGGCACGTTTTCCGTTTGGGTCAGCCCAAAAGAATTTACCGGCAACCTCATCAAGTGACGCAGCACTCTTCTTCATGTCAGCCCCACCAAGGTGCGTGAGAAAGTTGATCTGAAATGAAATCACGTGCAATTATTACATTTCTCAAAATCTAATGCAAAATAGTATTAATTAATTCACCTGATAGTATGAAAATTGTCCATAACAGTTGATATAACTTAACAGAAAAAAATCAGCTATGTTTTGAATTCCAAATTTATTAATCCATCCATTCTACTATTTAAGTTCTTTGAATTATTATTGATGACACTGCACTCCATAATATGTTCTAAATACTAGTTTTTAAAAACTCTAAGCTCAATTAGAAAATTAAAAGAATCTTTGAAAATACACCAGTTGTTAGTAGGTAACAAGAACGTAACACAAGTGTATGAAAACGCCCAACTAATTGATGTCAGCTATATTAAGTAGAGGCCAACTGGTCCTTGCATGAATAAAGTTAATGACACCAGATTATCACAGAGCTATTTTCATTGAAGCTTCGGCAAGGTGGAAGCTACCAGTAAGGGTCACCCCAGCCCACCATATTCTTATTTGAAGCATAAACAATAAACTTGTAATAAATACCAATAAAATGGCACATATTGCCATAATATGACTCTATGCAAGACTTAAATCTACTGTATAATGTTTATTCATACTATTTCACCTCCAAATTTTCCTTCTCCTTTCAAGCCTGTTCTTGGATTGTTTCAGCCAATCCTTGATGACATTCTCTACATCGTTTTCCTCTCCATCCTTGAACTGTAGTAGAATTGAGTCTGAAAAATTGAAGTGAAGCATGAAATGGAAAAAAAGTGTGTCTACAAAAAACTTATTAAACAAAAGTTCATTTATTAACTAGGAAACTGATAAATTTATTCATTCATTTCATTAATAATAATAATTATTATTCATGTACAATTATGTACAATTTGAAGTGAATTTTGCAATCTATTGAAAATTGGACATCAACCGCCAGTATTTTTTCTACATTGAGGTATCTTTGAATGATAAATAGGGTGACCACAAAATCATTATATTCACAACAAATGGTGGCTTTAATAGAATTTAAGAATTTACAGGAAAAACTGATGTACTTTACAAGTAAGTTACAGTGAAACCTTGATAATTTGTAATTCTCTATAAATAATTAGTGAAAGTTCAGTCCCTTGAAATAATTTTCCATTGTTAATAGCTTCAATAATTCGTAATCCTCCCCAATTTGTACAAAACCTTTGGTCCCATGAAGTACAAATTATCAAGGTTCCACTGTAGTTCACTTTATTCAAAATTGTTTGTGATAAAATATTTTTGGAAGTGAGAAATTAAAATATTAAGTGAGAGTGGACGTTGTGGATAGACATTATAACCTAGGGTACGCGACAAAGTGTCTCCCCGACAAAGTGTCTCTCCAACAGCCATTCCCCTTTTAAAGCCAGTTTTTAGGAGACCAGTTGACGGCGACAACTGGTCTCCTTTCCAAGCAGGTTTTAGAAGGTGCTCCGCTGACGCAGATACACTTTGACGGCAGCGCTCCAGGGGAATGGTTGTCGGGCACGGGCCCGACAGCCAGTCTCCTTTTTTCTGGTAGGGGAACAGATGTCGGGTATACACTTTGACGGCAACGCTCTAGGGGTCCCGTTGTCGGTTGCGATCCCGACAAACTGTCCCCTCATAACATCACATGAAATCACAATTCCGGTTGGGTCTATTTTAGTGCATTTCATTTAAAAAAATGTCATTGGTCTTGCCCTAACAATCGAAAATTTATGATGTGATATATTTTCTACACGTTTTCGAGTCCCTAGAACACAAATTTGATGTCCATTCAAATTCATATATATATATATATATATATATATATATATATATATATATATATATATATATTTACATCCCACTATCATTTCGGCGTCCATACATTGTCGATTTACCATCATTTGGGCATCCAACTGTAATCGGGCATCCATATACGGATGCCCGATTACAATCCTTAATAAAATCTTCCATGATAAACAAAATCACCTAGTTGTGCCACTGGCCTCTTCAGACATGTCACCTCTAATAATAACTCCAATCAAGTGACGATTATTCAATTAACAAAAGAGGTACATGCGTTTGAAAAAAAGTGCCGGACGTCCGAATGTCGGCAATATGAAATTTAGTATACATGTTGAGCTTTCAAGATTTGCCACCACGTAGCGCTAGTCCGATTTGCTTCCTCTTCCGTGTATAAAGGCTCGCGTATATTTTTGTACATTCTACCGATTATTTGGCATCCTTTACGTTACGGAAGCTTGGCAACAACGCCTACGAATTTCTGAACTTGATTGTGGATTGTGGAAGGACTAAACAAATGAGCTCACTCGGCTAGTTGAGAACCGTGCCATCAAAAATTGAATGTCTCAAGGCAACGTTTTTTCGAAAGCATGGATTTACTTTTAAGAAGATACAATCGAAAAGATACTCAATTCAAAAGACAACTCAACACTAATTCAAGTTCCTTTAATATCTGTATGGGATACCAAAGTTATAAATTTCCTGTAATGGTTTTGATGATAAATCAGTTCTTTGGACCATTTTTCCAAGCTCAACTCTACTTTGTTTTCCGTGTTTAGTATTGGAAATGGAAGTGAAATGGATGACAAAACTTATAGGGGAAGGAAACAGGAATCAGGAGAACAGGTGATGATGAAAAAAGAAAGAACGGGAGAAGAAATAGAGAAAATAAGGAGAAGGAGGTAAGGAAGTGAATAGGAATAGAAGATAGAAAAGAAGAACTATGACGTCAAGTTCGTCGTTATCAAGTTCTTGTAGGGAACAAGAACAAGTTCTTTCAATGAATGGTAACTGGGAAATTAGAAAAAGAAGGGTAGAATATTTAAAGTGAAGAACAGACAAAGGTATAGAGAGTGTTGGAGAAAAATGAGGTGAAACGAAAATACATAGAAGAAAGAAATGGGAAATTCGGTAGAATAATAAGAGAAAATAAAGGATGGAGAAGAAGAAGAAGGATTGCGAATAAAAATTTTGGGTGAAGACGCAAAAAATAGATAGAATCGAAACAGGATAATAACATGTAGGAAAAGCTATAAGATAGCAGTGGTATTACTTATTTGGCTCAATTTATTACTTAAAGCATGGATTCCCAACGAAATTTTCCCCAGATTCCCTCACCTATCAGCTATAATGTCGAGGACCCCCTCTACACTTTACCTAGAGTTATTCCACTCTATCTTGAATTTAAATTAATTTAATTTCAATTTTATATTTCATAAGTGTGAAGGCGTTCTGTGAAATTTGCCTCGGCTAAAATCTGAGCACTAAACAGATTACGTGAAATTATCCAGATTATTGTGAAATAATAGTTTCATAATTTTATCGTATTGTGAAATCCCAATTTCGTGTTATAGGCTACTGTTCTAAATGAAAGATACAGTACTCAGTTCAGTTGATTGAAAATTACTAAGCACAAGCCAAAGCCAAGTTTTTCTTTTGCCTTGGCTAAAATCTGAGCACTAAACAGATTACAAGAAAATATCCAGATTATTGTGAAATTCCAATTTGGTGTTATACAGTTTTAAATGAAACATACTCAGTTCATTTGATTGGAAATTACTAAGCACTATTATAATAAAAGCTAAGTTTCTCTTTTGGAAATGAATAGTGTGTTCATCATCCGTTATACTTTACAATTATTCAGGATAAGATGAGTTGAACTTGAGAAGATACGAAAAAAGTTAGGGCATGTATGCAGGATTCTTTTGAAATCATATAGTAGATGTTTTTGTAAATTATAAGTAGATACATATCGATATTATTATGGAAAATGAATCTGAAAACAAGCACATCATGTCATTTAATTTAATTTAATTTCCCAACATGGGAAATTGTGGTTATGTCGGCTGTGGAACTTCTTTGGAACTCCCCACAAAATGAGTCATACGAAATGATGATGTCATGTATTTCCAGTCTATTACACTAGAAGAAAAGAGAGAGAGAGAGAGAGATTTAAAATGGGAGAAGAGGAAGAAAAAAGAGAATAAAGAGGGTAAAATGAGATAAGAGATGAAGAGGAGAGATAGAGAGAAGAGTATAAAAAAGAAACGGATTGAGAGAGTAAAATGAGGGAAATAATGAAGAGACGAGGATGAAGAGAGTGAAAAAGAGAGAGTAAAATTAGAAAACAGAATTAAGTGAGTAAAAGAGAGTAGAATGAGAGAATAGAATAACGAGAGTGAGAAATAGAGTAAAATGAGACAAGAAATAGAGAGATGATAATGACAGTAGAAAAGAGTAGGTATCACGAGAAGAGGATGAAAAGAGTAAAATGGGAGGATAGATAGGAAGAGGAGGATAAAAAGAGTAGAATAGAATAGAATGGCTGCCTTTATTTAATTTTCTGAGAGGGCGAAGTTAGGGCGCAGCCGTCCCTCTCTTACACTTAACCCTCCGCTACATTTCTGTACAAATGCTACACACATCAATTAAATTGATGGAAAATAAAAATAAATACGGTAGAATAAAAATACTATAGAGTCAATTAACATAGTTGAAGAAGAATAACAGAAGATATTAATGGGAATTTATCAATAGTACAGTGGAAAAAACTTAAAATTGAAAAGTAAATGAATGGATTATGATTAAAATAGAATATAATAATTAAATGGTACTAATCGATCAAAGATCATTTATAATAAAAAATTCGCTCCGGCAGCTGGCGGTCGGAAAGAGTGCATTTCAAATGCAATTCTATGATGGCTCAAATCATATGACTCATAATGAGCTATTCAGGGTATGAATTCAAAGGCGCCGTTTTCGAAAAACACAATTTTTGGCATTGTGTTATTCGCCATTTTTTCTGCCATTTTTGATTGGATTTTTTTCGTTGATGGCTCAAATTGTAGGGAATAATAAGGGTATTATACCCACCAATTTTCAAAACGATCACGTTATTGGTCGATTTGTAGTGATTTTTCAAAATTTTCATCCCCTAATCTCACCCCCTACGCTTGGACCAATTTGGCTGGTTAACGAACTTGACCGAGATATTAACACTAATGGCTTGATAGAAGAAAACTGACTCTGAATTTGACCAAAACAAAGTACATTTCTTTTTCCTTCAATATGCAAAATCAGCCAGTTAATATGTTTCTTGTTTTGCATTCTCCAAATTGTCTTAGTCATGTAGATTTAGGGTGTTCAGACAATTGTAATAAAATAGAGAAGGTTAACAGTATTAGATATCTTGGGGTAATGGTTGATCAGCATTTAAAGTGGGATGTGCATTTGTCGCAGCTTACTAAACGATCTAGAAAACTGTAACGGTATGAAATATCATGATTATTTTATCTTGTTTTTCAACCAAAAACGTTTAATAAATTTTCCATTACTTGATAAAATTGTTTTCGAATTACTCGAAAAACAACTTTATCATTGTTCTTGCAATTACAAGCTTATTCTTTTAGTAGATTTCTCTCTATATTTTTCCTCCTTTTTCATTACTTTGTATGTTGCTCGGTCGCTCTCTTTCTTGAACAAAATTCTGCTTGATCGACAGTTGCTTAGGAGTGGGGATTGCCTTGTACCTTTCGCTCCTCTATGATTTTCAATTCACTTCGAATCCAGCTCCCAACCAGTTCAGATTGACATTTTCTTTCTTCTATAAGATTTGTTGAAAGTTCTTTGAAGTACAGGATGTAGTCACATTAATTAAATTCTCATTCTTTTACATAGTAGCTTCATCCTGATTTTTTTTTTATTTTAATTTTTGATTGGTATGTAAATTTACTAAGTTATTGGATTCTTCTCTCAAATTTTACCAATCTCCAAATCCGCTGTATCAGCGGTCGGTGTATCAACCTCGATGTATCAACCTCGATGTATCAACCTCGATGTATCAACCTGGATGTATCCACCTCGCTGAAATTAACCAGTAAACCAATACTGTAGCATGGACTTCGCAGATGGACCGAGGGTATCTCGTTAAAAACCCCAAGGAAACCCGGACTTCTGCACATCAGGATTACAAAGAAAAACCTCAGAAGGATCAGATTCAAATTTCCATCGAAACCAATATTTTATCAACCAAGTGAAGTGCAATTGAAAGGCAATAGTGATACATAGTGTGAAAGTTTATGGGGGGCCCTCATCACACCAGGTATTTATGTACACTAACATATTTAAGAATTTAAGTAACCGATTGTAACCATATTTCTGAAAATAATGTAATTTGTATTTCCGGTAGCCAATTACTATAATCTTTTGATGTTATTTATTCTGGTTTTTAGAAATAAACCAAGGGATGTCGCTACTATAACTTTTCGTTATTAATTTATAATCACCTCTGTCACAATTCTAAAGATGAGATCCTTTTCTTTCGTGGTGGTTTAATTTTGAATTCTCTTACTTTCACGATCCCCTTGTATTATGTCGGGTGTGTAATTTTGATGATTTCAGAATTTATTATATTAACCTATAAATATTTTAAGTTTTGATATCTTCTTTTTGCCCATCTGAAATAATATAAGGTCAGGTATAAATCTATACAAGGATCAAATAATTTAATTTAAAGTTTCTTCTTCCCACCACTGCCTACGTTACAACTGCGCCACTCTGCTTGGTATTACAACTGCGCCTAACTCTTTAAATAATTCAGATAACGTTTTGCACTCATCTTTTGGATTGCGGACAGGGAGGGTTATTATGGAAATTATAAAAATCTAAATTTTCTGGAAGTACAAACTATTAACTACAAATATTTTGCATCTTCAATATTTTTTTTCTTGTCTCAGTAGTCAAGTTAAATGGCATCACCTAAACGTAGTATAACTTGTGATCTTAAAATTATGAATTATTATTGGATTATCAAATATTGAATATTTAATGGGATTAATCATGGCTACCATGGTACCATGGCTTCTGATAGCAAAGTAGTGAATTACTGGGATGTAAAAAAGGAAGTAGAAAATAATTTTGATCTTCATTTGTTCTCCAATACTAAGTTCAATCCGAATTATCTCTCAAAAGAATGTTTAGTATTTGAGCTTATAACTTGAGGAATTATAAAATTGTTTATCGAAATACAGTTATATAGATATGCTACTTAAGTTCATTAAATATAGAATTAGGAGTTTTGGGTATGAAATATTTGAAAGTACTGTTAATAAGAAAAATAATAATTTAACCTGAAAGATAAAGTAATTTTGATCAACAACTTCTTAATAATTTATTATTCAATTGTAGTGACTTTTGCTTGAAGATTTAATTTCGCCTCTTACTCAAATTATAGCTTCTCAGATTTTTATTCAGTATTCTGTACAGTTATTATTGATGCATTATTATGCTGTTTTATTCTCAATTATCAAGTTATTAATGAGTAGTCAGTAATAAAGTTATCACCTACTTAGTATTTTCTATCTCAATTCTTTTAAAGTAAAAATAATGAGTATAGATTCTGTGCAATAGTATAATTTCTAAAATTATTTTCAAGGTTTATGGGGACTTAGAAAATAATTCTTGAATAGCAATCTTTTCTTGGGTATAGTGATGAGACTAGAGTATGTAGTTTTTTGTAGTTTTTTTGTGTGTGTTGAAGTTTGTTGCTATCTGGACATGTCATGTGTAGTCTCAGTAGAACATTCGAAGTCCATTTGATTCTAGATTCAAGTAACACAGCAGCTGTCTTGAAGTTTAGAGTATGGATATTTGTAGTTTTCTGTTGGAGGTTGTGAACCTTAACAGTTGAATTGTCAATGAGTGAGTCGTTGACATCGTTGTACTAGTCTTGTAAACTGTTATTTTGTATTATGGGATGCAAATTCAGTAATTTAAACTTGCCCTGATAAGAAAATATAGGTTGTCTATTATTCATCTTTTTAATTATTGGTTTGTTCTAAGTAAATTTGCTAAATTTCTGCTAGTTGAGTATGTTAATATTCCATGATAACGTTTGAAGGTATTTTTAAAATTGAGAGCTTTATAACTAGTAGTTCCGTGAACGGTAGACCTCACGAAGTCACCCATGCTCCCTGCATCATAAAAGTACTATCTGTATTCACGGTACGTTCATATTGTTCGTCGATTCCGAAAATATGCGCGAGGAAGTCTGGTCAGCAATACAGTGGCCACAGTCACGCTCTATGTTGGCATCAGTTCGTCACGATTCGCCAAAAATTGAGGGTGCTTGGAAAAAGCATCAGTCTCTATAATTATTGTAATAATGTTTTCGCCACACTGCACAGAAAGCAGCTGTTTTCTGTGCTCTAAAAGATTCGAAAGACGCCATTTACAGGCGGTTTTGCTACTAGCTCGAAAAGAGGGCTCTTTCGGGAAAAACTGAAAGAGAGACTGGTAGTTACCTATCCGGCCGCTAGATCTGGCGACAATGCACTGCTTTCTGGAGACATAATATCACAATATTATTCAGTTCAAATGAATCGCCGCAAACATTCTTATAAAATATTTATTATTCTTATTCTTGCAGTGTGGCGAAAAGTATCGTACTCAACTCTCACAGAAAGGTGTTTACGGTATTCGGATAACATATTCCCGGGCGAGGCAAATCCTCATACCGTAAACACCTACTTTCTGTGCTTGTAGTGTAATGTACTACTTCGCCATACTCGTATGTAATACACAACTTTCAAGCAAGCTAGATTTGCGTTTGGAAAATTGCCGTTTACAAGAGAATCAAAGATCAGCTGTTCTGAATGCGAGAATAATCATTTTGATGATTATTACAGCACTAGTCATCGTCATGATGATAATTACAGCACTGAAAATCTATCCCAGCTGTTTTTTCCAAACTCTGACGTATGAATAAACGAGTCGAACGAGCCGCCATGACAGTTCACTGCGTGCGTTTGTTCACTAGTGTTGTGTTGAGATTATGTTGGCTTCAGTTGATGTTTTCAATTGTTTGAGGCTTTAATAAATCCTTCTCAGTCTAGTATGACGAAAAAAAATGTACATAATTCGTGTGGAAAAGTTTACAAACTCATAATTATTTTCCAAACTCGCGTACCGCTCGTTTGGAGAACATAATTATTCGTTTGTAAAGAGTTTCCAAACTCATTATGTAATATACTATTTCCTTCATGCGAAACGGTCCGACGGTCGGCTGCAGTCGAACAGCTGTAGCCAATCACAGCTCTTGTTGTTAGCCTGCTGTCGACCGTATGACCGTTTCGCATAAAGAAAAACTTACCTTAATATTCATCTGAAATATCTCAGCTGACTGCAATGAAAGAATATCATCTGAAGTAGAAATTTTTGAAAATTTTTCTATTATGAATGTCATAATATCACATGTTTAGTAATATCAACATAAATAACCTATCAAATCATTTATGGAGTATACCTATATCAGAGAATAGTTCAATCCTTTTTTTCCTTTTTTCGTCCTTTATATGAAAATTGTCAAAAAACCTTACATATACATCGACGCGCGGTTTCAAGAGGAACATCCCTGTCAAATTTCATTAGAATGTATTGCCGCGTTCAGTCGTAAATGCGGAACATACATACATATAAACATACATACATACATACAAACAAATGCAAAATCGTCGACTTGAATCTTAGACCTCACTTACGTTCGGTCAATGATGAAATTTGAATAAGTGATTGAGAGATGAATTTGAAATGTAGTGATTTGTTTTATTTGAGAAATAGAAATTTGAATTGAGCCATAGTTAGTAGAATTCCAGGCTAGTATTTGGTAAGACAGTTTCTTGAGAAAAATAACATTGAGTAATAATTAATTGATTAGACTACTTCTGGGATAAACAAAATCTGAAAGAATTCTAAAGAATGGGTAGAAAATTTGTCTTAGTAATTTTTTGTAGTTGTTTTTGAAATAAAATAATGGACATAGTAATAATTATTTTGAAAGTTTCAATTAGGAAGATTTATTAAAGTTGTTGTTGATCATTTTTGATAAATAATTTGATAGAAATTTTTGTTGCCTCTGATAAAAATAAAATAAAATGAAATAATAATAATGCCATGTTAGAAATATTTGGAGGTAGGAATTCTAGAATAGTAGAACGTTTGACAATTCAATTTGATTGTATTAATTTGGAAATTTGGTATGGATTCAAAAATTTTGTAGAAGATAAATGAATGAATTCTTTTTTAATTTTGTTAAACTTGAATAAATTGGTAAAAATTTCTTAAATTTGGTTCATTGAATATTCGATTTAAATTTAAGTAAGTCAAGTTAATGGATTGTTGGATAAATTTCAGTGGGATTTAAATAAGAATAATAGAGTTGACTTTTCTAAATGAAAATAACTTGTAGATAATTTTTTTTCTAAATTAATTTGAGCTGTTGCATTGAAATAATTATAATGGAATCGTAGATTGCTGGTCAAGTAAAAGAGTATTTTTAAATTGTGCTTTGTTGAGAATATCTGTGGAGTTAGTAATAATGATGGAATTTTATCGCTATGATTACTTAATTGATAAGAAATGTGTAGACTTGGTAGTTGATTTATTCATTGAAAATGGAATTATTGCAAAACGATCCTTGTGCCTGTACCGTTACCGTTAATGGAGTAATTTATAGATAGGAATGCTCTGTGATACAGTTTAGTTTTGATTGTTCTTAAAAAATAGGAAACTCACTTTCTGTATATGTAACGCTCTGCCTTTCACTATCAGTAACCACTTGTTGATCTGTCATGCTGTTAGCGCGCCTTCTTTTAAATTTCGTTTTGATCTCTCTGTATAGTAATTCTGTTTTTATTGAGTAAGACTTTTGCAATTTAAATTCTCTAACAAGTAAATTTTTGGCAACAGTATTTCAACTGTATTGAGAAACTTTGAAGAGAACTTAGTAATATTTTCGTAAGGAATTAGTAATTTAGTAATGGAATTATAATTTTTTTCTCAAAACTTTGATTAGTATTTGAAAATTTTGATAGTAATGATTGGAAATTAAATGATTATGAGAGATGGAGAATATTAATGGGAGTTGAGAGCTGATTAATTTTAGTATTGAAATCTGAGTATGGACGCATGTTCAGATTTTGTTTTGTTCAAATAAGACTTCAGATTTCTGCTGGGAGTGGCCAATCTCAGTATTAATCTGTAGTTCTCTTTGTTGTTGGTAGTTTCCTTTTTCCATTTATGTCAGCTACTCGATTATTTGGTATCTTCCACTCTCTGATCATCATTGATTTTTGCAAAAAAAGGTTTTATTGATGTTTTCCACCTTACATGATCTTTAAAAAATTAGTTAAAGTAACTTGAATACTAATGGTATCTTTCTGAATTAAAATCAAATAAAGTTTCTTATTTTAGAAATTATAGAAAAATTGTACAAGGTATGTTCTTTAAGTAAGTTCTTTTTGGTTTTGGAGATAGATTCGAAGTTTTTTTTTTGGGATTAATATTTTAGTATGTAACGTTTCACTTACTGAAGAGGGGGAGTATATGTAACGGTATGAAATATCATGATTATTTTATCTTGTTTTTCAACCAAAAACGTTTAATAAATTTTCCATTACTTGATAAAATTGTTTTCGAATTACTCGAAAAACAAGACTTCAGATTCAAATAATTCTGCTTGATCGACAGTTGCTTAGGAGTGGGGATTGCCTTGTACCTTTCGCTCCTCTATTATTTTCAATTCACTTCGAATCCAGCTCCCAACCAGTTCAGATTGACATTTTCTTTCTTCTATAAGATTTGTTGAAAGTTCTTTGAAGTACAGGATGTAGTCACATTAATTAAATTCTCATTCTTTTACATAGTAGCTTCATCCTGATTTTTTTTATTTTAATTTTTGATTGATATGTAAATTTACTAAGTTATTGGATTCTTCTCTCAAATTTTACCAATCTCCAAATCCGCTGTATCAGCGGTCGATGTATCAACCTCGATGTATCAACCTCGATGTATCAACCTCGATGTATCAACCTGGATGTATCCACCTCGCTGAAATTAACCAGTAAACCAATACTGTAGCATGGACTTCGCAGATGGACCGAGGGTATCTCGTTAAAAACCCCAAGAAACCCGGACTTCTGCACATCAGGATTACAAGAAAAACCTCAGAAGGATCAGATTCAAATTTCCATCGAAACCAATATTTTATCAACCAAGTGAAGTGCAATTGAAAGGCAATAGTGATACATAGTGTGAAAGTTTATGGGGGGGCCCTCATCACACCAGGTATTTATGTATACTAACATATTTAAGAATTTAAGTAACCGATTGTAACCCATATTTCTGAAAATAATGTAATTTGTATTTCCGGTAGCCAATTACTATTATCTTTTGATTTTATTTATTCTGGTTTTTAGAAATAAACCAAGGGATGTCGCTACTATAACTTTTCGTTATTAATTTATAATCACCTCTGTCACAATTCTAAAGATGAGATCCTTTTCTTTCGTGGTGGTTTAATTTTGAATTCTCTTACTTTCACGATCCCCTTGTATTATGTCGGGTGTGTAATTTTGATGATTTCAGAATTTATTATATTAACCTATAAATATTTTAAGTTTTGATATCTTCTTTTTGCCCATCTGAAATAATATAAGGTCAGGTATAAATCTATACAAGGATCAAATAATTTAATTTAGAGTTTCTTCTTCCCACCACTGCCTGCGTTACAAAACTTATTTATTTATTTGTGAAGTTGCGTTCTGTTTTGCCTATTAAAGTCATGAAGATAGTGTATTATGCGCTGGCACAGTCATTGCTCCAATATGGTATTGTGGGTTGGGGTGGTGCATATACAAATGTTTTAAAACCAGTAAAAACAATACAAAATTCAATATTAAAAATTATACTGAAAAAGAATAGGATGTATTCAACAAGATCGGCTTTTTTGGAATTTTCAGTTCTACCGATCCGACAGATCTACTTGAAACACATTATATTATATTATAAGAAGCGATCACTTTTTCATTTCATCAATAGAACGGATTGTGCTATTACAAGACGGGAAGAGTCAGGTCTGGTTACTGTGCCTAGATTATTGACTGCGGCCGGTCAGCGTAGCTTTATCTACTTGTCACCATTATTTTTTAATACTCTCCCAAGTAATTTGAGAGGTTTACTTGCTCAAAAAAACTTTGTATTACATTTGAAAAAGTATCTGGTTAACTCTCATGGCTGGGATAGTGCCGAGAATTTCTGGAATGCATTAGTATGATAATTATTCCAGTTGAATGGATTTCATTTTTTACTCATTTTATATCATGTTATACACTAGTCTAGGCAATATGTAAAAACAATATTATAATAAACAATTTTTGTTGCATCTAACACATATTGTATGTAAATATATTGATTATTGTAGCATAACTGATTTATATTGTTTACTGAAAGGTTTTGATTTCAGTTGTTAATATATAGGTAATGTATATATAATATGGTAATAATAAGTAAGTAGTCAAAGTACGGCTGCTCCTTCCCCAAGCTCGAGCTTGCTCTTTTGGGGAAGTAGTTCCTCATGTTCATTTGCATTTTTGTTATTGATTCATTTTGCTGTTATATTTCTACATTGTCAATTATTGTAATGCTTTATCAAGGAATAAATAAATAAATAAATAAAATAAATAAATGATTTTTGTGCAAAATTTGGTCGCTCTCCGACAAGCCCTTTGGGAGTTATCGTGTTAACAAGAAACTGTACATATATAAATATATATATATATAAATATATATATAGAGATATATGAATTTGAACGGACATCAGATTCGTGTTCTAGGGGCTCGGAAACGTGTAAAAAATATATCACTTCATAAATTTTCGATTGTCAGGGCAAGACCAATAGTGCATTTTTTCAAATGAAATGCACTAAAAGCTTTGAATGTCTAGTGTTTTAAGAATACTAGTGTTTAGGGATAATACTAACGTTTACTTAATACTAGTGTTGTAAGAATGTCTAGTGTTTCTAGAACACTAGACGATATAAAAATAGGATGAGAGTAGGATGAGAGAAGAGTGCAATGAGAGAAAATATAGGAAGAAATAAGAGGATTTAAGAATGAATGGGGATGCATGGAAGCAAAGAAGACATTCTGGCAAGTTGGGAAATTGACTCCAGCTCGGTCAAAATTGCTTGAGAAATTATAAATTTGGACTTAAATTGTAGATTAGAATGTTCTATACAATTTGCAATTGTACTTATAATTTTTGAACCAATATTGACCAAGCTGGAGTCATTTTCCCAATCAGACTATAGTGCTATTATTAGCGCTATTAGCGAGCCCAGACATGCGCGTTTGCGCGTGCGGGTGTAGGCATCTTGCAACTTCAAAGGCTTTGTTCTTTGATCTCTTGATCAAAACAATACTAGGCTACTCACAGAGTAGAAGCAAACAAGACATTCTGGCAAAATGGGAAAATGACTCCAGTTCGGCCAATATTGCTTCAAAAATTATAAGTCTAATTTAAGATTGTAGAAAACATTGTAATCTACAATTTGAGACCAAATTTATAATTTTCTAATCAATATTGACCGAGCTGGAGTCTTTTGCCTATCTTGCCAGAATATTTTCTTTGCATCAGCGCGCAATTATCAGCCAATGACGTGCAACCGCGGCAAGTATTTTTTAGGCTCGGTGCACATATGCGATAGCGGCTCAGCTTGACGCCAGCGGGGGCTCTGAGAAACCCCGTCAGCGGTTTGGCAGTACTAGCAATCAAATGGAGCGGTGCACAGTTCAGCGGTGCGATCATCGAGCGATGGCTGGATCGCGGCGGGGCCAAAACTGTCGCCGAGTACTGCCTCACCGCATTTCGGTCGCCGTTGTTTTCCAAGAAATTCACTTCTCTACAAAAATTTGAAATGCGTAAAAATAGAGATAGGAAAATTTGGATTCCAGATTTGGATTCAGCGCCATCTAATTAGTAAGAACTCACGTAATTGCTCAAAAATAATGAAAAATAAGGAAGTTATTTTTTCAATTTTATACAGTAATCTACTTGGGTTATTTCTAATCAATATCATAGTCATCATTAACATATATTACATTATCATGTTGGCCTATTATTTAAACTATGAGCTATCATTACAACAACTATTACTATGAAACATATTATATACGGTATGTTTCTATGTATTATATTGGTATAATATAATAGTTTAATATTCCGGTTTATAATAAAAGTTTCAACAAGATTATTTTCCCTGAGTTGAACAAGGAGCAATAAATTTTATTTCTTAGTTCAGCCCTTACTTAATACAAACTTCAGTCTCCTCTTCCCTGATATCTTATCTTTTTGTCTGGTTTAATAATTTTGTCAAGTAAGTACAGTAGTGTGCGGATACAATGGATTCTTGAAAGTTATGTGTACTTTAATGCGAAATAGATTCATTTCATCCTATCTATAGGCGGTGTCACTGGGGGACCTGGCCTTGTTAAAAATATTCGCTGTATATCATATATACTATCAGCTACCCCAAGACTCTGATGCCCGGTTTTTCCAAGCACACTGAACGTTGAGGGACCATGATAAGTATAGGAAATCTAGTAAACTTGAGGGTCCCTCAATTTTGAGTGTGCTTGGAAAAACCGGGCACTAGACTCCCACATGGGTGGTAAACTCTGCCCGAGTTTTTATCCAATAACTCTATGATTCGAAGTTTTATCTTTTGAAAGATTCAATAGTGGAAAAAGTTTTATGTCAATGAATTTTGCGTGTGAGACCGGATCAAGTAGACTACATAGTACTGTATAGTTAATTCACAGAAGTCGCTGAACATCTTGGAAACAGTAACATTATTATAATCAAATGCAATACGTGACTTTGCGTATTTAGACCTATGATCAATCAATTGGAAAATGAAACTAGAGAAATAAGAACCTCGAGATCAGCAGTTCAATAGGAAATCATCATTTCAATGCAACATCAGAAATTCAAAGATTTAGGCCTATGTGTCATCACTATTATTTTACACAAAACTGCAAACTGTTTTGACTTTACAGTATCTTGATTAACCGGGAGATTCAGAAAGAATTTAATCGCCTGAACGGTTTCTCAAATTTCAGGAGGAAACAGCCATGGAAAAATTCTACAAAAAAACAGGAACATTCCTCTCTATTTCAGTGTCCTTCCGATAAATTTTGAAGTCAATCTGACAACAAATAAAAAAGTTATTAATATTTTCTGGATTTTATGTCTTCATACAGTAAAAGCCCAACAAATTCTGTGTGACCTACCTAGATAGTGAGCTGAATTTGGACTGCTCATTCAATTTTAGTCAAAAGCTGATTATTTATTGATATTTTTGCATTTCTGAACGCAGGATTGGGTTAATGAAGAGTTCCTTCAAACATATATAATTACAAATAGGTTTTAAATCGTACAGATCTTCACTAATTGACAATTTTATTTTACATAAGCGTATATTCTTGACAATGATATACGGTTTCACGATGTATAATATTTGAATACTTCTAATATTTAATTCACTAAATGAACAATCAATAATAGATTTAGTGGAATTGTGAGATTTTTAGATTCGTAAATATCGATGGATTTTGAGTGGATTTGTAAATATTAATTGTTCGGGAATTTGCCTTACTCGAAGGCTATCATTTGTTTTTTGTTGAACAGCCTAATTAACTTTGCCCTACCTGTAACAAACCTCTAAATAAATAAATTATCATTGAATAGCGTCTGGTAAATTCCAACTACCCCAGAAATTAAAAGCAGAAACTATTACAATTGAAAGGAAATAAGGAGAAGCATCTTTGCACCTTCTTTGCAACATCTTTGTGACCCTATAACACTTTCATCAATTGAAAATAGAACTCCCCTTACTTAGTTTTGTGAGTATTATACCTTATATAAACTTCTTATCACATTTTTTCAACTCTTCGTCGTTTAAATAATCTCTTCAGAATGAGTACATTTTATGAAAAGTTTATGGAAAATTTTTGGACAAAAACAAGCGCAATACAAACACATCCAAATAAAAGAGGATCTAACGCTAGCCAAAGCAGTTCAAGAACTAGATAGCAGTTGTTTCCACACCTAATACGACTTAAGGAAGAGGGAAGGAAAATAGAATAATAATTATGAATGGTGAATTGGAAATCGAAAATCGCCAAATGTCTCTGAAAGAGCTCAATACTCGAGAAGAAATTAGCACTAAGAGATGTAGGAGTGAAGAAACATCGCCAAAAAGCATAAAAGGAGAGAGCATCAACCACATTAAACAACCGATAAAAAGAAAGACAAAATACAGTAGTATTGATCATACTTTATAATACAGTAGTAGACAAAATGTAGTATGAATAATTCATACTAAAAATCAATTATTGATTTTTATCAAGAGGAAGAAAAAATTACCGAAGATAGGCGAAATTATCAGGTGAAGAAACAAAGTCAAACAGAAAAAGAAGAGGAGGGTAAAAAGCGAAACACGAGGGAAAAGAAAGGAATCTTCTTTTGGAACGTAGTGGGAATGAAAAATTTTAGCCTCCATGACCAGTTGAATATTCTCGAAAGCACATATTTTTTCTTTGTGAAACTTGGTTGTAGATAGATCTTGCGTATTTTCCTCAAGTGATACATGAAAAATTTGATTTAATTTTTGTAAATGCTACAATAAACAAGGAAGTCGGCGGACCAAATTCAAGATTACTCGCATCAGTGAACAAGGTACATAATTACACAATAATTTATCAAACGCCATTCTGGCTCTTCAGAAATTAACGATGCTAAGTCTTTTGTAGTCTTTTATGCAAAGTAATGAGGCTAAGATGTTTCGTGTTATCTGATTGATATTTAAGACTGTTGATAATGGATTATAATGTATAGAGAAAAAGCAATTCAATTTAAAATTTGTGAATGAAATACTGAGAGCATAAGTTTTGTTTTTCTTTCAATTTGTGTGTTCATTGTTACAAGAGAAATTAGCCGTTTGGGATCAATAAACTGTATGGAAACTCTATTTGAATGAATAAAATAAATTAATAGACAGTTGAGAACAGCATTCAGCTAAATAATCAAGGCTGGATGGTAAACTTCAGGGTCAAGAATCAGCAGATCAGATATTGCGGAAATTACAGTAATCCACCCCCACCTCTTTCAAAGACACGACCTTGATCTGCTGATGCACACGCAGACTTGAAGGATGGATTCGCGCGCGAACCGTCCCTAACTAATTTAATGAAAGCAAAAATCATTGTAGTTATTTCTCGCTATTCACTATACTCTGTCCAAGCAAGGAAGACATTCTGGCCAGATGGGAAAATGACTCCAGCTTGGTCAATATTTGTTAAAAAAAGTACAAATTTGGTTTTAAATTGTAGATCAGAATGCTTCCTAAAATTTGAGACCAAATTTTAAATTTTTGAACCGATATTGACCAAGCTGAAGTAATTTTCCCATTTTGCCAGAATGTCTCCTTAGCTTTGACAGACTATACATCTGCAATAATACTATATAATGTAGTACTATATTTCGTGCCTGAGACAATGTAAATAAAAACATTCGCTTGCAAGTGTACGTTTCTCGGAACATCAAAAGGCTCTTTGATCTTTTGATCTAGGCCTACTCGCAGAGTAAAAACAAAGAAGACATTCTGGCAAGATGGGAAAATGACTCAAGTTCAGTCAATACTGGTTCAAAAATTATAAGTCTAATTTCAAATTGTAGAAAACATTCTAATCTACAATTTAAGACCAAATTTATAATTTATTAGTTAATATTGACCAAGCTGGAGTCTTTTGCCCATCTTGCCAGAATGTCTTCTTTGGATCAGCGCGCAATTACCAACCACTCACGTGCCTTCACGCGAAGAATTTCCATGCCGGGAGATTCAAATGGAAAGAAATCGCCCGAACGGTTTTTCGGGCTTGGAGGGGGGGGGGAGGAGCCATATAAAAATTCTACAAAAAAACAGGAACACTTATCTTCACATTATTGACCTTTCCATGAATTTTTAAGTCGACTATGATGACTATATTAGTTATGAAGTTTAAAGTTAGTATGAAGTTATCCATATTTTTCGGATTTTATGTCACCATACACTCAACAGTACAAGAAATTCCATGTAATCTTCAAATTGTACAAACAAGAAGAAAATTAAAAATGAAAATCTCTTATCAGATTATAGACTGTCTTGTTCTTGTACTATAGTATAGAGTAAATGGGAGAGTGTTGATGATATTGTAATAACTTTCCGCAGTATTGTAACATTGCAAACTTGTTTTTAAACCGCCTGGGCCAAATCGATGTGGGAGGTACATCGTTTATTTGTAATAATCACGTAATTCTCGCCCGGACCAATGTATTGACACTCCTGGACAAAGGCTTCAGCAGTCAGCAGTATTCTAGCGACGGGAATGCACACTCCAATCTCTCACTGCAAGATTGTGATAACATTTTTTCGTGATAGAGAAATTCTGATTGCAGATTTTTTTCAGCGACGTTACGTTTTGCCATTCGGCCCCGATTTTCAAAAATTATATGAAAAATGCATAATTACGAAAGTTTGGTACAGAACCTATTAAAGCATGAAATTGGATTTAGAAAAGCAGTAAATAGATTCTGAACTGTTTCATCATTATATTGTTGTAGTTGTGGTATATATTGTGGTAGTTGTTGTATATTTGGAATTATTGTATGATATACTCTGCTTTACAAATATCAATTATCATGTATTCTGTATGCAGTGATAACATATAATGTATTGCAGCTACAAACCAATTCGTGTAATGCTTATGGGACTGCCGCTTTAGTTCATCAATGAAGATCGAAGCAATAAGGGTACTATTCTAAATACAAATTTCGGAGTAATCTATGACTGTCCACCAATCTTGATAATGGGTTTTATGTGAATATAATTTTTACTAGCCGGCAGGTTCGCTTCGCTCGCCTTCTCCGCCTAGGCGGGGGGCTCCGCCCCCTGGACCCCCGCCAGTGTCGGTAGTAGCCAGTGTCTCGCTTCGCTCGCCTGCAAAACCTCTCCCAGTGTCAGCTGAGACAAACAGGCTTGCTTCGCTCGCCTGCAAATTCCGTTCAGAAGGGGTTCGAAATTCATTGAACACAGTATTGATTGACCTTATCTAGACCTGTTTACCAAATTTCAACATTTTCTGCCAATTTGTTCTCGGAAAATCTAAGAAAAACTCTGAAAATTCCGAAAAATAGTAAAAGGCTAATATTTTAGCGTTACCTTGGGAAGTATATCGGACATAGTTTGAAACTTGATTCAATATCTTCTAAATTACTTCATCTATAATCTCGCTGAAACATGGAATTTAGACTAAGGATTGGTCTTATCAAGGCGGAAGATATGCAGCCCGCAATACATCTACAATTTTGAAAACCTGATTACTGGCGTAATCTTAAACGGATTTCAAAAATATTTCAACAAAACATTTCTAGACCTTATCTGAACCTGCCCACCGAAATTCAACATTTTCTACCGATTGGTTCTCGAAAAAATTAAGAAAACGCCGAAAAACTATAAAAAACTGAAATATTTAGCATATCCCTTTTTTTAAGTTTCCGTATCCGTTTTAAAATCCGTTCTCAGCGCGCGTCTAAACGTCCAACTGAACATGCCTGCCAAATTTGAACACATTCGGTTCAGTGGATTTTTAGTTCTGGTGATGAATGAATGAATGAATGAATCAGTGCCATTTCGCTTTTATATAGGCTATAGAGATTCTGGCGCAATTTATCCAGCAAGTACTGGCCATGAATGGAGATTACTGAATTACTCTATTCATTTCATCATCCATGATAAGATATTAAAATGATATGACGGATGCGATGCAGGCTTATTCGAGGCATTCTGCAATCTAATCACAGTATTCTGTAAATATTCAAAAAGTAAACTCCAATAGTAATTAGTTTCTCTCTTTCTTCCAAGAAACTAGTGTTCATTGTGGCAATGATGTTCTGATGAATCAGTTATTGCACTTGTAATTTTGTATTCATAAGAAATAGCTTACGGTACTACAACAGTATGCTGGTCAACCGTCCAAATAGTAGGTCTATAGATTCTTTGGCAGACTTCGTACTAAGCAACTCATTCTATCGACCTACTCAAGTACATCAGACTTCCTATTCTAAGAGTATGGTAGCATAGACATAGAGTACAAGACTCTTCTCTAAGGAGGTGAGTACAAAAAAGAGAACACATTGGATGAAAATTCTTTATCTTGGTAGAAGTATGAATCAAATGAACTGATCAACAAGTTCAATTGCAGAAATAATCACCATCTATTGAGACAGCTAGTCAAAACTTATTACAAAATAAACAATAATAATTTCGATAATTTCATGTAGAATTGCTGTTAGGCTCGCATAGTAATAATAATAGTGTGGACTACTGTCTTTCATAGAATACAGATTTATAAACTGCTATTATTGGAAGTTAAATGAATGTTGATACTATTTTTCATAGTCTATATGAATCTAAGAACCTTATACAAGTTAGTATTCACTCATTTTTGATACTAGAAGTAGTGAAACACGAACCAAAACTAGCTTCTATTACATTAAAATTTGAATACTTCATCTTTCTATAATTTGATGATAGAATAAAAATTCAAGATGATCCAATCTCAGCTCAGTGAGTAGAGTATTGTAACGAAAAAAACTAACTACTGGCAGAAATTATTTTTTAAATTTAAGGAAATAAATCTACCAAATTTATAAATTCAATATTATATTAACTCTATTCTCATTGTATACTATGTGTGACGAAAAGGATTACTCATAATTAAAATACAGAATTAATAATCAAATTTCACAGATTATATTTAAAAAAGTATATATCAAGAATTGGACAAAATAGCAAATCAAAATATTACAATAACCCGGAATTGTAGAGAAATGAAGTTGAAGAAATACCTTTAATTGCGAAGAAAGTGGGGGCCCCAAGCACTTATAGAAATTTGCTTTTTATGACACTTTCACTTTCACTATTTGTCGAAACTGCCATCTTGTTAATACGGAGTAGAATGAATGTTACCGGCATCTTGATGAACCTGAAGTCGTCCTAATTATAGCTGGATAATATTGATTGAATTTGGAAGATTCCATAGTAAAGCTGGAAATCTCATAGGGTACAGCTGGGACCGCTGTTAGGATAAAACAAATATAAAACTAATTTAGTTTTCTATCAATTTTCAATTAATTCTGTTCGCAGATGAACAGAGAACTCAAAAAGACTGAACAATTTTTTAAACAAAACTGCTATGAAATAATAAGGTTACAGTAGATGAAATAATTTGAAAACTAATAAAACTTTAGATTCAGATAATTAAAGAGAACAAATTTAAATTTATCTTGCAGGTATTCAACGTATTAAAGGATTGAATATTGAATTGATACTGTACTAGAAAATTTCTAAAAATTATTATAAAATTGAACTCTATCATTTTGCAAAAATATAAAATCATATACTAATCATACAAAACATTTTCATACAATCCGCAATTTAATAATACCAATCAAATAATGCTAATGAATAATCAATAAACCAATTATATCAATAGTTACCTTTTTAGAGCGGATTTGAATATGATAGTCCATGATTCAGAAGGAAATTATTATATGAAGATTAGAATGACTTTACAAAGATTTAAATTTGATTGAAAAATTACTTAGGAAATTTGATAAAAAAAATTTATAAATTATAAAAAACGTCAAAATAAATTCATCCTGGAACTTTTAGGAGAAAAATCCCCAAAATTATCAAAAATAAAAGAACATGGTCTGACTCTTCCAACTGCTGCGGACAGACTGGCTAGAGCAAGGCAACATTAAAGGATCAGAACGACAGCCTACCAAAAGGTACAAGTTTGAATCCTGAGAAGGAAAGAGAGAGTAGCTTAGTAAGTCATCTAAAAAGAACTACGTAAGAAAAGGATAGAGAAATGAGAGAGCACAAAAGACTCTTTATCAAAGCAAGAAGTACTTGTAGAATATGGAAAATCGACAAAACAGACAAACAAGCTCTATCTCACTCAAACTTATTGCAAAATTAGAGTGAGGCAGTTGTTTGTTGAAACTGTATTTTTCAAAAACAAGATAATTGTACTGAATAATCTACTGCATGTAACATTTTGTTACATATCTCCTCCTTCTCAAGAGAATAAAACGTTAATTTCAAAAAAATCTGATCAAAATTCCCAATTTGAAGAGAAAAATTCAAAGGAAAGAACTTAAGGGACCTACCTCGTATTTTTATCATTATTACTATTTTTCTTTCTTTATATTTATATATATATCCAACTAGATAATGAATGATAACATCAATGTATTACTTAAAATCCAAAATAAAATCTATATTCTAACCTACAAATCAAAGAAAATTTCTTTTCAATTATTCTTTTTTTTTGCAAAGTTTAATGATTGTCAAAGATGCAGCACACCGTCCAAGTCGATATACTAGTAAGTAAAAGAGATCGTTCCGCCAAACAGTGATGAGGTTGGCCACCCTCACACTGCACGGCGAATCGTTCTCTCAAGAACAAAGAAAAAAGAGAAAGATACACAGAAAACGTATCCGTAATCAGTGTATCAAGAAAAATTAATAAGGACTTTACAATTAATCGCAGACAATCTACTTCAACCCGACAATCATCATACTTTGATTTTTTTTTCTCGCAAACTTGCGTTCAACTAAACAAGACAAAATATCAACGTTTAATATAAATATTTCATAAAATAATCAACTTGACTACCATTTATCCAACTAACAAAACCCTAACATCAATAGACCTCTACATGTCTACAAAGATATTCTTAACCTAATACTTTACAATACTTAATAATAATATACTATTATAATATTATCATAATCGATTCCATTAACAATGTACTTCCCTTGTTAATACGGAAATGAAATCTCCATATATTCCAAAAATCAAACAATAATTAATCATTATCAATCAATAATTATTTACAACAAACGTTTTCTCATTACATAATTCAATTTCATGTCGACATTTTTATAATTTACATTTTTACATCTCTTATTCAAGGATAAAGAAAGAAAAGAGCAAAACTAATCTAATTACTGAGGTGGCGCGCATCACCTGTGTAGTAGTAATAGATAGTAGTAATGCAACTCAAATAATATTCAAGTCAAGCGTCTGACCTTGACCTACGGAGCATCCTGTGCAATAACGGAACAGAGTATTCCTCTTCATAGCATAAAACTCGAGAAACTTGAGTCAAATCAAACTACAGAGCAACTATTCAATTTCTGATAGACATTCCATTACAGATAAGCAAGTAAGAAAAATAAGTTACTAATAAAATTTTTTCAATTGACTAACATGTGCCTTTTGTACATAGTTACCAGTAGAAGGACACACTAATTCAGCAGTAACATCGGTCAACCATCGATTTATTTTTAGAGGGCCTTTCCAACGTACATTTAGCTTTGCACAAATTTTCTGAGCTTTACCACTTAAAATGTGTGCTTTCACCCAAACGAGATCATGAATCTGAAAAGGAACAGGTTGTCTATTCTTATCATAGGCAATCTTTCTTTGATTGTGAGTTTTCAATAACTGATCACGAGCTTTTTTCCATATCTCAACAGTATTTTCGTTCACCTTATCAGGAAGTATCTCACTAACATTCCAAACATTCAATAAAGGATCTCTAGGCTTGAATCTATACATCAATGAAAAAGGAGTGCATTTAGTACTATCATGAATAGCAGTGTTAAAAGCTAAAGGTAACCAACTACTAATAGTCTCGTCCCATTTAGTTTGGGAATTCGAATGAAAAGCGATTAACGAACTACGTAAGTTACGATGTAACCTTTCTACTACATTTGGATTTGGGTAAAAAGGTGACGTAGTATTATGACGAATCCCTAATTCAAAGAAAAATTTTGAATTTTATTTGATGTAAAGATTTTAGCATTATCGGATATTATCTGTTTAGGAGTAGAAACCTGAACAAAAATTTGTTTTAGAGCTTTAATGATGGACTCGGAGTTTGCTTTACGTAAGGGTAATAGCCAAACATATTTACTAAAAACATCAATACATGAAAATATGTGCTCATATCCCTGAGTGGTACGAGTGAGAGGTCCAACTGTATCAATATGGAAAATTACTAATGGTTCTTCTTGAATTTTAGATGATAAGAAACCATAGTTCCCCGCTCGCGTGGGCTTACTTTCACCACAAACCATACAAGATTTAACTAAGTAAATAATATCCTTCCTCATATTTAACCAATAAAAATTTTCGAGAATCTTACCTATAGTTTTCGAGACTCCAAGATGAGCTCCGATTACACTCTCGTGGTAATACTTAAATATTACTGGGACAAGTATCTTGGGTATTACTATCTTAAGTTTATCTTCCTTACGCAATTTGAATACTAATACTTTATTTGATATACTATAAGGAAATTGATCAATATTATCTTCAATTTTTTTTATAATTTCAGAAAGAATAGGATCTTTTTCCTGATGTTGCCTAATATCAGTGAAAGCAAGAGGAAAATCTGTCATTTTCAAAGTGTTAATAAAACTTAATTCAAGTTCTTCGTTTTTGGTTTCATCATTTTTATCAAGTTCCCCTAACTCATTATCATCATGATACAACCTAGATAATGCGTCTGCTAAATAATTATCTTTACCGGCGACGTGTCGTGTAACAAATTGGAAAGACATAAGTCTAATCAGCCAACGACCTAATCTACCTAATTGCTTATCTTGTTTTAGTATCCAAGCTAAGGCACTATTATCTGTAAGTAAAAGAAATTTTGCTGTAAGTATAGGCGGAATCTTTCCATACCAAATATAGCAGCATAGCATTCAATTTCATACGTGGAGTACTTACACTCTTGTTGCGTTAATTTCTTAGATGCATAAGCAATAGGTTTCAAAACTCCGTCAACTTCTTGCGAAAGAATAGCAGAAATCGCTAAAGAACTACCATCGGTTTGTAAAACGAATTGTTTGGAAAAATCAGCAGTAACTAGAATTGGAGGATTCATAATAGCCTTTTTTAATGTTTGGAAAGCTTTTTCATGAATATCTTCCCAAACGAATTTTACATCTTTCTTACGTAATTCATTCAAAGGACAAGCAATTTTTGCATAATCTTTAATGTATTTGTGGAAATACCCAGTCATTCCAATGAATCTAGAGATAGCTTTAGCATTTTTGGGCCTAGGATAATTTCGAATGGAATTAGTTCGGGAAGGATCAATCGTTATCCCATTTTCTGATACCAAATTACCTAAGAAAGAGATTTGTTTCTTAGCAAAATTCGTTTTTCCATTTTAACGGTAAATCCTGCGCTTCTCAAACGTGATAAAACAATATTGATATGTTCCAAATGCGACTCGAAATCTTTAGAATAGATAACAATGTCATCAAGATAATGAATAAGAAATTTGAACTTGATTCCGTCGAAGAGAGTATCTAATACAGAAGAGAGCTTGAGCACCTATGGACAACCCAAAAGGAACTCTAAGAAAATTGTAATTTCACGGAGTACAAAAACTCGTTAAATGTTTACTCTTTTCAGACAGGCATAATTGGTAGTAGGATTGATTCAAATCGAGAACAGAAAAGTATTTTGCTCCATGAAACCAATGAAACATATTTTCAATATTTGGTAAAGGAGTAGCATCCAAAGCTATTTTGCGATTTAAACTACGGAAATCTACCACTACTCTATGTCCACCATCCTTTTTTGATACTAGAAAACAAGGACTAGAATAATTTGAGTTTGATTTTTCAATAATTCCCTCTTCAAGCATTTTCTTAATTTTCTGATTTAGAATTTCCATTCTCATAGGGTTTAGTTGATATGGAGCTTTTCTCACAGGTTCGTTATCAAGCAAACGAATTTCGTAATCAATTAAATTACATTTGCCTAATTTATCCGTTAACACATCCCCAAATTTGTTGAGTAAAACACCTAATTTTTCTTTTTGACAAGGATTTAAATTCTCATTCTCCTGATCGGCAGTGATCCCATTTATTTTCTTTAACAATTTCAATTTAGGATTATTTTCAAAAGAGAACTTGAATTGCGGTTTGAAACTGAAATAATATCTATTGTTGAACAAATCGGACACCAACTGAGAATATTGAATGAAGTCACACCCTAATACAATAGGAATAGATAGCTCATCATGAATATAAAATCTAAATTTCCAACTAAAGTTTTCAATTTTTATTCTAAGTATCACTGTATCTTTTAATAGCAATTTACTTTTATTAGCGGTGACACATATTTGAACATCTTCTTCAATGAGTAGATTATTTTCATTATTCACAACTAATTTATCAAATACTTGTTTTGAAATAATACTCCAATCAGCCCCAGAATCTATCAAAGCTATTGAGTTCATACCGTTATTTCCTAATTCACAAGGGATAAAAGGATTTATTTTATTATCTAGTACTTTCGTTTTCAATCTATTGAATTTCTTTTGTATTTTCTTTTTACTTTCTTCCTCAACTTATTATTCCCTGTTCTATTCTTATCTTCAACATGTTTCTTATTTCTACGGAAATTTTTATTTGAAGAATTCACAGAAATAATTTTATTTTGAGAGAAAATATTAGATCTATTATTGTTGATTTTAGAACGCATATTGTTCTTCCTTACGCCTAGTCATATCTTTTTATTGGGACAGGAAGATGCGTAATGTCCGAGCTCATTACATGAATAACAGCGTATGTTACTCAAATCCCTAGGTTTCGTAGTATTTTGGGCATTTTGATTAGGATTTCTTGAATTATTCCCTCTGTAACTAATATTATTCAAATTAGTACGGCACTGTCTAGCCAAATGTCCTATACGATTACACCTTTGGCATCTTTGCTGTGGAGAAACAACAGAATTAGCAAATTTTCTATGATTATTATGGGTTTGAGGCATAGACCTATTCCGTTGGATATCGGCATACAGAATATTCTGACTCTCTACTGATATTGCGTTCAAATCATTAAAATTCCTAGGTTTAGATTGAAATACTAGTCTTGACCTTTCTTCTGGGTTCAGTCCTGAGCAAATATCATTTACTATTTCTTCTTCTGATTTATTCAGTCTCAGTAATTTAGCAGCGTTCTTAATAGCTAATATATAAGTCGCTAATGGCTCACCTGTTACCTGTAATCTGAAATACTGTTCCCTTTCAATGACAGAAATTAATCTAGCAGGAATGAAATAATGTAATATATCACTATGAAACTCATCAAAGGTTTTGTTATCTTTTATAGCAATATTTAACCTTTCAGAAAGTGGTCCAACGGCAGCAGAGAGTATTAATTGAAAAAGATGTTGATCTAAGAAGTTCGACCTTTCTTTTATTGTTAAACACAATTCAATGAACTTCAATAGTTTATCTACATTCAACCCGTCTGTAATTGGAATTTCTCTGATTATATTTTCGATAGGATTCGGTAACTTATTATAAAGATTACCAAATGGAGAATTGAACGTACTAGCAGTTGTATTCGGCCTACAAGAATCACTAGTAGTTGCTGAGTTTGCTACATTTTCCTGAACAATAGCCCTTGTCTGTGATTTATTTTCATTTTCTACTATGTTACTCATACTTTTATTTTCAGTATCATTCAATTGTAAAGCTGGTATGCCAACGAAACCTTGAGATTGAGTTTGACTCAGGTCACTACTTTTAGAATTAGTCGCCATGACTGCCTTTTCTAATGTACTTTTAGAATCCGTATTATCTTTAACTCTAATTATTTTATTTTCACTATCTTCGGAAACAATAACTTCGAACTTAGTTTGATCTACACTTTTGGGAGATGCGGGTCTACTACTATTTGTTGTATTAGATTCCCCAGATTTAGCAGTAATTTGTTGTTGTTGATTGTGGGTATTTGGATTTACAAATTCCGGCAACACTAACTTATCTAAATTGGGAGAAGTAGGTCTACTAAAATACTCTTTTAAATCAACAAGTTGAGTGAAAATACTTTGCGCAATGGAAATCCTACTTTCGATATCACCAGTAAGTTGCTGATTTTCAGTTTCTCTAGCGTAAAACAATAGGTGAACGATTCTGTGTAAGATATGCAAAAAAAGGTCAGCCCTTTTGAAGTATTAGCTTGCTTATCAATATTACTATTGGAAGGAATACCATTTAAAAATTCTGCTTCTTTCTGCAATAGAAAATCTATCTTTGTTAGTGCATCTCTACTTGAATCTTCATCATAATTAATTTTAAAAACTTTTGGATCAGGAACAATAATTGCGGCTCTATACTTAGCTCTAAGTGTATCAACATCACAATCACTAATATTATCAATTGGAATTCCTAAAGTTTCAAGCTCAAATAACAAATTTTCTTTGACAATATAATTAGGATTGAATTTTCTATTTGGAATTAGACTAAAGTTGAACTTTTCATCAACGTATTTTTTAATATCCCAGTAATTAACTTTTGTATCGGTAGAAGAACACGTACGTTTTGGTGAAGCCATCGAAATACGTCATATTTTTAAAACAATTTCTAACTCTCCCCCCGCCAAACAAAGCATAAATGAGAAAAGAGTCCAAAAACTAGTTACATTTTATAGTTTAAAGAGTAAGCGCAGTTTGTAACGAGAAAAAACTAACTACTGGCAGAAATTATTTTTAAATTTAAGGAAATAAATCTACCAAATTTATAAATTCAATATTATATTAACTCTATTCTCATTGTATACTATGTGTGAAAAAGGATTACTCATAATTAAAATACAGAATTAATAATCAAATTTCACAGATTATATTTAAAAAGGTATATATCAAGAATTGGACAAAAATAGCAAATCAAAATATTACAATAACCCGGAATTGTAGAGAAATGAAGTTGAAGAAATACCTTTAATTGCGAAGAAGTGGGGGGCCCCAAGCACTTATAGAAATTTGCTTTTTATGACACTTTCACTTTCACTATTTGTCGAAACTGCCATCTTGTTAATACGGAGTAGAATGAATGTTACCGGCATCTTGATGAACCTGAAGTCGTCCTAATTATAGCTGGATAATATTGATTGAATTTGGAAGATTCCATAGTAAAGCTGGAAATCTCATAGGGTACAGCTGGGACCGCTGTTAGGATAAAACAAATATAAAACTAATTTAGTTTTCTATCAATTTTCAATTAATTCTGTTCGCAGATGAACAGAGAACTCAAAAAGACTGAACAATTTTTTAAACAAAACTGCTATGAAATAATAAGGTTACAGTAGATGAAATAATTTGAAAACTAATAAAACTTTAGATTCAGATAATTAAAGAGAACAAATTTAAATTTATCTTGCAGGTATTCAACGTATTAAAGGATTGAATATTGAATTGATACTGTACTAGAAAATTTCTAAAAATTATTATAAAATTGAACTCTATCATTTTGCAAAAATATAAAATCATATACTAATCATACAAAACATTTTCATACAATCCGCAATTTAATAATACCAATCAAATAATGCTAATGAATAATCAATAAACCAATTATATCAATAGTTACCTTTTTAGAGCGGATTTGAATATGATAGTCCATGATTCAGAAGGAAATTATTATATGAAGATTAGAATGACTTTACAAAGATTTAAATTTGATTGAAAAATTACTTAGGAAATTTGATTAAAAAAAAATTTATAAATTATAAAAAACGTCAAAATAAATTCATCCTGGAACTTTTAGGAGAAAAATCCCCAAAATTATCAAAAATAAAAGAACATGGTCTGACTCTTCCAACTGCTGCGGACAGACTGGCTAGAGCAAGGCAACATTAAAGGATCAGAACGACAGCCTACCAAAAGGTACAAGTTTGAATCCTGAGAAGGAAAGAGAGTAGTAGCTTAGTAAGTCATCTAAAAAGAACTACGTAAGAAAAGGATAGAGAAATGAGAGAGCACAAAGACTCTTTATCAAAGCAAGAAGTACTTGTAGAATATGGAAAATCGACAAAACAGACAAACAAGCTCTATCTCACTCAAACTTATTGCAAAATTAGAGTGAGGCAGTTGTTTGTTGAAACTGTATTTTTCAAAAACAAGATAATTGTACTGAATAATCTACTGCATGTAACATTTTGTTACAGTATGATAGAATTAAAAAATTCAAATATCTTAAATTTTATCATTTTTGGACCTTTTTACTGGAGATGGAGATCAAAGCGCTCAGTTCCTGGTAAAACGCCGGCCACAACTCTTTTGACAGTCCGAGCTCTCGCCATTCGGATCACCAAAGGAAGCCGACTTGTTTGATCATGAAATTGTTATGATTTTATAATTGTTTCTAATTATTTAACAATTTATTTGGTCCGGTTCAAGCAGTGTGTAGCAGGTTGCATTAAAAGTCAGCAGTCTGCTCTTCTTGTCCACTCAATAGTTTCAACAAGCATCAGCATTATTATTTTAATAAGTACAATGAAATAATGCTGGTCTGGTCTCTAGCCTACAATATTCCACTTCCGTTTACAAATAATACAGGCCTCCTGTACTATTGAAGCAAATGAAAATACTACAGATCTGTATTCAGCTTCTTCTAGAAATGGTTTGTTTATAGGACTTTATTTTAAAAAACACTATGAGAAAAAATATTTTGCAAGTGTCTTTGGAGCTTGAGACACTTGTAAAAAACTCAAGAGTCTGATTTTATCTTTATTATTTAAGATTGGGAGACTAACTCCTTATAGTCTATGGAGCATTTTCATTTCTCCCTATGCATATAATAGGGGGTTTTGACCCCCAAAGGGGATTCTGTTCAAACGGAAGTATGTGAGGCATCCCTAAACACGCTCGTGGATTTACTAATGATTTTATATCCATAACTGTTATTGCATGAACGCTACCGCTCTGATTGAGCTGCTCAGCAAAATCTGGCAACATCGCCGGATGCCGAAAGCGCCTTAAGGCTCGGTGCACACATGCGATAGCGATTCAGCTTGACGGCAGCGGGGGCTCTGAGAAACCCCGTCAGCGGTTTGGCAGTACTAGCAATCAAATGGAGCGGTGCACAGTCCAGCTGTGCGATCATCGAGCGATGGCTGGATCGCGGCAGGGCCAAAACTGTCGCCGAGTACTGCCTCACCGCATTTCGGTCGCCGTTGTTTTCCAAGAAATTCACTTCTCTACAAAAATTTGAAATGCCTAAAAATAGAGATAGGAAAATTTTGATTTCAGATTTGGATTCAGCGCCATCTAATTAGTAAGAACTCACGTAATTGCTCAAAAATAATGAAGAATAAGGAAGTTATTTTTTCAATTTTATACAGTAATCTACTTGGGTTATTTCTAATCAATATCACAGTCATCATTAACATAATATATTACATTATCATGTTGGCCTATTATTTAAACTATGAGCTATCATTATAACAACTATTACTATGAAAAATATTATATACGGTATGTTTCTATGTATTATATTGATATAATATAATAATTTAATATTCCGGTTTATAATAAAAGTGTCAACAAGATTATTTTCCCTGAGTTGAACAAGGAGTAATAAATTTTATTTCTTAGTTCAGCTCTTACTTAATACAAACTTCAGTCTTCTCTTCCCTGATATCTTATCTTTTTGTCTGGTTTAATAATTTTGTCAAGTAAGTACAGTAGTGTGCAGATACAATGGATTCTTGAAAGTTATGTGTACTTTAATGCGAAATAGATTCATTTCATCCTATCTATAGGCGGTGTCACTGGGGGACCTGGCCTTGTTAAAAATATTTGCTGTATATCATATATACTATCAGCTACCCCAAGACTCTGATGCCCGGTTTTTCCAAGCACACTGAACGTTGAGGGACCCTCAAATTTTGATAAACAGCTGACATTTCCCATGATAAGTATAGGAAATCTAGTAAACTTGAGGTCCTCAAATTTGAGTGTGTTTGGAAAAACCGGGCACTAGACTCCCACATGGGTGGTAAACTCTGCCGAGTTTTTATCCAATAACTCTATGATTCAAAGTTTTATCTTTTGTGAGATTTAATAGTGGAAAGAGTTTTATGTCAATGAATTTTGCGTGTGAGACCGGATCAAGTAGACTACATAGTACTGTATAGTTAATTCACAGAAGTCGCTGAACATCTTGGAAACAGTAACATTATTATAATTAAATGCAATACGTGATTTTGCGTATTTAGACCTATGATCAATCAATTGGAAAATGAAACTAGAGAAATAAGAACCTTGAGATCAGTAGTTCAATAGGAAATCATCATTTCAATGCAATATCAGAAATGCAAAGATGTAGGCCTATGTGTCGTCACTATTATTTTACACAAAACTGCAAACTGTTTTGACTTTACAGTATCTTGATTCCCTGGGACAGTAGGTTAGTTAAAATAGAATTCCTAGTATTGGCCAAGCTAAAAAAAACATTGAGCATTGTCAAAGAAACTGTCATGATCAGAAGTTCAGGGAATGGACCTGAGAGAGGTAATGAGGTTTAATTTTGAGAATAAAAGTTGATATTGAAAATATGCAGTGTTTTAAATTTATTAATAAACTCCTCTGGATGTGTCGTCCAAGGTCCAACATTATTATTGTTATAGAATAAGTATTTTTTCTATAATTATTTCTAGGACTTTGGTCTATATCAGAAATTTTCTGCGCATCTGTTTGCGCATGCACGTACACTTTGTGTCAGTTTATGCTAGGCACTTAGAAAAGAAACATTGTCAGTTCGTGATGGAAACGTTTGAAACTGAGTTATTTATTAGCGCCATTCACGTGCAATCAGCTATTTGGGATACTGCTTCCGAGTCCTATCACGATGGGAATAGGAAGAGAGCAGCTTGGGAGGCAGTATGTGAGGAGGTTATTCGCGAAAAAATCGGATGCAGAGAAAAGTGAAATAGGTATAGTCTGTCCAAGCAGACCCTCTGGCAAAGATGAAAAAATGACTCCAGCTCGGTAAATGTTGGTTCAAGAATTATCAATTTGGTAGATCAGAATGTTTCCTACAATCTGAGACCAAATCAATAATTTTTGAGCCAATATTGACCGAGCTGAAGTCATTTTCTCATCTTGCCAGAGGCTCTTTTACGCTTGGACAGACTATAAGTGGCTGATCTTTTACCATCTTGTAATTCTATATGCTCAAATTTTATTATCTGTTGTTGTTTATTCCGGAAAATAGAGGTTTTCAATGTATGGCAAGTTGATCAAAACTGATAACTTTCTATCAAGTGTAAAAAAAGAAATTTTTTATTAGAATAGTTGGAATATCGAAATAATTATTTGATATTGCTATTGATATATTTTCATTTGCTTACTTTTCAACCACAAATGAACATTGGATTTTTATAATTACAATATTCGGTAACTCTGTCATGTAAACACCGAATGAAAGTCCAACTCCATATTGGACAGAAAGCATTATTACAGATTAGAGTCGAATTTCCAGCAGTTCTACTGCCCTATAGTCACAAAGTATTCAACTATTCATAGCAAGATTATATAATGGTGATATTCAATCAGTGACAAATAACGTATCTGCAGTATCGTATAATATATAATTATCGTAATTAATATATTATTATAATATATTACAGTATCGTATAATTATTATATTATAAATTAATCACATGATATTATCAATCCTATTTTAGGCTACTACTCTATAATTTTAGTATTATTAATATTTAATTTTTACATGACAATTTTTTCCAGGCTGAAGCCAATGCATGAAATATATAACAAGGTTTATACTTATTACAAAATAATCAATAGGATTGAACAAAACCAAAATTATAATTAATATAGTAAACGATTTGAATTAACAATAAACAAATGATTTTCAAAATAGAGACAAACAATTAGAATAATATAATGAAAATGGAAAAGAACTTATTGCACTAATGATATTATTAAAAACATTAGCAAAAAAGTCGTAGCTTGTTGGAAACTAATTACAAAGTGCTCTTTCACTAGTCCATTCTGTTCAAATGATCAGATAGACTAAATAATTTAATATGCATTGAGTCTCGAAAATATGTGTGGCTTTGAATCCGTTGGTGGGGAGCCGCTAGACAAAGAAAACATAGGCGACCTAAAGATCAAAGTAATATTAACACAAATAGAATACAATGATATACACACTTTAAATTAGAATGGCATTTCCTCAAATGAAGTTCACAAGAATTATTATTATTATTTCATTCAATTTTACAAAACAAGACTTTCTGGACAGACACTACAATTGCTTACTCATCAATACACATCAATGCACAGTTTCAAATCCTTGCTTTGATGCCTAACTTATTATGATTGTATTCAACTGAGTTCAGCAAATTTCCACTCTAGCAATATTGTCTTATCTTATTGGAACGTTTCTTTTGGAACAGCAACTGAATTGAATTCAGAACCTCTGATTATAAGACCGGCGCATTCTCAATTATTACACCAATGAGTCAGCCAAGTTAAAATTGGCACTTTGATGTCTGATTCAATCAATCTACAAAGCAAACATTTCTGCTTGAAACTATTATTTTATAAACAATACTAGAACTTCCAAATATTCTTATTAGAGAGAAAATAAATTGAATTTTCATTTAATAAAAGGGGGAAATGAGTAGACTGCTATTATAAAACGACATTCATAATAAAAAAAAATTACTAAATTATTATTATTTCTGAACTCATGTAGGAAATATTACTAATTTGGGGGGCGCTGATTCCGAATTTGAAATCAAAATTCTTCTATTCAAATTTTTTTAGATTTAACTTTCTGTAGAGAAACATTAATTTATCCATTGGACCCGCTAGAGACTCGCAATCGAGAGCCGCTGAACTGTGCACTGAACAAACTAACGCTGAATCTTGATTTTTTTTTAATCCAGCAGCAACCAAGCTAGGCCGCTATCGCATGTGTGCACCGAGCCTAAAGTGAAAATGTGAAGTAGTGTATATTCAACCGGACGTCAGATTGTTGTCAAAGTGTATGAAAATATACGGCGGACGCACCTTTGTCTTCAGAATGAAAGGAGCTCGAATTGTCGGCAGGGTGGATGAAAAAAATCGATTTTTATTTTCAAGTTTTTCAAAAAAACAAAGTGAAAAATCGAAGTGGAACACATACAAAACCTAATATACATGCATGAAAAACTAATATACTCTTCGATTTCAAGGGGATGCCAAATTGTAGGCATTATGAAAGGATGCCAGAATGATAGCAGGATGTATGTATATATATATATATATGCTTCAGCAGCCGAAATATCCTTGGCTCAAAAATGTAAGTTAAGTCTAGTTTCTAAATGTACAAGTGTCTACAATTCTACAAGTGTCTTCTGTATATATATATATATATATATATATATATATATATATATATATATATATATATATATATATATATATATATATATATATATATATGTATGTACAGATTCCTATGAAGTCGATAACTCCCGAAGGGCTCATTGGAGAGTGACCAAATTTTGCACAGGAATTATCAGTGTTAATATCTTGGTCAAGTTCGTTAACCAGTCAAATTAGTCCAAGGGTAGGGGTGAAATCAGGGGATGAAAATTTTTAAAAATCACTACAAATCGACCAAAATCGTTTTTCGATTTGAAAATTGGTGTTTATAATACCCTTATTATGTCCTACAATTTGAGTCATCAACGAAACAAATCCAATAAAAAATTGCGGAGAAAATGGCAAATAATATGCCAAAAACGGTATTTTTCATGGGTTTTTCGAAAACGGCACCTTTGAATTTATACCCTGAATAGCTCATTACAAGTCATATGATTTGAGCCATCATAGAATTGCATTTGAAATACACTCTTTCCGACCGCCAGCTGCTAAAGCGAATTTGTTTGAGAATTAGAAATGAAGTCACATGAATAGAATTGTTACAGTCACCAAGTTTAATGTCTTCTCATTTTAATAGAATTAAATATTCCTTATTCAGGCATAATCCCAAGTACTGCGTATAATGGCTGTTATCATTAGCTGACCAACGCTATCCAGCTGGAGTAAATGGAGTTACATTCAATATAACACATGTTCATGTCAAAAAATTGTGAGAGGTGATCATATCAATTTTGAATTTATTTTTTACAATATCATATTCATGTAATTCAACAGTTCGGCCGCAGCTTCAGAGCAAAGCTCGGTACCAGATATTTCTTTTTAATGCCCCAATTATCATATGTTTGCCTAGCTCCATCAGGACCTCCTAAATACCTCCTTAATCTATTAATTGACCGAACGTAAGTGAGGTCTAGATTCAAGACGACGATTTTGTATTTCTCTTTATGTTTGTTTGTTTGTTTGTTCCGCGTTTACGACGAAACGCGGCAATACATTGTGATGAAATTGGACAGGAATGTTCTGTTGAAATTGTGCGACGATGTATGTATGAAGTTATTTGGAATATGTCATTTCAAGGATAATATGAAAGGAAAAGGAATTACATGTGTACTAAAATAATATTACTATATACATTAAGTAGTAGTTCACAGAACTACTAGGATTCATTCAGAAATTGAAAGTTGAAATTTATACAGAGGTTGGAAAATCAACCCATATTTTCATCGAGCGAAAACCTAATCTACTTTACTTCAGATACTAGGATACTAATGTGTTCTATTATCTGTGTACTTTACCATATTTGCAGTATTTGAATAATAATAGAACGAATAATAGTTTGAATGCGTATGATGCTAACAAACCAGCATCAAGTACTAGATAGATACTAGATAACTAGATTACTAGTTATCTTTTATTTAGCTAATATTCATGACTTTTTTTTAGTCAATATACTTATTGATATTCTTTTAAAATATCAATGTCATCACTTCAAAAGTTATGAAATGGTTTGAAATCAAGTTATTGGAATTCTAAAGTAAATTAGAAAAGGTGCATCTGTGCATCCTATCCGTGAGGTGGTGCGGTCGCAGCAGCAGAGCGAAGCTCGTTGCCCCGATATTTATAAGTATTAGATAACAGTTGGACGTATTTCATGAAGTGGAACACGAATAGTAGATCTATGTTTGTTTTTATCAATGTATAAAATTGCATTTGTTGAACGAGCGAAGCGAGTTTCTACTTCTGACTCAACGATCAATTCGTTGTCTGTCTTTTCGTAAGTTCGTTCGTTTGTGCATGTGTTCGACAATAATTCACGAACGCCTTCTTTAATCAGCTTCAAATACAAAACATATATTCTTCGAACCTTTATACAGGTCAAGTTCGTTGGACAATGAAATCGACCAACTTATCATCCTTTTTCAGGCGAAAAAAATAACCTCTCAGCAACGGTATATCTATATTATACTCCCGTACCTATTATATTTCAACACAATAATCACGGCTGAAAAGAATGACATATGGAAAATTCTGAAAATCCATCTGATTTCAATAGAAAAGCTGATTAAAAATTATAGTCGGCGCAATCTAAGTTGACGAAAACCCCCTCCACCTGAGAAATAGCTACGTTGTCATTTTGCGTGAAATTGAAACTTCTCCTAACGCAAACACATTCAACTGGATGTTAAAAGTGACCACTGGCGTGCGCACGGGGGTCACCAGGGGTACCGTGGTACCCCCATTGGCCCCTCAAAAAAATTAATTTTAAATAAACCAGAAAAAATTTGCTCATTATTGTCAATATTACTCTTATCATGAAATATATTTAAACTTATTTTAAACAAGTAACTTATTAAAAATATCGCTTATCGTAACCAGTTGCTTGTGTGCTCGTGGCTTTTCTAAACTAAGCAGCTATTTGGACATCACTTTGTAGATTCCTTTAATAAATTATTACTCTAAAGTTTACTGGATTTTTATGTGTTTTATGATAGATGATAACTTTAAACCTATTCATTACTGAAACCTAAAGTTTGTTTTCCCCCCTATTTACCTGGGGGTACCAGTAGCGTAGCCAGAGGGGGGTCCTAAGGGTCCGGATCTCCAGACAATTTTTGGCATACCGTACTTTTATGTTTATGTAGTTTACACAGAGTGTTCCATAAGAGTTCACTAAACTTCTCAGACTAATTACCCACATTAAAATAATTGAAAAATTATACTGTACCTTGTAAAATGAATGAAATTTCTCCAAATTTGAAACTTTATAAATTAATAGAGATCACTCAATCAGGTTATTAAAATTATCAATTCTACTAGAAAATCAGCAAAGAAATCTAATGGAATAATCAAGACCTTTGTAAATTTTATTTATTACTAGCCGGCAGACTCGCTTCGCTCGCCTTCTCCGCCTAGCCAGGGGGCTCCGCCCCCTGGACCCCCGACAGTATCAGAAGTGTAAATGAGTCAGACAGGCTCGCTTCGCTCGCCTCTGTCAGTGTCAGCTGAGACAAAAAGGCTTGCTTCGCTCGCCTGCAAATTCCATTCAAATGGATTTACTTTGATAATCATATCACTTAACAGTGTCTTTTCAGCTAATCCTTCGAATTAGTTGTTCTATTACCTCAACTCAACCTGGGTATATCATTTGAGCGTATTTAGTTCAGTAGTTTCCGTGGAATAAACTAAAGTGCAGATTTCAAACATTGGAAAATCTTATTACAGGCGTAACCTCAGAAGGGATTCGAAATTTATTGAGCACAGAATTTCTAGATCTAATCTGGACCTGTTTACTAAATTTCAAAATTTTCTACCAATTCGTTCTCGGAAAATCCAAGAAAAATTTCGAGAATTCGGAAAAATAGTAAAACGCTAATTTTGAGTGTAACCTTGGAAAGAATATCGAACATAGTTTGAAACTTGATTCAATATCTTCCAAATTAGTTCATGTATAATCTCGCCGACCAATTAAATTTACAGTAACGATTGGTCATATCAAGGCGGAAGATATGCAATCCGCAACACATTTACAATTTTGAAAAACTGATTACTGGCGTAATCTTGAACGGATTTCAAAAATATTCTAACACAACATTTTTAGACCTTATCTGAACCTGCCCACCAAATATCAATATTTTCTACGGATTGGTTCTCGAAAAAATGAAGAAAACGCCGAAAAACTATAGAAAAACTAAAATATTTGGCGTATCCTTGGGAAGTTTAAAAAATCCGTTCTTAGTACGCATCCAACGGTCCAATGGAACATGCCTGCCAAATTTGAACGCATTCGGTATTTTAGTTCTGCTGGTGAGTGAGTGAATGAGTGCCATTTCGCTTTTATATATAGAGATTGATATAATGAGTGAAGTATCCTAAAAACTGATTGAACGGTTATTGCTCATGACTTCATTGTCAACTGACCAAGTGGTGTAAAAAAAGTACAGATTGTTCAGGGCTAAACAGGCTAAACTGCATTTTCAATTACTGTAACTTATCTCAAAAACTAGAGCTGTACAACGCTATTTTGGAATAAAACAAGGCTCCCCCAACTGATCAATGTTAACAACCCCCCAAAGATCAATTTTATGTAGAACTACATGAAGTGAATAATCTGGATAATACATACAAAAAAATATATTCCCCTCATCAGCAAAAAAAGTTATGCTCAAAATATTCTGACTGCTGAGGTTCGAACTGTATAAGGTGAATCTGTATTATTAATTTCTATTTGAGAAAGAGTGCTTTACAATGATATTTTGGACACAAACCTAACAGATAGTATTAAAATAATACTGTTGAGGGATATGATTCAACCCTCAAAGTGAAGTCCGTATTATTCAATACAAATAATAGATGGCTCTAAAACGGTATTTTCTACTGTAAAATTTCAAAAATTTTCCGGTGGACCCTCGGACACCCCTTGCTCTTGGGGGGTGACCCCCCCCCCACCCGAAATCGAATCCTGGCTACGCCACTGGGTAAAACCCCCTCAAACTTTACTGCCTGGTACCCCCATTAATCAAGGTCTGCGCACGCCTATGAAAGTGACAACGTAGCTTCGGAAAAATCACGCGGTGTTGTAAAACTCACTATTTTTATGATAAACCAGCTGTTCGCAGCTCAAATATGCAAGTCGATTAGCTTCAATAACTCCAATCTTCAACATACAATGATTCATGCATATACCGCTCTCCTTACTTTGAAACTCTTGAGAGGCCAAATTACGATTTTCCGACTATTTTCGACATTTGAGAAAATAATTTCAATTGTTTTTGAACAACTTTCTCGCTTTCACCACCCACTTATCTTCTCAAACAAAAAAGTTTCTAGATCATCGAAAATTTCATGTTTTCTGATGGAGTTGACTCGACATTGACAAACATATTCATTAATTGAAACATAATTATTGGTCGGATATAGAAAATTCAGAAACCATTAGAAAGCTCGAATTCTCCTTGTCATTTTGATATAAAAAACTTTATTTTTACTACAACCCATGATTGTGAGTGAAGTAATATTTTCGCGATTTTTCAATTTTTTCAAAAAATCAAATTCCCTTTGAATCCTTCTACCCAGGAACTTTTTTAATACTACTGGAATATCAAGGATAAAATTTTGCGTCTAGATATGGGGTTCAATCGCGAATTTGAAGTTGTTCCAATTTTACACAATCTGGCAACGTAGCTATTTCTCGGGTGGTGGGGGTTTTCGTCAACTTAGATTGCGCCGACTATAGCGGCAAATTTGAAGATATTATCTTGAGAAATAATAATGTTCTCACATCAAGGGAACTTTCATGTGAAGTCATAAATTGATCTCTAGTTTGAACATGTGATAGAAGTCTTTATTTTAACAGCTGACAATAGGCGACAAATTTGAATATTTTTCTACCATTGACAATAATTCTTACAGTATTTTTGTTGAAAAGAGTAGCCTATATTATGTCGTTCCATTTGATTTCCATGTTTTGATCATCCAAACTGATAAAATACCAGCCGTGCTTTACTACGGCATTTAAAAAATGTCATTAAGGGGATTAATAATAATTCATTCATTTGATTCATCCGAATGAATTTACTGAACTATTGCAAAATACCATATATTTGAAAGAAGCTCTAATTGCGGAATTAGGGCTATGGTGTAAATTATTTTTAAATAAGAATTTGCAAATAGATGAGTTGAAGGAAATTCTAATGCCACGTTTACACCGGATTGTTAATAACATTAGTTAATAACTTTTTGAATAATGTATTATTATATAGACTTATATATTATGTAACTAATCATATTAACTAATGTTATTAACATTCCGGTGTAAACGTGGCTTTGGTAGCTAAACTTTCTTGGAGGTAGATATTTTTCAAAGTGATATTGATTTTTTCCAAGATTACATTGCTCATCCAAATAAAAGTGTTTTTCCATTAAATACAGCTGTTGAGAGATCGAATAGTAGGCTTTTCGTCGTAGGGTAAAGAAAGATATAGCTCAGGAGCACAACGGGAGAGGGAAGAATGATGGTATCGTGCCTAATGAGAGTCCATCATGAATTTAAAAAAAGAAGGACCAAAGAGTATTGAATAAGTTCAAAAAGAATCATTTAACTGAAACTTAGTTGAAATGTTTTATTTTACCTTGATCAACCTAGGAATTCACCTTGATTAACATAGGAATTCACCTTGATTAACCTATGAATTTACCTTGGACTTTGGATTTGCTGGAATGTTATCAAAACTATAATTATTTTGAATCCAGGGTTTTCTGCACTCTAGACACACATTTCGCAATAATATCATACAGAGCTGAGACGCCATTCCTAGTAATGAAATTTAATGTTGATAGATTTTTTGTGTTGAACAACTTTGCAAGGTGATTAAATTATATCTGTATTCTAAACACCCACCCACCCACCGAGTGTTTGGAGGAGATTCAATCTTTTAGGTATTATGATTCTTTGTATCCTTAATCGAATACCTGAGAGTCCTTGTGAAAAATATAGAATTTCATGAACTAGCGTTTGAAATACATTCAGTTTCTATAAATCATTAGATATTAATCAATTGATTGGTGATATCAACATATAATACTATAGATTTTGAAAACTCCATATTTTTTTTACAAGAATTATTCCGTTACTTTGAAAGTTTGTAACTTTGAATTGTGAATTATTTCATTCGTACTTCAAAATCCCTCAAGGCGAAATTAAGTTCTCTTAAATTTGAGACCAAATTCACACTTCTATGTCCAGTGGTTCATGGCCACCACAGACATAAATTTCTAAACACGTAGGCTCTATTGTACTTTGGGCGCCGGTAGTTTCGGAAAGCACCCCTTTACCAAATTATTCCAGCTCGTTGCATACGATTTTTTGTTTTCTAGTGTGGGTGTCAAAACATCCGTTGTAAAATAAACAACGGTCCTCTATAATCTTCGCTATCCGATGACTTCTATGATGACTTCCATCTCACCTCCTGTCCCATTCTGAGGGCTGCCCCAGGAATCTTTTGTGTCAATAACAAAGAGCTTCAACACAATAGATGTTTCAATAACAGTAGTTAAGAATTGTTTTACCAGAATGCTATCCAATTCTCAACTTCTACCTACATAGTTTTGATGAATAATGTGATATGTGCTTCATGTAAAATTCAATATTTTCATTCAATATGTATAACTATCATATCGCATTCACAACTACTGGTACTCAACAAGTGAAAGTTATCAATGCTTGGAAAAAGTAGAAGCAATTATTACTGCTTAATGATACAATATTCGATAATATCAGAAGGCATTGAATTCTCGATTTTGCAAATGAAATTCTCTAGGAGTAACTTAGGCTATTCCTACTGTGAAAAAATACTATCGCATGTTGTGTACAGTCAAGTAAGGTTTTCCTATTTCATCCTTTAAAATACAAAATAAAGAAATACTAATAAATTATTTTTGATATTCCTTATAAGATTTATAGTTTTTATATTCTCATTACAATTTCTGTGCTAAAAATCCCCTCACACCAACTATCGATCAATCTACCTATTTGCTCATCCTATGTACCCAAAATCGATTGTAGGTCAACACTGTCCATATCAGGTTCCGTACATGTAAAGTTCATTACCCTCACCCTGTAGACTGTAGACCATCATCACATGTTCATTAAGAAATATTTTTGAAGGAAGCAGACATTGACATAATAAGCAGAATCTAGAGATACTACTGAGATACTATTTCCAATTCTAAAAATAATACATCCTGCCCATTCACTGAATTCAACAATCTATCTGGACTCCCACGCTCCACAGATACAGTACTATGGGGTTTTCCAACTCAACAACCCTAATTAGCTATGAGAACAGCTCCCTAGTCTGGTCTAGGTAGAGGCCTGTCGAAAATAGCATCTATTCTTTAATCTCAAAACGAACATCCAAAACTTAATGATCCGTACATTGATCTATCCAATTATACATTGTTTGGTTTAGTGCAAGGGTAGTGGACGTGTTATTTTTTCGAATTATTAGTAGCAGCAGTATACGAGTGTCAAGATTCTGCTTATGTTGAGTATCTCATTAATAACTTGAGGTTACTACGAGCTAACTCATTCACTCTAATTTTATTTGGGCTGGAAGGAATAATAGTACCGGTACACAGTAGAATATTATGTTGATTTTTAATGACTAAATAATCTCTAGTTACTCCCTGGAATATCACCTATTGTTCGAGTTTATTAGAGGTATTTAATTGGCTGAGCAAAAGTAATGATTTGCGAATTCAGAATTCTTATAGAGTGGGAACGTAAAATAACAGTAATTCAAAAAATATATAAATACTTCTTTAAACAAACCAAAAAGAAGAAAATAACTTTCTTGATCACACTATTAGTTAATAGGAATTCTCTCTCTTATATTTCTTTAAAAAGTATTCAAATACAACTCATACGTTAATAGGAATTCCCTCTCTTATATTTAAAAAAAAAAAATAAAAAAATACAACTCAAAGGAAAAATTTGTGACTCGAAACTAGAATTTTAAAAGTATTAATTGAGCAAATATTTCTACTTTTTAAAGCTTAATTTATCTTGAGACACACTTTTTTCGTTTGAGTTGTATTTGAATACTTTTTTCAGAAATATAAGAGAGGCCTATTAACCAATAGTGGGATCAAGAAAGTTATTTTCTTCTCTTTAGTGCATTTAAAAAAGTCTTTATATTATTTCAAAATTAGGCTACTAATTAAATAGGCTACGATTATACTGTCATTTTCATCTTTTACTTTTCATTTTAAATTATGACCGAATAATAAAATTTTGAGCAGAATAATCCAGAAGCAAGTCCTAGAACACAGAGACTTTGGAGTTGAAAGGCAAAAAATTAAAATAACATAATTATGATGTGTACAGCTGATAAACACATAACTTACTTTTGAAACTTTAAAGTGATGGAATTCGCTCAACACCTGATTCACTAATCAATACACAGGTAAATAAATTGTCTCATTTCAAATTTCATTTATTCAATTGGAAAACAAATTAACACCGAATCCAATGAAAACTTTGCTTAAATTGTAGTGTCGGATAGTAGGCTACCAATCAACTTATAAAAACCAGAACTATGTGGCCTATGAACCGAGATATAATCAAAAATATATGGCATGCTCTTTCGCAAGACAGAGTAACTATATTTAAAAAAGAACAAAAAAAAGTTTTTTGACTCTCGTTCATATTACGTAATTACCAATACCAAGATTTCAACTTGCGCTTTGTGGCTTGGCAGGGCGTTAACATCCCTTGCACCCGCGTTGGACAAGATCTTTCGATTAAGTTAAATAGTGTTCATGATTCACTCAAGTATAAAATGTGAGGTTTTTTAATCATCCCCTCTACACTACAACTACAGTATTGAGCATATGAAGATTTCCACACCAATCCCTTCCAGTTTTACTTTTACCTTCCACCTAAAATTAGCAAAACATTGAACTTTGCATAAACAAAAAAGTTGAAAATCTTTACTATATTGGGGTGATTTTCTGTGAAAAACAGATATTCGTCTTTAAACTCTCGTTGGACAAATCCCGTGAAATGTTTTGAAACGGTGCTCAACGTAGTTTTTTACGTTCTATCTGATGCAGAGGAGCATGTTACAAAAATGCCTATTAAGTCTATTTCAATTCTCGCGTTTTCTATTTTTCCATAGACTTTGGTTATAGTCTCTGAGAAAATATTAGGCTACTAGCTGATCATGATCGGAATTTCTGTCTCTTTCACGTGATGATAGAACATTTTTTCCATAATATCGATAAATACGAGATATTACTCACAAAATACCCTGTTTTCTAACCCCAACTTTGTTAGGATTGAAAGAACAACGCTTTTCTGTACATCAATGAGCTCATTTTTTCGCTCTATAATCTAAGTTGAATAGTGTTCATGATTCACTCAAGCATAAAATGCCAGGTTTTTTAATCATACCCTGTGCACCACAATTACAGTAATGAGTTTTTGAAGATTTACACACCAATACTTTCCAGTTTTACTTTTACCAACGTTTTTCTGCACATCAATAAGCACATTTTTTCGCTCTATAATCTATATTTATGACGGAAGAAATAAAATAATTCTACCAATGGAAAAATTGAAAATATTCTCTTTTAACGATCAAAACCATCAATGGGTATCATTAAAAAGTCGCACCCTCCTCAACTAGCAAAGTGGTAAACGCTATATTAAACTCAAAAATGCAAAAATTTGCCCCTAGATCCCCTTTTCATTTAGGGGAGTTGAAACCCCTTTGTGGTAATTGTATTTTCTCTGTATCCAAAGCAAAAAGACTATTTTCTACAATTTGAGCCCAAATGCGACTTTTCCCATCAATGGCTTCTGAGGTAGTCGCAATTGAACACAAAAATAGACTGTTTCTCGGTATATGGTGTGAGATGTTATTTTGATCAAGCCTGCTTGGATAATGTAGGCTTTTAATTGATAGCCATGAAAAAATTCTTACGATTGATTTTGTTGTCCAATACACTTCCCATGAGATGATGATATAAAACCCAGGAACCCAGGTGTGCTGTGCATAGACAAGAAAGAAATAATGTGGATAATTAAATGAGTTTATGAAAGTCTTTGAGCAGAAGGGTGAATTGTGTTTGACTGTCATGATAACCAGCTATTTTTATAGGCTCTATTTCAAACTTTTTATGTATAACTTAATAAAATATTGAAAAAACTACCTGTAACCGATTTTGGTGAAGTTCCAACTTTGAAAAAGTAATTGTAACATTTCTAGGCCCTCATGAACCCTCATAGAGTAGCTTTTATTTTCTCTATATTTGAAAGTCACGCCAAATCTATGGAGGGGAACGCACCAATCACAGTTGAATGAAGACACCATTTCTGGTGAAATGAATTTCTGCTGGAAATTCCCGGAAGCCCCACCCCCACTATCACCCATAGAGTATTTATTTATCAATATAATAATATTTAATATTCTCACTCCTTGAAACCTCGGAGACTGATACTAGAATTGTAGTATCTAGATACTAGCTACAAGTATCCGTATAGAGACTGTGTAAAGTCTGTAGTGTCCGTTTCCAATATTGCAGACTCCACGATTTTTGTAGGTACGTCAGGTTTCTTGTCAACCCTAAAAATTTCAATAAAAAACACATTTTGCGCAAGGACACATCACAGTGTTTATCAAGTCCAGTAAAGTTTATAAATACGACAAAAAACTAGACGTGAAAAATGGATGTTTGAATTGACAGTGGATGTGGACCCCAAGTGGATGGAGATCTGGCGGTTAAAACAGCTGTAAGGCTGGTATTAGATGGTAATATTCCTATAGTCACATAAAATCATATTTGAAGACATGAAATTACGAGATAATTATTTTCATAATAGAAATATTACCGTGTAATGCCGGCCTAAACCGGCATGTCGATCAATGATGATTGTAATTTATCAGTGGATGAGAACCCTTACAGAGACCTAATACTCACAGGATGACTATTGGTAAGAATCGCTTCACAACAGTATGCTGAGACGTAAAATCTCCTTGTCTGTCAACATACCTTTGCCAAACATTCAAATTCTAATGTGATATAACACTTAAGACAAAGATTATTTGTATAATTTGCTCATTTGTCACACTTTTGCTAAGAGGAACAAATGACATTGAAAATTTATTTATAAACCGAATTTTTAACCCGATAAAAACTGACCAATCGGCATAGGTTGATTTTAGTTTGGAAATGCGGCCGCAGGTTCAGAGCTCCGTGCCCAAATATTATGATTCAAGAAAGACAATCACAATGCACCTTAAACCTATAATAAGGTAATCAATGTAAAGCATTAGGCCAGTATTACAATATAATATTTCTATTATCTTGGTTAATCATAATGATAAGAGATGAATAATTGATTTCATATTTATATCTCTTATGATTCACTAAGATAATAGAAATACTATCGTGTGATACTAACCATAATCATAATTATGGATAGGCCTTATTAGGCCTATCAAGAAATTACGAAATTAGAGGATGAAAATATAAGCATGAAGTTGACAAAATTTCTTAGTCAAATTTGGTAGAGTATATTTCAAATTAGGCTTTATAGCCATTCCATACAGGCTTTAAAGTCTCATTCATTTCTCTTGTCGTGATTCTCACAGTTAGAATCAAATTGTTTTGATTGTAACTTACCTGCCTTCTTACTGGTGAAAATTATTCTTTCATTCATTCATGTGTAGGAATTTGGGAAGAGAAATATACTCTTTCTTTTAATATTTGCAGTCGTATCAATCACAACATTAACAAGCTTTTCTTCTAATAATCAAATTCATAGAATGTGTTAAGCAGTGTGATTGTAGCCCTACTACTTTCCCGCCTGCTATAGTCAGTCCAAGCAAAGAAGACCCTCTGGTAAGGTGAGAAAATGACTCAATTTCGGTCAATATTGGTTCAAAAATGATCGAGTTGGTGTCAATCGTAGGAAACATTCTGATCTACAATTTGAGACCAAATTGATATTTGCTGAAAAAATATTGACCGAGCTGGAGTCATTTTCTCATCTAGCCAGAGGGTCTTCTTTGCTTGGACAGATTATACAAGCTGGTGTTGATGCCCAATAGGGGAACGGATGTCGGGGAGACACTTTGTTGGCAGTGCTCCAGGGGAATGGTTGTCGGGCACAGGCCCGACAGCCAGTCTCCTTTGTTCGACCAGGGGAATGAATGTCGGGGAGACACTTTGTCAGCAGCGCTCAAGGGGAATCGTTGTCGGGCACGATCCCGACAGCAAGTATCCTTCGTTCTAGCAGGGGAACGGATGTCGGGGAGACACTTTGTCGGCACTGGCATATTTTCAGCAGGGTACTGGTTGACGCCTGTGGTCAAAACCAAGAGGGGAACGGTTGTTGGGGAGACACTTTGACGGCGACCCATAACCTATATCTTAAACCTTCTTCATCATCATTCATCATTGCTCATTCACCCTTTGCTTAAATACTTGGAAACCAAGTCGCAATTGTAAAGAAATAAGAAAGAATAAAGAAAGAAAGATTAATATGCTACAATAATTAAATATTCCAATAATTTATAATAAGTGAGAGTAACATATTTACTTAATCTATGTTATTTTTGACGTAAGTTAATATATTTTTAGGAGTCTTTGAAGTCTCTGTGATATAATTATAGGTATGAAATAAAATAAGTCCGTTTGAGGTTTGACTCACCTTGATGATATGCATAGATTTCAATATCACGTCCATCGTCCACTAATAAAAATCATTGTTCTTTTTCCAAAAATAACTCAACTAATAACCTACACCGAGATTTGATTCTAAAACTTTCAGTCATTGAAGGTATCTATTTTAACGCCCGACATTTCAATTATTCAATAACAAAAAAATATAGGCCAAACTCAAAAATCACGTTTTCAACTTTTCATAATTAGCTTAGGACTAAATTGTCTACTTGAAACTCCACTTCTAAACGATCTGGATCAATTCGATGATGAACTTATCACGTTTTGAACAAAGAAAATACTTATATGCTCATCAAATACTAATACAGTATAACTTAATAATATAATGCTTTAAAAATCACATTGCTGTGAGTCTGTTGCTTACTGCAGTTTTGGCGCAATCAGACATAAATATTAGCCCTGACCTCAAATAAGTCTTCAGAGAAATGACAACCATCAACTAGAATATTGATAGTTGCACATAGACTAATTGATATTACAATCCTGAAACTTGTAACATGGAAAATAAATCATTTTAAAATTTCAAACACATTATGAATATAACTGGCACATTACTTTTAGCACATTTATAGCAATCAAATGCTTCCAGATGATCTTGCGTGACTTGGAGTTTTGCACGGTGTGAGCAAATAAAGTGTTCAATCAATTGTTTTCAATACAATAGTCATCAAGTATTTATGATTATTTGCTTTGCGGGCTTTGATTTAAAATAATCACAAGTTCAATTTATAACTCTTTTCAAGCATTTTGAAATAAAACCAGCAACATATATGCACATTCACATCATTATGCTTCCCCTCGTCCTAAAAATGAAATAAAACTCAAAGATAATTCATTTATGTCAATTTCAATCCCAACCCCTGCTTGGATTAATTGAAGATGAGAGTTGATTTTCGCTAAATTTTGGAGGATCAATCCTATAATTAATCCTATAATAATTATTGCAAGAGCCAGAGGAGAAATATAAGGGTGTGCTTCACAGACCAATTGAGGGTCATAAGTCTGCCAATTATAGGCCAATAAGTCTGCCAAGTTTTGCCCTGATCGGGTTTGAGAGTGATATGGGCGCCTGACGAAATTTGAGTAGGTCTAATATCATCTGAAGAATCAGTTGATGATATACAATATATTACAAAATGATTATATACCGCTTGATTGGAATAATAAAAATTGGAAATGAAAGATGAAGAATGGAAATTAATAATTGGATGACCTACAGTACAATTATGTAGGAAAAATGAAAACTATACTTTTATATTTTTTAAATACTTTGTACTATTTATAATAAAGGTAGTAAAAATGAGTAAATATATGGTAAAGTATTAAAGAAAATAATATAATAAATATTCCACTATAAACTATTTTTCAGGACACTGAAGTCAATGTTGTGAAAATTAGTTCAGAGTGAAATATTTACTAGCATTTCGTAATGGAAAAAATAGATGATAATAATAAATAGTGCAAATAGAGTATGAATATTATTTCATTTATTTATTTATTCATTCAAGAAAACGAATAGTATGAAACAAATTCAATGTCACACGCACTGTTTTTTGAACTATTAGCGTTTTGCACGGATTCAATAACCTTTCATGTTAATTATTTTTCTTGAAATACCACTTGATGAACACTAAACCAGATGCAGAATTGAATTCCAAGCATTTTCCTCACTATGGAAAATCAATGCCAGATGCACCGTTTTCGAGCTATTATCGTTTTTGCGCTGATTATGAATGACTGAAAATTTTTCAATTAAATTTTTTTATCAAAATATCACTTTTTGAACACTGAACCAGATGTAGAATTGAATTCTAAGCATTTTCCTTACCATGGAAAATCAATGCCAGTTAAACCAGTTAAACCAGCAACCAATGCAAGTTACTTGCTTTTTTGCGCTGATTATAAATGACTTGGATAAATTTTCAAGTTAACATTTTAGGATGATTAATCTCTGATAGCTTACTACATAAAAATATTATAATTTCCTATTAAGAATATTTTTTCAACATTTATTTTTAGTGTTTAATCCGATGGTGAGCTCACATATTATTGATATAAATTTATATGTAGGTACCTTAAAATTACAAAATAAGGGGTCGTTTCAAATATTAATTAAAAAACTAAACAAATTACCATGAGAAAATATTATTTATTGTGATATAAATACATAATAATAATATGTATTTCATCATAAATCATATATTAATACATATGATATTTCATTTGAAAAAAGGTGAAAATCATTATTCAGATTTCATCATTTTTCCACTATAATTTCACATTATCAAATTTACTATTTTACCACTTTCACCTTTTCTAGGTGAATTTTTACACGTTATCAATTTCACTGATTTTCCACTTTCACTTTTTTCACGTGAATAAAGCCTTGCGCAGACCAATGCGTCGCGAATTTGCTGCGGTGGTTCAAAGAATTTGGACTCCAATTTCGAGACGAAGGTTTTGGTGCAAAATATTTGTAACGCTGGGGCACGCAAACCAAAGCGAAATAATTGTAACTTAGGACTCAAAAACGTGTAAAAAATATATCACATCATAAATTTTTGATTGTTAGGGCATGACCAATAGTGCATTTTTTTTAATGAAATGCACTAAAATAGACCATACCGGAATTGTGATTTCATGTGATGTTATGAGGGGACAGTTTGTCGGGATCGCAACCGACAACGGGACCCCTAGAGCGTTGCCGTCAAAGTGTATACCTGACATCTGTTCCCCTACTAGAAAGAAGGAGACTGGCTGTCGGGCCCGTGCCCGACAACCATTCCCCTGGAGCGCTGCCATCAAAGTGTATCCGCGTCAGCAGAGCACCTTCTAAAACCTGCTTGGAAAGGGGACCAGTTGTCGCCGTCAACCGGTCTCCTAAAAACTGGCTTTAAAAGGGGAATGGCTGTCAGAGAGACACTTTGTCAGGGAGACACTTTGTCGCGTACCCAACGGAATAATTCTTGTAAAAAAATATGGAGTTTTCAAAATCTATAGTATTATATGTTGATATCACCAATCAATTGATTAATATCTAATGATTTATAGAAACTGAATGTATTTCAAACGCCAGTTCATGAAATCCTATTTCTTCACAAGGACTCTCAGGTATTCGAATAAGGATACAAAGAATCATAATACCTAAAAGATTGAATCTCCTCCAAACACTCGGTGGGTGGGTGGGTTTTTAGAATATAAATATAATTTAATCACCTTGCAAAGTTGTTTAACCACCCTTCTCTGTGGTTTAACACAAATAATCTATTAACATTAAATTTCATTACTAGGAATGGCGTCTTAGCTCTGTATGATATTATTGCGAAATGTGTGTCTAGAGTGCAGAAAACCCTGGATTCAAAATAATTGAACGAGCGTAAGCGAGTTCCTTCTTTTGACTCAAGCCCAAAGTCGTTGTCCGTCTGTTCGTTTGTTTGTTTGTTTGTTTGTATGTTTGACAATAACTTTCGAACGCCTCAATTAATCAACCTCAAATTCAGAACATATATTCTTCATACTTTTATACAGGTCAAGTTCGTTGGACAATGAAATCGACCGACTCCTTCATCCTTTTTCAGGCGAAAAAAGGATAAACTGTCAGCAACAATATATCTATATATACTATTACTATATATATCTATATATACTATATATACTATATATATATATATATTATTGTATATTTCAACACAATAATCACGGCTGGGGATAAAAATGTCATATGGAATTTGAATAAATTATTTTTTTGGATCCATCTGATTTTAATAAAACAGCTGATTTATTAGCGGCAAATTTAAAAGAACTATCATAAAAATAATGTTCTCAAATGAAAAGTACTTTCATGTTGAATTGAAGTCATTATGTTGAATATTGATCTCAAAGTTTAAACATGTGATAGGAGTCTATTTACTTAAACAGCTGACAAGAGGTGGCAAATTTGAATTATTTTATCACAAGACATTTTTCCAGTATTTTTTTGGTGAAGAAGGGCTTTTATTTGCTCTTGGGCAGCAAAAAAATGTCACAGTAAAAAATTTGATGAGAAATCATGATTATGGATTTTTTAAAATCATAATTATCCGGTTGAAATTTAGCAAGCAACTGATAGAAGACAAAAATTGAAAATAAAAATACAATAATTATCCAAGAAGCAAGAATCTGTTCAGAGCTAACAAGATTTTAAAAACAAATCTGATTGTTATTATCACACGATGTTTTCAATGTAATTTGCGGTTGGCAAATACTCAGCTCTCTCTCAGGACAGTCTGTAAGTTGTCTAAATGAGCAAAACGGTTTAGTTCCACTTGCTCTTGTATTGACTCAATAATATGTTCTTGCAGATTGCTTGCTGACTGTCTTTCCTGGTAAAGTTCCTTATCACTAATAAATATTCTTATGGCTTTTATTGGTGGGGAGACCCTTACGGGTAGTTCCACCTCGCCAATGTGTACTTGGCCAGAATCGGTCACCCATCCAAATGCAGTCCACAGTGTTCGTGACTTAACATCACGTTCACCGATAGATCACCCTCACCGAGAGACCAATTGCCAGTCCTTATTACTAACAGCTCTTCAATCGCCTTTTTCGTTGGCGTCTGCTGTAATCTCGTGTAACACCATTATTTACTGTATCACTCTTGATGTAGGTTTCAGTTGATAGAACGTACCGCGGCGGGCAGTCGCGACTGTACAACAATGGTTGAGAGCATACATTTTATTCGTTTTGCTTGATGCGGCCGCGACTGGATTCGTTCAAGGAAGACGAATGCTTCAACAATGGAGCATTCAGCTATTGTTGACAACCGCGATCGACAGCAGCTGGCCGCAGTCACTTCAAAAAAATATCCTCTTATAGCTATGATCAGCTGATTATAGAAATTTAAAAATATCCTCTTATAGTTATGATCAGTTGATTATAGAAATGTTTCAGCTTCTAAGCTCTCAAGCTTGAATAAAAATTTTTTTTCTTAGCTGTATTAAAACTAATTTATTCCACGGGAATATAATTTTTTATGAAGTTTTATGAAATAACAGATTGATAAATATAAATCACTAAAATAGAATAATATTCTTTAATAATGATTAATTTATCAATCTTGAAATTTTGTGAACCTATACTGATTGAAACATAATAGAAGGAACATTCAGTATTGTTTAAATATAGGGATTGATAAGAATTTTTATTCATATTCTACCTATTCGCGGCATCCGATGCATCAACAAACTTGATCAAGTGGACTTGACTGCAAAATTTCATCATCAAGTTATCAAAGCCATAAGTTAACTTGAAAAGTTCGCACGCGAGTTCTTCAGCCCATGGGGCTTACTAGTTATAGTTTTGATAACATTCCAGCAAATCCAAAGTCCAAGGTAAATTCATAGGTTAATCAAGGTGAATTCCTAGGTTAATCAAGGTGAATTCCTAGGTTAATCAAGGTGAATTCCTAGGTTAATCAAGGTGAAATAAAACATTTTAACTAAGTTTCAGTTAAATGATTCTTTTTGAACTTATCCAATACTCTTTGGTCCTTCTTTTTTTAAATTCACAATGGACTCTCATTAGGCACGATACCATCATTCTTCCCTCTCCCGTTGTGCTCCTGAGCTATATCTTTCTTTACCCTACGACGAAAAGCCTACTATTCGATCTCTCAACAGATGCTGTATTTGATGGAAAAACACTTTGGATGAGCAATGTAATCTTGGAAAAAATCAATATCACTTTGAAAAATATCTGCCTCCAAGAAAGTTTAGCTACTAAAGTCACGTTTACACCGGAATGTTAATAACATTAGTTAATATGATGAGTTACATAATATAGAAGTCTATATAATAATACATTATTCAAAAAAGTTATCAACTAATGTTATTAACAATCCGGTGTAAACGTGGCATTAGAATTTCCTTCAAGTCATCTATTTGCAAATTCTTATTTAAAAATAATTTACACCACAGCCCTAATTCTGCAATTAGAGCTTCTTTCAAATATATGGTATTTTGCAATAGTTCAGTAAATTCATTCGGATAAATCAAATGAATAAATTATTATTAATCCCCTTAATAACATTTTTTGAATGCCGTAGAAAAGCACGGCTGACATTTTATCAGTTTGGATGATCAAAACATGGAAATCAAATGGAACGACATAATATAGGCTACTCTTTTCAACGAAAATACTGTAAGAATTATTGTCAATGGTAGAATAATATTCAAATTTGTCGCCTATTGTAAGCTGTTAAAATAAAGACTTCTATCACATGTTCAAACTAAAAATCAATTTATGACTTCACATGAAAGTTCCCTTGATTTGAGAACATTATTATTTCTGAAGATAATATCTTCAAATTTCCCACTAATTTTTAATCAGCTTTTCTATTGAAATCAGATGGATTTTCAAAATTTTCCATATGTCATTCTTCTCAGCCGTGATTATTGTGTTGAAATATAATAGGTATGGGATTATATATAGATATACCGTTGCTGAGAGCTTATTTTTTTCGCCTGAAATAGGATGATAAGTCGGTCGATTTCATTGTCCAACGAACTTGACCTGCATAAAGGTTCGAAGAATATATGTTTTGAATTTGAAGCTGATTAAAGAAGGCGTTCGTGAATTATTGTCGAACACACAAACGAACGAACTTATGAAAAGACAGACAACGAATTGATCGTTGAGTCAGAAGTAGAAACTCGCTTCGCTCGTTCAACAATTGCAATTTTATACATTGATAAAAACGAACATATAGTCGAGTCATTCTAGCTCAAAACAGGGGTCAACCTGGAAGTAATTGCAACAAAGTTGTTTTATGGTGGAAATGGTAGCTGACACCAGTGGCGTAACGTTTCCAAACCGGGCCCCCCGCAAAAGCAAAAAATCCGGGCCCCTTTATCTTAAATAATACCCCTTCCCCCCCCCTATTCACAACCCTTCTTCACCCTTAATTTCAATATTTTAACTTTCTGAAAATGAAAAACGTAAATTTTTATGTTCAAAAGACATAGGCAACCTACGTAAAAAAATATATTGGATTCTATTGAACTAGCCTATGCAATATTTATAATTATGAAGAATTTAGGCAGGAGTATCAAAATTATGTTCTAAGGGAGGAGATTAGGATCAAGCCTTATAGTCGGCGCAATCTAAGTTGACAAAACCCCCCTCCACCCGAGAAATAGCTACGTTTAGTTGTCATTTTGCGTGGAATTAGAACTTCTCCTAACGCAAACACATTCAACTGAATGTTAAAAGTGACAGCGTAGCTTCGGAAAAATCACGCGGTGTTGTGAAACTCACTATTTTTATGATAAACCAGCTGTTCGCAGCTCGAGTATCCAAGTCGATTAACTTCAATAACTCCAATCTTCAACATACAATGATTCATGCATATACCGCTCTCCTTACTTTGAAACTCTTGAGAGGCCAAATTACGATCTTCCGACTATTTTCGACATTTGGAAAAATAATTTCAATTGTTTTTGAACAACTTTCTCGCTTTCACCACCCACTTATCTTCTCAAACAAAAAAGTTTCTAGATCATCGAAAAAATTGCATGTTTTCTGTTCGAGTAGACTTGACATTGACAAACATATTCATTAATTAAAACATAATTATTGGTCGGATATAGAAAATTCAACCATTAAACCATTAGAAAGCTCGAATTCTCCTTGTTATTTTGATATAGAAAACTTTATTTTTACAACAACCCATGATTGTGAGAAAAGTGATATACAAAAGAAAGTAATATTTTCGCAATTTTTAAATTTAAAAAAAAAAAAATCAAATTTCCTTTGAATCATTCTACCCAGGAACTTTTTCAATACTACTGGCATATCAAGGATAAAATTCTACGTCTAGATATGGGGTTTAATAGGGAATTTGAAGATGTTCCAATTTCACCCAATCTGGCAACGCAGCTATTTCCCGGGTGAGGAGAAAAACAGTCAACTTAGATTGCGCGGACTATAGTTAGGATCAAGGATTCAAATTCAGGATCAAGTTAGTCTCCAGTCTTTGGATGAATAAATACGGCCACCCCGTCTTTCGGAGGAGACGATAAGCCGTCGGTCTCGACTACCTCAAAGTAGTCGTCATCTATCATCCATATCATTACCCACGCACAAGCCTATAAGCTCATGTGGGCTTCACCCTCATAACAAACAAACAATTAAAAATTGATATGATCACCTCTCACAATTTTTTGACATTAACATGTGTTATATTGAATGTAACTCCATTTACTCCAGCTGGATAGCGTTGGTCAGCTAACGATAACAGCCATTATACGCAGTACTTGGGATTATGCCTGAATAAGGAATATTTAATTCTATTAAAATGAGAAGACATGAAACTTGGTGACTGTAACAATTCTATTCATGTGACTTCATTTCTAATTCTCAAACAAATTCGCTTTGGCAGCTGGCGGTCGGAAAGAGTGCATTTCAAATGCAATTCTATGATGGCTCAAATCATATGACTTGTAATGAGCTATTCAGGGTATAAATTCAAAGGTGCCGTTTTCGAAAAACCCATGAAAAATACCATTTTTTTCATATTATTTGCCATTTTCTCCGCCATTTTTCATTGGATTTGTTTCGTTGATGGCTCAAATTGTAGGGCATAATAAGGGTATTATACACACCAATTTTCAAATCGAAAAACGATTTTGGTCGATTTGTAGTAATTTTTCAATTTTTCATCCCCTGATTTCACCCCCTACCCTTGGACCAATTTGACTGGTTAACGAACTTGACCGAGATATTAACACTGATAATTCCTGTGCAAAATTTGGTCACTCTCCAACGAGCCCTTTGGGAGTTATCAACTTCATAGGAATCTGTACATATATAAATATATAAATATATATATATGAATTTGAATGGACATCAAATTTGTGTTCTAGGGACTCAAAAACGTGTAAAAAATATATCACATCTTAAATTTTCGATTGTTAGGGCAAGACCAATAGTACATTTTTTCAAATTAAATGCACTAAAATAGACCTAACCGGAATTGTGATATCATGTGATGTTATGAGGGGACAGTTTGTTGGGATCGCAACCGACAACGTGACCTCTAGAGCGTTGCCGTCAAAGTGTATACCCGACATCTGTTCCCCTACTAGAAAGAAGGAGACTGGCTGTCGGGCCCGTGCCCAACAACCATTCCTCTGGAGCGCTGCCGTCAAAGTGTATCTGCGTCAGCAGAGCACCTTCTAAAACCTGTTTGGAAAGGAGACCAGTTGTCGCCGTCAACCGGTCTCCTAGAAACTGGCTTTAAAAGGGGAATGGCTGTCAGAGAGACACTTTGTCGCGTACCCCATTTTCACATATCAGATAGGTACTAGATATGTAAATTTACGTATCCAATACATACTGAAAGTATTGATGGAACATATCTGATACGTATCTGATATGTTCATGTGCTATATGGGGTTGTCCCCACCAAACCTCTCGGGACGCTCATTTGTCCAGTTTTAGCATGTTAGAGTTTTTTTGGTCTTTCAAGTTTTTTATTTTGAAGACTCAGTTATGATTTCTACCTTTAACTCCGAAGTTTTCGTATTTTTGAACTACAAGGTGCGGTAGCATAACTTCCTTTTTTAAAATCTGTGCCATTTAGTCTGTTGATGTAGAAGCAGAGTGCTAGTGGTCTCAAACCATAAAGTTTTGGTCCAACACAGTTCAGTCGCCAATTTGTTAATTTAATTTTTGTTAATTTTTGTAAATTTGTTTATGAGGGTGAAGCCCACATAAGCTCATAGGCTTGTGCGTGGGTAATGAAATGGATGATAGATGATGACTACTAAAATGATGATGGCCAATCGCCATCAAGTGCCATCAAACAGTGAGGAGCGCGCGTTTACCCTTTAGGCCTACTTTTCAAGTGATTGCAACCCAGCATGCCTTTTGTAATCGCTTCAATTGAGCCCCGTTGGCCACTGTCCTGGACCAGGAATCAATTGCTACGTGAGTCACTACGTTCAGACAAACTATAAAAGCGACAAGACAAAGAAATGGAGTTCCTCGGCCGATGAGATCACCTGAGAACATGGAGGTAATGAGAGCTCCAATTTCGCGATCACCACAGCGTTCTGCGCGCAAATATGCATCTGCCCTTGGACTTTCCGACATGTAAAGGCTTTTTCCTTAATTCTAGATGAGTTGGTCTAGATGAGGAGGCATTTGGTTCCAACAAGACGGTGCAACGGCACACACTCCAAGAGCTGTTTTGAGGGAACACTTCCCAGAGCGCCTTATCTCAATAAGGGGCGATTTGAAGTGGACGGCCCGCTCTCCCGATTTGACCCCTTGTGATTATTTTCTATGGGGGTTTTTGAAGTCCCGTGTTTATGTAAACCGTCCAAGGACCCTACAAGATTTTGAGACCAAATTCCAGGAAGAAATTGCCAACATAACGCTTGCTATGCTGGCTGGAGTTATGACAGACACCAAAAATTGGTTAACTCAGTGTATGGAGAATGAGGGACATCACCTACCTGATTTGATCTTCAAAACTAGGTGAAACAAAACTTTATGTATGTGCCCATATTATAAAAAAACGAATAAAATTTTTCTGATTCATACAATGCATTTTATTAAGTTTTGAAAAAAGGAAGTTATGTTGCCGCACCCTGTATAAAATGACAACAAATCGTATTGAAACAAGATGGAACAAAGAGTGGAATGGGGGAATGGAGTAGTAGTTGACAAAATGCTTTATTACTCAGATAATAATGGTAGAGGATTTTACATTATTCGTCAAATTTTCATTATTATGATTTTGTGGCAAGTTATCACATCACGAAGTTTGTTGGTCTGTTTTGGAAGAATTCTGTATAAATGAGCAAAACAACACCCTCCCCCCCAAGCCGGTTTTGTGGCCGTCCCGTTTTCAGTACCTCAAAATCTGGTCACCTTACACATAGCACATGAACGTATCAGATACATATTAGATAAGTTCCATCAAGACTTACAGTATGTATTGGATACGTAAATTTACGTATCTAGTACTTATCTGATATGTATCTGATACGTGAAAATGTCCGCTTTTGAGATACATACTATTTAGGTATTGATTATACGTATCCGATATGTATCACCCTCATGTCTTGGATATACATCTAATATGTAGCTAACAAAAAAGAATTGCCAAAATACTTTGTTGATCAATGATATAAATATTATCAAATGATGATATTGATATTTGTAATGGTTGAAATAAAATCATATAATAATCCAGTTAATCCCATTTGGAAAGACATAAAAAGATGCATAAGAAACTTAACCTCAAAATGCTGAATGCAATCAATATAGCCTACTTAGCATTGGATCAGATTCAAATCAATTCATAAATGAAACACAGATTTATATAATAAGTAATATATTATAATATTACATTTAAATAAACAATTTTCATCCTTTTTAAAGTACTATTCTGGTTTTGTCTCCACAATCACATCAGCTTACATTTCATCACTTCTCACAACAGAAAATTTCAGTTCAGAAAGAGCACATGAGCAGAGGCACAGTTACTAATGCATTGTGGGTAGGTTTAGCAGATACGTATCTGATACATATTGGAAAGTATTGGGAGATACATATCAATTCTGCCTCAAATAATATGTGTATCAGATACGTTTGAGGTACATATTTTGTAATACATACTCTAAGGGTTACATTGATATGTACTTAATATGTATCGGATACTTTGTGTGCTATGTGGGTTATTGGTTCTCTGATATCTACTTCAGAGGGTAGCCTACCGGTAACTGATTGTTCTATCATCCATTCATTAATTGAAACATTCTTGTATATAAAACGACATGCTAATCACAAGAAAAGTTCTGCCTAATATCTTGAAATTCTCACATTACGGTTGGCCGTAATTTTGTTAGGATAGACTACCGTACCGGAAAGAAAGAAACTTCAAATGAAACAACATAATCTCACTTAAGCTCAATTAAATTTGCTGATATTCAACTTACTTTTGAAACAAATAACCTTTCCTTTCACGGCAAATGACTTTTCTGTTTTTGCTTACAAACACCAATGCATAAAAGCTCTCTTCCTTGCATTATTGGTGGTTCAGTCTTCAGATAGACCCTAACCTAAATAGCTAAATAGCTGATGTTATCCAGGGTTTGATTTTAGTTGTTTTTGCATTAACTGTGATTTGAGATGTGTTATTCTGAATTACGGGTATTTCATTAATTGTACTAATAAATTTATTAACTGATAAGTTGATATCCTGTGTTTCTGTGACATGATTCCAGTTTTGTGTTGAAAGTGAATTATTATTAATGTTTGTCCAGTTTTTCTTATAGGTAATTCTTACGTTATCTGAAATTTGGGTCTGAAATTTTATCTGAAATCTAGGTCCGGAATGAAATACGTGTAAACAAGGAGTTAAGTGATCTGTTATAGCATTTTCCAGTATGATTGATTTGACGTCGTAATTAATGGGAGATTTCAAAAAGTAGTGATCTATGCATGTATTACTGCTGGTCTTGTAGGTTTGTCAATGCAAGAAATAAAGCCAGCTTCATAGAGAATATCTAAATAGCACTCATGAGGTGAGTTGGGGAGCGGATTCAAAATATCGCAATTTATATCACCGGCAAGGATTCTAAGCTTATGAACTGTTTGATCAGTGTTGTTATAATAGTCGCTCAAACCCTGGATAAACAAATTTAGATTAGAGTTAGGGCTTCGATATATCAGGAGTATTTCGCAGGGAGTCCCCCTCCAGCCGAAATTCAATGATAGGGCCGTGGCCACCCCGCCAATGGTCAATTGCCTACAATTAACTGACAGCGAACTATTGGCTTAGACTACCAAACCATCACTAAACATTCAAATTGCGATGCGTTTTGAAAATATTGAAACCGTCAATGCTCAAAAGGTCGCTGTCTCTATTGCGAAGCCATGCTTCTGTTAAAAAAAAAATCAAATTTAACATTTAATACCTCTAGGGTTACTAAAAACTCGTCTATATTCCTATTGTAGCTCCTAATGTTCTGCCGGATAACATTGAGTGATTCATATTTGTTTGGATTAAGGTTCAAGAAAATATTTTTATAATTATGGATATTGTAACATTTTATGCACTCAACGAGTGTTGCGTCATTATCACCGAATGCTGTGTGGAACATATAATAATTTCAAAATTTTAACAGCTATAGCTATACCTGGCGTGCAGCCGTAAAATTATTAAAAGTACAGATTTTTTTTCGTAATCGTAATCTATTGGACGTTTAATTGATATTAATACAAGTAATTATTCTAATCAATTTACGGAATCTTTAATAGCTTTTATTTATTAGTTTTGTTCAATTTCTGTAGCTATAAACCTATTAAACACTATATTATATTATTCAATATCACTGATGGGTGGTAATATATTCTGTATCTTATGTAAGATTTAGTAGAATGAAAGCCATGTATTAATCTTAATTTACATTATCAATTCAGGCTATGTTATAGGCCCTTCTGAGCTATTCAAGAGGAACGATAGGCCTATCAATAATCATCTCAGCTGCATGATGACTACCTTCACAATATTAATTTCCAATTTGATAATAGGGATTCAGATTCAGATTCATTTACTTTATTTATGTAAATTACAAAAATACATCGGCTAAAATCCTATATTATGCATATTGAAAATATGATACTAATTACATCGCTCGTTTTAATAACTAAGTATGGACTATTAAAGACTATATGAGAACTTACGAGAATGATTGAAATGTAGGATTTAATAATTATGTTAACGGTACTGTAACTGATGCTGTAATTACATAAAAAGGCGGAATTTGGTCATATAAGTGTCCATTGTTAGAGAGGAATGCTCAAGAACATACCTCCCATTAACACTTAACCATGGGCTTATGTTTTCCTAATAAATTCCAATAAGAATTGATAATTAAATGCTATGAAATTTATAAAAATTTAATGCTTTGACTTACATAAATTAAAAAATAGATGAGAATGATGGGATCAATAGGAATTTGGAATGATGATGAGATTGCTTAGAGAATTGAAGATGAATTGAGAAAAATAAATGGAATTTAAATTGTTTGAGTTAAATCAAAGCTAGTATTACTGAATAATGAAATCAGTTCAAGCATGGGCTTAATTCTAATTGACGGAGCTATAAAATTAATATAAGCATGTGCCCAATTGTAATCGATAGAACTAAATAGAATGTATTATTGAGAGGTAAAATAGTTGGATTAGTAAGTGATAATCATCACTCGTATTTTGTTCTATTCAAACATTAACTACTTATTTGTATTGACAAAAAAATTTCTAGAATTTAAAATAATAAGATTGACTATGAAAAGATGAATGGAGGGAAGAAAGGGAAGGGAAGCTGTCATGTGGTTGCTCTAATTTTGGAAAGACTCCGTCATTTTTTCGAAAAAGTGTTTTCTCAATTTTGAATTGAAGCCCGCACGGCTCTCAATGGATTTGATGGTGTTGGGAAGGTTATTCCATGCGCGACACGCACTAACAAGAAATGATTTATTGTATATAGTAGTTCGATGAATTGGTATCCTCAACGTATTTTCTCCAGTCCTCGTACTTGAAACATCTAATCTTCTACCTTCGGAAACAAATTTGAAATCATTTATGAAATAGTTGGGTTTGCCATATTCTAAAATATCCCTGACAAGTTTCAAAATTCTAAAAAGTCTTTGATCTGGTAATTTTAAAGTTAAACTATCAATGTGAGCTTGGGTGATCCTTTCATGACGTTCAAGAGAGTACACAAATCGTAAGCAGTAGTTTTGACAGCGCTGTAGTTTATCATTAAGAGTGACTTGCATGTCATTGAGAACAGAGTTGCAGTACATAAAGTGTGGGAATATGAGAGACTCAACTAGTAACAATCTAATGTGTCTGGGAAGAATATCTTGCAATTTTTTTATTGGGTGCATTGCTGAAAAGACTTTTTTACAGGTGCTATTTACTTGTTCTGACCAATCAAGGGTTTTATCCATGAGAATTCCAAGATTTTTGACTGAGCTATAGTAGGGTATTTCATTACCATCAACTGTAATTTTGTGTGTTGAGTTCAAATCGATTCTGTTAAATATACGTGAATATCCAATAATTATAGGCTGTGTTTTGGTGGGATTGAGTTTAAGGCCATTTTTCTTTGTCCATTCAACTATTTGATCTATATCCTCATTCATTTTATCTACTGTTTCATTGATTTTTGCGATGGGACAGCTTGCATAAATCTGAAGGTCATCTGCATAAGTATGGTAACTAGAAAACTTGATAACAGAGGAAAGGTCATTTGCATACAAAGTGAACAACAGGGGGCCAAGAATTGATCCTTGAGGAACACCATGAGCAACATTCTTCCAATCTGACCTGTTTCCATTAACAGATACACATTGCTTTCTACCAGATAGATATGAATTGAACCAGTGCAGTGCTCTATTATTGAATCCAAGAATAGCTAGTTTCTTCAGAAGAACTTTATGATCTACAGTGTCAAACGCTTTGGAAAAATCAAATAGACTCAAGATAGTACATTTTCTTTGATCCATGGCCAACCTAATGTCATCAGTGACACGCAATAAGGCTGTTTCTGTCAAATGTGATTTCCGAAAACCTGATTGAAAGTTGTGGAGATTTTTCTTATTTTCTAAGAAAGTTGAGACCTGTGCATGAACTAGTGTTTCAAGTACTTTGGAAAGGGCAGGTAGAATACTAATAGGTCTAAAATCTTCGACTTTATTGGGAGAGGCTACTTTATTCAATGGTCGAACCAGAGCAAGCTTCCAATTTTCAGGAAATATACCACTTTCAAGAGATTTATTAAAAATGAATGTGATGATTGGTAGGACTGCAAATAACATTTTCTTGATAAATTTGATTGAAATTTTATCTGCCCCAGTAGCATTACTACGAATATGCTGAATTGCTTTTAAAGTTTCCTGTTGTGAAATTGGATGAAAGTTAAACTGATCAACAAGTGGTGTGTTCAAGTTAGTTGTCTAATCATTTAAACTGTTAACATGATTACTAATTGTTGTCTCGTCACGTTGATTTGTATGTGAGATGAAATATTCATTGATACTATCAAGAGGTAAGTCAATTTGAGGTATGAGTTTTTTGTCTACCCAAGCCAAATTCTTTTATACCACGCCATAACAATCAGGAGTCTTTCTTGTTGTCTGTTATGAATGAATTCAAATACCTAATCATCGAGTTACGTAGCTGTTGTTTGACTTTATTCCTGAGATTTCGATATTCAGTCAAACTATCCAAATTGTTTGTTCTTTTAAATTTTCTATGTGCCTTGTCTCTTTGTCCCATCATTTTCAGTATGTCATTAGTCATCCATGGTACACGTCGTTTTCTATTTATTCTTTTTGTCACATAGGGTGCATGTTTGTCATATAAGTCAATAGTCAAGTTTTCAAATGTCTTGACCATTTCATCTACTGAGGGTAAGGCCTCAATAGCATGCCATGGAGTATGTGTTACGTCAGATAGGAAGGCAGCTTCGTTAAAGTTTTTGAAGTCCCTGTATGTTAAATATTTTAGTTCCGGTCTGGGTGGCTTATGAGAAAGTGCACAGAAAATCAAATCATGCCCAGAGATAGCTGGGACAGAGATTTGACCCTTGTGGACGACTTCATTGGGGTCACTGACTATGAGTAAGTCTATAAATGTGTCAGAGTCGTTGGTATGATGAGTTGGATCTAAAGGTAGAATAGTCATGTCAAGACATCGGAAAATATTCGTCAGTTGATAGTAATCAAAGTTACGATTTGACATGTTAAGGTCTGTATTAAAATCCCCCATAACTATGATACGGCTTTAAAAAGGCATGAAAGTTATCAGTGCATGTTCGAAATCTGTGAAATGACCTATTTTAGGTGGCCTATAACATACTCCTACAAGTACTTTATCTGAACTGGATAGAGATAACTCAAGTAACAAAAATTCAGGTCTAGCAGAGTATTCTTGCACTGATTTGGTTAATATTCTAGTTTTTATCCCCTCTTTTACATACACAGCTACACCTCCACATCCCTTATTCAAACAGTCATTACGGTAGAGTACATATCCGGGTAAATGAACTTGATTAGATGGAATGCTGGGCTTCAAAAATGATTCTGAAATTCCTATAATACAAAAATCCTGAAAACGGAAGATTGCTCTGATTTCATCCATATGACAGCTAAGGGATTGAACATTTAGGTGCGCTGCCGTTATTAGTTTCCTGTACGGTCGAAGCCTATCTGATAGAATGAGCCCCGTGTCTGGGCTGTGATAATTGTTCAAACTATTATTCAGAGGTGAGAGTGAGCGGGCTCGATTATTATTGGGGAGCATTATCATAGGAGGAGCAGTACAACAATCCAAGAAGAGAGCAAACACACATGACAATGAAAATGATATTAAACCTAAGACTAAAATTACTTAAACTAAGCGACTTAACAGTCAGAGTCTCTTGGTAGAGCGAGTGCATGAGGAATCAATCATCAGCTCGACTCTCTTCACTAATATGCTAACACATACGTCATAGTTCGATTGTCAAATCACGTAGCAGAAGTTAAGTGATCCAATTCGGAGAAGGATTGAGATTGAGATGCAGCCCAGTAATGGAAATGTATGTCCTGTGACTATGAGGGATGAAGGGATGACAGCAATCTTAAGATGAGCAGCGAAGTACAAGTGTAGCTGCAAAAATAAGAAAAACGAGCAGAAACACCAGCAAAAACTATACTATTGCAGTGGGCCACTTTGCAATTTAACAGGTGAATAGAACCCGTTCGTTCCATAAAGCAGAAATTTGAAATGAAGAAAGTAAGAGTTAACAGTAGAAGACTAATAAAGCGTACGTGAATATCTGAGTAATAAAATATAAAGGTATATAAGTATATAATATAATATATGAAGAATATTTTCAATTCAATATTTTGAAATATGGAAATTTTGATGTGACCAGAAGACCTCAATACACTTCACCACATACACTATAATGCATGTCTTAAATGAGACTATCTATTAGAAGAACAATATATAAGTTAAAGTGCATGTACGGCAGATTCATTATCATAGGCAATGTATGTATTATTCCTCTATACTATGTAATTATATTTCCAACGATCATAAAAACTTCCAACTGTAAACATTGCCAGTAGGAAGAATAACTTATTCAGGCTGAGTGCTGATAAGATGACAGTGAATATAAGTGATAGTAATTGGGGAGCAGGGCTGTTAACAATACTGGGCCTGGTGAATAAAAACAAGTAAAGACTTTACTAAGGGGTTTTCGAGTATTTACTAGCTTTGGAGTGAATAAAAACCTGTCTATTAGAGGCTCGACTCGAGCGTTTACTAAGGGGCCTAGTAAGCTCTAGTCGACCTTGAATTTTCCTAGTGTTTACTAGCTTTTGTGTGAATGAAAGCTAGTAAAGACTTTACTAGGCTAGTATTTACTAGCCTTTTTGCAAGGTAGGGTCAGAGCAGACTTGCAAGAGAATACTAAGGCAATTCCCCTCTAACATATTCAAGTTTATCAATGAAAATTAATTATTTAGCCTGTTATATGGAGCTATTTTACTATCTATTGAAATTATTTAATTATACAAATATTTAGGAGCTTACAAAAATTATTTTTCAATCGGCTAATTTCTGTCAGGCTGGTCTTAAACGGTAATATTTCTATTATTAAGGGAAATCATGAGAAAGAGAGAAAAAAAACAAAATTATATTCAATATAAATCTCTTATTATATTATAATACTATTGGAATATTACCATATAATATCGGACTGCGGACATTTCTTGCTTATTTTCAGGCCAAATTTATTTATTTAAATAATAACGATTTTATTATTCATTTATATAAATTATTTTCATCACTATAACTATACTATGATATACTTCAGTATATCTTATATAAAGATAAAACAGATAAAACAATTCAACTAGCTAGTATAGAAATATAATTTTTCATACATATAGAACAAGATATAGTGATATACTGAGATTAGGCCTATAGATAGTCTTACAATGGTTTTGTGTCGGTTTATGGTGCAAAATAGATTGGAATGTTATATTTTGGTATTTGACCAGAACTTCCGAAGATTTTTTATCTACGGCCTAGACTACGATACCGTGATTCTGTAATTAGTAGGATGGCAGGTAGTGAATAGGTCATAGCAGATGTCATCTATATGAGCATTGAAGAAATACAAAGGCTATAGAAGAAACTGCGTGAGAATAATAATTATGTTTGTCCCTCTTCTAGGAATCAATGAAAACAGTACCGTAATTGGGTTGATGGCAGGTAACAAATATCTTGTGCAGCTCTCCACTGTTCATTGATCAGTCTTCAGTTGATCAATATTATAATAAAAAGAAGTACACCTGTAGGCTTACACATTATGCCTACTACACCTATAACTATGATTATAACTGTGATTAACAGTGTGACTAGAATCCATGGCTATTCTTAATTTTATTTTCTGAGAAATATCTAGAATAGGCCCACACCTGAAGAATACCAAAATGGTCGAACCGAATACAAAAATTAGTTGGCCTACTCGTTTCATGTTATTTTATTTCAATTTCGCTTTCTTGTCCAGCCTATTCATTCAATGCGGTGGTTGGAATCCATCATGAAAGGATTTGGAAATTCGAAAATGAAATTCTAATATCCAAAAGCAAGATAGTGCTAGTTTCAATTTCCTGTCTTTTATCAAGGAATATTATATGACTTAATTAGGAATAGAAGAAGTTTTGGGGGATTGATTATTTCCTTCTACCCATATTGTGCATTTGTACTCAAATAAATAAGTATAAATTTCAAGAAAATCACTATTATTGAGACAGATTATAAGTAGCCTAATCAATTTTATATGAAAATAGATTATTAGTAACTATAGAAAATAGAAACTGGTAACTCTTAATCTGAAACTTATTTCAATTTTAAACTGTCTCACTTTAAAACAGAACAGCAGATATCCTGGAAAGTTTCCTCTTCAAAAATATTCTATGGGCTGTAGCCTGATTATTCAATAAATTATTTTATCTGTAAATCAAAATAATTTGATCTTAAAATTATTTTTCAAACTGACATTTCCACTTTAAGAACAGTTTCTAGATATCCACAAACAAATATGCTCGAGAGAATCAAAGTTTCTTCTATTTGAGAGAGATTTGAAATATTCTCATGTGTAGAGCTTGATTCAATCAATTATTTTATTCATTCAAATGTAGGACTAGAAATAAAAAGAATTCATTCAGGTAGACTTGAACTTTTTGTATTCGGTTGCGAACACATCTATGAATAGCTGCTTAGTAAGAACTAGGGAGATTCTATGTGAATAAAAGCGCTGGAGAGTATACTCTCTAGTGAAGACTTGGGTTTTTCCTAGTAAACACTAGAAGAGAGCGTACTAGGGTTATTCACTTCGAAGCAAGTGATTACTAACTGGGCGAGCGTTTACTAGGTAGTAAAGACTTTACTAGACAGACCGTACTATGTAGTATTTACTCGTTTTTATTCACTTGGCCCACTGTGCTAAAAATATCTAGATTGCGTATCTGTAAATTAGGTATTATGTATACTAGATAGAATAATAGATAATATGGATGTAAAATTGCAAGGTTGATGATATATTTCAATACTATGTAACGATTGGGTCGAGATACAACCATTTTGAATTATTAGAATTTTTCTGTAACTTAATGTAACGAAATCCTGATCGGTTGGGAGCTTGATTGTGGATTCGTTCGTCCAAATGCCTAATTATAATATATTATTTTTAAAACTATCTTAGCAACTAGTACGATGAGCAAGTAACTTTTAATAAAAACGATAGTTTGTGATGGTCACTATTCAGCAGGTTTATTGATCTCTATTTTTAATTAAAATTTAGATTTAACAAAATAAATAGGAACTTATCAAATATCATGTCACACATTAAAATTTTGAGAGGAAAACAACGTAATTTGATCAAGCTGCTAACTTGCTACTTTAATTATTAAGGCCTCGGTCAAAGTACTACTAATTAAATTCAAATTTGAGCTAGAAAACTACAACAAAAGTTTGGCACTCACCATAATCACTTTAAACCACACAAGATACACAAACACTTTCATACTGAAACTGAAACTTTACATATGCCTACTCTTGAACTGAAACTAATATGGAAATAACTACGATTTGCCCCTCTGGATGAAAAACCCCATCCAGAGAGCCAAGGCCTGTTCATAACTACATTTTTGATGTTTTTGCGGCTGTGTCTCGAATCGAACTCTGCTTTTCCACTCAAAATTTGCCCCCCTCCAACAACACCCGGCCGCCTGCACGAGCGCGGAGCCTATCCTAAGTGGAACAGCCAAAAGTTCAATGTTCGTACAATTCCCAAATATAGTAGCTTTTTCGACATGAAATTGAAACTGATACTTGGAAAATGCACGAAAATTGCACTAATTCTGACAGCTAAGCAGCTAGTTAGCAATTTCTTTAAACTAATCAACATTAACAATGCAATATATTCCTCTTTTGAAAATGAAAGTTCATGTCAAAATTCTGTTTAACTTTATTAAGTTCAATAACCTGAAAAAATATAATTTACTACACACACATAAAAATAAAACTTCAATAAATATAACTACTCAATTTTCACCATATTACATTACCCCCTTCCCTAAAAAAGACAATTCAGATTTTTCCCATACACACTCAATTTTCTTTCACACTGGACACTTGACACAAGACACTCATCTGGGGTCGACATCATCTGCGCCTGGAACTGGAACCTGGATGTAGATGGTGTGGTGGAGGAGGTGCCCATGCACCGGATGGCTCCCAGCCCGAGTTAGGTAACCTCAGCCCGTCCGATCTGACTGTTGACAGCCAGCTGACGCTGGAAACGCTGCCTCAGCGTTATCCGGACGGTCTGAATCTGCCCCAAGTCGTCCCCCCCAGGAGCAGTGAACTACGACACCAATGATGTCATCTGGAGTTGGGCATAGATGGAATGGTCCCATCTCCCATCAACTCAGCAGCCCGTGACTGGCCGTGAAAATTTCACTGTTCCCATCAGGAACAAGACTTTCCAACTTGTATCACTCAGAATTAATTTCATTGAAACTCACTCACATTAAACACACGTAATGGGCGTGCCAGACCCAGAAAAATTACCAACTCTAGCTCAGAATAGAATTGACCGAGACCTTATGGAATCAACATTTAAACTCATAATACTCTTTACAACTTTAAACAACAATACCAGAATAAGCTACTTCATAAAACATTAAAATTATTCCCTACAACGTTATCAATCGTTAATCTCTTTAAAAATCGTTATCAATTGCAATATTTAAAATTAAATCTCCTATCAAATGTCAAACAATTATCTCATATCAATTTGGGTCATTTAAATGAAATCAATTATTCTAACTCTCTGTAGTCTATAGATTCATAGTTACAAAACAATAGCTGCTAGCTTGCATTTTCCAAGTAGTATCCAATATTCATTCAATTGTCTACTATTCCGTTTCTACAACTGTTTATTCCATTTTACTTTTGATGCTCTTCTCATTCTGTATCACTTCTACTCTCGTTTCTTCCAACAAAATAAACATTATCGAAATAATTCACTGCTTTGATTTCAATTGTTCTCATTTTATAGTCCAAGGAGTATCAAATTCTATTTCCAATAGACACCTAATCTCGCTCTCTCTCTCACACACACACGCACACTTGTTGATTACTACACAATTTTCCATTTACTCTCTCATCAGATTACCCATCTCTCACCTTTTCTCCGGTCAGTAAACTGTTTGCAAGCCTTGGCCGCTAAATACGAGTATACTTGTCCATAAAAAAATAATTCCTCTCTCTTATTGTAGGGTCATTCTGCTACTGCCCTCTTAAGGGCCAAAAGTAGTCAAGAATGCCTATATTCAAGATTTCCCAAAACCACGGATACCCGACCCATGTTTATAACACCAGTTCACCTAACTGTGTTATCTCTCTCTCCCTACTGAATTTCCCGAATTCAGAGCTTCTCCCTGGGAATGCCCGATCCCAGACTCTCTCTCTCCTAGCTTATGGAAGTACTCTGTTGTTCGACCTATCCCTAAAGTCCGCAACCCTACTGAACCTGGGGACTGGAGAGCAATTCATATTTTGTGTTCTAAATGAATTGGGTTTCTTTTCGAAGTACCAGTCTGGTTTTCGCCCTAACTTCAGTACTAGCACTGCTCTTGTGCGCATCACTGATGACTTGCGGTTAGCTATGGACAAACGACAGGTAACAGTCCTTGTGCAGTTTGATTTTCGAAAGGCATTTGATAATGTGTCACATCTCTTACTTTGAAACACCAATGCCACTTATCTGCGCAGTAGTTGCCTGGTTCTCATCATACCTTTCAGGTCGCTTTCAGGCTGTTAGTGATGACTCAGGCAATATGTCAACATGGTCTCCGGTTTTGCGTTACTTTTCTCAATATTTATAAATAATGCACCTTTGGTCTTTCAGGATTGTTCTTTCCACCTCTTTGCAGATGACCTCATCATCTATTCCCATACATCAGTTGAGAACATTGCCAACTGTATAGAGCATATGAATCAGAATGTGTCTTCACTCCTTCGATGGGCTACAGCTCATGGGCTTGTCATTAATCCCGTGAAAACCAAGACTGCAATTTTCGGCTTCTCCAGACTTCTCAACCGGATTGAGTTGGATAGGCTTCCTGCAATTGTGGTTGGTGATGTGCGGGTGGCTTACTCTGAGTGCTTAAAAATCCTGGGTATCTATCTTGATGAAACTCTTAGTTGGAGAGATCAGACTACTCATTTGTGCAACCGTGTATTTGCTGGAATGCACCAGTTTAAAAGGCTCAAAAACTTCCTGCCCAGGAGCATCAGAATTCTATTGGTGAAGTCATTGATACAGCCCTTGCTGGATTATTGCTGTTTGGCCTACATCGATATCACAGCGGAACAGAATACAAGGTTGCAGAGGTCACTTAATTATGCCGTCCGGTTCATCTTTGACGTGAGGCGTGATGACCACATCACTCCTTTCTTCGAGGAGCTGAGGTGGCTGAAGTTGGCGGAGCGGCGCAAGTATTTTCTTCTCGTTCTAACCTACAGACTCATAGTGAGAGGCGATGGACCGGATTATCTTCGGGACTCCTTCACGCTCCTAACTGACATCCAGCCAAATCGAGGTACCAGGTCTCATGAGCTCACCCTCCAAATACCTCTCCATCGGACGGCTATCTTTAATTCTTCTTTTCTTGTGTCGGCCTGTCGTGCTTGGAATTCCTTACCCTATCATTTGATACAAATCAATTCATTGGAAAGCTTCAAGAGAAAGTTGTTCATGTATCTACTTGAGGGTAGGGTCTAAATTAATATCCTGTTTGTTACTTTCTATTATTCCATCCCCTTGCGTTCAGTTCATAAGTTGTTCATCAATGATAATTATAACAATTTCTATCACTATTCTTATTCTTTTTCTCAACTTCACTTGCTGTAACTTATTCCTTTTCACAGATTGATTTTCATTCTTATCATCCTCTCATTCAAGTCTTCATAATCTTTAATTGATGATTATTCCATTTTTCTTCCTTCTGTCTTTTCCTTTTTTCATTTTTTCTTCTTCTTCACTCATCTTTTTCTTTCTCTTCACTCATCTTTTCCTTCGTTATGCATAATTTATTCTCAATTATCTATTTAATATGTATCAGGCTTTGCATAGCAGTTCCTTTCTGTTTATTATAATTAGAATATTTGTACTGTATCTTAAATCTATCCTTAATTTTTCTTGTAATTTGTTTACTTTCAATGTAATAAGCAATATTCTTTTGTTTGTTTCTTATCACTAGTGTTTGCCATAGGTCTTACCAGACCTGGCAACGTAAGATGTTTAAATAAAATATCAAATATCTCCCCTCTGTGAATTTCCCGAATTCAGTACACCCTTGGAATTCCCGATTCCAATACTTCTCAACCCTGTTGAGTACGGTACTTGAAAGAAAAATATTCATCTCAAACTTCATTTCGATTTTTAACAATTTCTGCCCAGAATGATCCGAAATTACTCTAGTACGACCTACTCGGTCCAGCCATACCGGTGAGTATTCAGTTCAAACGCGCGGAAATTCTCCCTCTCATCATAACCTGTGTTCCTTCTTATCAATTCTCCTTATCGATTCTTCATCTAACACAACTACATTTTCTTCATTTCATCAACTTTATACCTCCTTGGACTCTCTCACAAAAAAAATTTTGAACATTTCTCACTCAACAATTTCTTAACAAAATTATCAATCAAAATCTAAAAAAGTATTACCGCTTATTAAATCACAATTCAACATTAAAAATATTCCTCTCTTAATTTTATTTAAACAATGCATTGTACGTTTTATGACATTCTGATCCAATGTTGCCAATTCTCTGGTTCACAGAAAATATCGTCTGACTAGCATTCTTCCCATTGTTTTCTGATTGGATTCAGATTTCATTTTCGCAATTTTAAACCGTAATACACGTTTCCTCATGCAACGTCAAACTGGATTTTTATTTACTATCATTCTCAATTACAAGATGAATTCAAATGTCTCCTGAACTAACTTCAAACCTATCACAATTAAAATTCAAAAATACTTATAATGTTATGTACTTAATACTTTACAATAAAAGTCTCAACTATTATGTTCCTGCTCGTGTTGCTAATAAAATTACAATTAAAATGCTGATCTCGACTTTTTGATACTTCTTGTTACAATTATATCCAGAACTCTACTGATTAATCTGGCATTTGAACGTTTGTCATTCTTGCAGACAAACCCCACACACTTGACACCATTGTAACGATTGGGTCGAGATATAACCATTTTGAATTATTAGAATTTTTCTGTAACTTAATGTAACGAAATCCTGATCGGTTGGGAGCTTGATTGTGGATTCGTTCGTCCAAATGCCTAATTATAATATATTATTTTTAAAACTATCTTAGCAACTAGTACGATGAGCAAGTAACTTTTAATAAAAACGATAGTTTGTGATGGTTACTATTCAGCAGGTTTATTGATCTCTATTTTTAATTAAAATTTAGATTTAACAAAATAAATAGGAATTTATCAAATATCATGTCACATATTAAAATTTTGAGAGGAAAACAACATAATTTGATCAAGCTGCTAAATTGCTACTTTAATTATTAAGGCCTCGGTCAAAGTACTACTAATTAAATTCAAATTTGAGCTAGAAAACTACAACAAAAGTTTGGCACTCACCATAATCACTTTAAACCACACAAGATACACAAACACTTTCATACTGAAACTGAAACTTTACATATGCCTACTCTTGAACTGAAACTAATATGGAAATAACTACGATTTGCCCCTCTGGATGAAAAACCCCATCCAGAGAGCCAAGGCCTGTTCATAACTACATTTTTGATGTTTTTGCGGCTGTGTCTCGAATCGAACTCTGCTTTTCCACTCAAAATTTGCCCCCCTCCAACAACACCCGGCCGCCTGCACGAGCGCGGAGCCTATCCTAAGTGGAACAGCCAAAAGTTCAATGTTCGTACAATTCCCAAATATAGTAGCTTTTTCGACATGAAATTGAAACTGATACTTGGAAAATGCACGAAAATTGCACTAATTCTGACAGCTAAGCAGCAAGTTAGCAATTTCTTTAAACTAATCAACATTAACAATGCAATATATTCCTCTTTTGAAAATGAAAGTTCATGTCAAAATTCTGTTTAACTTTATTAAGTTCAATAACCTGAAAAAATATAATTTACTACATACACATAAAAATAAAACTTCAATAAATATAACTACTCAATTTTCACCATATTACAACTAGATACTTCGTTAAGTAATGAATTGGAAACGAAAGCAATGATTTATTGCTATAATAACCAAAATAGTAATTATCAGAAATGAAAAGCAGTTTTAAATGAATTTAATGCCGTCGCTCAAATCCATGGGTAGAAAACCTAGAGACCTAGAGTAGATCTAATGCTAGGTAGAAAAAACTGAATTATATGGACTTCTGAAGAGTATTCAAGTTCCACTGAGATCAATATATATAGTTGTCTTGACGTTCCTCTAATCATTGATAAAATTAATGAGCACTATAGGCTACAATGCTGTGGTAATACAATACATAAAAAATAAATACCCGTGAAAAAAATAGAGAACTAAAGGAAAGTTACCGGTAATACCACTACACTACAACTCTGAAAAGAAAAACATACAGCTGATTAATTTTTGCTTTCTTTTGCCTGCCAACAACAAAGTATTGATGACAAGTGATAGTAGGCATAATAAGAATTATAATGTACAGAAATGCTGAAAATAGAAAATAATAGTTACCGGTATTAAACTATTTAATTGGGATGAAATTATTCATGGGGCTGCATCAAAGAACTCTAGCACTTCTACAGCATGCTATTTAGTTTTATGGGACCTACCTTATTTTTTTTAGATCAGCCATTGTCTCCACAGTATGGATATTTTTTTTGTCTCCCTGGGTGATGGCGATCTTGATGCGACCATCCTGCGACCATACATTTTTGTATCCGAAAATGTTGGCGGCTTTGTTGAGGATCTGCAGCCGGTGACTTGTCAGGTCCTCGCAAATTGTGATTCCAGTCCCAGCTAGCTTCCTCTTGGCGTCGAAGATCATCCGCCTGGTTCTGTAGCTACAGAGGCGGATTATGATCGGACGGTCCTTAGGCTTTGCTTTGCCGGATTCCGGCAATTGACGCCTGCCAACTTGATGTGATCGGTTGATGTCTTCCAGCCTCACGCAGACCCCAAGACTCTCGTTGAAAACCTTGAGTGCAAGTTGGTCGGTATCCACGTTCGGCCTTTCCAGAACACCAAAAATTTGAAGACTATGCCTCCGCCCATAATGCTCAAGATCGTCCACTTTCAGTTCACAGGTAACTTCGAGTTCCTTGACCCGGTCGTTCAGCCTTTTATTTTCGACCTTCAAGGCCTGAAGCTCGTCGAAAATAGTTTTGAGAGCGGTATTCATGGCCTCACTGACCGTCTTCTCTACCTGCTCCCTTATCTGCAGTAGAAATTCCTTTGGCAGGCCAGGAATAGATTCGCTGGTTGAGGGTGACAGCAAAGGCAAAGCAGGAAGTTGAGCAGGCCGGGCGCCGGCATTGTTTCCTCTTGGTGTGCCTCGTGGTTTTCCCATGATGACGTCACGTACGACTGATATGCTAACTGGTTAAAGATAGTTTTTGGCAAATATTTGAAAAAATAGCTAGTTTTTGAAGAATTTGATATCGTTTATGGATAGAGCTTGTAAAACTGAGCACAGTGAACTATAATATGGATGTAATCGAACTGTATAACCCTACAAAAACACTAACTGAAGACGGAGCCAAACTAACACGTGTATCACTCAGACAACATCGAACTAGAGAGAGAGAGAGGGATCAGGGATGGTAGGAATTGGAAGCGATTTGTCCCAGTGGTAGAGAGCATCTAATTGGTGAGATTAGATAAGCAACGTGCCTCTACCAACACTGTTGTAACGGTGACCGGTTCCTCTGAATTCAATTCATGAGCCTCAAAAATCGCTTCCGGTGGTTCGGTACCCACCTAAAGCAGTAGGTCCATTCATCTCTCATCATCATCCTTCCCATTACCCACGCACAGGCCCAAGAGCCCATGTGGGCCTCACCATCAAAAAAAAAAAAGAAAAAAAGTTCTCTATTTTTTATGATGGGATAATGGCGGAGTACCGGTATGTATTCCCAAAATGTAATTTTACAATAATAATAATAATAATATTGTCAAGAGAAATCATTACTATTTAGTTGATGAAAAAAATAGTTCATGAGAAGTGATCATACTCATGTGATTGGAATAACAATAAATTTCCCCTTCATTAATTTTATGTAATTAATTAGTTCTTTACTTCTATCATTGACATGGCTGTTGAAACTCAAGGTTAGACAAGGTTAAACTCAAGGTTGAAAGACAAGGTTGTTCTGATTTTCGAGAATTTGAAAAGTGGTGGGGGAACCCCAAAAATGACGTAGTTCAGATCTGTGATTCCGACTACACTGACCCTGCACTGAAGCTCACAACTACACTGGCGCATTGAAAATATGAATCATAATTATTATAGAACTTTCATAGCTCAAACTGGCATACATTTAAACAAGGTAACTCCAATAAAAAAATATAATTGGTCAATTAGTTTTTCAATTTAAAACTAGCTCATTATTATTACTAATATCATGCATGATAATATATATTTACACATTATGACGCGAGAGATGATAATACTTGTAAATTGATGGATTGTTATAAACTTTGCCAATTTTGTTATGGAATCGATATACGGTAATAAATTATTTTTCGCCATAATCGTATGTAATACACACCTTTCCAAGCTAGATTTGCGTTTGGAAAATTGCCGTTTATAGGAGAATCAGAGATCAGCTGTTCTGAATGCGGGAATAATCATTTTGATGATTATTACAGCACTAGTCATCATCATGATGATAATTACGGCACTGAAAATCTAGCCCAGCTGTTTTTTCTAAACTCCAACACATGAATAAACGAGTCAAACGATCCGCCATGACAGTTCAGTGTTTTCGTTTGTACTAGTGTTGTGTTGAGGTTATGTTGGCTTCAGTTAATGTTTTCAGTTGTTTGAGGTTTTAATAAATCCTTCTCAGTCTAGTATGACAAAAAAAATGTACATAATTCGTGTGGAAAAGTTTACAAACTCATAATTATTTTCCAAACTCGCGTACCGCTCGTTTTGAGAACATAATTATTCGTTTGTAAAACGCCTTTTCCAAACTCATTATGTAATATACTATTAATATTGATGTTTCATGGACACAATATGAAACTGGTGTTTTTCTTTGAAGAAGCGTGAAAAAATATCAACACATGATATTAAATTATAAAATTAGTTTTGCTGAAAAGATTGAAAGACCACGCATGCGCCGCCCAATATCAGGCAGTTATGGAATAACCTTTTTCTAATAACCTTGGTTGAAACTAACATCTATTTAAAAATGCCGCTCTCAAAGTCGATAGGACTTCGAAAATTTTTGCCTCGACTATCGACTTTTTGAGAACTATCGACTATCGTTCACTTTTCTAGAACCTGCTCGCTGCACGTGTTCTAACGTTTCCTTTCATAAATCATAATTATTTTGATTTACAATATTACAAACATGATTAATGATTTGTTGAAAAGAACCCCTGAATACCAATTCTAGTTTCCATTGCAAATCCAATAGTAATAAGGTAAGTTATTGTAAATAGAATAATTTTTTTGAAGCTTTCAAAGTTCATCTTAGAAAGTAAGGTTAGGAAAAATTGAATTGTTTTTCAAAAATTGATAATATGAGCTAGCGACGGCTATTCTCTTTTATTTTGTCATCATTACAACATACTTGATCGATTGCAATTGGGAATTTGACTACAGGTAGATTGACAGGTAAAGGGTATGAATTTTTACCATGAAGGGATCTCACTTCAAATTCCAGTTTTAAATCGATTAAAATATGTAATCACAACGCCTTTCTATTTTATTCATTTTTCTACTCCTCCTTTTCCTACTTCAACTTCTTCCTTTTTCTTATTACTAATCCGTTTCTTATATTTTATTGTTATTTCTCTCTCCTTTTATTTTCTTTGTCCTATTCACCCCCTTCCTAACTCACACTTCTTTCTTATATTCCCTCACTTTTTCTTAGGAATGATAAATTTCTAAGTAAGATGATAATGCTTCTTTAAAATTCCAGGTCAACTATGTGTCAGGGAGAAGAATTGATCTATCTCAAAAGGAGATAGAATCAATTAATCCTGATGCCTTCCATCACATAGTTGTCCATCTTGGGACAAACGAGATGGCCACCAGGAAGCGGCCGCAAGAGTTTGTTAATGAGATAAAAAACCTCATCAGGACGTTACCGGCAGGAAGAACATTCACAAATCGGTAATTTTTCCACGAATTAGCAGTTACCACCAGATTAAGTCTTCTACTCATGAAGTTATGAACGAGAAGGCTCTGGTGGTAAACTGCCTGATGCAACAGCTTTGCTTAAGGTGAGAATAGTTATTCTTGTATAATGGTTATTGTGAGTGTGCACTAGCAGAATTATGCACACTTTTCAAAATCTATTCTTTAACTATTTATTTATATTTATTGCCAAATCAGTTTAGAGGATGGTAAATACATTCAAAGTAATGGAAAGTTGCAAAAATGGGTAAGAGCCTATAGAGATGGCTGCAACAACATTCAGTATGTGGAAAAAGTGGAAGACCTTCAGTCATTAGTGTCATCCATTACTGACGTCTGCTTTGTCCTCTTGAAAGTTCTAATGAAAGTTGTTTCAGTCATCTTTGAAGTCATACAATTCAATCATTTGGCAATGAATGCCAACCAATTCAAACCCTTCAGTGAAACTGGATGCTTTTACAGTTGATAGGTCTCTCAAAAACAGAAGGAATTTTTTAAATCATGCAAAAAGATTGCAATGAAGTTTGTTATTTTTAAGATATAATAAAAAATATAGCCTAGTCGTCGTTAGCTTATCAAGAGCTAAATTATCGTTAGCAATTGAATTTTTCCTAATGCCACGTTTACACCAGAGTGTTAATAACTTTTGTGAATAACGTATTATTATAATATAGACGTATATATCATATAACTTATTTTTAAAAATTTATCAACATTTGTTATTAACATTCCGGTGTAAACGTTGCTCAACTCCTCTGTATGTCGGCGTATCTTCTCATGCTCAAAGTCAATACTATGCCCGGCGTTCCTTCTGTTGTGTACCGGTATGCCATATGCCTCAATGATGGTCATTGCAGAATTTGCCCCTCATTTTAGTCGACATGTGGGCTTTAAGTCTAATTCACGGTATTCCAGATGTTTTCTCATCAATACCTTAGTATTATTATAATCGCATCATAGAGCTCTACTTCATTAGATTATAAATACTACCGGTACATTACACCTTCACATTTACACTGATTCAAATCGTCAATTTGTTTAGCCTACATGAGGTCTTAGGATGTAACTAAGACAATTGAAAATAAGGTATTATAATTATTTTTAAGGATATTTTTTATAACATTTTCATGAATAGGCCTACAGATCTATTTCCTATGAGACAATTAATCCAAACCCTTTACAAGTCCTATTCATGATACTTTAGAGGTCAGAGCTACAAAGATGATGAATAAGTAAATAAATATATTTATTGACATAAAACGCCAGGAATGCAGAGTGACTGGAAATGCAGATATTTCGTCAAATTTTACAATCATTATAATACATTCAATCAGTCAATAATTGTAATTAAAATTAAAGGCGGTTAAAATACAATAAAGGTTAAATACAAAAAACGATTATTAATATAAGTTCTTTCGAGTTACATTCATGTAGGTCAGCAAAAATCACTCAAGGGGTCCTCAAAAAACTCTTCTAAATTGTAATATGATTTCAGCAAAAAGTGAGTCATCAATTTCTCTTTAAATCTGTTGAAGTTCAAATTTTTCACAGTTACTGGTAGTTTATTATAAAGTTTCAAACCTGCATAATGTGGGCATCTTTTATAGAGCTGCAGGCTTTGATTTGGGTACCTATACAATTGTTGTTGGATTCCACGTGTACTATAATTATGAGAAAAGGAATTTGTCTCATATACCGTTTTATTTTTATGTACAAATGTGAGTCATTCAGGTATATGTATACTGGTAAATGTTAGGAACCCCAATTCCTTGAAAAGAGGCCTTCAGCTTGCTCTTCTATTAGTCTGTAGAATTGATCTGACAATTCTTCAATTTTGAAGGAGTAAGATTTTATGGAGCTGAGTTTAGCTGCTACTCTATCGATGTGGGTTTCCCATTTTAGAAAGGGGTCAATGTATAATCCTAAGAACTTTTGACCATTTACTTTATTGAATTCTCGATGCGATGCGATTCTCGTTACGATGAATTCTCAAAAACTTTTTGAACTTGAGGCTCAAGTTATGTCTTTGAATTGGTAGGTACACGATTCACTTCAATTAACTTATTAATATATTCAAGTGTAGCATGGCCCAGTTTTACCCAACTCTTATCCGTGTATCTTCAAAACCATTTGCATTTTTTTTTGTTTGGAGATGGATGGAAAATAGGAGCTGAGTGGGCGCTTCTTTATGTTGGATTCTTTTCACCATAAACCTCAATCTTTCCTGATGAAAAAACGTAAGTTACATAAGCCTACTTATATTTCACTCATTCATTCATATTTATTCATAATGCTCATCAATAAAAACTAATACACTGAAAGCCTAAATAGTAATGAGTCTATACCATTCAATCATTGTGCTCGTTCAGGGTATCAGGAAACGTATGGCTACTGATAGATTGTCTCAAAAACTCGAGTTGTTGATTTTTTCACATCCGGTGGGAGTATTTTGACAGTAAATGCTTTACTGCTGATGTTTTACTAAGCATTTAGTAACCTCTAACTCTAAGGCCGCTATTACACGATAATAGTTCTTTGTCATACATCTATTATCAAATATATTATAATATGTTCTCTATAGGAGAACATATGACATAGAATACGATCATTTATAATATTTGGTTCATTACTCGGTAATATTTCATCATCACAGATGTTTGATAATAGAAATATGTCATAGAACTATTATCGTGTAATATCCGCCTAAGCGGTCAATTGTATCACAGTCAGAGGCCGGTTAGTTTTCAGCTTACCGGTCACCAAGAGCTCTCTTAAGGTCGAGAGAATCGCTGTTCTGCGCATGCTCTTGATCAATCTACTAAATTTATGCTGCATTATTTATTTTGCATAAACTTCTGTCTAAAAATTATATTATTCCATAGGCTAACTGGAAAGTTTATAATTATGTTTTTATGTGAGGAATCAATACACCAGTTCTGATATAACTTTATGTAAGTCCTTAGCCTACTGGTTTTGGAAAAATAGTTTCATGAATTAGTCTATTCAGTTTCATTAAACCTATTATGATTGTGTATTATGAATATATGATAATATTAAAATATTAACACTTACCAATATTATAGAAATTATGGATATTATTTGGTATACAAGAAATTAAATATAAGTAATTAGGATAATAGGATACAGTTCATCTATCATGAGAAGGTTCAATGTGACTTGTCCATTAGTGAGGACTAGTGCTCTAGCTATTTATAAAACCAACATTTTCACAATGTAGTGACCATAAGTTATTCGCTTTTGAAACCATATGTTCATTTATTTGATAAATGAGACGTGTTGAATTGTGACTAGAACGCCAATATTGGCTTACAATAGCTTTCAAATTAACCAGAGTCGAGATTTCTCCAAAATCTTGATACTGACTTGAAAGTACTTACTCTAGTTATTGGTCTACAGTTATCTCATGAATGATTATCATTTGTAGTTCACAGTAGCTTCTATTATGTTCACAGTAGCTTCTATATGTTCGCAGTAGCTTCATGATTATTTGATACATAATAATAGTGTTCTAAGTAGTGATGTGGGTCTGGTAAATACCCAGCGGGTAGGTAAATATAAATTGGGTATTTACCCGAGGCCCGGTAAATACCCAAAACCTGGGTATTTATCATTTTTATTGAATTTAGAAAAGATTTAGTTGTCTTTTTGCATTTAAACGCCTTCAATGATAGTGAAATGATGACAAAATGCCAACAATATTGTTTTATATAGTGACAAATAGCATTTAACTTCCGAGCATCATTGACATAAATACCCGGGTGCTGGGTATTTATGATTTCATTTGTTTCTATGTTGTTAAATCTTATTGAAAATGACAAGAATTTTTTATTAATAACTATTATTTAGCTTTCAAAGAGAGGGGAATTTGACCTAGTATGTATCACTTTTCACTTGCAATCCATTTTATAGGGAAAAATAATAATAAAACGAAATAACAATAGAAGCATGTTCACTATTTTTCTAATGTGGTGCTGTCATGATTTCATTGATAAAGATTGACTTCATTGACGATTTCGTTGAGAAAGCATCACATTATGCCATTGATACGAGCGAATCTGAAGGGTTGAAGTGGATGGTAGGAAAGGATGGTAGTGGACGGCCAACTGCCGAACGGCAAAATCATGGCCCATAAGAACAATGTAATTTTTATAAATCTTTTGGAGCAGATAGCGCCGTTATTTATGGACAAAATTACACGTTCTTTATGTGATTGGAAGAACATAAAAGATTATTTACTCAGTGTTTATTGAGATTTCTTTTATGGTACCGTATAGTCTGTATAAGCAAAGAAGACATTCTGGCAAGATGAGAAAATGACTCCAGCTCCAGAAATATCAGTTTAAAGATGATAAATTTGGTCTCAAATTGTAGATCAGAATGTTTCCTATAATTTGAGACCAAATTTATAATTTTTAAACTAATATTTCTGGAGCTGGAGTCATTTTCTTATCTTGCCAGAAATTTTTCTTTGCTTGAACAGACTATACTAAGTATTATTTAGGCTAAATATTTTCAAGAGAACAGAAAATACCTACTTCATCAGGAAAATATTTAGCGAAATTTTAACGTGGGGAATGTGAGGATATTCTTTAGGAATCTTTTTCATGAAAAGCCTACATCCAGGACACCTGAAAAATATTTCTTACAATCTAAAACTACACGTGCTCTATCTAAATCTATGCCAATAGGCCACCCATTTTTAGAATGTTGATAAAATAAATTTCCCAATGAATTAATTTTATTTAAAGTTATATGTTTTAGTTTGATTCATTTTTATGCCCTTTATAATGCTTATAATAAATATAAGCCTTAAAAAATATTTCAATATTATTTGTTTCCATCTACAGAATTTTAATTCATGATTCAATTAAAACTACAGATTTATCACAATTCCAAGTAGATACATAAAAATATGCATAGAACATCCACAGGTTTTTCTTGACACAAAAACATTTTCTAAGAGTTAGTTTCTTATTTTTGTTTTTAATATGCCTTTTTACGTAGCCTTAATATGCTTCGCGAGATTTTCAAGTTTGTAACTATTGGTTTTAATTTTCTTCTAATTTATTATTTGTATTTAGTAGCCTAAAGTTTAGAGTAGAAATATATACATAAAACTCCTGCAGAGTTTGTCTAATCTTATTTACCCAGTTTTTTTCATGAAGAATCCTATTCATTCGAAACTTCAAGTTTTAATTTTTAAAAAACTATATGAAGTCATTGAAAATAGCAAATAAGTTTTTATAATATTATAACAATACTATTACTATGCCAATATATCATCAATGCCAATAATAACATATTCAGGGGTACAAACATCAATGATTCAATAAATACCCAATATACCCGGGTATTTATGAATTTTCGGTATTTACCCGGGTAAATACCCTGGGTATTTACCCCGAGTTTTTAATACCCGGGTATTTTACATGACTAGTTCTAAGTAGTGATGAAATATTTTTTGTTTTATAGGAGCGCAAGAGTGAGTGATATGAAAGGGCTTTGTTTCAACCCCTCTCCATCCCCCGGACGTATTCCAAGTTTGGAGGAGTGAGTGAGAGGATGGAGGGGTGCGTACTTGACGCTTGCATACAGCAAGAGGTGCAGAGAATTTCTATGCGCCATCAACCCTTGAATGAAGCTTCACAACAGACTTTGGCTTGTGAGTTTATCAATGTCTATTTATTTCATTTCATTAAAAAATGCACTATTGGGTTTGCCCGGATGATTGCAAATAAATGATTTGAAACATTTTTCTACGTTTTCGAACCCCTAGGACACGAATCCGATGTCCGTTGAAATTCATTTGAAGAACTGATTCGAGAACCACCACGATGATCTTTGAACTAGAACAAACAGGAAATAACATTCAAAATACATGTACAATCGTCGTGTACCTTCTTGAATGTAAATTGAACTTAACAGTGTTCTAAAGCTTCACGTTCCTTCTGTCCTCAGTAATTGTCAACAGTTATTATCTCTGTTTTCAGACAACGGACATTCACTTGAAGGCCATGACCAGTTTTGGTGACAATCAGCTAGGCGGCCGGCACTTGCTAATAGTTTTGTGGAAAGGGCTGTAATTTATGGAGATTGAACATCAGAAAATAAACATGGTATCCAAGAAAGAATCCCAAGTCAATTACTTTTGTATAGTGGGTGAGTAATTAATATTGATGTTAGCATTTTCTAATCTGGGATCCTAATTGTTTTCTTATTTATTGTGATTTTCATCGAATAACCTCACAAATTCACTTTATTTAGCTAAACAGAACATCACGACATACAGGCCAAGTCAAGAAATTTCACAATTATTATTACCGGTAATCAAATATCTCGATGGTTTCTTTCATCTTGGAAATATAGAAAGCATTGTCATTTACTGACTTAGTATTTCTAGTTTTGATGCAAAAAGTATGATTGTGCTTTGTATGTAAGATTGTCACAAAGATAAAATAGTGTACCTCGTCAATTTTTTAAGAAAATTACGCCAATTTTATGAAAGAAGTTGAATTCGACATTGAATATGACTTGATGAATAGGGTTTCTATTGAGTTTCAAGTATTAGTTTATTTTAAGTGGAATAGCTTGAAGCAGTTTGTATGTAGCCAATATTTGAATTTGAAATTGGTTGAATTTATATTTAGCAGTTCAATCTGCTACTGATAAATCTATTTATTTATGTTTGTATTATTAGCTTGTGTAAACCATTATATTATTAGCTAACTAAATACACAATATCTTGACTTCCCCATCGGTAAAGCTTGATGCAGTACCTTAAAAAGATAGAACAATATATGAAGCTGGCCGAGAATGATTGATAAATTCAAAGATTATACTCAGATTTTTTTAATTCAACGATAGGCTGCTATCTTGTCTGGTGACTAATGAGCAACTTTTTTCTGACCTAAACTACTACTATAATCACTTCATACAACAGAATCCTCTTTAGGATCTCTCATTCACACTCTAATAATTATTCTTAGTACATAGATTATGTCTGTACTATACAGGTGGGTTTCACTCATTTCCACTACTCTGCTTTTCACTGGACACAAGACACTTGAATCAGCACTAGACCAGTTCAAATGGCTTCTTCCTTTTCAGCCTCCTCACCAATTGGTCCAGGCGCTGGCTTACATTGAGCATGCATGAGAGAGGTAGAGAATTTGACTTCGGATTATTGTTTAAGGGTGTCTAGTGTATATGAAACCCGATGTCGTCATGTCCTAGGGTGGTCGACAACCTGGTGGGAGGGGGGTAAGTTGTAAAAAACGGGCGCTAATAAAAACGCCTGTCCTGGGGTTACTATTCATAGTAGAGCTTTGGATTTATTTTAAAATTTGCAATATATATTTGGCTTTCATAATGGTCCTCTTCATTTTTGAGGTAAACTGCATAGTTTTTCCGTAAAAAAATTAAATATCTGAAAAAATTCATTTTTTGGTTCTGAAATTTTTCTTATTTCTCAAATATTGAAGTCGTAAGCTGACATGGTGGAAAAATGGTTACTATAAACGTTAGGCCTTTTCTTTCTGAATCCATTGATGTATACAGGGTGTTTCAGGAGGAATGTGCAATACTTATTAGGCTGATTCCTTAAACCAAGTAGACAAAAAGTTCCATGGGACCAACCCCAAAAACGCTTTGTTACCGAGATAACAATGGCGGAAAATTGAGATTTTTCAAAATATATTAATTTTTCTAATTTATTAGAGGCTTTACTGAGGTTCTAAAATGGTAAATTCCCATGTAAATTTAGCTGAGGAATTCAATAAAATCAGTCTGAAGTCTGTAACTTCAACAGTTATTGAGATAATTGAAAAAATATGCTAAAAACCGCCATTTTTCAACAATAAGGGTTATAACTGGATAAGGAATCATAGAATTGTATTTTTTATTATTGGAAGTTGAAGAGAGTCGGAATCTAAAGAAAAAGTTGAATGGCAGCGATTGTGTAAATCTTACCAAATCTCAGAAATAGCGATCAAAAATCGCAAAATCGCTACTAAATACAAATTTATCACTTGTGCTATGTATTGTCTAATTTTGCGATTTTCGATCGCTATTTCTGAGCTTTGGGTAAGATTTATACAATCGCTGTCATTCATATTTTCCTTCAGAATCCGACTCTCTTCAACTTCCATTAATAAAAAATACAAATTTATTATTCCTTGGCCAGTTATAACCCTTATTGTTGAAAAATTGCGTTTTTTAAGCATATTTTTCCAATTATCTCAATAACCGTTGAAGTTGCAGACTTCAGACTGGTTTCATTGAATTTCTCAGCTGATTTTACATAGGAATTGATTATTTTAGAACCTCAGTAAAGCCTCTAATAAATTGGAAAAATTAATATATTTTGAAAAATCTCAATTTTCCGCCATTGTTATCTCGGTAAAAAAGCGTGTTTGGGGGCTGGTCACATGGAACTTTTTTGTCTACTTGGTGTAAGGAATCAGCCTGAGAAGTATTGCACATTCCTCCTGAAACACCCTGTATATTGATGTGGTTACGATCGTGAATGCGGCTGTGGGAGGGGGATAAAGAGCGCTGTTACGCTGCGCCTCGGTCCCCCCACCTGTTAAACCCGCAGTAGGCATACCTATTGCGACTCTTCTACAAGCCTATGTCTTCAAATAATGTATTTTGATACTGTATTCTTATGTTTTTTCAGTCGCTGAATTCGATTTTCGAACTTTCATGCTCGTAGAACAGCTAATTCTCATCGTATTTCCAAATTAAGACAAAAAAATTTTATTTCGACTAGTTTTCAAGGGTTGAAAATCTTTCTGTTACCTATATCTACTAGTTATATTTTCACCAGTAACTGATAATTTAAGAGCCAATTCGACTCTATGACGGAGTTTGCAGGAATAGATATCCCAGAAATAAATATTAAAATTATATTTTCAACTGACTATTTTTATTGTTCTTTTACAATTCAGCAGTCATTTACAATTTTTTATTCATAGAATAATATATCTATAACTTGATTGGAAATGTCTCTTATGAATATACAACCATATAACATTATAATATTACAATATAACAATCATCGAAAGGCCAATATATTGATAAATAAATTCCTCATCAAACACTATAAAGATCTGATTCTATCTTTACAAATTCTTTAATAAGTTGTAACCCGAATCAGAATTCATTCTAATTACTGAATAATATCGTACCTGTGAAAAATATATTTCCTAAGACTGTTTCAACAAAATACAATTCTTTTGTAAATTCAATCAACCAATTTAAGCAAGGAATGAAAGTTGACTCTTCCAACATGAGAAGCCCCTTAAAACCTATTTTACTTTAAAACTATAAAAGTAAAATCAACTTTGTGCATAATTATTATTGTATGTATTGTAATTGCGTCAATCGGCAATGATCATTTCAATATACTGTATCAAGAAATCCGTTGAAAGGCCTACGCTGTGGAATGAATTTATTTGGGAAGATTGAACTGAGGTTGGAATTTAATCTCAATGGATTGTTCAAAAATCTCTAACATTAGACATATTATAATAACTTTATATTCTATGGCTGTGAAAATTAAAATTGGAAAAAAATATTCTGTGGCTGATACAGTATTTCACCTGATATGATTCCATCGTTGAACATCGTTTCTTCAAGTACTAATAATATAGCTAGAGATGGATTTGCACCAACTCAGGTACAATGAAGCGAGCTCAGTAACCATTATGTACGACAATGAGAAATCCATTATATCTAACAAAATATAATTACTCGAATATAAGTGGAATAATTATTGACCATTCCTTCTGACAGAGATACAATATACATGCAGAAAGCACAATACTAGATATATTAATTGAATAGACCTTAATAGAATCGAGAAGCAGGTCTCATAATCTTATGCTGTATTTATGAGACAATTATGAGAATCCAAAAGAAAATTCTTTGTTCCATTCAATAGCTTCTTAAAGAGAAACCAATAATTGGGTGTGACATGAAATTGTGATCTGACCGCTCTGTACTGGAAGGGACCAAGGAAAGTTATATATTGAAGATTTTTAGCAAACATTTATAATTATTTTGTATCAATGAGTATATATTATATAAAATGGATAATTTTTTCACTAAATGTACTGACATCTGGTGAATATAATGATAATTACAATCTCATGGAATGATGACTTCTTTAAAATATTCAAGACAAGACATCCAATAAGGTGATCCATATTATCGTCTCTAGTTAAAGTGACTGTACCTCCTCTATTGCATATAAATGCATTGTCGATTATATTATGGGAGAAAATTATTCTGTGGAATTATTTTGGAGAATATTTTTTCTGTATATTTTTCCTGTCTTGCCGGAGTGTCTTCTTTGCTTGGATGGACTCTATAATTTAGTGAATATGAAACTGGCAACCAGCTGGTAGGCCTAAGCCCTACCAGCAAATGCATTAATTGGTTAATTAAATTTACAAAAGAATTGTATTTTGTTGAAACAGTCTAAGGAAATATATTTTTCACACTAGACACCCCTAAACAATAATCCGAAGTCAAATTTTCTACCTCTCTCGTGCATGCTCAATTTAAGCCAGCGCCCGGACTAAATCCTTCATTCATCAGCAGCTGGATTGCCTCGATGTTGTTGTGTTGGTGGAGTCGGGCCTCGTGTTTCTCAGCATGCCTCTGGATTTCTGTGGATACCAGGTCGAATTGCAGGTCTCTATGAAGATCGCTGTTTCTGACGTACCAAGGTGCACCAACAAATGTTTCTCAGTACCTTATTTTGGAAGCATTGAATGACTTTGATATTGCTGTCTTTGGTACACCCCCATAGTTGTATACCATACGTCCACACTGGCTTTAGGATTTGTTTGTACAGAAGTACTTTGTTTGGAATTGAAAGGGTGGAGTTCCTTCCAATCTGCCAACAGAGTCTCTTGTATTTTATTCCCAGCTCCTCTCTCTTCTTCTTTACATGGACCTTCCAGCGAAGCTTTGCATCGAAGGTCATACCTAGGTACTTAGCATCATTGGCATATAGTACAATCTGATTATTAATAACTATTGGTATAGGTTGAGCCCTCTTATTGGTGAAATTGATGTAAATTGAATAGATCTTTGAAGTTTTGCTGTGGCACTTTCAATCTTGGAATCTATAGCTAATATTGCTGTGTCGTCTGCAAATGTTGCTATTGTATTATTCTCAAGACATGGTAGATCACTTGTGAACAGAAGATAGAGAATCGGCCCAAAACACTCCCCTGTGGTACTCCTGCCTTTATTTCTCCAAGTCCAGAATAAGCATCTTCATGTTTGACTCTGAAGTACCGTCCAGTTAAATACAAAAGTAAAATGTCTGTGAACTGCCTTGGAAGTAACTTTTTCATCTTACAAATCAGTCCTTCATGTCATACTCTATCAAAAGCTTGACTTACATCCAGAAATGCTGCAGAACAAACTTTTTTCTCTTCCAAAGACTTCTCTATTATATTTACCATTCTGTGTACCTGTTCAATTGTTGAATGTTTTTCCTAAAGCCAAATTGATCAATTTTTTTCTTTCAATAATAGGTGTCAGCCTTTTAAGCAATATTCTTTCAAATAGCTTGGACATCACTGGAAGCAAGGATATTGGCCGGTATGATGAGATGTTGTGGGGTTCTTTTCCAGGTTTTTGAATCATTAACACTTCTGCTACCTTCCACATGCAAGACACATATTTAAGTCTAAAAACAGCATTTATAATGTTGGTTAATTTCACTATAGCTTTCCTTGGTAAATTTTTCAACACTATTCCTTTTATCAAGTCGAATACTGGTGCTTTTTTGTGTTTAATTTTTTATTTCTTTTTTTACTTCATCCAGTGAAACATGTGTAAACTCTTGACTCCTGGACAAAATCTTCTTCAATTTCTATAACATCATGGTTGTGTGGATGAAATGTGTTTACTAGGTGATCAGCAAATGCTTGTGCTTTTTCTGTATTGCTTCTAGCCCATGAACCGTCCTGTTTCCTAATTGGTGGTGCATGTTGAATGGGTCTCTTCAATTTCTTGGCTGCCTTCCAGAGAGAATAGTCAGTGTTTTCATCTCTTGATAGATTTCTCAGATAATAATTTATTGATTCATTCTTTATTTGTTGGATTTCTCTTTTGAGCTGTTGAGTTGAATGATTTAACTTGTCTTTTATCTTGTGAAGATCTTGTTTGTTGCCATTTTTTCCTAGCTCTTCTTTTCTCAGTTATCATTTCCCTCTCTTCTGTAGGGTAGCTATTTCCTGTAGTTCTTCTTCTCATTTGTGGGGTGTTTCCCCAGGCTGCCTGTTGCACATCAATGACAATTTTTTCCAGTTCTTCATCAATTTGTTCTATGCTTCTCAATGGTACATCCAGGATTTTTTTTTCTTCCAGCATCTGTTGAAATCCTTCCCAGTCTGTATGTGTATTGACAAGCGATGGTCGTTCACTTTGTATCTGTATTATAGTTTCACTTAACTGTAGAAGAATTGGAGAGTGGTCGCAATCAAGGTTAAAACTTTCCTCAATACTTGAGTAGTTGAAACTCACATTTTTAATTAAGAAGAAATCAATGAGGTCTGAAATTTTTTGCGTGTCTGAAAGCCAGTAGGTTGGTTTCCCGGTAGAAGTAGCCTCACAATTATATTCCACAATAGCTTTATAGAGCTCTTTGCCTTTGGTGGTTGTTAAGTGTGACCCCCAATAAACGTTTTTTGCATTAAAATCACCTCTAAGAATGAATTTTGTACCCAACTTCTCAAATAAATCTATGTATTCTTCTTTTTGTATGTAATGTCTAGGTGGGCAGTAGATAGAAGCCACAACTAACTTATAGCTCCTTGTTTGAATAGCTACACTGGATAACTGCACTCTTTCTGACTCATATTTAATTTCTTCGTGGTGAATTGAAGTGGTTTTTATTGGATTTCTACTTTTCTTGCAGATTTGACGTCTAGTGAGATTGGACTCCCTTTAAATACTATCTTTAATAATAACAGTACTTCCACCTCGTGCCAAATTACTAGGATGTATAGCATGGTAAGTCTTATACCCTCTAATTCTTATGTTAGATTGTTTGGTGAAATGAGTTTCAGAAACTAAGCAAATATCTATCTTTTCGAAATTTAATACTATTTCTAGTTCTTGTTGTCGTTTAAGAAGTCTATTAGCATTCCATTCAATTATTCTAAGAGTATTTAACATCACAATTCAAAAGTTTAATTTTTCTCCAGCTTCTCAAAACGACTTTGAAGATAGAAGATACTTTTTCTTGCTTGTATAACTTATTTAGAATAAGCTTGAGCACCTGATTGATATCTCCCTCCACATTTTCAGGCTGACAGCTAGTCGAATTAGAGCCTGATTATACTCAGATAATAGTTTTTTTTCATCAACGTAATTTTTAAATAAAAGAGTCAACTGTTAGCTCACCTAGTAATATGGTAGCAGCATTCATTGGTTTGTAAATTGTTTGATAAAATTCATTATTTCACTCTTCTGTAGCCTATTCTTCACTGTTGTTTTAGTTTATTATCTAGAAGGTTTTGGTAATATAAATAACCCAAATATGTTACTGTATTTTTCCAGTTATAACCCGCTCGACCCCCTAACACAAACCTTCCCTCACTATCACTAGTCATACTCCAAAGCACAAGAAAGAGAGAGAGATAGAGTCGCCACTGCTTTACCATCTTTTGATAACCTTAACCCGGTACACTGCCACGTGGAGAAAAATGTCATGTGCTTGTACAGTTCGCGAATACGAAAAATACAATGTGTTCATGTTTATAAACGCTTTCGAATAATTGCAATCAAGTGTCTAAATAAATAATTACAATCTTCAATCTTTCAATCTTGTTTTCCAATATTTAAATTGAAATGGCAGCATTTCATCGTGATTCCAGCCTGCCCATATGAAAGCAATAAACTCAGTTATAAATAATGCATGTTGCCTTAGTTTTTCTCTCTTTCAGGCATAATTTTTATGAATTCATCTATTGGAATTTCTCAGTGTTTTCTGTATTGAGTTTTAATAGAAATAGGTAGATAAAATTGAAAATAGATAGATGTTTCTGAAGATGGCTATGATTTGTAGCAAGTCAGATGTTTGAACGCACACATAAAACGCATCCATTCAAAAATTTGATTAAAAATTATTTTATGCTCATAAATGGATTGATTTATAGGTAGACGCAGCATTCGCCATTCCGTTACTCCAGCTGCTAATTACACTTAACATGATCGGTTGTGAATGTTTCACAAATGACTGCTAATTTAATATACTTGGAATTGAAATTTGGCGCTATTATTTGACCACAAAATGGTGGATGCTGCGTATACCCCCTCTTTTCAGATCCTTAGCTAAGGCTCCGTTGGGTAATTAACAGCTCACCTTGCCTTTATACGTTGTATACCTTGCCTTTGAAGACTCCTAGCTATGATCGAACATAATCATGTTCAAAGTTCAAAACTGTTCGAGTCGCAATTACATAATCATGTAATTGAACAAGAATCCAAGGTACGAGCATAAAATATTCAATTAACGAGCATAAAATGATGTGATTACAAATGCTCTATGCATTATTTACGTGCCGTTAGTTATCATGGGCCAAGCTACCTCAACAAGTCACTCAAACTCATTCTAGGTCTCTATAGTGTATTTGTGTCTTTCTATTCTATTATTATATATTTGGTCATAGCTCTATTCATATTTTGTTCAATTGTGCCTGTTCCTTTTTCAGGAATTTTGAGAACTGAAATAATAACTTTTAAAAGTCCACCTCATGTTCTTAGCTTCAAAACCTTTTTTTAGAATAATTAGGAAGAATATTCCATCCAATTACACATTCCAAAAAAAACTTCTAAAATTTTCTCCATCATGTCAAGAGCGCAATGCCAGTGTGAAACACATGTGTTCACTTGTAAAAATGATTACAATGCTCATTAGTGTGAAATAATATGTTGATAGTTTGGACAACAAATTTAATCCTATTTTTGGGTTGGAAACGCCCATGTATATAGCAATTATTATAATTTTGATGTTGAACTTCTTTTTTCAGCACATCTTTGCAAGACTGCTCTATTTCGACTCGTTCGTCGACTGCATCAACGCAAAGCATTGGAGCCAGGCGATCTCAAAGGAAAGTGACTCGTCAAGATTTCGGTGACAACTCGCAGCAACTGCTGCTTCGTAAATCGAGAAGGACCTCTCGGACATCAAGGTTTGATTAATGTGGATTTCTGATCTTGGTGAATGTTCCTGATTGATTTCAAAGACTCGAATGAGTAGTAGATTACTTCTCTTATATTGTATTCACATTCATTTCATACGTAGGTAGTTATGTAACGGTATGAATGTAGGTATAGTCTGTCCAAGCTAAGAAGACTCTTTGGAAAGATTGAAAATGACTTCAGCTTGGTCAATATTTGTTCAAGAATTATAAATGTGGTCTTTATAGTAGAAAAAATTGTTACCTACAATTTTAGATCAAATTGATGATTTTTGAACTAATGTTAACCGAGCTTGAGTCATTCTCCCATCTTGCCAGAGGGTCTTCTTTGATTGGACAGACTATAATTATGCTATGGTAAAATTCCGTAGGTAATTGATGTACGGTAAAATTCCATTGAAATTGAAATCAAGGAAATATTCACAAGAAATTTAATGTTACCAAAATTCGTGAATTTATAAATTTTTGTAGAATAGCTAAAAAATAGTTTTCATGTTATAGTTGGTGCCAACAATTAATGGGCTTCACGAATTTATGTTATTAATGCTCATCTCTGTCAGGACAGTCTGAAGCTGTCTTCAAAAGCAAACTAGTATGACTTAGTTCGCTCTCGTTTCAATGTACCCTCGCAGACAGCACGCAGACTGTCTTCAAGGATCTGAGAACTAGTAACAGTCATTATTCAACCGCCTTAATCTTTATCACAAGCTATATTATCTACCAATACATGTTCCACTTGATGTTTATTTAATTCTTGTATCTCATAGTCTTCGATTTTATTGTTGCGTGGTGTGTTAAGTGTTATGGTTGATTAATTATTAAATAATCCTCTATTTATGTTGGTCTTTGTATAGTCTGTCCAAGCAAAAAAGACATTCTGGCAAGATGATAAAATGACTCAGCTCGGTCAATATTAGTTGATAAACTATTAATTTTTTACTTAAATTGTAGGAAACATTCCGATCTAAAATTTGAGACCAATTTTTAATGATTGAATCAATATTGACCGAGCTGTAGTCGTTTTCCCATGCTGCCAGAAAGTCTTCTTTGCTTGGACAGACTATACTATGCCATGGGTTGTTGAGGTCATGTATGATAATTTGCTCAGTTCTTCCCCCTGTCATCTTTGACCGCGGCAGCCCTCCAATGCGATCACCTAGATCACCTGTCCTTTCACCCTGATCCATCTGGTATACTGGATGTTGATTTGGGAGGTGAACCAAATCCCATTGATTAGAGGCAGTGTTTGACCCACAATAGGATTGGAAATATCTAAAGCTTGTCCTAGAGATTGCCGCAAATGTTGTTGGCTGTTTTTGTCACTGCGCTTTCGATCGCTTTATATCTGGCATTACCTACAATCTATCTATACAATCTGGCATTTATTTTTTATTCTAGACAACTTATTAGCTATTAAGTGTAATCATGATGATGCTGGTGATGAAACGTGAGTTTCTTATCTTACAATGCTTATATAATTATAAATATGGTAAAGATAATAGAAGAAAGATAATGTTATAGATTAGGCCTATAATACATAAACAAAATAATGCTAATGATATCTAGGCTAATCGAACTGCAAGTCAGCCTTATTGTACTCTTTAAATTCAGTTGATGAGTGAAAGGTCTTCCCCTTGATTCATCTTCCCTGATATGAGCTTGAATTTTTCTATGTGTACTGTAAGGGCACAGCGGGGAGGGTGTTGAACAGTTCAATACTCACATACTCATGACTTTCATGAATTTTAGTTGGCCGGGAATAAGGTAGATCTATTGTTTTTTATTCCTGGTGTTGTGTGAGTGAATATTTCGCTCACCGGCAACAATAGCGGCATAAGTCCAAAAAAGAACTTTTGGAGAAAAATCCATTCGAAGTTTTCTGTTCCTTCATGATGCATTTTGAAGTAGGTAGTTTCAATGATATTATTTCTCACTTTCTCCTATATTCTAGATAGAATATGGTTGGAAGAATAAGAGATAGTTGAATTACCTTTGAATTATATTTTTTTAATTCATTGAAAAAAAAAAAGATTTTGAGTTGTGCCACTATTGCACTGCATGCTTACACAGCTTTTGAGGATCCTGCTCAGGTGGTTGAAAAATTACTATTTTTCACTTCACAGGCTTAATAATCGTATAAAATAATAGAATTAAGGTGAATAAATAAATTCACTAAGAGTACTTTATTAGATACATTTTATTTCATAAAGTTGATTCAAATAGACTGTCATGAGTTGCAATTTTCATATAGTGACATCAAAATTATCATAAAAATTGATAAATATGAATGAATTCGATTCTGCGAACGTCGAGAACACATAATAATTAAGGAGATAAGGAGACAAATGAGGGAAAACCTGTTGTCTCCATTCATGTAAATAGATAAATAATTATGATCAATCAATTGGAATGAATTAGTTGAAAGGAATTCAGTGCTCTTTGTTGAAAACAGATACAACATGTACTTCTGAGACTTCTAGAAACTAGCATAGTTTGGCATACACCAAGCTTTGAAGGTCGTCATATTTTTTTGATATTGGGAGAGGCACACAATATGCTGTAGGTAGAACAATGTTCTTGTAGATCTGTAAAGTTGATGATTTTTCTTGTCATTTCTTTGACATTGATACATTTAAAGAAATTGTCTTTGTAAGACATTTTATATAAAAAATGACTTCTACTTTTTTATGTTCTGAACACACAAGTATCTGAAAATTTGAATGTTTCTCCTTCAGTATTCTTGTTGAAATTAAATTATTTATTCAGCTAACCATTTCAAATCAACAAGGTCATCAGAACTCATCTCCATCACTTTGATGGGGTTTATTTTCTTGCTTGCTGCTGATCGAACTAGAGTCACATATTGACAAGGCATATAGATTGGTCCAGATTTAAGAGATTTTTCAACATTTTCCTCTATAACAGAGTGCACGGAATCCCCTTCATTTTGTGTGTGCCCTTCAACTAAGGCTGCGGACACATTATCGATGCCCGACGTTACCCAAAATGTTTACTAATGACTGTGAAATTACGGTCATTGCTTTTGGCGCTCACACTGGTGATTGCTGTTTTCAGCAACGTTTCCAAATAATACAATTGTGAAATCCTGAGAACGGATTCCTTTCAGAATTCTTTTTCTGTCTATTGTTTCACTGTTTGCATGTTTCTCCTTGTCGTTCATGTCCGCCTAGTTCTCAACAACTTCCTCACTAATCTCCCCCTATAAAATATTCTTCAAATTCCTATCTGAATATTTTTTTAGCTGGTTATTAACTTATATATTGCTAGCCACTTCTCCACCGCCGCAATAAACTTGTCAATGTCAATGTCTAATGGCTCCTCATGTTGATACAGTACAGTAAAGCCTGATTTACACATATAGTGGCGTACTAGTGTCGTGCGCAGACTGTGTAAGACCGCTATCATTCACACATATAGGACCGTTCTAGTGTCGTACTAGTGTCGGACTGTTTGGTGCAATGCTCAATCACGACTACTCACCTTCTCCAAAATTTGAGATAGATAGACTTTGATTTCAGCGCCGTCTAATCAGTAATAATCCCTGCGTGAACTCAAAAATAATCAAATCATAAATTGTATTTCAAACAATTCTATAATCGTCATTAATGGATGATGATTTTTTAATTATTAAACTCTCATTGGTTATTATTTATAAATAATTTAATAAATAAATTGTTTCAGTTCAAAATAATAAATTAACTTTCAAATTCGTTATGAGACGACTATTAACAGTTCAAGGTTCAAATTATAGCCACAATTGGATCTTCTGGATAAACTCTTATTTTTTTATTCTTATGAAGCTAGTTCCAATCACACAACTTGGGCTGTGCTCAGATTGGGGATTTTTTCCTCGCCCGAGTTTGCACGAAAATGTTTGCTAATGACCGTGAAATTACGGCCATCACTGTTGGTGTTCACACTGGCGATTGCTGTTTCCAGCAACGTTTCCAAATAATTCAATTCTGAGAATGGATTCCTTTCAAAATCCTGTTTCTGCCTATTGCTTCAAAAGTCACCACGGATCTGGGTAGTAATTTACCTCGCCAGTCTCAGTTTGAAGATGGATTTTGTTGAGACAGCATGTGTGACTGCACTTATTCACTTATTTTAGGACGTTGTTATAGACCATGTCGTACAAGAGATTATTGGGATTATCGAGACTACTTGATGGACAATTTTATAAACTCTATAGTAAACTGAGACAGCATCTGAACAAGTTTTATCGTTACTATAGAATGAACAGCAAAACTTTTGACGCATTAAATTGATAGCGGTGAGACCAGCTATCATTCACCAGGACACTAGAGTTCGCTTAGCTGTGCCAGCAGAAGAAAGGTTGTCAGTGACTACAGGTTCACCATTATAAATTGAAAATGAATTTACCTGACAAACACACCCTGGTAGACAATTGTGTGTCTGCGTTCATTTTGAATCATCCATATTTTCATAGTCTTTTTATAGACTGGAAATACCCGAAGGTCTGCTTTTGCTATTCCATACCTTCTTTGTTCTGAGTGACATATTTCTGATTCCACTATCCTATTGTCTTCTAAATCACCTATAGCTACTTCCCTTAACCATTACCAATCGTTTAGTTAAAACTTGTAAATGGTTGAATGATAATAACTTCAGAATCATTACTTTTTATGGCACAGCTATTCTTGAAATTATTAGAATTGCATGGTTGTTGATTGTTATTCGATAATGTTGTTACGTATTTCAATTTGGCACATACATTTTCGAAGAAATTTTGAAAAAAACGCAAACAGAAGAGAAACGTACTTGACCAACTACTTGCTAGGTGTAGAGGAATCTTGAAATCAGAACGAAAAGCTAGAGAGAGAGAGAGAGAGAGAGAGAGAGAGAGAGAGAGAATCCTGTTTTAATAACAATACCTTTAGTCATGGCAGTACAGAGAAGTTGGCGGAGCTGACCACAGTTACACGCTCTCAAATTATACCCCTTCTCAAACAGAAGTGATAAGACAAAACATCACAAACAACATAACATTCAACTTTACAATAATTTATGTTGTATTGAATAGAAAGGATTTAAATCTCAATTGTGCTTCACAACTAATCGCATTAATGAATAGTATTTAGAAAATAAAAAGGATCAAATTTATTGTGCTACTAAAAGTACAGCAGGTTCCAAATTTAATTTGAGAATATTTCGGTCAAAGCCAAGATTAACTTTAAAATGAATCTTCAGTAGAATTCAAGCAGACAAAATCAAAGTTAGTAAGCACAAAACTTCAGAAAAGGTAGTTCGATACTTTGTGCATTTTATTCCTGTTACAAAAAAATTATAATTGAAAATAGTTATTTGTGTAACTAGTGCGTAAAGTGAAGGATTGCTGCACGAGTGAAACAGTTTTTTTCACGAGCCAAAGGCGAGTGAAAAACGTTTCTCAAGTGCAGCAATAACACTTTATGCTCGAGTTACACATTGAATTTTTCCTACAGTTACCATTGGGCCTGTGTGAAAAGTAGGAAAAAGTTTCAAATGTGTTTTTTAGTGTAATTTCAAGTATTTTTTATCGCAATCTCCTCAATTTATTTTGCCTTTGAAATCAATATAAGAATCATGTAAAGTACCATCATCTCACTTTTTTTACAAATCCAAGATGGCGGAAATCTTGAGTTGGAACTTTCAATTTTAGAAGCCTACAATGTCCAATGTCATCTATTATCAAATAATTACTTTTATTTGAGTAATATGAAGTAATATAATTCAAACATTTCATCTATTCTATGTATCACAGTGACTATAGAATAATAAATTATTGTACTCACTGTACTTAATGGCTTTTGGGCCGGTATTGGATGGGCTGGGGCTGTTTTCCCGTCATGCCGGGGTGTCTTCTTGGCTTGGACGGGCTGTATAGTAGAGTGAATTTGAAATTGGCAACCAGCTGGTAGGCCTAGGCCCTTCATGGGCTGTTGAGGCAGACATACATACATACTCACTGTATTATTTACCAGTAAGTTATGAGCTAAAATCAGTATAAACTACTTTTTGAGACCTTGAAATATTCCGGGTAACTGATTAGTGTAAAACGCCCTTTCATACTTTGAATAATCATATTTACTAGAATTCAGCGCAAATTAGACTTTTTAAACACTATTTAATGTGACTGGAAGGGATTTAGAATCTTCTAGTTCACAATTAATTGAACTCATGGTTTTATTTTCATTGAAATGATAGCCTACATAACTTAATAGTGCTATGAATAACATACTTTCATGTAAAGTACTGTATATTATTCTTTCTGGAAAAATTTTGCTGCTTCATATCACTTGAGACAAAATATCTCATCAGTTCCAGCAGGTAGGCTTTTGATTGATGCAACCTGCGAGTGATTAGGCTATCTATAGCATAAGATAGAAGCTAAGCATAGAAGCTAACTGTTTCTATGTTAAAATTATGCAAGGTTACAATCGTATTGCTTATGATTCTCAGGACTTTATCATGCTTTTATGAAAAATTATTTAGTTATCGGCTGTCACCTGCATTGAATAACAGAATCCTACTTTATGAATTAAGTGCAAGGTTCAAAGCTGAACCAGCCAACAATGAGACTGAATTGAACTGAAGCTTTAATTTAATGATAGTATTAAATTAGAATGTCGCATTTACTATGAATTCTATATTATGCATTCAACCACTTTCATTATACTGTATATTAACTTACATATGGTAGTTGAAGTAGTCAGATCAAGTAAATGTGATCTGAGTTCATTTCATTTTAGCCTACGGTATTTCCAAAATCTCAGTAATTATGGTGCCAGAGTCTTCTTCAAAGTTGTATGTATTAAAGTATTAAGTTACTTTCACATTAAAAAAATCATAATAATGTATTTCGCCACTGAATTCTGATAGCCTAAATTGAGTCAACTACTGTATGAAATGAACCAAATTCAAGATCAACAAATGACAATCATCTTACCGTATTCAAACAATTCAAGCCCAGGTTTTATAACCAACAATATTGAACAGTATTCATAACATAAATCCCTAATCTCATAATTATTATAAAAGCTCTGAGAATAAATAGAACTTTTATCCCGTAACTTACTCACGGTATTGATATAGACAATAAAATAACCTAAAAAATTTAGACGGACGGTCTCGCTCGGTCTGACCGGGGTACTACCTTTTGGTTGCAATTCCAACTTGCCGCTACCAGCTGATCGACTCCCGTTTGGTCGTCAGCCAGGGCTGCCGCCTTAATTTTGAATTCTAAATACGGAACATCCATTTAATACACTTTAATACACATTTCGTGTTGTTAGGTTGCAAATATGGAGTGTGTAAAAATTTTTAGGCACGCTAATTTTTGCTTTACGCACACCAATTATTACTAGTTCAAGAATGGACCGTTTTACACACGATTTTCAGTGCGAAAACTGCAATTTTACGGATATCTGTAGGAAAAACATATTTTACTGATTATGTTACTGACAACTCAACTATTACATGGGCTCATGTGTTCTTGTAATTCATGTTGTACCAACAGACTCTTACCATCAATTGACTCACAACAGACCCTTACCTGTCAGACAAATTTAAATAAAGGCAACTTAAAAGAAAATTTTCCTTAGATTTCAACATACATTTCAACTTGAACTCTTGTAAGCTAAGGTACAAGTTAGGAGAGCAATTTCCGTAAAATCAAACCAGGATAATCCCGAAAATAGTACGTTAAAAAGGTAATTTTTAGTCATACAGAAGAAATAAAAAATTTTAAAAGGTATTCAAGGTAAAAGCACCAGTAGTGGCCATGTTTAAGGAGTTTTTCATAGTTTATGCAGAATTGTGAGTCCATTCCATCATTTTATTTCATCTCAAAGTCAATGAACATGTAGCCCAGATCCTTCTTGATTGTCTTGTTACTTAAAATGGCTGATATCTCTATCGAAAAAATAATTATTTAACTTTTCGTGGAACTCGATTTTGATTCTAAAGTGGCCACTATGATTCAGTAGTGGCCAGGTACTGATTCTATAGTGGCCACATGATGTTCTATGCTTATTTGAAATCCAATTTCCCAAGCAGCTTGTTGCAATCATTTAAGTAAGCTAATCTTATATCCCAGAACGTAATAATAACGCCAGAAATAATAATAGGTTATATTTAAATGAGTTCAATTGGTAATGCATTGTTGTTGGTTACAAGCCACTAGAAAAGTGTGGTTAAACCATAAAATATACGTTTTAAAGTTATTTTCTCTATGTAATCTATTTGAAACAGTCTTAGGAGAACATAAATTCGAATAACATCAACTTTTACTCTAAGGCGGGTATTACACGATAATAGTTCTATGACATATTTCTATTATCAAACGTCTGTGATGATGAAATATTACCGTGTAAAGAACCAAATATTATAAATGATCATATTCTATGCCATATGTTCTCCTATAGAGAACATATTATAATATATTTGACAATAGAAATATGTCATAGAACTATTATCGTGTAATACCCGCCTAAGGCTCAGCTGTAGAGACGCCATGATGGATGTTTATCCCCATAAGCGCAATGTTAAACTTGAACCCATATAATTCCTACAATTTTCATAGGAAAGTTACAGTTGATATCTCATTTTAAAGGTCTATTCATCCTCTAACAGATTTGCTTTTCAAAAAATGCATAACTCAGATGATTTTTTCAAATTAATTACTATAAGGACATATACTTTGCCATTTTTTCCTGAAGTTTAGGATAAAGATATAAAAAATTTAAAAAACACGATCGATCCGTCCAGTTTTTCTCTAATACAATGATTTTTTCCAAAAAGATTCGTTCATAAATGGGGGTTTTACATGGATTCTCCCTAAGCAATGTTTTGCAATTCGGTTGCTGTTCATATCACTAGAATATCAACATTTCTAGAGACAGTACCATGACAGAAGACTCAGGCACGCACGAGGGCCTACACGCGCCGCGCAGGCGAACAGGTAGCTGAATTTTGACTCAATGGAAGGCTTCAGACGAAACATTCGTTGACCAAATAAATGCATATTTTCGTCTCTTCGAAAGTAATATAACTTAGTCTAGCTTCAGTTGGAGAAATTATGAACTTCAGAGCTCGTTCCTCACGTTCAAATATGATATAAATCTCATCTCAAATTTCTCAAAGTTTTTTTTAAGTACAATGTTTTTTCATGTCGCCTATATTTCCTGTAGTTACATACCATTTATGTAGAAATAAGCATAAACGTCGCCTCAACCCATTTGAATAAATGAAGCAAGGCACATGCTAGAGTAGAGACAGCGGTGGCTGCAGACTCTGCAGCTTTGCAACTGCGCACTAACAAGTGGCAGCCAAGTGATATTTAATGATTTGGGAAGCCTATGGAATGATTCTCAAAACTGTACTAAATGCTTAAAAAGTTACATATAAAAATTAGAATATTTGCTAAAACACATTACACACTAAGGACCCTTGCTAAAACATATCAACAAATAATATTAAATACATGCAGAAAACTCATAAGAGAACAATGGAAAACGAAAATAATGTACCGATGATACGAGTACATGATTAGAAACTTGATTTTAGAATCGAGTTTCTACTGTATTCTGTGTTTTTCGGATCAACCCTTCAAAATTCAAGATTTACCAATTATCACTTTCGGATCATTTTTTCAAGTGAGAAACATTCGGCTGAAAAAGAAATTTGGACTTTTAACCAAGAATTTTTACTATATTTAAATGAAAATTGTGTTGAAAATACTAAGGTTAATAAATAAATGAATAATTGATTGATTCTTTCTATTTATTTGACCCTTGTTTACTACTTGACTGAAGAGCTGAGAATATTGCAATAGTTCAATAATATTGTAATCTAATATAATTATCAAAGACAAAAGTGAATAATGTGCTTGATGAATTACGAAATACTATTATCCAAATAACAGGAATACAGTATAATTTAGGAGGTGGTTGCTTCATAAGGGTTTGGAAGGCCGCTAATTCCATATGATGGTTTGCTGGTTTGTATTGCAAAATGAATTGGGAGGAATGCATTTACGGGAGTTTTTCGTAAAAACTACCACATTTAAAAACTACTTCATTGATGAGCTCTTTAAAATACAATTAGTTCTGGGTGAGGCAAACTTGTTTTGGAGAGAAGGACTAGCCTACACTTCTTGACATAGACACGATTTCTATTGTTCAATTTCTTATTCGTACTTTTTCAGTCGACCCATTTCGCTCTCCTACTATCCCGAATGAACTCTCTTACTCCACTCACTCACACACATACCAGAGACACTGTACTCTTTCTAGTCTCTCACCAAAATGGAATTAGTTTGATTGGAGCTCGCCAGATTTTTTTCTAACGTTTTAGAAATTCATCGTCTATACACCCGACCCCTAAGGCTGAGACCGCACTGTCGGAGGGTAGTGGGTAGAGGGTGGAGGGTAGGTGGTAAATCTATAGAACATACACACCATCCATAGTGATACATCGTATAATAGAGCCTGGAGGGTGGAGGGTAGAGTGTAGTTGGTTGAAGCTACCAACTACCCTCTACCCTCCAGCCTCCAACCTACAACCAAGTAATTCTAGCACCATTTTGTTTTTGAGATTCTACTTCCCATCAGGGGCGGTGCGTGATAAATTCAATTAGGTGGGCTAAATTTAAATGTTAAGTAGTGGCTGGATTATAGAAAGCAAGAGCAATATTAACCTCATAGATGAATTCATTGGGGCAAGCTTCTGAACTCTAATACACAATAACTAGAAAGCCCCAGGGCTGAAGAATTGCATATTTTCAATATCTCATGTGATATTGGAGTTTGATTAATGGGATTTTCAATCTTATTGATAATTAAATATGACATGCATTTTGAAATAAAACAGTTAATTGAAAGTTATTAAATAGAAGAAGTTATTGCTAATTAAATTTAAAATCTTACCTTTAAAATCAAATCCTAATAACAGCTAAGGCATAAAATACTAAATTATATTGAGCTGCACTTATATTCCTAAATTCAGCAATCATATTCTAGGTGTCCACAAATAGAATGTTATCAATATCTTGCATAATTATTGATTAAATTATCATTAATTAGCCAAAAATAACTACTCACTTCTCAGGTTATCAGACCAGAGAGAGGTTAGTTTGCACTGTTTTCATGCGCTTCTTATATTTGCAGCTGGTTTCCAGCTGATTAACGAGCTTCATCAAAACTAACGTTTTTTACACAACGCGACGTGGTAGGCTGCAGGAGCCAATCACAGCTTTTGCCAACCGTCGAGTTGTGTGGTTTATTGGAAAAAGCGATGGGCTAAGCCCAAGACTCACTGTATTGAAATATTAGGAGGGGGGAAAGTGGAGGAAGCCAGTCTCTAGTCTGACGTTACCAGCAATTGCAATTCACATCTTGGCATCAGGGCTAAAATCCGGCTACTAGCCTTTACTAGCCTTGAGCCCATCCTGCCCTTATGGGCCCACCGCCAATGCTTCCCATATTTAAGAATTGTGAGGTTATGTTCTCACTTGCAACATGAAAGAGGAGCTGATAGTGGCAAGCCTAAACAAAAATACAAGTCGAAAAATAACGAAATTTGCTATTTTTCTCACCAATTTCATTGATTCGAATTTATTGATTTCAAACAAATTAAAAACGTTTGCAGTAAACTTCTCATCGTTTTATAGCTCAGGCCATATCATCGTTGTGCATATGGGCTAACCTAACTGTAGAAATTATCTGTCTTATCTGTGCTAACTTCTGCTTTATTAATTAAATATCAATAAATTAATTAATTCATTTCATCGAAAAGGAATCTGTGCATACAATAATCATTATTCCATTGTAGAAACAATTATAATGAATGACTCCGTTGAGTACGTAATAAGTTTTTGAGAAATATTGATTGAAAAGGATTAAGCATATGGACTGCTGCTTCTCGGTATTGTCATTAAATTGTCAATGGGAAAACTCTATCTATTATATTCTTGTAGATACATATATTCTTTACAAACATTATACAAGTTTAATCATGTTTTTAGCGAAATGAAGCAGTATTATTGAAAATTGTGAAGTCATGTCTATTCTAGAAGTCATTCAAGTTGAAGATACACTAGTCGAATTTTTGGGAATTTTACGTCAAATAGACGATAGATCATATTTTAAATCAAACATTATCATATTTTATGAATCCATTCACTACAAATATTGACCAATAACAATTACGATACTATCTAAATAAAGTTATATTCTTCAAAATTTCAAATGTCTCATCGCTAAATATTTTCAGTTTGAATCGTCTGAATAGCCAAGTTACATGAATCCCTGCTAGGTGGTGCTAGTGAGGCTGGTGATAGAAAGAGTCTCTGAATCTTCATTGAAATATGAAGTCTCAAAATAATATTGAAATATGTTTTGGAATCAAAAATTATGTTTTCAAATAAACTTAATAAATAACTATAACTCATATCTCTGTTTGTGGAAAATGAGGTTATCTGGCGAAGTGGAACAACCCTTGGGTCTCCCCACTATTAAAAGCCATATGCTAAATAAAAATAATATTGAAGTGAATATTAATAAGACAAATATTGAGGTTAAAATGTTGTCCATATTTAAGAATTTCAAGATGGCGGCCGAACACTATCGGAACCATCTACCCTCCACCCTCTACCCTCCTCCCTCCACCCGCAATGCTATCTACCCACCAGGCAATTTACCATCAACCTTCTACCCTCTACCCACCGGCAGTGCGGCCTCAGCCTAATATCTACAACTTCTACAACAATAGCTAATGGGTGGCCACTACTAGATTATCCACGGTTTCTTGTACTAGTATTGGCCAGTCTGCTTTTACACCAAAATATCAGCTATATTCGGCTAGAAACCTTCTTAACAACATCTAGACAATCTAGGGAATGATTATAACACCAGAAATTGCAAAATTTACACACTTTCTAGTCATAATACAAGAGTTTGTATCCATGCCTTCTCACTGAAACTGCTAAGAGGAAACTGAACTTCTTACTGAAACAACGTATTTGAGTGAAATGGCAACAAGAAATTTCTCTCAGAAATCTCTGATGATACTCTAAGAGCTCCTACTTGAACGATTTAGCTGCTTAATAGTATGAGCTAAGTCTCTAGCAGGTTTAGAACTCATTTTAAGGCATCAAGTTCGTATTTTGAAGAAATAAACATTTAAGTGGCCACTATTGAAGCAGTGGCCACTACTGGTGCTTTTCCCTTAAGGCTAACCAGTCCAAAATGACTTGAATAAAAGAACATAAGGAGAAAAGTTCCTGAATTTACATGAGTTCAAAACACAGTTCAAATTGTAAAAATAACAAAATTTGAGTTTTGGTGTTCCAGAAAATAAATACAATTTGGGTGTTCCCAAAAGGAGTTCTGGTGTCCCAGAAAAATGTTAAAATTTGAAACAAACTACAATTCGATTAGAAGAAAATGTTACAGTTCCTTGAACTTTGGTGCACCCTTCCCAACCTAAATAAGATTGAATGAGGGGTGATTGAAAATTTTCATGATCTCAATCCACACCAAAAACAATCTATTCTTGGACTATCCCAAACGAAAGAGTCCATAAAGGATTCCCACTTGACGCTCCAAGAATTCAGTATAAAAGTTTCTCATACCTTAATGTTGATCATACCACCATTGTACCAACGGCTTAAGTATTTGGTCACTCACACACACACAGGCGCGTATATCGCATTCTGCCTAGTCCATGGATATCGTATGGATTGCTCCCTCAGAACTCTGCTAGGTCTTAGAGTCGTGTTTGCTGGGTCTTAGACGTCGACCGCATAATGCGGTATTTGCCAACCAAAGATGTTGTCCTTGGCGAGATATTCTCTCTCTCTCTCCCGTTTCTATTATAAATCAGGGAGTTAATTCATTACTATTACATAATAGCACTTCAAACTGAGCAGAAGGCTCTTCAAATAAATCACCATACTAACGGTAAGATTCATCTCCAAAGAAAAAATGGCGGAAACCAAAAAATTATAGTTACATAGTTGTGAATATGCTCAGAGAAGAGAAAACCTGGAAGTGACGCTTATTTGCTTCTAGCTGGTCTTGCCAGTTGCAACAAAGTAACTACGATATTTTTAAAAGAACCCATCTCATTGGTTAAATAAGTAGAAAGGAAGTTTTCCTCCAATGAGAAAGCAGTACCCATCGACGATCAGTGCTATCAGTTTGGTATTGGGACCAGAAGGTTTCCCAACATTCTGCTAAATTGCAATAAATTTTCCCTTTTCGACTCCCTTGGTCAGAATTCACTCTCTCAACAGAGAAGTGAGCTGGAGAATGGAGTTTATCGCAACACCGAGCTAAAAATAGACTGGACAATAAGCAAGTTGATTATAAAATAACAAAGCTTTTCATTAGCTAGACAACACAGACTTGGATTATGAGAAATGAAATGTAATGTGATTACCATTACAATGTTAATCCCAGGAAGCATTAATCAATGTACAATGTTCTTATATCAACAATAAATATCCTTGAATTTGATCAATTGGAATCATCCGTGCTGAGGTTCACTCCTTTTCAATATTTGTATTTCTTTAGCACTCACAATATTGAAAATCTCATTTTTAACTTCCGCGCAATCTAAATCAGAAAACTTTACTAAGCTGTCAGCAATTGATTCAAAGAGAGTAATCAGGCTCTTTTTCTTCTTTGCTCTCTCTGCAGTGAACTGTCTTTTTTCGGTTGTTTCTTAACATTTTGTGATTGAATAAATGTTGATAAGGCCTCTGCCAACTTTGTAGTTGGCAGAGTCTTACCCTTCTTTGCAGATTTCCCAGAAACAGTACCTGGAGCTGGAGACAAAGAGGTTGCTGTTGATGGTGCTGCAGTTGATGGATCAGTTTCCTCTATGTCTACTGTCAATAATTCACTTTCTTCTTCATCTTCGTTTGGAGCCAATTTCAAAGCAGTGTTCCTTTCCTGCAAGTGATTTTTCAAAAACTGCATCTGATGTTCGGAACGCCACTAGCAAACTTTTTTGCAGCTTGGCCACTTAGTCGTTTCTCGTCGTTTGGAGTGCTCTTTGGTAATACGCCCGTAGATTGGTCCAAATCGTTTTGCAGTCGTCAACCGACGACTGCAATACAATAGAAATCTCTTTCCATATGTTGTCTTTAAAAATATTGTTGTCGTACTGAGGGTGTTGCAAGTCGTACAAACACGGGTGTTGTTGCACAGCTATGATCAACCTTTCTTCATCCATGCCACACTTTTTCAAAACTTGGTTATTGGATATCCTAACTAGATGGTATTTTTATTTTGACCACCGCATCCATCGCTGATGAGTCAAACAGTGGTGTATGGAGTCATGTAAATCGAATTTAGATGGTGTATGAGGCATGAAAATATTTCATTTGACCCTTTATTAAATTCATTCTCAGTCCAAAAATAAGCAATAACATTATCTGTTCTAAGTTTTGATTTCGAATGTCCCTCAACAATACAAAAGTTATTGTGATATAACTGTAGTTGGTGGATTGGTCTGGTAGTTTTGGTAAGGGTTGGCTTTTTTTGGCAGTTAGAAGTTAGTATTAAAAGGTCATCTTTATTTCCTTGTATAAGATTGTAGAAAAGCTTTTGACCCAAGCTTATGAATTCTTTTCTCCGTGATCAAATTACCTTGCAGTTTTACAAAGAACACTGATTAAGACACTATTGTTAAAAAATAGCAGATATCCTACTCATCTACTTTTCCAGGAATTCCCAGTGTTAAATATTGAACAGCTCTTCATTAAAAACCTTTTAATTTTTATTAATAAGAACAATTCAATTTTTTGTTTATCAAAAGATAGGCTATTCACTTGGATAAACTAAATCATTGAATGATCTAATTCATTCAAATTATCATTCTCTGATAGTCAATAGTTCTTTCCTCCATTCAGGGAACCCCAGAAGAAGGGAGTTTATTGTGAAAATCAGAGTAATACATTGGTAGAACAAATTAATCATCAAAAACAAGATTCAATCACAGAATTAACATAATAATTGAATGAATACAGAATAGGCCTATATCAGAAACTTCCTTCACAAACAAGACAAAAGTTAATGCTGAATGAAATTATTTCTCCAAAGCCTTCTATAGAAGGTTTGACTGGAAACTATTTGTTTAAATATGTCCTCATCAACAGATAGCTTTTCTGGTCTACCCATTGCAATATTAATTAATGGCCAGATATTTTTATATTATTATTATTTGTCTGGAACTCATCTCTAAGGAAATTTATTTTAGCTCTCTTAATACAGTATCTTTTCCCAATTTATTATGATATCCTATGTGCTCACAAGCCCTCTGGTGTCCCAGAATGCCCGTGTAAGTTACCTCTTTCTTTTATAGTCCAGTCAAATTAAGCAAAAAAAAGTAGAAGTCGGAGGACTAAGCTGAAAATTTGCAGATATGATCAGAAAAGGGCGCTGAATAACATACTAAAAGTCCCCAAGAGTCCCCTGTGAGCTTCGGCCGCCATCTTGATAAAACTGTAAAATTTACCTACTAGTAATTGTTTTTTCGTGAATTGTGGCCGAACCAAGCGTCGGACGAGAAAATTTTATAGGACCTTTTTTGTAGACAATAAAATTTGGAAAAGAATGAGACTCTTAATTAATTCCAACTCTGTATCATCAACCGTTTTTGAAATACAATTTTTTCAAAATTTGGCAATTTTTTCATTGGATTGAGAATTTGATTTTTTTTACTTGAAAAGTTTGTAACTATAAATTGAGCACCCGTACATTTGTATTTCAAAATCCCTCTCGGCGAAATTCATTTCTCTTTCATTTGAGACCAAATCCACACAAGATGGCGGCTGAAGCTCACAGGTGACTCTTGGGGACTTTTAGTATGTTATTCAGCACCCTTTTCTGATCATATCTGCAAATTTTCAGCTGGGTCCTCCGACTTTTTTCTGCTTAATTTGACTGGACCTTCTGTATAACTCAAGAGTCATCCAATTTTCTTAAGTTCAACTTGAGGTTTTATTTTTACTTCAGTTTTTGCTTGGTCATATCTCATGTCATATACCCGGCATAATTCATTGTATAAACTTATTTTCTTTCAGGGCTACTCTATTTGTTGAAACTTTGAATAATTACAGAGTACCCTTTTTAAAAATATTTTTCAAGTTGTGTGAAATAAAAATATTTTTAAAAGGGGTACTCTGATTGTAATTTAATTATTCAAAGTTTCATTGTAAAGTTTGTCAGAGACCAATTATACAGACTGTTTCAGGAGGAATGTGCAATACTTCTCAGGCTGATTCCTTACACCAAGTAGACAAAAAAGTTCCATGGGACCAACTCCCAAAAACGCTTGACAAAAATTGACAAAACATAGCACGTGGTGATAAATTTGTGTTTAGTAGCGATTTTACGATTTTTGATCGCTATTTCTGAGATTTGGGTACGATTTACACAATCGCCACCATTTAACTTTTCCTTTAGAATCTGTCTCTCTTCAACTTCCATTAATAAAAAATAAAATTCTATGATTCCTTATCCAGTTATAACCCTTATTGTTGGAAAATGGCGTTTTCTAGCATATTTTCCCCAACTATCTCAATAACCGTTAAAGTTACTAACTTGGAACTGGTTTCATTGAATTCCTGAGCTAATTTTACATAGGAATTGATTATTTTAGAACCTCACTAAAGCCTCTTAAAAATTAGAAAAAATAATATATTTTGAAAAATCGCAATTTTTCGCCATTGTTATCTCGGCAACAAAGCGTTTTTGAGGGTTGGTCACATGGAACTTTTTTGCCTACTTGGTGTAAGGAATCAGCCTGAGGAGTATTGCACATTCCTCCTGAAACACCCTGTATACGGTAATCAACATTAACATTCCTGAAGTATTGATCTAATTTATTATTTGGATATAGGCTATGTATTTGTAGTCACTTGTTCTAATTGATCGCGCACTAATACATTGCATTATAATAATTGTATCATCAATTGGGCAGGAATATATTACTGTGAAATGGTTGCTTATTCTACCCTTAATTACACCAGAATAATTAATTTATCATAACTTTCCCAGCAAGCAAAAAAGTGATCCAGACATGATCTCACAGGAATACCCTGCCGAACAACATCTCTAGTATCACTCCAGATACCGCTGATAAATCCCATAGAATAAAGCATATCTAAATATTTTTAATAATGTTGTATTCATCATCATTCAAATTAAGATTAATGTCACCTGTTATTACAAATTTACTATCAATGGGAACTGTATATGCGGTCGGATGGCGGGCGGTATATTCCCAAAACATACATTTTAAAACTAGAATTTCTACAAGATCTTATGTACCCTTGAACACTCTCATAATTAGACCTACTATTATAAATTCTATCAAATGTTGAACATTCTTTTAGAAAAATGGATACAACACCTCCAACTCTATTCTCTCTTAACCAGAAATGTTTATTGTAACCATCAATATCAAAATGATCATCATTTATTCAAGATTTTGTTTGTACTCAAATAAATTAATAAACTTGTCATAAGCTACATTTAGAATAAATTCATCAAAATGTAGGCCTAATTGGATTTTTCTAATATTGAGAGTAAGTGAATTAGAATAAGACTGGATATGAGGCCTCCTCAAAAATGGTACATACATTACAAGTTCAGATGTATTATGAAAACATTTTCATCAACAAATAAATTTAAGTCCAGGTTTAACTCATCTGAGAAATTTTGAGTGAATAAATTGTGAACTGATTTGTCTCTTTCTTGATCATACATTACAAATAATAGAAAAAAATAATACCCTAGAACATATCTATCCTCAATAAGTTCACTTGATTTTAATTAAATCATTCTCATTCAAGACCTCAATAACAGGTTTTTTGTCATCTTTGCGAACCAAAAATTTTCCATTCCTGTTCCAAACATACTTATATTGAGGCACCACCTCGCATAAAGAAATCAAGGTGATAGGCAATCACCTGTTTGATATCCCCTCACGGCATTTGTCCTGCCAGCTTGGACGCTCTATGTCGGAAAGCAAAGGGGCGTTGACGTTGTACCTTCTTTAAAGCTGGGCAACGTTCTACCAGAATGAGCAGCTGGCGAGCCAAACTATTTATGAACTGCTGATCGGGATCAATAACATATATAAATGTAACACTAACATTTTCAAGCCACAGTTTCATGTAATTTTTCAAAATGTTGAAATAATCAGATTCGTCATTTGTTACCATAAATGATCGATGTTTATAAGTTTTTGTATTTGGAACTTTCACAATGAACACTGAGCCTCGGCCTTAGATGTCCCCAATACGCATATTTGTTAATTCATTGCGCCTACAGGCACCTGTGATTCACAATATTAAGATAAGTGCACATTTCTTCATTTAACAGTGTTCATTGGGTGCTGACCTGATAGATTCATCAATTTCAAAATTGTAATAAACTTTTTCATGACCCACATTTTGTTTTTTCATGAAAGCAATTACCTTCTCATACTGACCAATGTCTATATCATCCTTAGCTTGGATCATTGCCTTCAACAATGAATAAATTCCCATAGTGTTGGAGGTTTCATTGTTTTTGATAGTTCAGAAATGTAAACTAGAAGAACACCTTCTGATAGTTTTTCAACTTTTCTACTCTTACCCCAAACTGAGAACAATTTATATGGTTGTTCTTCTTTCTATAAACTTACGAATTCAAACGTTTGAAATATTCAATTTCTCCCATATCTTAACAATATTGTACTTCATACACGATGCTTTGAAATCATAAAAATCTTTGTGTTGAAGAACTTCAACATTGAAAGGTTTTGGCTTCAACCTCGAATTTGAGATGAGAGTTGGCCACTCACATGGTGCCCAAATGTGTCTTTTTTTAGTAAAATTTTCAATAGTGGCATGAACTGAGTCGACAGACATGTAAGTATATCCAGGCAACAAACATGTAATTGGATATTTTTATATTTCTGCAACTCTCTCTCTCGAGAGATAACAATTCTTGGAAACTATTGGTGGTGGAAAGTCGCATTTGGGCTCAAATTGTAGAATATAATCTTCTCTATTATTTGCATCTAATAAACTTATGAAATTCTTTATTCTAAGAATAAGTATGTTTGATTTTGTAAATGCAAAAACCATCAGAATTATATCTTTATACTTCTTACACAATTTTTCTAATATAATACAAGGTTAAAGGGTAATTGAAGTCAAATGACATTGTAGAGAATTTAATTATTCACAATTTTAGCTCAAAATTGCATTTATAACTTGAAGATTAAAATAGTGAGGAAAAAAGGAAAAATGTTTCTCACAGGTGAATCAAGAATCAGGTGAGGTAATTCAATTGATTTTCAACTAGCCATGTGTCAAGAATGTTCAATATGAATCCAAAAAATAGCTGACATCATCCAGCCTTTCTCACTTCTCCCCTACCCACCCAGAAGGTATCTGATCCACAATTTCATGTGGAACTCTTACGTATTGAAAAACAACTATTGATGGGCATATCATTGTTGTTAAGCATTGTTTTTTGTTGTTCACTACTAAAAACGCATTTCTTTTCTTTAGAAAATAAAAGTTTATTCTCTTTTGGATTTGGAAAGAATGCTGCCTCATCTGCATTATAGACCTGGTTGGAATTATACATCAAGAGAGAAATTATTTTCTTCCAAATAATTTGAGATCTCTGCATGCCAATGTCTCAAACTTTTTTTACATTGGACCTTGAACTTGCTGAATTTTGGGGGGTCCTAAAAGAAATTTATGTGGGACGTTCCAAAAAAATCTTGTAACAATGATAGCCAGGAAAATACAGGGTGTTTCAGGAGGAATGTGCAATACTTCTCAGACTGATTCCTCACACCAAGTAGACAAAAAAGTTCCATGGGACCATCCCCCAAAAACGCTTTGTTACCGAGATAACAATGGCGGAAAATTGAGTTTTTTCAAAATATATTAATTTTTCTAATTTTTTAGAGGCTTTAGTGAGGTTTTGAAATAATCAATTCCTATGTAAAATTAGCTGAGGAATTTAATGAAACCAGTTCCAAGTTTGTAACTCTAACGGTTATTGAGATAATTGGGAAAAATATGCTGGAAAACGCAATTTTTCAACAATAAGGGTTATAACTGGATAAAGAATCATAAAATTGTATTTTTTATTAATGGAAGTTGAAGAGAGTTGGATTCTAAAAAAAAAGTTAAATGGCGGCGATTGTGTAAATCGTACCCAAATCTCAGAAATGGCGATCAAAAATCGAAAAATTGACAAAATGTAGCACAAGTGATAAATTTGTGTTTAGTAGCGATTTTGCGATTTTTGATCGCCATTTCTGAGATTTGGGTAAGATTTACACAATCGCCGCCATTAAACTTTTTCTTTAGAATCTGACTCTCTTCAACTTCCATTAATAAAAAATACAAGTTTGTGATTCCTTATCCAGTTATAACCCTTATTGTTGAAAAATGGCGTTTTCTAGCATATTTTTCCCAATTATCTCAATAACCGTTAAAGTTACAAACTTGTAACTGGTTTCATTGAATTCCTCAGCTAATTTTACATAGGAATTGATTATTTTAGAACCTCACTAAAGCCTCTTAAAAATTAGAAAAATTAATATATTTTGAAAAATCTCAATTTTCCGCCATTGTTATCTCGGTAACAAAGCGTTTTTGGGGGATGGTCCCATGGAACTTTTTTGTCTACTTGGTGTGAGGAATCAGTCTGAGAAGTATTGCACATTCCTCCTGAAACACTCTGTATAAATGAATAGAAATTCTTGTTTGGGAATTTGATTTTAAAAATTTCCACTACACTTTGGGCACTGTCCAGCAATTCACTTCTTGTGATGGGAAATCCTACCTTATCTATTTCGAGAATCCAATCAACAAGGATTTTCTCATTATCAATAGTCAGATCATTTTCACTATCATACCTCTTGTTCTTGTATTTCTCCATGCAGAACCAGCTGGAGTCAGGATAACCATAGATGGAGTGATTTTTTTTTCTTTCTATGAGTCCATGCACACCATCCATCACCATATGGGTGTGACCACCCAATAGGAATTTATGATTTATTTTTTCCAAAGCTGGAAATTAATGCAGCAAATAAGCATAAGACTAGGCTACAACTATATTTCTGGTTTGTCCAGAAATAAGATGAACAAACACGCAACTCACTTTAAGGTTTAAATACTACTACTAAGTGCTTAATCTACAGTTCCTAAATCTAATGTTCTATGTATATATAAACATGTAAACATGTAATTATAGTGATTACTTCATTACATTTCCAACTCACCATACAATCAATAAATTTTAAGAGGATTACAATATACTGAAATCTATGTAGCTATAGCTTTATGCTACCACCAATATACAACAAAAAATCATTTAATATATAGAACAAAAAACATATCATGTGGAGTTGAGCTGTATTCCAGTTAGTTTCTCGCCTCACCTACATCCCCATGGATCCCAGGGAGCTCATAATTCTTCTCAAAGCTAATCTCCTTTGACCCCTCGCTCATCTTGTTGATTAAGTTCCTGTTATCTAACCCGTCCAGGTCATGGGTCCTTACAGATTGCGTAGTCACCGTGTTTGATCCGCCGTATACTCTCACTATTTCTATAGCTTGATTCACGATAGGCAGCTCGCTGGGCTCGAAATAACCCTGAATGTTCTCTGTCGTCTTTGATCCCTGGTATTTTGCAATCGCCATAGCGACGGTATACAGGACGCCTAACTTTTCCGCCCTGAACTCAGTGGTCTCATTGTGATCGAGATACATTTTCAGATACGGTGCCATCTCTTGGGGCTGGCCGTAGTATTTGTCTGCAGCCGCGATATACGCGGGCAAGTACTTTCCCAGCTCATTCCACCCAAAGAGGATGGGATGGAGGTTTGCTATATAGTAGGAGATATAGACAAAGTTAGTCATCTCCGCCCCCTTCAACAAGACCATCGTGGTCGTCAACGAATGCCCTAACAGAGACGTCGCCTGGTTCGCCTGACCTTGGAAGAAATGGAACAGCGCTCTCCTGACTGCTGATTTTGTTGAGATAGCCTCATACACTCTGCTGCACACCTCTAGGCTGAATCTCAATTTTCTTATCAATGGGTCGTCCTGTTGTACTCCACACTTACTGCAATAAGCAGCAGTGCGATTGTCGTACCATTGCTTATGGTTCTTGTCTCCTAAGGACTTCCCAATAAAGCAAGCCAAGATTCCGGCCACCCAACATGCATGCTTGTTGTTCATATCCTTGTATTTGTCAATCTCCTCTTCTTTTACAATAGTAAGCATGCCTTGATAATAATCATCCATCGATACTTCTTTAATAACTAATTAAATACTAATTGAATAACTCCTCCCTCCTTAACATGAAGGTGTCCTCACCTTCATAAGGGTAGCTGGGGCGTGATAATGAAAAACAAAATATAACATAATAAGTACCTATTAAGTACACCATTAACATATAACCAACATATTCCAATGAGTTGTTACTAACTACAAAATCTTCAAGAGTCATTAATGGCTCTAAATAAGTATTTGCTTTATGTATTTCATAAAAAGTAAAATTAGTGATCATTTTATTCTCATATTTTGGTACCATAGTAGTATAAAGAACATTACTCTCCCAAAATGTTTACTGAAACTAATAAGGTTTACTGAAATTGAACAATTTTCCATCTTTTTCAAGGGTTCATAGTTTTAATTTTGGATATGTTACAATATTTCTTGAGCCTTGAACAATTGAACTCTTGCTGATGTTGAACATTAAATATTGGTTTATAATTGGAATCTATTTAATGAAAGAACTAGACCCTTTGATAACTAAAGTCTTACAGCTACTTGATTTCTTATCACTAACCAATCCTTCTACACACTTGTTAACAACTTGTGTGGCATTTTTACAATAATAATTATTATTAACAAAATATGATCGGATTTCATTGTAACTTGATTGAGATAACTCAATTTTAGTTTTATCAGATTCCTTCCTATTTAACAATTCTATGGAATTCTTAAGCACGTAAGTGTATGTCCCATTGATGATGAAAGCATCCTGTATCCTGATTGGGTTGACTCCTCCCATTCGTGTAAGGTCAGTTGTCTTGAAGGAGTCACCGCTGGGGCCAGGTTGAGGGCTACCAGGCTGATGAACAGGCCGGCAAAGTCTGAAAGGTTTCGATTTGTCTGGTGGTGGATCTTTTGGTTGTTTTGCCTTTGATGAAGGTGTAGTGCCATCTTGCTTTGTGATGGATGACCTCTGCGTTGATGGAAGGACTTACTGGAGTAGAATCCTGATCCGGGTCTTCTTCCTCATCCGACGATAGGCTGCTGAAAGTTCTGCAGGTTTTGTATCGGGTGGCATCTTGTCTGTAGTTGGAGTTGAGCTGTCCGTAAAGGGTTATAGAACCACAGATTAAGAGTTGAAACTCACGTTTTTCGGCACTCGAGAACTTTGGTCGCAAAAAAGTTAACTGAACTTTTACAAAAAAAAACTTTTGTAGTCCCTGTGCATGGGTGATAACTAGATACGATGAACGAACGCACAACTCACTTTTTAAAAACATTTATTAAATGAATAAAACACGTAACTAGTGATAGCATGACTTTCGGTAATGGAATGACACAAGAAATAATCTGACAGAGGTTTAAATACTACTACTAAGTGCTTACTCTACAGTTCCCAAATCTATTGTTCTATGTATATATGTTACTTGTTGTGGTGTTGGTCATGATGAAATTAATGATGAATTATTTAAATTATACTTTCATCCCACATGAAAAAAATTGATTTGTTATTCGCATTGTGCAAGGTAGGTAAGATAGCCAAGCTTATTGTTGTACAACCACCTTGTTGGAGCGACGGTAGGAAATGGTGAGTTCTCTCAACAGAATTTGAAAAGAAAGATGCAAACCCTGACACTAAAGAAAGAAATTGTTACAATTCGTACTATTTTTCACAGAATTTTGCAGAACTAGATTAAATTAGTGAGTGTAGCAGTGCATAAGCAAAGCTTGAGGACTCAAATTTTTTACTTGTGCTGCCAATCCCTCAATCAGGCTTATCAGATGTTTTACAGTTGTAACATACTGGAGGATTTCCAATGGTGTAGCAAGATTTGATATTGTATCCTAGAAGTTGGCTGTGACCGCAGATGTTCTCTTATGTTCTGCAATGAGTTGTCACATGAGCAAAAAAAGTGAAACCTTTAACATATTTGCATTGCAATGGTTATTATCCCTACATAATGTTATATCTAAAAATAA